>OZ017741.1:140109429-140709429 GCA_963969285.1 Odontomyia ornata | reverse complement strand
CGTCAGAACTTTTTACTAACTGCCCAAACTACCGTTCCATTTGATACTTGTGGCGCTTCGGCCAACTAAGCATCAACAACGAGCAGAGGGATAGTTGTGAATTACGTATATTACTGCACAAATCCGACCTTTCAACATGTGAAACCGAAGAAACACTCAACAGCCCGCAATTGCAACGGCTGTTATTCCAAGAAATGGCTCGACACGTTTCCAAAAAAACCGTCATAATAACAATATCTGGCGGCCATATTTCGCATCATCCTATCAATGGGATAGACGTCATCAACATTGCCATTGGCTGTGCCATAATGGATGGGACTAAAACTATCGAAGCAGCCCAGTTCAGTAACAAAGTGGTAGAAACACTCATCCCAAGGAGAAAACCTAAGCAAGGTTCAATTCAAACCAGCCCACAACCGAATCGAGGGGGTAAAAATGTCGCAGATCAATTTCATCGGAGGTAAGGGCCAAGCTAGCATCAACAAACTCAAGGTAGCCGCCAACATATGTAGACACCAGCGTCCCATGCCAGGTTATCCACCAATACAGCGTGTCCTACATTGTTGATAATTCTAGTACCAATCTGTCGGGCTATCTGACAAAGTACAAGATCCCACAGGCGGCATCCACCTATACCAAGGCCGGGCACATCAATAATCCAAAGCGAAGACGACTTCACCGTGCACACAACAATTTGAACTCCAGCGTTCTAGGCGGGAAATATGTTTAAAATTCAATCAAAATGAAAATTGGGTCTAAATTCATTACAATTATTTAAATATTCTTAAATTTCTGTGATATATTTCTGTCGAACAAAACATTTTTATAACATCATCTAAAAAACAAAATAGTACCAATCAGTACCAATCACTGGTCACCAAGTTTATAATTACTTCTTAAAGAACCAGTTTGCACACACTCGTATGATATTTTCATATGGTTTAGCAAATTTTTCTACCCCACATCACAAAGCTTTCCTATGTAATTATAAATTCATTCACCCCATTCCAAAAGCACGTCAAATGATCTTATTTATTTCCAATTCTCTATATGTCATCCTTAGCATGGGGGAACTGCTTTCACTTTATTCGGTAAATGACGCTGCGGAAGGCATCACGTACAAAATGTATGCTCAAAGATGTTGGAAATAAATCCTGCAACTTTGAGAATTGGTTATGATTTATATTTTAGGGCGTTTGAGGTGCATGCCACCTGTCGCCAGTCTGGCGATAAGAAATTCAAGGAACATACGCAGAAAGCTATATAACGCATAGCCCGCCATCCAGAGAAAAAGGTGCGGGGCAAGACGTGTGAAAAATTTTCGATAGGGGAAACGCACACGCATTCTCACCGACGAAAGGTAAAAAGGTGAATTTTTTTCTAAAGCTCTATTATTCATGGATGCAATCACTACTTTATGGTTTGCTGGGTTATTTCATTGATAGAATTCATATGGAGATATCAAATGAAGATACCTCATACGAATATAGGATTGGTTCATTTGTTTTCTGCATCTGATTATAAGTGTACTCGTATCTACCAATTGCCCTGAAGTCCATGTTGGGCTAAGTTGGTCGATCACCAAAGATGGTTGGCCTGCATGGTCCAATCATGTAGCTCTTTGCAAGGGGACCTGCGGCAGACATGAAGTCCTAAACGAGCTCAAAAAATAATCGAAGTTACGTCATCATATAAAAGCAGAAATTTATGTTTGTCCATTAGGTACCCATTTGACACGAGTATTTAAAATACCCGGCTCCAGAGCGGGGAGCAAGACCTGGTAGACAAGATTTTTTATTTTTATAAAAGACACAGACCTTATCCCTGCCGGACGTACGTCACACTATAAAGGCTTGGGGCTTACGAAGCTCCAATTCAGGGACCTTTGGTAGATATGATGTCCTAAAAATCTCCAAAAACTAACTAAGTTACCTTGCAGTAAAATAGCTGAAATGTATACATATGTGTATATTGAGGAGCTACTTTATGCTCCATTTGTTGGTAAGGAGATAGTAAATATTATGATTTGGTAAATTTAAGCACACCCTATTGATTTTCTGGGCAAAATCTAAAATCCATAAAATGTACTATTATTAACAAGATAGATTGATCAGTTATCCTAAGGTACCAGATACAACTCAGTAACGCTCATTTATTGTACGAGTACATGTCTGCGGTGGAAAATCGCACCTAAGTTACCTTCTTCACCAACTAATATGCAGAATATGGTCAGAGGAGCATTTATCCTGTACACAAAAAGGAGGACAAGTTAAGGTGTGAAAATTATAGAGGCAACGCTCTACTGTATATGTCGTATAAAGTGCTCTCTAAAATCATAGTAAGAAAATTAAAGCCATACTACGAAATATTTTAGGAGTATATCATGGAGGCTTTCGCAGTGGACGGTCCACACTAGATCAAATATTCTCAGTTAAGTAGGTGCACGAAAAGTACTTGGCATATAACATCGATGTGCACCAACTCCTTGTAGACTTCAAGTAAGCATATGACAGCGTCAACAGAAATGCACTGTACAAAATAACGCTTGACTTTGGCGTCCAAATAAAACAAGGCCACATGTGCAAGGTCACGATGCTAAACACGGAGTCCTAAGTCAAGATAGACGACAAACTAACAGACAGCTTTAAAATGGGATCAGGCTTAAAGGAAGGAAGTTGGTTTGCGCCAATGCTCTTTAATATTGCGCTGGAAAACATCATCAGAAAAACATCAGCTGAAACCTCTGCCACACTAATGTTCAAGTTTACAGAATTGATAGCATATGCTGGTGATGCCAATTTCATTATGGTACGATCAATCTCAGAGGCAAAAGACGCATTTCTGAGCCTAGAATCTGAAGCAAACCGAATTGGCCTACGAGTTAATGAAACTGAAACTAAATTCATGACTTAAACGAGGAAGAACACTCCAGTTCGATGAAGCCTGACCGTAGGCGACTATAACCTTGAAAGTGAGGATAACTTTATCTATCTGGAAGCCAACTTGAATAGAAGAGGCGCCGAGAGCAATGAAATTGGACGCCGCAAATGAAGCTTTTTACTCCGTACTTCCCATTTGAAGATCGAGAGTTGTGCACAAGGAAAATAAGCTTTGCATTTAAAAATCACTAATCAAACGTATGCTGTTATATGAAAATGAGACATGGACCTTAATGAGTGAGTCCGAAAAGGCAGATGACATATTTGAACGCAAAATGCCCCGGAAAATCGACGGCCCAGTGAAACAAGCAACAGAGTGGAGAAAGCATTGCAAAATGAGTTGTATGAATTATTTGACGATCCACCTGTATCCGCTTACGTAAAGTTACGCAATTCGCAATGGGCGGGCCATGTAGAAAAAACGGGAAAACCCGTCATTTCGAAAGAACGTTGAAGGGTCGAGCACAAGGAAGGCGTCTAGCGGGAAGACCGAGGACTCGATGGGAAGACACGATAGAAGCTTACAGCATATCCTTGCTGGGAGTAATTAACTGGCGAACTAGAGGTCGCAGAGCCGTGATGATTGGAGGAGATGAATCCCCAAAGCCCTGCTCGAGGTATCATATTATACAAATTTAATCAAATTTTGACTTTGATGTATGTGCTGGAGGGGAAAGATTTTAGTCTTTTATAGAGCAAATTTGACCCTAAATCATGTCTACCAGGTTTTGATCCCAGCTCTGGGGTCTAATATTTTAAATGCTTGTATCAAACAGGTACCCAAATAACCAATATAAATTTAAACTTTTATACTATGACGTAACTGAGGTCGTTTGTTTGGCGCTTTTAGGATTGCATGTCTGTCACAGGTCCCTGAAATTAAAGTTTCTAACCCCCCTACAGTAGTCTAATAGCCTACCAACGAACTTTTATCAGCTTTCAAAATATATGTAACGATTTGCTAGAAATGAACTAATAGCTTAAAAATTTTAAATAAATCTGCAATTGAATCCTCATATTTCTATAAAGCAGCAATTAAAATTGATAAATATAGAATCAATTACTTTCTAAAGTTATGATAAAGACTAGGGAATAATTTAAAACCATAAAATTCTTAATGATTTACCAAAATTTTTATTACTTTTAAAGTCCATCAACACTTCCACACAAGTTTAAGCTGCAATTAAAATATCCATGAAACCAACCAAGTGTTGAAAAGAATGTTCGCTTTTTGCAATTGACTGGTCTATAGTAATACGAAACCACGGCATTAGAATGACTTTTGGATAGTTATTGGCGAACTGGTAGAACTTTTTTATCCAGAAGATGCTCTAACATCAAAAGTGGGATATAATCCATAAATTTTCTTGTAACTTGTGCGTAATCACTAAAATCCTTTTTACATAAATTCTCACTACTTCTTTATATAAACCACAATATAAACATACGAGTAGTATATATTCAACGAAATGACCTCTATATTCTTCGCGGCTAATTCCACCTTCAACCTTATGCAATCAAGTACATATGGTAATGCACATCTCACCTCTAAACCATTCTCGTTATTCGAAGATGGAAAATTCATTGCAAAGCCCAAATAACCTGCTGTTGGGAGTTGAGAACTCATTTATCTTCTTGGCATCTTACATGTATGATGTTTACCATGGATGAGGATATAGCAGAGTATGGAACGTTACACGGGTTGTTCAAAACTATTTTTGAGTGCTTTGCAAGCTGTATGGTAAAAACTTAACGGTAGAATGTAAGAGCTGCTCAATTGTATGGTTTCGATGCTAAAGGCATCTAAATCATCAACAATAGAACGGGTCGCGAAATAATTTCGCGGTTTAATGAAGATACTTTTCAGAACAATTGCAGAAAAAATTAGGTTCATGGATAACGAAGATGTTTCAATGCTTTAAATTAAGAATGAATGAAAGCATCACGAAATGTGATAAAGATTTTTGCACGAAACCCCATAGGAGTGAAAAACTTCTAATTAATACCCAATATTTAACGACCTAACAATCACTGACCCTAATCAAGCTGCGAGCTGAAATCGACACAGAAAACTCATACCGCAAAAGCTCCAATTATGATATCATAAAATACAATGCATTAAAGAGTTAATACTTACATTTTCATGCTTGAAAAAACATAACATCTTCAACTCACGAAACACTCGCTTTGACGATACTAACGACTGGAATACATTAGGAAGTTTCTTTAGCGCAACACGTCGTCCGTCTCGAGGATCTGTGACAGCCCTGTAAATTAGAAGAACGGAAAAAGACGCATAAATAACTGGTGCAATCATGAATTACACATTTATTGTGGAATGTAAATAGTTTACTTTCATAAAGCATGCAATTCGAAATTTTCTATAATTTATATGTATGTTCAGAATACACATAAGGAAGAAAGTTGTCTTTGTTTAGTTACATTGCGTTCTCTTATTTCACTTAACTTATAGCTAGAGCCTTGCAACGGGGTCAGTTTTTGTAGTTATCGTTAGAATCGAAGATCGCGTGCGTGTTATTTCCTTTCTTGACTAAATCTTTTGTTTGTTAAAATGTGGAAAAGTCATCTACATTGTTATGTACAAGTACACGCATGTTTGAAAGGTATCGCTGAATATACAATAAAATTATAATCCTATTTAATTTGATGAAATTGTAAGGTCTAGGACCTTTTAAGTTTTTATTTAGATTCGTAAAATATTTCTATTGGATGTGCTCGTAGGATTAAATAAAAAGCTTGCTTTAAACATTTTCGTTGCAAATATCGATATTAACGAAATCAGTTTTTAATGAAATGAGCACAATTTGAAAATTAACTTAATAATGGAAGTCAAGCAAGTTTGTGACTTGAAATTTTTCACTGATTGAATTGTATATGAACAGTGACGACGAAACGTTTAAGCAGTTTTAAATTTGAGGATTACGATCAAAAATGAAGGGATAAGGCAAGGATTTTGTATGAAACAAGCTGAGTAAGTAGGAGAGTACTCTTACCAGAAGGCCTTTTTAACCACGAAACAAGTTTTCTAATAGCGTAAATCGGTGACTTGAATTATTCATCCAATACTTGGTTAACAAACCGTTCAAATTTGTGCAAAAGATGCAGAGTTTCCTTCATAGGCACTTTGCAACCGCCATTTTGTTCCAGCTTAAATAATTTTTTTAAATGCTAGGATTTTCAAACTAAACACTATCCCTTAAATTTTCATGAAAATTGGAAGAAAATAAAAGTGCCTAGGTCAATTTGAAATATGTATCAGGGTTGTTGCGAATATCAGCATCAGGATCAGCATCAGCAGATTATCAGCATTACTTTGAATACCAGCATTCGCATCAACATCCACGTTAACTAATGCTGATTTTTATGCTGACATTCAGGTCGTGACATGATCGCATAGAGCAGAGCTTACACAAGTTCAAAATGTTTGTAAGAAACGAAATACTGGATTTGTTAGATGAAGGGTTTTGCGAGGAAAGTCACAATATACAAAATTCAATACATTTTAAATAACTCGGGGGTTCCCCGGACCATTCGTCATGATTCCAAAGGGCCAAGCATTGAGTATATGTATGTGTACTTGTTCTCTCGAGTTTTTGCAAACATTCAGGTGACAGAAGTGAACAGTGTGATTTGTGATTTGTTTGCGCGTATTCAGTTTGAGTATAGGTACATTGTTCGCCCAAGTTTTTTGCAAACATTCATGAGATGGAAGTGAACAGAGTGATTCGTTATTGTGTGAAATTTTGAAATTTGTGCTAATTAATGTCTCCACTAATGGGAAGTGCAATATGGCAGTATTTTGCCTTGGTGGACAGAGATACTGCAAAATGTAATATATGTGCAAAAAATTTTTCACGAAAGGGACGTACAAATACGTCGTTATAAACCATCTGAGGCTCATCCATACAGAAGAATATACAGTGAGCGTCAAAAGAAAGTAAACACCTTAGATACTTGTATTAAGAATTTTATTAAAGCAAGGTAATTAACACAAAATCAAAAATGTGTATAAGGGATCAAAGACTTATTTAATAAGAACTGAGCACAACATCAACATTAAACAAAAGTAATACACAACAAAGATAAATTCACTTTAATCAAAAAAAGACCAAATTTCACGCGTCAAAAAAAAGTAAACAGCAAACAAAACATAACAGAACTTCAATAGAAAAAGTTGTTTTTTTAAATTTTTCAATATTTCATTTGTTTTCGTTTGGACTTAAGCACCTCATTTAGACTTCTTTTTTATAACATCGAGAGAGATTTGGCTCCATTCTTCCTTTATAACCTTCTTTAAGTCGGCTTTGCTTGAAATGACCCTTTGTATCACTTTTCTGTCAAGATGCTCGATCGGGCTAAGATCTGGGGACTGCGGCGGATGATAAAGTGTCTTAGTAGTCCGGTACAGTAGCCACTCTTTCACAATTTTGGACGTTTGCTTTGGATCGTTGTCCTGTTTAAAGATCCAATTTCCAGACAAGCCTATTTTTTCGACGCTAGGGGCAACATTGTCCCTCTAAATGGCTAAATAATCCATTTTGTCCATTGTTGAGTCAACAAAAACAAGATCACCAACACCAGTTGCCGCCATACACCCCATACCATAACTGAACCGCCAACGTGCTTAACAGTGTTGGGAACACACTTTTCTTTGAAGGCTCCATTCTTAGCACGCCATATTTATGGGGGCCTTTTCGCGCCGAAAATTTCGAATTTGGTCTTATCTGCATATAATACGTTTTCCCGAAAAGATGGAGCCTCGTTTTTGTATTTTTTAGCGAAGTCCATACGCTTGATCTGATTCGCCTTGGAAATGTATGGCTTTTTCCGTGGTATTCTCCCATCTAGACCATTTTTATGAAGTGCTCTCCTGACTGCACTCGCACTTACTGGTTTGCCTGATGCCTGCGTTATGTCTTTTGACAATTTAACCTGCACTTGAGGCTGGATATGCCCTTACTTCTTTTACTACAGCTCTAACTTCAGTACCACTAAGCAACTTTGGGCATCCAGATCTCGGTAAATCTTCAACGAGATGATGCTTAGCATACTTATCAATATTTTTTTTCACTGTGCAGTGGTTTCTGCCCACGATTTCGCCAATTTCACGCAAGGATTTACCTTTTTCTTTTAAGTCTATTATAATTTTCCGAATATCAGGCGATGTTTGCTTTCCCATTGTAAAACTATTTTCTTTTACGTCTTTATTTTTAATATTAATTAGAAGAAATGTACTTAAAACGACATTTGGTGAAGTAAAGCACGCGAACAGCACAAATTTGTCACCAAAAGTTAAGGTTCTTCCCCGAAATATAAAAGAAGCGAAGTAAGTGTGTAATGATTTTCACCTTTTTAGGTTCGAACGCGGAACCGACCTCTCATCGGTTCTAGACGTTAAGTCTGAGTAGTGCCAACGGATGGTACCAACAGGTCAACCAATCCGTGCACCGTAACCCATTCACGCGGTGGCTGCTTGTCGGCCAGCTAGTTCGGAGAGGATTTCGGTCGCGGGTCTCCGAATGGGTTACGCTCATTTACAGTATTTTCAGCCACCTGAACGCGCCCGTTTTCAAAACGCGTTACAAAACAAAACCATACGGAGAAGAAACCTGCCTTACGTTACTCCGTATTTCTTCCTATATCCAGTCAAAGAACCAAAAGCTAATTTTTATTTCGCGTTCCCGAATTTCCGACGCGGTACCGAAAAGTATGCTACTCTAACTCAACCCGACGAAAACTACTCTAAATAAACGACAAAACAACAAAGGAACCGCGTACCGCGCGCGACGCGAAACCGACCTCAGCGGATTTGTCGAAACCCTAGCCTCGCGACGGCATACCTACCCTGCACTCACCTTCCCGCTGAAACAAAAGAACCACTGAAAAGGAAAGTCTTTCGTTAATTAACAATTCATGATTTTATTTAATGGATTAGTCTTCATAATATGCTATTTCTTTTACATTAGAATTATCAATCATCTTGTCCTATGAATAACCGGATTCAACCTCTTTTATGGTGTGCATCTAATCAACGATTCCTTTACACAATACATTCGGTGAATTTTCAGTCTACTTCAACTCAACACGAGGTGAATCTTTGCGTCTGTATTGCTATTGATTTTAATATTACATCTACTTAAACTATTTACAAAATCAAATACTCTTTGACAGTGGCTACACTAACAAACGACACTGGAATCTGATTGTTTCTATTTCCGATTCATTTGAGAAAATAAGGAGTTTTTTGATGATTTTTTTTTTGTTTTTATTTTGGTAGGCCGTTATTTGATGAGTGCTCATTTACGATAGTTATTCCTTTTAGCCATTCGCGGTTGAATGTTACAAAAACAGTTTAAAGCTGTCTTAAGGCAATTTATCGTTTGAAAAAACTGTCGACAGTGAATTTTCTAGGAGTTTGTAAGCTTACAAATTCGACATAACATGAAACGTTAAAATTTTTTTTTTTTTTTTAAATTAATGGAAGCATTTCATTTTCTCACGAGTGGAGGAAGTATTTTTTTTCATGAACTTGTTCTTGGTAACCAAATTGGCACAACAGGAACATTGTCAAATAATTAAGGCAATTGGAAGATATAGTAGTTAACAAGCATTTTTAATTTATTATCAACCGAAAAAGTAACAATTAGTATAGTTGTAACGATATTTTCTAGCAAAACGGTTTTTTTTTTCAAGTTATTATCTTATTGGCATTGAAGATTACAGCGATGTGAACAATTGTTTAGAACTCGTTGTACAGAGTAAGCACTTTGGATCGTTTATTATATACTCGATTTATAAAAGTCATTTTTCTCGATATTCTACTTTTAGGGCTAGCGATTAATCTAGCTATGAAACAAGACTTTGAATTAATGAGTTTTGTAAATCTATAATCATCATTTATTTCCTCATATCCTCCATAAAACCAAGGCGGGGAGAATCAATAAACGAGCTTTGAAACAATGCACGCAATCAATCTTGGAATTACAAAATTTAAGTAAATAGACTGAGATGTAGACAAATAGTTTTGAGTTAGCTGGTAAGTCTGTAGCGAACTGAGCGATAAGGAAAAATTTTAAAATTTACCTTACTCCTTTTGTCTTAAAGACAATTTAATGAATATTTATCCTAAATTTGTTGTTCTTGTTGTACGTACGATTTTGGCATCGATATCACATTATGTGTCTTCATTTCTTTTCTTAGTTTGTTGGTTTAGAAGCGTTGAACTTGACGAGAATGACGAAGGGAAAGATTTGTAAAGTGTCAGTTTGAACATTGCATATTGTATTACGGCTGGAGAACTTTTAATTTACGCTCGATGCTTGCGCGGCACATTGGACACAATTCCAAATTATCTTGGCGCTCTGCGCAACAGCACAGATGGCCGCAAGGTATGAAAATAATTTTCACCCAGTTTTGACCTCGGCAAGGATCCCTGTAAGATAGCAAAGCTCAGCTCGAAGTCAACAAAACAATTAATCAAACTCGTGTTACCTTCTTTTATAAATACTGTGGCACCTTAGGCGATTAAAGACAACAATGCTCGATAGGAATATAACTGATATTGACTTTTCAACATTTGTGTCTACTGTAAAATATAACCGAAAGATGAAGTGTACCGGCCACATATAGCTTCTATGAAACTAGAATCGAAGAACACCAAGATTACTCTCGAAGGGAGCGGTTTACAATCTATCAACTATTCTTAGTGAAATAGGTATACGAAAAATGTTGCGAATATAATATTGATGAGCACTTTCTTTCCCGCGTTTTCTCCCCCTCGTGGCGCCGGACTGTCAAGCTGACAACCTCCGACCAAACAGATGTGTGTGGAATGGAACGCCACATGGCGGCAATGTGCATCTCCATTTGTCGCCAGTGGCATAGTTTTTCGATGGCCACGGTGGAGGGGGCATTCCCAAATGGATATGTCTCGAAATGCGTCGGGGTTTTGATTAATATTCTGTTTCAAATATTTAAATCCACAGATCTAAATATTTGGAGATAAAAAAAATATTTTCTGCGCAACGATATCCGCACGAAAGATGAAGTCCGCTTGCATTTCGAGGTCATACCCATCTGGCCGAGTGCAAGGGTTCGGGATCGGAATCACTTCGATTCCCGGGCGTAGGCGTCACATTACAAGTGTTACCACTGTTTACTTTTTTTTGACGCGTAAAATCTGATGCATTTCCACTTTGGTGAGATTTGTGCATTGTTGCCACTTGTTTTGATTTCATGTTTAATAATAATCAATCTCAATCTCTTAGTAGTAAACCCATTATAATTACTTTTTATCGCAAGTCAATAATAGCTTTGTAATGTAACAATTCAAAGATGAAAAGTTGGTGTTTACTTTCTTCTGACGCTCACAGTAGTTCTTTCATGAAGCTGGAGATCGAAAAGCAGCAAATAGGAGAAGCTGCTACAAAAGGAAAGTTTATATTATTATAATTTTTAAGCCTTAAAACATAAAGTCACGACACGGCTTGCCGTGACAGAAGGTATATTTTAAAAATTCAATGGAGTAAATATGTGGCTTCTTTCTGCGATGTTGAAGTGGTTGGACTGGTGATCCGGCAACGCAGTAGGCGCCGTTTCTAATCTGATTTGATTTACAACATTTTCTTTCTATTAGGAACATAATTAGGGCACATTTCCTTTTATTCGGTGAATTTTTCAGTGTTAACCACTTACCGTAATCGTGCTGTTTTCTTCAGGGATTAACTCCAAAGAAGAAAGCACGATTACAGTTGAAAATCCGTTTGGAGAATAAATTATTACGCAAAATTAAAAGGAAACGCAATTTGCTTAATTGTGTCTTTTAAATTAAAAGAAAATCTTTCTGCTTTGTTTTATTTTCAAGTAGAATATTTTGAGAAAATGAAATCAATTACAAATAATAAATAAAATAATGTTGAATTAACAAAAGAAAATTTGTTTTGATTCTTTTTTTTACTGTTAGCTTAACAAAAGAGTTCAAAAATATAAAAAAATCAATGTTAAAAAAACAGCAATGATTAAAAAGTTCTGAAAATTTTATTTCCGGTAAATAAATATATTCAGAAATTTGTAAATTAATTGAATTTACAAAATTTAAGATTCAGAGTGAATTTCATCCTTCTTTAGTGCGCAACACTTGAAAAACAATAAAAAAAAAATTGAGCACTGAAAATAGCAGATTTACTCCCAAAATATATGCTTGTCAGAATAAAATATTTCATAGCGTTACAGTTATTTTTTTGTCACATTGAATTAAAACCGCTAAAGGCGGAGGAAAAAAAGGAGTTCAACTATCGTTTCGTTCCATCTTTGATATATTTGGGAGGTCCGTCTTTTGATGAACCAAGTTTGATCCATTGTGCAGTAAGGGACGTACGTGTACAGTAGAACCCCTAACCAGCCTCGGATCAACCGGCTCTCGGATTAACCGCCCTACTAAATGAATCAACTTAAAAAAAGTAACTGAAGCATTATTTTAAAATACTTTCTGGAAAACGACGATAACTAGGGGCGAATATTATGTAAGTGATAAAGCGTATGCTCTCCCAAACCCAATGTAGATTGGATTTAAAATTCAACAGATTTATTCGTCCATATTCTGTATCTAATGAAATATGGTAAGTAAATAACATATTTTTCTTATATCATTTTGCGCCATGTAATTATTAATTTGCGCAGTGTAATATTTTACGCTACAAATAATTGAAGACTGTGTTAGTTTGTTGAGACCTTTTGAAGACTGTACACGGCAATTAAGCAATTCGAATGAAATCAAACATCAGTGATTCCATTTATTCATCTGCTAATGAAAAAACTTGATGATGCGTTAGCTAAACCACATAACCCAGATGCAATACAACATCTTATTAAAATCTTAAAAAAGAATATTTCTATCAAATTTTCTGGCGTTGAAAACAATTTCACATTCGTAATATCCACCTTTTTGGATCCTCGATACAGAGCAAAATTCATTAGTGAATTTTCCGGGGAAAAAATTTAGTTGGAAATACTAAGACTAGTAAATAATTCAGATGAAACTAGTGCACCATTTTTAAACAGGTCACGGACTGGTCCTCTAATGGAAACAGTCAATGAAGAACAGCCCACAACTAGCAGTGTTAAAAAACAAACTCTGTAAAATGAACTTGAACAGTAATTAGATTCAAGTGATGAAGACAATGATAACTTCAATAGTTTAAATCCAGATATGAACTCAAAATAGAAAATTCTATTGACCCAATATTGTAAGGGGAAGAAAATTATGATCTCGCAAGATCCACTTGACTGGTGGAGAGCTCATGGAACAACTAATTATAAAGAACTTTCTATGCTGACACGGAAATTCCTCTCACCCCCGCCGGCAAGCGTTCCAAGTGAGCAATTGTTTAGCAGCACCGGTCTTATTTATACTCCAACGCATGCTGAAAAAGCACCTCAGCTGTTGTTCTTAAAATATAATTTAACATTGATTAAATTTCAATATTAATAAAAATAAACAATAAATCATTAAATACATTCAAATACATTCAAATAATGCTTAGCTAAAAATATTTTATGTAAGAGAAGAAAGACTGTTTTGAAAATAAAAACCGATAATTACAAATATATACCTTATCTTTTAATTAAGATGCCTTAAAACATGAACTATCTAATTGATATATTTCAGGCAATTTATCTAAAATTCTCTACTACTTTAACATACAATGACCTCAAAGTTTGTCTGAAAGAAAGTGTGCTGATTGCTACAAATACTGTTTGATTTGTGAAAATACTTTACTAATATAAAGCAACATTTTCTGTCAGTATAGCTTCTTGTTATATAACTCAAGCTCAGTGTCAGCAGCAGTATCAGCATCAGCTGATATTGGTATCAACAAATCAGTATCCGCTGATATTATAATAAACCGTATCAGCAACAACCCTGATATGTATCAACACGTGTCATTTACAACAACAATAACACGTGTTGATGGGTGATACCTGTACATATCATATCATACAATTGAAATGGCTATAACTCACTTGATTATGATTGGATTTCCATAAAATTTTGTGAACGTAAAGATCTTATATCAATCTATATAATTGCTGAACTTCAAGAAGTTCAATTGTACCGTTTGTTTTTATGGGCGAAAATGTTAAATCTACAAACCATACTATTATTAACAAAGTTGAGTGAATTTCGATTTCTGAGGTATTTTTTGCCCTTGTACTCATAAACACATACCTCCCGTGATTTTTTCAGATTTTTCGGCTCAAAGGTGTCCAATCACGAGGGGGGCTCACAAAATTTTGGTACATTTTGCCTCCCCCTGGACCCCCTGATGCACGAAAGATGCAGTTGTAGATTCTAAAAGTTCTAATCAAGACCTTTCATTTGATACCCTACTCGACTACCTTTAATTAAAAAATTTTAAGGCCGCTTCGTTATTAGGGGGGATCCCCTTAAAAAATTTTGAAATGTTTGGTAAGACTTAAAATTTTTAGGAACCACAACTTCTGACCTATTCACAAAGTTTGAGCTTTCTAGCATCTATAGTTTCTGCGCAAACTTGCTGTGACGCAGGGACAGATGAACAGAGACCTAAGAAAACGTTGTAAAATTATTTTCGTTCTACATTTGACCGTGTTTTTTACATTTTTTTTTCCGTTTAGATGTTTGTCAGGCACAAATTCGGTGGACGTCAGGGTCAGGTATGTGGCATTCGATATGGAGAATCTCGTATTATGCGTTTATATCGAGCGTAACGTATCAGTCTCTGACTCGGCGGTGAGAATTATTGCAGGCGTGATACCTGTCGCCCTCCTTGCTAGAGAGCGCCGCGCTATTTACCTGCGCCGAAACGAGGATGCGAGGGAGATGGTTGTTCGCGAGGAGAGACAGCGCTCGCTCAACGATTGGCAGCAGTCTTCGGTCAATTGCACGAAGGGAAGGTGGACTGCGCCTCATTCCGGATGTGAGACCGTGGCTAAATCGAAGGCATGGTGAGACTTAACTTCTATCTGACCCAGCTTTTGAGCGGGCATGGGTGTTTTTAGTCTAACCTGCACAATATCGGTAAGTCACGGTCTCCAGATTGTCGGTTTTGCCCAGGAAAGGAGGACAATGCCTGTCACACATTTTTTGCGTGTACAAAATGGATCAGGCTGCGAAGGGAACTCTACAGGGAGACGGGAGAGCTCACCCCGGATAATATAGTTGCGGTGATGCTCGAATCGGTTGACAAATGGATCCAGGTTGCACATTATGCTCAGGCAGTCCTAAAATATAAAAGGGACTCACAGCAGCCGGGGGCGCTGGGGCTGGGGAATCGCTCTTCTGGCATTTCCTCTTCCCCTCTCCCCTCTCGCTAGGAAAGGGACTCCCCAGCTTGAGGGCGCCCCACGGCGTAACAAAACGAGACCTGGCCCAAAGTAATGTGTCAAACGGTTCCAGGCCAGTCGATTCCTAGCCAGGAACACTTTTGCAAGTCAATCATACCTTAACTAGGCATTTTCTTCCACGACTATATCTGGCCACTGATCTTGTCTTCAATTATTTCAGTTCAAAAAAATGAACATCCACAGATCTTTCTTCGGAAGAATACCTAAATAATATTTCCGAAAAACTCTAGTTTGTCGATCTCTATTTATGTGGATATAATAAAACTATGTTTGTAAAGTAATAATGTTTATTCAATTTCAGTTTATAACGAATGAAGAAAAAACTTAACTAGGAGATCTGAATTGAATTAATTACAACCTCATAGTACAGAATTCAGCAGAGCTGAGATTTTTCGAATTGCTTAGAGTAAAATGGTTTCAACGAAAAATTCAAACAAAAATCTTCTTAAACTCAAGACTTGCTTATACTTATGAAATAACTTAATTTTGAACTAAACTTTCTTACGCTGTGCTGACATGGTTAAGAATCGAAAATACTGATATAAATTGGCGTTGCTTAGTGCTGTCACTAAAGCGTTGGCACAAGTGTATTGGCACAAGTTTATTGATTACTTTGAAGGGGACAACATAAATATTGACGAATAAATAAATATTTTTTCCTAAAAATACAAAGTCACCTTACTTTTTGAACACACCACGTTCATCGCTCCATACACGACAAAGCTGAAGGTCTCTTGAATAACCATTTCGAAAGCCACATTCGAAATTCGGGACAAAATTATGATTTTCTATAAAATCTTCCAATCCATTCAGGATCAGCTTCTTGAAATGTCTTCCTAATGCTGGTGATAAATAAATTGGCCTGTGACTGGTTGATAGATGTGCATCTTTGCTAGGCTTGCGAAGTGGAAATCTTGGGTTGTTCGATAATTCATATAGTTTTTTCTAATGTGAACTGCATATTTTATGTAGTAGTGATTGTGTGGCTTATATTATTATAGCTATTTTAAATATTAGACTTCAGACTATCTTCAGTCAAAAACTGAGCATCATTAGTAAACAACAAGTTGGTTAAAAATAAATTTAAAAATGGACAATCAAAGAGAGCATTATCAGCATATTTTATTGTTTTACTTCCGAAAGGACAAACATGCGATGCACGCTCGAAAGAAGGGTCAGCGTTGGTTTGCTCGCTTTCCTTCTGGAAATTTTAATGTGGAAGAAGCACCACATACTGGTCGTCCAACCACTACTGATGACAATATAAAGGCATTAATTAATTATTTATTTATTTTTTTCGAATCCATTTTAACAGGCAAAATGCCCAATTACAAAACTATAAAAGACAATATAGATAAAATAGACAAAAATATTTAAGATAATTAAGCAATTAATCATAAATTATAACAATTAATGTAGTTTGTTTCTAAGTAAATGCTTAAATGCTATTAAAGATTGAGAGAAAGTACCAAATTCTAATTGATTGTGCACGCGAGGCAAACGAATCATGGCACAATGAAAATGGGTTTCAGTACGCGCAAATTGGATGTGAAGATCGGAGGAGGCAGAGGGCTGCCGGGGCTCCTCCCACTTATTTGATTTACCAAGTCAGAGCAATCAATCAGGCGGTGGTGGAGTTTAAATAAAAGACATTCATCAAGGAAAGTCCTACGTGCTTTTAATGAAGGAAGATGTAAATAAGTGAGTCGGTCTTCATAGGGAACATAGGGAATTTTGTACTTATAAAAAAGACAGCGGGTGAAGTTTCTTTGGACATATTCTATGTCAGCAATAAGGTATTCAAAGTGTGGGGACCAAACTTGAGAGCTATACTCTAAAATACTTCTAACTAGAGTATTATAAAGCTGGACAGCGGAGAATATATCTTGGAAAATAAAAGTATGCCGCAGTAAAAAACCTGAGACTCGAGAAGCTCTGGTTTTAATGCTTGAAATGTGCATATCAAATTTGAGTTTGGGATCAAAAATTATACCAAGATCTTTGATTTTTAGAACAGTTGAAAGAGATTTACTTCCAATTGAATAGATAAATTTGATTTGCACTGGTTTAAGTGAATACGACATAACATGACATTTAGATATGTTCAGTTCAAGATTGTTAATGCTACACCAATTTTCCAGGATAGACAAATCATTCTGCAATTGAAACAAGCCGGCACATGACAACTAGAGAGGTAGCAGAGACGCTCGGCTCATTGGATGCAACCGCTTCCTTACACTTACAACAGCTTGGTTATGTAAACAAACTGGATATTTGGCTTCCTCACAAATTAACGGAAATCCACTTCACCAAACGCATTAATATATGCAGCTCTTTGCTGAAACGTAACCAAAATGACCCATTTCTCAAAAGAATCATAACGGGTAATCAAAAATGGATTGTTTACGATAACATACTCCGAAAACGATCATGGAACAAGCAAAATGAGCCCCCACAATCGACATCCAAAGCCAATAATCACTAAAAGAAGATTATGCTTTCTGTGTGATAGGTTTACAAGGGTATTGTCTACTTTGAGCTGCTTTGAAGAAACCAAACTATTGATTCGAATGTCTACTGTCGTGAACTAACGAAATTGAACGAAGAAATAAAAAAAAACGTATTTGGATCGATTCTTGCTGCTGATTGGTGACAAGGCCTGCATCCTGGGATGGACACAAATATTGACACACCGATATGTTACAGCAAGTTTTCCTCACGGACTTTCCTTCTATCTCCTTATCCTTATTTTTTTAAGATTTTCGAAGAAAAAGATGTCCAAACACGAGGGAGGGATACAAGTTTTTGCTACATTCTCTCTTCTCCTGAACCTCTTGATAAATAAAATGCCGTTTAAAGACCTGTTTTGGAAATTTCTCATCAAGATCTTTCATTTGATACTACACTCGATTTGTTTAATTGCTGGAACTTTCAAGAAGCAATCACTTGGGATGTATCTACCGAGTTTGGAAATTTTAACTTCTATAATTTTTGACAGAAACTGTTGTGACACACAGACTGACGGACGAAACAGGCATTTCAATAGGATTTGGTATGTATGTACGAAACCCTAAAAAGATTATCCTAATACATTATAAAATCATTCTCACATATTTAAAAACTCACTATATCCTCCTTCCAGCATACTACCTTTCTAAAGCCACAATTCATTCAAATACAAGTAATTACTTATCTTTTTATATTCATACTTAATTAGAGTTTTGGCTGGGCCCGAACTTATATTTTACAGATCATAATGCAGAAGTGCAACTATACGAGGGCCAATGGCGAATTCGATACAACCATGAGCTGTATGAAATTTTTGCCGAGCCGGAGGTCTCAACGATTCTAGGACTACAGAAATTGCAAAGGGCTGGCCACATTAATCGTATGGACGAACAACTGAAGGGCGGTGACCAGTGGGAAAACCGAGGAAACACTGGCCTGACTCGGTTAACGAAGACAGTTCATCGCTGCTCGGATTTCGAAATTGAAGGACGCGATCAATGGACCGGGACAGTTGGAGGCGCTTGTTGCAGGAAGTGAAGGCCCGAGAGGGGCTGTAGTGCTAAGAAGAAGAAGAAGAAGGCTGCACCAGTTCTTTAATGCTTTCAAATAGTAGCGAGATATACGAGTTAGTGATCGGACAAGAAACAATTCGTGGTGAGTGCAGTTGTGATTTGATTTGTTAGGTATTATAAATTTCTTTTGCCTTGGATTTCATAGGAAACTTACCGGGAACAAAGTTGTAGAGGACCGAATTCAATTTAAAAATATATCACTCTTTCGAATTTATTTTCAGAGTAAAATATGAAATACACCAAATTTTTCAGGAAATTAACCGTTTTTGCCAGCTTATCTCTCGACGATGGGCCGGAGTAGTTCTATACACTGTGGAACTGCCCAGATATTTGCATTTCAGCTCTTTGTCTGGCTCAAGTGCTTATTGCCATTTTAAATTTTATCAGGTTTTAACAAACTATTCAGCGAGAAGCCCTACAGTAGCAGCGGAGAGAAGATGTTAAATTCATGGTTCATAATGCTATGCAAAGATAGGGTTATTCAGATTATGCGTTTTATTCATGCAGTTGACCAATCATCTTGATAAAAAGACATAATGACGAATTGTGAGCTATGAGCATATCCTTTCAAACAAAGCTTCCTTGTTTTCATTCCAATTGACCAAAACGCGATGAAAGTATGATTGAATTTTCAAAAAACATGGGTGCAAACAGTGCATTTGCTAGGCATTTTTGATCGATTTTGGTTCAAAGTTGGTAGTTGCATAATAGTAGTGGTCATTGGGCTAATTTTGTAGTACATCGGTGTGAATATATGTACAATATGAGCAAACTACAAGTATGCTTCCTATTGTTATTGAGTTATCAGTAGTTATGTGAAAACAAAACCATAAGTTATTTCGACAATCTGTTTACGGGTATTCTAATTTTGATTCACTTGAAAAGTATGGAATAGAAAGGAACAGCCCACTTCGCTAAAACGGATTGCCAAAAGAGGCCCAATCACTAAGGTAGAATTAATGAAAAAGTAAAGAGAAAGAGGGTCATACAGTAGTACCTCTCAAGCTTATGTCGTTGTAGTCCGATGGATGGATAATTCCGTTGTACAAGTTGCTCAAAGTGCGTCTCATAAAATTGACGGATCGATATTCTAGAGCAAAGCTAAACAATTTATTATTAATACAAGGGTAAATAATTATAGGATTACGATTCGAGGTTAAAAATGGGGTGGCCTATTTGTACATAGCCTGTGGGTGTTTTGTAACAGGCTTGTACTAAGGAGAGGCTGCGAAAATGTAGTAATCGAGGACTATGGCTCTAAAAGCCAGCGCTGCCACAGGCACACAGCACAAACTCAATTTAGCAATGAGTGGCCATTCGGTCGCCTTCCCCATCGCAACACTCGTTTTTTTTTAAGTTTTCATTTTTCGTATTAATAATTATGATGTCATGTGTTAATTCTTTACAGTGCAGAGTATAAATGCGAATTTCGAAATAAAAATTTAAAGAAACAATAACTTTGACTTATAGAGCATTTTCAAATATAAATTCATTTAAATCGTTTCTCTGCATTTTTCCCACTTAATTACGCCTAATCATCATAAACGAAAATTGCTTTCAATTGATAACTTAAGCGAATCTACAAAAGACGACGTAGATTTTAAAAACAACCGAAACGAGTGTGCATTATCACCATCGCGGATCCACCCATAGATGTCACTATTAAACGAAACTTTTCGCGATTTTCCATTGCTGTTTCGTTGCTCGATGGTTCGGCCCCGCCATTTTTTGGGGAACTTGAGAAAAACACGAGGGAGTTTGCCGGCGGTCTGGATAGAACGTTATTCGGTGTTGTAGGCAAGAAGTCCTGACTGAATTCTTTAAGTTTGTTTAGTTATTTATTATTGCAGTTGAGTTTAAATAGAAAATAGTGGTGACTCAATGATGTCGAAGGTCTTGTGAAGATTTCGAGAAAATTCGTGTTCGTTACTTCTCTAGACTTGACGCCAACGTTTGTCAAGTCTTTCGCGCCTAAATATTGCTTCCATCGGAATTTTTGGGAAATTGTGCTATTTTGTTTGGGAAAATATCTGTTCTGAGGTATAGATATTTTCGAATTCTCGATTCAATTTTACGAAGCAGCGGCAAAACAACCAAATGGAAAACGGAACTCTAAATGCCGCAATAGACAGTTTCATTGTGAAACATTATAACAGGTTAGTGAAATAGCATGGAATAATACAAGTGATTTATTTTTCCTTATCAAGGACCAAGGATGTGTTCATATTCTAAGCTACCCCTTATTGGAGCTCCTTCATGTATTAAAAGCACATCCGGAATTAAGATACGTCGGGATAGGGAGCGTGTGTGCAATGCGAAATGTGAGCTCTACTGTTATTTGTATGGCAACTTTTTGTGAGTATTGATCTTCTTTATTGCCGCATCGTTGCGAACAAATGAAAACTCAATTAGTAATTTCGAAATTTGATGGAAATTCCGGTTGCGTTTGTAGTGCGGTCAATATTTTGGTTGATAAATAATTCGAGTAGAAATTACGTTATCATTACTCAAGCACACTGCCACAGTCACCTTACCCAAACGGCATATAAAAAAGGGGTACCCTAGATATTGGAACTAGTGTTGTTCACATCGATCAACTCCCTTCTCCCCCACAATTTTCGGTATAATCAAAACATTAAATAGGACAAGGACAGGAAAAATTCGCTTCAGGGGCATGATTAGTGACATAGAGTGGACGGTTAAGTGTCGTCTATGGCCGAACCCGTTAACAATCAATTGTTCTCGGCAGTGACGGAGGGGCATCGTAGCAACACGACCACGGCGCCAGGTTCACAAGCTTCCAGTAGCTATTCACATTACAATAGCCACCAAAATAGTAGCAAAAACACAAATCGGGAGAAACTCGCGAAGTCTACGAACAAAATCGACACATAACGAAGCCAACACCGACTCCTTGTGTAACGTTGGCAACACAGCGACGTCGACAACAACGCCTGTTAGAAAATAGTACCAACACGAGTGGATCTATTAGATCGTATAAATCTCAATCACCAAATCCTGCACCCCAAAAGATTTGAACGAAAACGGATATCGGACCGAAACTCGTTGCCAAGTTGTGAAGATTTATCGACACATTCAAGTCACAAGAGACGTCGCCAGAACCCAACCGATAATAACACTAATCGAGAACACGATAAATCTCACCAGAAGGATTCAAGTGAGAAGAAAAACAACTCGTCCAAACGTGATTGTGTAGCTTCTAGAACACGATCGCGAACCTCAGACGACTTCAGTACCCCAGCCCACAACTTACGGCAGACATCGATCAAAGCAAGTAAATAACGTTCATGTTGGAAAGGAACATAGTGCTGCAACAGTCGTTGGAAATCCATCAATATCTCAAAACGAGGAGCCTCCAAACCAAATCTTCGGTAAAGCAACCGAACAGCAACAATCAAATCATTTAGCTGCACATTTGTCTACTACGCAAAATAAGCCTAACCTGCTTAGTTACTATTGCAAAACGCGCGGTAATCGTACTTCGGGAAAGAAATCTGTAGATAGCACGGTGCTGGACCACGATTACCAATCAACCAGCAGTTGTGATACTCCTAGAGAATCACAAAATACAGAAACATCTTCACTTCCAATTATTTCCGATAGCAAAGGATCAAGCCATCACGAGGCTAAAACCTCTTATCAGGCAACTAGCAAGAACAAATCTAGCGGGAAGACGTGAAGGATTCCGGAACCTTGCGGGAGTAAGTGAATATTCCTTGGAATCAGATTCCCTGAACGAAAGTCAAATGCCAGCTTTTAGTGATTCAGTGGTGAATCCTGAGGAGGCGATAAGCATTCTATACAAGTTATACAATGTCGTATCTGTTTATTTTGCGGGACATAACAAGTTCATTAAGTTCTTGACCAATTATTAATATATTAAACTTTTAATGGCTCAAACGCAACCCTACCTAAAATTAAACTAAAATTATCATTCAAAATTAAAATATTGCACACTAGTATTTAAAACAAGGCATGTGTATTAAATCATTTTCATAACGTGCAAACACTTCAAATGACGATTCAACATAAACTTAATCTAAAACTATTTGTAACTATAAAATAAAAATATCCGTGATGTGCGAAGAACAAATATCTGTTATCTGCGCGCGTGATAGATTTTAAAATAAGAGAGTGTGTTTACGAACTTATTGGTGAGTCGAAACAGCCAACAATTGAAATTTGCGGGGAATACTCTGGTGATGTGAACTTTTTTTTATTAATTATTACCAGTCGCCGTGCACCTAGAGCTGACCAAAACTTTCTCAATGCAATCACGGTGTTGATAGTGCAAGGATAAATACGGGTACCCAACGCCATTTGAATTGAGGACAAGCCGCAATTACTCCATGGCCTGCCGTGATTACAGTGATTGATAACTACTCGTACACATACAATACCCAAGCCCCATTTCGATGACGATTTCAATCCGTCCGAAGAACCAGCACTGGAGCAGTACTAATTAGCTGATGCCGCGTTTGGTTCGTTTTCAAGGTTTCGGCAACCCCCCGCTCTACTGATCATTGTCTGGGACGAGCTGGTTAACGGAAACACGTTCGCCATTCCTGACATTCAAAGCGCATCGGATCGACAGTTCCTCGTGTTGCAGCGTATTCAACTGGCCCCACAATCA
This sequence comes from Odontomyia ornata, assembly GCA_963969285.1. Taxonomy (NCBI): domain Eukaryota; kingdom Metazoa; phylum Arthropoda; class Insecta; order Diptera; family Stratiomyidae; genus Odontomyia; species Odontomyia ornata. Next base: position 140,685,850 of record OZ017741.1, on the reverse strand, counting down.
TCGAAATGATTTTGTGTTCTGCATCCACCACTAGCGAGTGAATTATATTCTCCTGTGTCAGGAACTGTGGTAGAGAAGAACACATCAGTTGAGGATACCCCAGGGTCAAGAAATACATCGTGTTATGAAAAGGCTGGTTATTCAAAGTGAAGCTCAGTTAAACTTCAGAAATTGATAAACTTATGGATGAGAAGAGTTACGAACAATTCTTGAAAACGGATTCACACTAGCGCCCGTTTCAAGTGATTTGATTACTAAATTTTGTATGGCATTCGGCCAAAGAACTTTTATAGTGATAGGTGAATTATTCGGCCTTAGATCATTATCGAATTACATTGTAGCATTTAAGTTAACCAAAAGCGAAGATTTACAGGACGTATCCAGCACCCATCGAGCGCTCGACGGAACATGCGGTGAGTCCTTTTTTTTTTATCTAATAAAATTATATAATAATTAATTTTAATATATACAAGTATATTAACTCTAATTTCCTACATGATCCGTTTGGTTAATTAAGCACTCACAAGATGTATCTCTGTAGGACAAGAAAATATTTAGATACATATATTAGATTTTAGAACAAAAAAAAAGGAAAACTAATCGAGTTATTATATTCTTTGAAGAAGTAAGAAAAATATCTTATATAAAGAAATAAAGAAGAAAAGTAACGAATAAACACACTCCCTCAGATTCGAAGTTCCTTTCTGTTGAAAAAGGAAATGTCTTTAGTAAATTAGCTTTTGGCTCAGCGTAGATCCACATCTTGTCACCCCTAGTTGTTTTTTTTTTGAGCGCGTTCGACAGTTGAGTTTTGATTTCAAATAAATTGGAAGCCTAGAAATTTAGTGGACGCGTTTTCGTTAGTTGAACTTGCTTAAAATAAATTTTTCTTACTTTGTCTGTTGAAAAGCAACTCGGTTATTTCAAAAACTTGCTAAATAATTAAGAGAAACAGGAGGAAGTCTTAAGATAGGAAAAAAAAAAAAAAATTTAACCTGAAAAGCATAGTATAAACATGCAGCATTTGGTGTTTTTGTACTGTAAATAATAGGAGCTCTCACCTTTTTTTTTGCTCGGAACATGAATCAATCGATTTTTGGCGGTCCTTTGCTTTGATGTATGTCCTATCGCAAATTTTGAAAGCTTTGCATTTTGAAGCGAATCATTTTACAGTAAGTGACAGGTTAACATTCTTGAAAAACATGCGGATTGTAAATAAAATGCTGAATTAAACAAAAAATTGGTCTTTTCCCTTCCGGTCTTTTCCAATCGGGTATAGGACCCGGTACGGTGGCAGGCTTCCACCCCAAAAACGAGCCAGCCGCCGGGTACAGATTAATTCCTCCTTTTGTTTCAGGTGACTTTATGGGTTGAGTGGCCCAAGCCAAGTGCCTTTTTATGGCATAGAGTTATGCAATTCAATTGTATAATTCTATGACATAAATTGGACACCGGGGTACTCCCCTTCTGATGGGAAAGTTCATATAATTCAAGTTATATGAGTTTTCCACTCAGAAGAGGAATACCTGGCCACTTCAACAATTTAACATTGGATTTATTCCGGTTGGGTGGGCATGAAGGGGCTCCACCACCACCCGGTTGCCCCTCTTTCATTTGTGGGCCCTGAATTTATTTGGGTAAAGACGAGGTCACCCCAAATTAGCCTTTCTTGTCAGGTTGCACTTGTTCTCGTAACAAGTCATAATTCCTTCGTGGAGGTTATCTACAAATTTGCGACTTCGGTCGTCCTCTTGTGATCTCTGCAAGCAATTCGTGAATGCGAAATGTTTTGTAGTGAGTCCTCGTGCCGGGGAAACGAACCCGCCCCACGACACCGCAATGCTAGCCTGCCAGCGCATTCACGCGTCTCCGGACGAGGGCATTCTCGGCAGGAACCAACACCTTCCTCTGCCGAGGCAGCAGAACATCGCTGCGGTCCTTCACGGACTTTATGGAAACTCTTTATTCACTACAAAAAGCATAGCCAATGTGGGTTGTGGCTATGACAGCCAATCCTGCAGCTGTCAACTCGAAGACCAAAATTCAGTTGACAGTTGCGGTGAATATTTTGACCGGAGCATACGTCCTCGTGGGCCGAAGAAATTTTCGTGCAGTTTTGATAAACAAAAACTTTGAATCTTTCTAGATTTTTTGTTTAATTTTTAAGGGAGCGATCAACGGTGCACGGTAACGAGCCTAAGGACCTACATTGTGCAAATTGATAATTCTGTGATTTAGTGACGCTACGCAGTCGGGGCCTCGCCACGCCAAGTGCTCTCCGATTGTCGACACAAACTGCAGCATTCTTTGTAAGTTTGTTGTATGGCTGGTGCAAGGCCAAACAGAGCACGGGCGGCGAAACACGAAGAAGTCATGAGGTAAGAAGAAGCAAGTATACCTAATTACATGCATTTCGAAGAGCTTTCGTAGTTGCACGAGTGTGGGCCCAATTGTATGCGTTTTTGATTTTGTTGATTTCTTGAATTGCGATTGCTGAAGGCTTGATCTCGACATCGAATGCCTTCTCATGCTCCAGTCGCTCGGGCATTCATTGAATCGTGACGGCGGCGTTCGTGTCGTGGGAAAACCAAGGGGATTCAGGCAGTTAAAACTTTGAAAAGTAGTCTTGCGAACGGTCGTTGGCGCGTTAGGAGCATGCATTTGCTTTCGATTGCGCACGTTAATCGCCCGAGTGTTGCTTCTTAGCAAAGTTTCACTTTTCACCTAAACTCTATTACAACTGACTGATAATTGCACAAAATTTTCGGAATAATATCCGTTTTTTTATAGAATTTGTCGACCATTGACAACAGGTCGAAACCCGAAACCGGGACATAATGGTGTTACCTACTACATGAGCTGATTAAGTCCCGGGATTTTTCAATAGGTGGCGACACTGGAAAATGAATGTGACTCCTTCAAGAGGTTCTCCCGTCGCTAGTTTGTGGATCAAGTTTCATGATATTTCGTTCATTCATTTACAAGCTACAGTCATTAGAGTGATGTTACTTTTGCCATCGTAAAAACATGGAAAATCTGGAATGTCGCATCTGGATCAAACATTGTTTTTCGTGAGGAAAAACTTCAGAACAATCATTGCAACGGATGGAGAAATCTTAATCCGCATCCGCTCTTTTGACGATAACAGTTTGTAATGAATCGTGCCTAGGCCCTGCTGAAAATTAGTCAGTCGTTATTGACGTCGATGGTTCGGAACGCACCCTCTAACCTCTCGCTGTCACTGAACCGCGTTTTGTCAGCTGAGAGGAAGGTGAACGTGTGTCAGCAAACTGACGATAGATAGGAAGCCATATGGCAGCAGACTTTACTAACACACACATGACCATTAGTAGGCCGACTTTGCTGGCTAACTTACATGGTGATATATGAAGAATTATGGAAGTGCCAAAGAAAATTCGAGGTTTTGTACGGTTTTGAGACGGATTTCTATAGTGAAATCCAGAAGGCCCGCGGAGAACAATACAGCGCTCCTAGTGAAGTGAAAATTATTTCAGTTCTTACTTCCGTTTAATTTTTATCGGCCTCCAAAGTAAACAAATAGGAGTTTGTTTACGTCTCAACGCTGAGCTATCAATGGAAGGTGCAAAACATGTGCTTCATTTGCTCGTCTTGAAAAGTTTAGGAGTACAGTGGACAGTACATGGTGAATTTATAGCATGCACAGAATGCGTTTCGTACGTTTTCATTTGGAAAATAGTATATTTTACGCAATATAAGCATTTGCTAATGCCGTAGTTGGATGACAGCTCACGGAAGCTTGTCCATAGTAGGCCGACTAATACATATGCAAACTGCTACCACATGGTTTCCCATCTTACGTCAGTTTTGTGTGTGAGTGAACTTTGAAAAAGCGGAAGACACAGGGACAGATGGTAGGACGGCTATGCGGATTTCTTTATCTGTCATTAGGAGCGGAAAAGAAGTAAAAGTATCCGCGAACGTTTATAAAAATTAAAAATTTCCGCAAGGACTAAATTCCGTAACGCAAGCAGCACTACTGCGAGCATCATTTTGAAAAGTGTTGTGTCAACTGAGTCGTTAGCACGTACCTCGGATCTTGGGAAAACGTTCAGGAAAATGGAAAATCTGGACAAAGGGCGGAGTACCTAACCTCAAAATCAACTTGCGGTGGTCATGGCGCAACGGACACCCAAGGATGCCTTGACGAGGGAGGAGACATAGTTATGGATAAATATACAGAAGAACATTTAGAGGTTAACAAGTAAGTTCTACAATTAAGTATCGGCCCGGGTCAGTGAGCTAGGAGAATGGGTTCCGGATTGAGATATGGTTTGCATACAATCGCGATCGTTCAGGCCGTACCAAGCAATTTAAAGACTATTTACAACACTCACGAAATTCCAAGTGATGTATTGTTTCGCACATATTAGTTATGCGATCGGTAATGAATAACAGATTGACTCGTAACGAGAATACGTATGCGAATGCAACCTACATGAGTGCAAACCCAGAACCCGTTTGAAAACAAAACGCTATTAGTTTAAGATGTAGTGTACAAACTTATCAGTGATGATAAAAATTTGGAGACCTGCTTTGGTTTTGATGACGGTGATGAAAACATGGGTACGGATTCACTGGTCATGGATGACGTCGAATATGAAAAACCAACTATTAAATTGGAAATAAAATAATTTCATTTTGAAGTATCCAAGATATGATAAGAGTTAATATAATTTAGCTTTTGTTGGCTTTCAGAATTTTCGATGATCAGAAATTGATGAAAACTTTGTTGTAATATGTTTACTTAATTACTCTTGCAAAAGGGCTTTTCAGAAAGTAGTTATCCTTTCACAAATAGCTTAGATCCCATTAAGATTATTGGTCGGTAGATTTACAAATGAAGGTATTTTTCATGTCGATTCTTCATACGATATTTTATCAAGAGCAATTTAGTTGTAGTTATTGATACTGCAAATTGATGTTAATTTTATTCCAAAATGAGTTTTTAACATGCATGAATAAACAAAATATATTACGAATAGTAATAATTTAATAATTTAAAGGACAGAAAATAACGCTGGAATGATATCTTCATTTTCATATTATTTTATTTAAGTATACTTATTTGCGGTAATGAAATCAGGAAAGGGCCTATGCCATCATGTCTTACTGAAATGACGGCCCAATGCATTAAAAACGTTGAGGACGCACGAAATAAATAAACAAATCATTGTACCAAACTGAACGAAGGCAGAGGAAATGGATGTAATGAAAATCCGTTTAATTGTTTAACGAAAGTAAAACTAAAGCTAAAGTTGGATGAGAACTCCCTTTCTCCGCCCTTCTTCCCTATAACAAGTATTCCTTTCCTCGCCTCCCTTTTTATCTCGTTTTAATTAGCAAAGGATTTGATCTTTATTCATAGTTTCCTTATATTTATTATATCTTATATCTTATTTAACGTTGATGTTATTTATTAGCTAAAGTTAGACGCATGAAAATTAATTATTTGAATGACAAAAAAATAAGATATAAATCTGAAAAGTCTTAAGGCGTACTGGCAAAACGAATGTTTAAGATTAAGTTAAAAAAGTAAGGGGAATAAAGTAAATTTAAGTTTTGAATGAATTCAGCTTTAGTAGGGCCAATAAATAACATGAATTGCTAAACAAACAACGACTTTCTTTCCAGCATACCCTTCTCTTCCAGCAGGAATGGCAGCGAGCAGTAAGTATGCCGTTACAAGGGTAGAGTTCTAGGAATCCGCGGATGGCCGGTTTCGCGTCGCGCTCAGTACGCGGTACCATAAGTTGTCTTGCGTTTTTACTAGAGTAGAGTTTTTCCAATTCGAATTAAAGTAGTATATTTTTCGGTACCGCGTCGGTGATACTCGGGAACGCGGAATTATATACATTTTTGTTTGTTGTCTGGTTAGTTTAAGAAATGGAGTTTAAGAAATACGGAATAAAGTAAGGATAGGTTTCTCTTCCGTATGTAAATGACGCGTTTGTAAAACGGGCATGTGAACCGGTAGCTGAATTTTTGTATCCCGAACTTAGTCTGCTCGCGCAAGACCCGTGACCGAACTCCTCTCCGAACTAGCGGGCTAGCCAGCAGCCACCTCGGAGTAGACCAAGGGTGTCCGGACTTATTGACCTGAAGGGTACAGTCCGTTGTCACGTCCCAAGACTTCACGTCTAGAACCGATGAGAGGTCGGTTCCGATTACGTTCGAGCGATGTGAAACGAGAAAATCATTACAAGTTTATCGATGTTTTAGTTAATTTAAAATGGGTCGTGCAAGCACCGAAGATGCACCTCAATCTGGAAGGCCAAAAGAGGCTAAGAACGCGGAAATTGTAAGGCAAGTGCATCGAATCATTTTGAGTTATTGTGAAGTGAAGTTTCACGAGTTAGCTGAAGCCGTGGACATCTCAAAGGAGTGGACGGGGTACATTATGAACGATATTTTGAAGATGAAAAAGCTATTGGCGTGATGGGTGCCGCGTTTGCTGACCGTCGACCAAAAGCGTCGATGATTCAACGGGCGCAGCGTAATCGAGCAGACTTTTTCAACCTTTTGCGTGAAACGTGGATCCATTAGCATATGCCTGCAAGCTGACCAAAGTAGCCAAAAGCCCAACGCTCGGCCGGGAAGGTGATGATCTCCGTTCTTTGGAATGCGCATGAAATAATCTTCATCGATTACCTGCAGAAGGGAAAAACAGTCAGGAGGAGTATTATACAGGGTTAGTGGATAAACTGAATGATAAATTAAACGAAAAGCAGCTCCATGTGGCAAAGAAAGAAGTTATGCATCATCACAATAACGCATCAACACACACGTCTTTGAAAGCGATGGCCAAATTGGACCAATTACGAATCAAATTGGTTGCTCACCTACCGTATTCTCCAGATTTGGCCCAAAGACTTTATCTATTCCAAGGGTATGAGATTCAGATTGAATCCAGGGTATGAGATTCAGATTGAATGAAGAACTTATTACGAATACCGAGACGTATTTCAAAGGTTTGCACATTTTGTACTTAAGAAAGGGCATCGAAATGCTGAAAAATCACTATATCAAGTATATCGCCCTCAAAGGTAGCTATGGTGAGGAATAAATATAACTTTTCCCAAAAACGCTAACTGTCATCCAAAATTCCGGCAGTTACAGCTCAGGTAGTGGATGTTATTCAATCCAGATATAAAGATAAGCAATAAAAAAATACTTTCAAAAACTCCGGCTTTAATGAGCTAAACAAATTTTCCAATAAAACTATCGAAAATGGTCTTACTGAGGCAATTAAGTTTTTTAATTTATTATAGTAAAAATCATTAAATCTTTCCTTTAAATATTATTTTGGATAAATTTTAAGCAATTTAATAATAGTTCAACTAATATCAATAAGATCTACATTTACATCAGGTGGTTGGAAAAACCATCGAAACTAGACTTAAAACGCTAAGGAGTATTCTAGGTATGTTAGAACATAAGAACCACTACATACCATGCAGACAAAGAAATGGAAATCATTTTTGGTTCAATGAACAAACCAAAATTCCAATAAATTTCAGAAAAATCTCCCAGGTGTCTTTTCCGAAAAAAAATCATACACTCATCTTCTTCAGCTGCCGCGTTTTGTCTCAATTTATTTATAACTACCGCCGAACTGCTTTGTTTAATCTGAAATTTATTGTAGTGTAATTTTGACTGTTGCTTACAGTCAACAAAGCAATATTTACTAAATACATACGAGTATAACACACACGGACCATTCCTTTTCGGCACGCGATTAACTCAATGAGCCGGAGATCTACGTCATTCATTCATATGCATAATTGATTGGTTCATTAGCATTTTCGTTTCGACCCGTGTCATTGTGCTCTTATCAATAAATACCAACACATACATATTAACGACTGAATCGGAGGACAGCGGAATAAATACGGTTCAGGATGTAAATCACTGACAGGAGGATAATTTTACTAGGAGGCATAGTTTCTTAGCGTTTTTACTACCGAAGGCGATGGGAACCTGTTGAAAGATTTATTGTAAGCGTGTATTGTTTTCGTTAGCAGGAAGTGAATAGAATCAATCATGGGTGGAATACATATAGACGATTTGATGTACATATAATTGTATGCCAATTTGTTTTGAATTAAATGTTTGGGCTTGTGATATTGACAGAAATAGCTTCGTGGTAAAGTCTCAAAGAGATTAAACCCAGTTATAATTCACTTGCGCTCAAAAATATAATGAGGAAATTAAATCTAAAAGAAATGAGTTTAGCGATACATATGTGTAAACAGGCAAAAATATATAAACGAGGTGGAAAAGGAGAAGCGTTCTTAGCTGAAGGAGTTTTTTAGTTCAATTAATTCAAGCATGTTTCAAAGTAATTTAAAAAGGTTTTACCCTAACGGCTTAAACCAAGTAAACCAGTGCTCTCATTTCGCTGAGAGATCATTTTCTGAATTTTAAAATGAACATTTTAGTAATACTTTACTAATAACCTTGGAATTCAATAGTCTACTATATCTCTTGTAACTTATGTCAACAGTCAGGGTTTAAACTAAAGCGCGAACACCAAGGTCAAGGACCAACATCGAATCCCTTAACCGTTTTTACACACATCCATACAAGTATAACAACGAAGATAGATGGTGTTGCCATAGTTCATATAACATAGCCGTTGGGTAGCAAAACATTTATGGATGACAGTCGGCCTCTCCTGACAATAACTCGCCTCATCCGCGAGATCATCTTAATCGTCACCGATCTCCGGACATAATTCGCTGCTCATCACTGAACTGAATGGTCGCTGTTTCTGATGTGTTTCGTTCTCTTCTATGACATATTGATCATGCTGCAGAACTCACTTGATGATACAGGGGCCACGATACGTAGCCTCCAACTTCTTGAACTCACCCGTAGCTGGAATGGCCCTTTCCACAAAGACCAACTCTCCTTCCTTGTACTGCCTTGGTTTCTGATGTCTCTCGTCGAATCGCCTTTTTTACTTGTCTAGCCTCGGTTATATTTTAGATCGCGTCTTCTCTCTCGTCTATCATCGTTTTCTCGTCCAAATTAGTACCTACACGGCTGCTAGAAACCTATTACTGCTGATGTCCTTCCCCGGGTAGTCGAAAATTAACGCGATTGGAGAATACTTCGTCGTTGCACCCATTCGTGTATTCAGCGTCCATTGAAGCTGTCGTAGTTCGTCATCCCAGGTGTTCGGTTTAGCGCATGACGTTTTAAGGTAAGCCAGTATCAACTGGTTGACTCGCTCGTTAATACCATTCGTTCAAGGTGTTCCGAGTTGCCGTTTTAATGTGGGTTATATCGTTGACATTACAGTAATCCTCAAACATATGCGAAATAAACGCTGTTCCCCGATCGGTGACCACCACACGTGGCAGACCAAAATACATCGTCAGCTGATTGACTGCTTCGAGGATAGGTTTCGATTTCACTGACTTTATTGGATTGATGACCGTGTACCGAGTTGACGCATCTACCATGACCAGCGCATACTCGTTACCGCGGCGACTTATAATAAACGGACCCAAGTGATCCATATGGATTATTTCAAATGGTAATCGGGGAATGTCCATACCATGTAATTCACATTCCTTTATTCTCGGCTCTCGCACATAGCTACCGTCAATGCATGTCTTCGTGTAGTTCTTTATGAAGTTACATATTCGAGGGAACCAAAAACTTCGTTTCATTCGCATCAGTGTACCATCGACACCCGGATGTCAGGCGTCATCGTGACACAGCTTCGCCCCGCCAGCGTAGCCCTTCGGAACAACGAGCATTTTCCCCCCCTTTATCAACTCTGAAGAGACGGCTGTTCTTTATAACATATTCCTTGCGAGTTTGCTCCCGCTGCTCAGACTTCGCCTTCATCTCGGGAACGTCCGTGTTGTTTTTCACGTCTGAATCTTATCGCTGTAGAGTGCGTACCCAATCCTCCATCGGCAAGTTGACACTACCAACATATTCCTCTACTCAACTCGGTTCAGTCGGTGGCTCCACAGACGCTCTACTCAATGCGCCGACGTGAGGCATCTTTATTCCGGGACGAAATACTACCTGGTAATCGAACTCTTGTAGTTGCAAAAACCATCTCGCCACTCGTGGAATAAGAGGTTTCGTTGCTTTCAGACTGGCAATGGCTTGGCAATCAGTTACTATTTCAAACTACTTTCCCATCAAGTACATTCGGAACCGTTCAAACGCGTCGACGATCGCGAGCACCTACAGCTCGTAGCTATGGTATCGGCTCTCCGCTGGAATGCACAGACGGCTATAGTACGCAACGGGATTCATCTGTCCCGACCCATTTTTAGCAACAAGATGCCTGCAAGGCCCACGGAGCTAGCATCGGTGTGCACCTGATGCTGTGATGCCTCGTCGTAAATGATTAGGGTGGGTTCCTCAATCAACAACCTCACCAGCTGTTGTCGTGCCTCCTAGCATTCGGTCGACCAGTTGAATAGTACATCCTTTTTTAACAATCGCGTTAGTGGCGCGGCTATGATGGCATTATTCGGAATAACTTTCCTAAAGAAACCGGAGAGCCCAAGGAAACGCCTAACCTCGGTAGCATTCTGTGGGCTAGAGAATTGTTGCACCGTCACAGTTTTTTCCTCCCGGGCCTGAATCCCACTGTGTTCTGGAAAAATGAACACTTGGACTTGCGTAACGTTAGTCCTTCGTGTTTTATGACTTCTAGGAATTCCTTCAAGTACTTCAGCCGCTGCTCGACTGTCTCAGACGGAATGATAACCTCGTCCACATAGCTTATCGCCTTGCCATTCATCGATGCTATGAGCCTCGCCATATGCCGTTGAAAATTGCTCGGGGCATTTCGAAGCCCAAACGGCATTCGATTGAATTCCAAGTGGCCATGGAGAGTTATGAACGCCATGCACTGTTTGGTCTCCTTCGCTATCTCGAACTGATAACAACCAGGCACCATGTCAAGCACGGTGAAGTAGTTTTTCCCCGCCAACTTCGACAAAACGTTGTCGACCACAGGCATGGACCATGGTTCTTTTTAGGTGACTGCGTTCAGCTCACGGAAGTCGACACAGAGTCTATCTTCGCTATTCTGCTTCCGCACAAAGACAATGGATGAAGCATAAAGCGACATCGATGGGATGATTATGTCGAGTTGCAGTAGCTCGTTCGCGAAGCTTTCGACTATTTTCTGTTTAGGGATGGGAACACGGTACGGTTTTTTATTTACCGGAATGTCTGTTCATTTTCATAATACTACACTTTCCGAGGTCTTTCAACCTTTCCGCGAAACAGCCACGATATTCATGTAGTAACGCTTCGACTCTCTGTTTTTCGAACTTGCTCAAAGTATCATTGATATTTTCGCACGCATTATTATTAATTACATAACATTTGCCCTTGTCAATCACTATACGGTCACGCGAAAGTACATCGGTACCAATGATGACGTCATACACCGAGATTGGGTTGTCTATTATGAAGTCACACACAAATTGCTGCTCGTCAATTGTGACGGTTAATGTTTTCGTTTCGCGCCACTCCACCTGTACACCGGCGGATCCTCTCCTCGTCTTGTTGCACGAATAAACTGTATCCACGGTCCACTATGTTTCGTTTTATAAATGAGTGGCAACTGCCCAACTCTATAAGCGCTTCGCACACGATATCGTTCACGGTGATGGTCTTCGTAATCGGATCACGAGATGGTTCACTGATGGAGTTAACAGAATGGTCCTTTTTCTTTTTCCCCGGCGGTTTTGGGCAATCGCGTGAAATGTGTCCCCGATCCCGACAATTGAAACATACCGGGCCACCTTTATCGTGAGTTATCACTTTTTGCACGGAAATAGTTTTGTCCCGGTTGGAGAATTCACGACACAAGTCATACTGTCAACAACAGCGCATGAGTCAATGCCCGAAAACGATTGTAACAGATCGGCATATCGCGGAAAACACATAGCCGACAATATCCGACGCAAATTATCGTCCGTCAGCCCGTTAATCACATAGCGGATTAATGACTCGTCGTCGACACCACCGTGACGTCCCAACGAAAGCATCCGATAATAGTACTCCACCATCGATTCAGCCTTCAACTTTTTTGCCTTCATTAATTTCATATGCACATCGGCGGCACTTATGTGAAGCGGAAAATCCGCCCAAAAAAAACCATGCGGAGTTCTATCCACGTACGAAACACTGGTTGCACGTTAGCCCGCATCTTCGCCGTGCATTTGTTTGGCTATGACGGCTAGGAGCAGCAAACGGTCTTCCCATCCATACCCCATTCGCAATTGCTCGACTCGATCGATGAAATGTGTTGACGTCATGTCACCATGACATGGGTCAAATTCAGAAACAATTGACATTATGTCGAAAACATGATGCCCGTTCGTGGCAGGTACGATTGTGATCCAGGTTGCAGTATGTTGCTGAAATGTTGCAGGCGGCACAGACGAAACTGGAACTGCTGCGTAGTTGCACGCATACACGTTGGCGTATGGTGGTATGCTTGGCGAGTATACGAATGACGTAGATGCCGACGCCACGCTGGTTGCCATCTTCGGACACTTTTCACCCTGGACATTCGATACCAGTTTCAACGAATTTATCGTGTTGACGGCGGAAACTAGCTGTTGTGATAGGGTCGGCAATTGCTTTTGCAATTCCCCTACACCACCTCGCAGCTTCTGGACTTCCTTCTTGCCCTCTTCATTAGCCTCGTGCAACAACTCTACTTCGCCATCATGGTTCCACAACCGCGTAATAAGCTCTTCCATCGTGCGGGACACAAATAAACTGGCTTTGCGACGTTTTTCGGGTAGCTCCGCCACCGTCAGATCGCCCGTCGCCATTACAACACTAATTGTTAAGAAAACAACTCGCGAAAATAGGGATTATCCCTCTTCTGATTTTGTCAAGGTCTTCGATTATACATCTTACTTTATTCAAGGACTGACATCGACTCCCTAACAGTTTTTACACACATGCAAATAAGGTCGACGGTAATGCCATTGTTAATATAGACGTTGGGTCGCAAAACGTTTATGGATGACACTTATAATAATAAATTTACTAGCTTTTTTAGAATTAGCCTTATATAGTTACAGAGCAAGTACTAGAGGAATAGTGATATTACCGTTCCGGCAGAGTAAAACTTGAATTGTATTCATTGACGCGCTGTTTAATATTAGTGAGTGCACGGATGGGGTTAATTTTTTAATGTTGTTGAACTAAATTCATTAGACGCACACGCGAAATAATTAAAGTTAAATATTTATAAAACTCGACATCGCTTCTCCGATTTCTCGAAACAATGGTAAAATATATTACATTTGACGCATGATTCGAACTGTTGCTGCAACATTTCTCAATCAATTTCATTATTCGCTTCCGTGCTGCTTTAGCACTTTTTTCCAGCCTTGGCTTAGAGATAGCGTATCTCATTATCTTGATCGAATGTATCGGCCCTCGAGGTGATATGGTCAGTACCTCGCCTAGGCCGTGTGCCCGTCCACCCAGCTGCGATACGTTATAATTTTAAACCAGTACCTACCATAACTGAACGGGCTTAAAGTCCGCCTGAAGAATCACGAAACAAATATCGTTATCGCCAATGAAACTCGAACCGGAGATCTTCGGCTTACGGGGGGACTACTCTTACCACTAAACTACGCGGACTACAATTCTATGATCTTCAATTTGAACTCACCGATTAAAAGAAAACAAAACTGACTGCAAAGAAATACAAAATTTCATCTCTTTTATTACTATCTGAGGCTTGATTCGATACGAGCATGCACAGTCCAAAAGCGGAGTCTGGTGCTGCCAGAATATGATAAGTTAAGTAAAAATGACCGGTCGTAGAAAGGTTGAATAGAAAAAAGGTTAAAACGCTGTGATCTGACGATTAGAAAACACCGTCGTGTACGATAGGCGAATTATGTGTTCACGGTATGGCGTACAACGAATCGGCGAGAGCAGTTGTGAAATATGTGAAAAGCCATTGATTTCACCGCATGCCTGTAATAACTTCCGTAAAATTGATATGATTTGCGATAAAGACCAAAGCAGTGATTATAACATGGGCTGTACTATATATTTTCTTTGGTGTTCCATTGCGTATTGCACACGTAGCATCCCAGCATGTTTACTTGTTATTATGATGATTGTATATACTTCTGGTTTTATGAAAGCATTAGAATGCAACAAGGTTAAAACGGTGTTCACGAAGGAATAAATGGAATAATTAAGTGGTCCATTAATTTGGGATGAGCGTGAAGTTAAGGAATGGAAGTTGGGCGACAGGCTAACTCCCCGTCCCTGGAAAACCCTAAAAAATGTTTCGAAACCTGCAGATGGCCTTCGAAATGGATTGGACTCACGGCAACGACCTCGCAAACGAAATAAGGACTATGGCATGGGATCCTGGAATGTCAATTACTCAATTACCCTGGCGCTCTGAAGGATCTTTTACAACAGGCCAGTCAATATCAATTAAAAATACTGGCAATCCAGGAAACGAACTGCAGTGGAAACGATATTCAAGACATCAGATCGCACCCAATATTCAAAAGTGGGAAGCCTATTTGAAAACGAGAATTCGGAGTGGCCTTCATTGTGGATAGGGAGTTCAAATCGCACGTTATTGATTTTAAGGCAGTCAATGAACGGTTGTGTGCGATCCATATAAGAGCTTAATGCTTCAAAATCTGGCTGATTAATGTTCACACCCCGACCGAAGAATAGGACGAAGACACGAAGGAAACGTTCTACAATCACCTGGAAAGACTAGACGACTTATTGTCGACAAACGACACAAAAATATCATCCGGGAACGACTGGAGGATATAGCCTCCACGATGAAACAAATGACAATGGCCAGCGCCTGATTGACTTTGCCTGTAGCAGAAATCTAGTCATACGTTCGACTTGCTTCCCACATCGACGCATTCATAAAATGACTTTGGTATCACTGGATGTCAACACACAAAACCAGATCGATCATGTTTTGATCCAACAACGTCGTTTCTCTAAAGCCTTCGGCTCAGTAAATCACAAAATTTTGTTTAGCAAACTTAAATTTCTTAACGTTCCTGATTATTTGCTCCGCTAGTTATCCTCATACTTATCCAATCGTGTCAGTCAAGGGTGTCTTTCTACTCCCTTCCATCCGTCTTCTGGTGTCCCTCAAGGATACATTCTGGGCCCACTATTGTTCACTCTGTTTATAAATGACTTACCATCTGTTGTCATCAACTCCTCCTGCCTTCTTTATGCAGATGACGTCAAAGTTTTCAAAGTTGTGTCATCAATCGATGACTGTGCTTTGCTTCAAGAAGATTTGAATGCCATTTTATCTTGGGAGTTTTTATAATCAACTTACACTAAATGTTTCTAAGTGCATCCATATTTCATATTTCTGAAATTACTTCTAAAGCCTCTCGCATTTCTGGCTTGATCTTAAGAAATTCCTATACTTTTTCCGATCCTTTGTCGTGTGTTAAATTATATTCTAGTTTGGTTTGTCCCATCTTTGAGTACTGTTCGCCAGTTTGGTCGCCTCATTTGAAGTGTTTGAAATTCACGCTAGAAGCTGTACAAAAAAGATTTACCAGGATCGTCTTCTTGAAATTCCAGATTCTCTACATATTTTATGAATCACGCTTAGCTATCCTCAATATTCCTTCGCTGGAAATGCGTCGACTCTACCTTGATGAATGTCTCCTTTACAGGCTTTGCCGTGGTTTGCTCGATACTCGCCTTGTCAACCAGGTTTCTGTAAGGCGCGTTATGCGTTCTACAAGATCGTCGAAGACCTTTGATGTTCCATTTGCACGTAGTTTGGTGTATTTCCACCCACCCATGCTCAGATTACCTCGTAACCATGATGACCTTCAACTTGGGCCCTTTCCCCTCTCGTATTTAGTTTATAAAAGGTTTGTCAACTGTCTTCTTCGCAGCTCTTAGTAATTTTTCTTATTTATTTTCTCCTAATTTTTGCATTTTTTGTTACTTTTATGTTGCTTTTTGCATGATGTGCTATTATTTAATTCATTTTGCTGTACTATTATTTTATCTATTTTGTTATTGGATTTTTTTCTGTTAAATAGAATTAAATAAATCAGGCAGTGAGTCGACTATTTTAGGCTACCTGTATGATTGAGAAGCCTCCTGAAGTTATGGAATGTGTTTGTGTACGAGTTCACGACTGGAAGCTGTACCGGGAAGAAAGGCCTTCGACCCTCTTCAGCTATTCTTTGTTCTACCCATCCCATAAAAATTTCACTAAAGAGGGGAGACAATGGGTTCCCCATCGCCACGCCGGATTTTTGCTTGAAATATCGTCCTCTGAAGGTAAAATAGATTTCTGACATGCAGAATTACCAATTTCTAGAAACATCTTACTCGCTTCATTGATATTTTGAAATCACTCTGGCTAGTTACCTAGTTTTCCCAAGTGTCCCAGTAAAGCAAGCGTTGGCTTTGTTCGAGGATTGGCTAACTAGCCAGAGTGATTTCAAAACATCAAAGAAGGGAGTAAGATGTTTCTACAAATTGCCAACTCTTTGCATGTCAGAGGCCTATTTTACAGCAAAAATCCGGCGTGGCGATGGGGTACCCATTGTCTCCCCTTTTGAGTGAAATTTTTATGGGATGGGTAGAACAAAGAATAGCTGAAGATGACGTCTTTCCAAGGATGTGGATCCGTTATGTTAACGATGTTCTCACGATAGTGAAGAGGGATAAAATTGAAGAGACATTAAAGAAAATCAATGAAATACATAAAAATATCACCTTCACAATGGAAGTGGAGAGCAAAAACGAAATACCTTTTCTAGACATTAAAATAATAAGAAATAATAATAATTTAGAGAAGACGATACCAGCCACATCACACCACTCGCACCAAACCAAGATGGCAACGTTCAACAGTTGGATATACCGAATGCTGAAAACTCCGTTAACGAAACAGCGATATGAGCAAGAGAAGACTTTTATTTTGAGTACAGCGAAGATGAACGGATACAAGGAAAGCGAAATCTTGTCAATACAAAGGAAAATGAAAACAAGACTAAAAGCGGCGTCACTAACCACTCTCCATGAACAAAACCAAAGAGCAACAATTACGTATTCAAAGATCTTTGGGAAGATCGGGAAATTTCTTAAAAAAGTCAACATAACAGCGGTACCCACGAGCCGGAAATTCAAAATGGGATCCAGACTAGGTACGCAGAAGGATGAAAAATGTGGCATATATAAAATTACCTGCCAGCCATGCCAGATATCGTACATTGGACACAGTAAGCGATCAGTCAAAACAAGGTTCAGTGAACATATCAAGGAAGCAGAGAAGCTAAAGTCAAGGAAAGCACCAAGCAATACAGCTAACCGCCGTCGCCAAGCATATTGGAGAAACTAATCACGCAATCAATTGGGATGACCTAGAGGTAATACAAGACGTGAGCAACAATCGTTAATTGGACGTATATGAGAGCCTTTCGATTATTCGAAAACCGGAAAACGCACGGCTTAATGAAGATGTGGGCAACGGATACTCAAGGATACTAGAGCTAATTCAATCTAAATAATATTTAAAATATAATAAACGAATTATAACAGCAGTAATAAAAACAAAAATGCAATAAGGAAAAAGCAATAAATGATACCTCTTAAGTAGGGATAGTAAAATGTAAAAAGGATATAGGTTAAGTGATAGGTCTCAAAGACGAAAACAGGTAAAATGCAAGGGATATTAAAAACGGATAATATTTGGAACTAAACCATACCAAAAAAACACTGAAAAAGGAGGAACTCTTACCTCCGAAATATATATTTTTTTAATTTAATTTATTTGCGTTTTTCTGGACAATTTGAGGAACATTGATTTGGATAATAATTCAAGTTTTTCACCTATACGTCTACTCAGAAAATTTCATTCGAGCTCTAAAATAAAACTATAGTTAGATCAAAAAGAAATAATTATCATAGCAAGACTGCTCCCAAAAGTTTAATGACTTTAGCTATTCTGCGTTGCAGTATTTTTAATTGTTAAATTTCATCTTGAAGTATTATGTCTATAAATTTCATAAAGTGAAAGAGCCTTCATTACAATTCCTAACATATTTAATGTATAGATGACCTTCCAAGGATTCGCCGCTCAATGATTTTCAAGCCTTTTTTTTTAATTTAAAAAACCCACTTTAAAAGCAAGAATTCCAACAAAGTTTTCTCACTGCATTGGAGGAAAAAAATTTGAAGGATACATAGGACCTTGGAATTCAATAATTGATGAGCTACCCGCTGTAAGATTTCCCAGAATAATTTTTGCAACAGACAGAAGGGCAAAAAACACTAATGTATTGGAAAAATTCTACAACCGATTTTTGAATAGCTAAAACAATAGAAGTCTCTCGAGTTTCACGGATAAATAAAGGGTAGGATGCAAAGTTGAGGTGGGTTTGCCCCCTATAAATTTTGACTGATTATTATTTCAGCCAATTAGCTTTCATGTGGTTCTGAATAACATTATACAATATTATTCCGAATATACGTATATTTCGGCAAGGAGCCCCAGACATATTAAAATGTACGATTTACCGTAATGTATTTCCTGACTGCAGCGCAACAAGTGTGATAGCTCCAGCTAATTATGCACTATCAAGAGCACAATCCATGTGAATAATTTGCTAATTTGAGACCCCACACTGAAATATTTCCATTGCATCTGTAGCTGAATCAAATACAAATAGAAAAAAGCAAATACCAAATGCACAGCGTGCCTCGATTATCACTTCTCGCGAAAAAATGTATGTGGTTGTGAAAATTGCAATAATTACAAATTATACAATTCATTGGCGTGCTCATCCATTCAGCTGCACATTAGAACCTTACACTTGTCAACGCGATAAGCCATTATACGCACTTAGTTACATCTAATTGACATTGCACTCGAATTCGAGATGCTATTAATGCAATTTACTGCAATCATGCTGCACTAAATTGACGTTGTCGACCTGGTTGGCGGTTTTAAATATGCCACCCGGCTGGCAACGAAGATTGTGGCATGCGAATGCATTCCCTATACTTCTTCGCCAACTACACATTCGCTTGCATTTTTCTCCTTCTTACGCATTATTTGCTGTTTCTTTGGCGCTAGGCCATCGGTTTACTTTTAATTTAGCATCAACATCGAGATCAGAACTTAAACCTTTGATTGTCTAAATATTTCAAGCATAATTACTAGATGCGCCCTATCTTGTTTGCTTAAGCACAGCCAGATATTTAAGCTCAACATTTGCTTTAACGACTTAAGATCCAGAGAAAGTAACTACAAACACTTGAAATGTATCATTCCCTAACTCATTTCGAAACACGCTTTTGTCTACAGCTCTAAATCCTTCTTTTGCCATCCTACAAACTACCATTCCCAACTGGAAAGCTAATTGCGAACTTTTATTCATCCTCACATACAAAGGAATTTCAAGTATGCTCAGCATTTCAACAACTCGTCGTCTGTCCTAGCAGCAGAAAAAAGCACAAAAAGCACTTTCAAGACACGGATGATTACTGCAGCATCCTAAGGAAAAAGATGGATCAAGTATCTTACCTACAGATATTCCTGCACAATATATACTCGTAGTCGAACAATGCGCGTAAAATAATCAGTTTGGAATGTTGCGATCGAGTCGACTTGGTCAAATTAATGATGATGGCCGTGATTCAGAGCCAGGGACGCACAAGAAGAAAATTTTATATGCTTTAATGAGAATCTTTCTTCACTATTTTTCGTGTCAAATGCTAGCAAAAACGAATAAGTAGTAGAACTTAGTATCGGACCAATCTTATTTTTGCTATGGTGCGAAATATGAACTTCAATCTGTTCAGTAGACCACGAATTTGACTAATACTAAAGGTATTTCCGATTAGGTTACAGGTTTTCTTGTAACCGAAAATGTTTGAGATATTCTCACGCTAACGTGTGTGGGGAGTCTGCTGCTAGATACCCTCTTCAATGATGTGCAGATTTTCAGTCTGCTTGACTTTTTTGCATTGTTTCATCAAACAAATCGTTCCAGATAGTACCAAGGGAATCCGATTTCAACAGTCTATGAGGCCCCTCCTCATCATTGCTCCAATTGATGAGCACTACATCGTCCAAGTGAAAACAATAAATGATGGACACAAGCTTGTGAAATCATTTGATGGTGATTTAAGATATTTAGAGATAGAAATCAAAACTGGCTCGTCATCAGCGGCAGTAGTTGGCGAAATAGGAGGCGGATTTTGGAGAAGTAAAGTACCCATTTCTTTGGATTTGTTGGGTGGATGAATGATAATATCCAGGCAGATTGATTGATGGAACTAATTTGTATTGTACGAGCATTTGATTAAATATTAGTTTATTAGAAATGCCTGCATTACAAAAGCGTAAGAATTTAATTGATTGACATTGATTTTGAGGCTAATTCGTTTCAATGGAAATTAAAATTGATTTATTAGCAAATCCAATAAAAAAAAATTTGGCAGCAGATTGCATGAAAGCCGAATAAAATATTTTTGAGTTTGGGAATGCTTGAATTGTGGGTGGTTTATTTATTTGCATGAGAAGAGGCATAGGATGTAAGCAATCAGCACCTCCCACCCCAATTCCGATATTGTATCGAGCGTGAGACCCGCGGTATGAGGGCGCGCGTTATCCTGGAGAAGAATTGCACTTCGTGCTGGAATGCTCCTCCGTTTTGAGCGTTATTTTGCGATATTGAAGGTGTTCGTGGATTATAGACTCTATACTACCAGTACTAATGCCGAGTTCAGCCAAAATGTCTCGAAAATTCATCCTGCGGTCGACCAAATGTTGTCTGGTATGATGCTGGTTCGCAGTCGACGATCATGCGGCTCATTCCCGGCGGTTCCGCGACCATCCTTGAATGCGTTGGCCTATTTAAACACAGCAGCCCTACTCAGGCACTCACTATCGAACCGATTTCGCAAACGCCGAAAAATTTCCGTGTTTGTAGTAATCGAGCAGTTAAAGGGTTAAAGAAAATCTCAAAATGTCCCAGATCAATTGAAACGATCGAACCGGTACGATTGCAGATTGAATTGGAACAATTTCCGATTGACCTAGAACAATTTGCAATCGAACCGGTTTGAGATTGATCTGGTACGATGAAACACTTTTGACAGGGCAGTTGTCATTGAGTGAAGGAGACGTGTGAGTTAACTCACGTGTGAAAATTAGTGCCGGTGCTGGTGATATTACAGGTAATAATTTCCATAATTACACTAACGCTTACATTACTGCAACACCCTGTACAGGAAGATAGTTGCCCATAATCGGAGCAGTTCGGACCCGATAACGCGCTACAGTCATCTCAACGAAGCTAACCTCAACGGTCTCCTTCTGAAGACCCATTGCAGGAACAGCAAGAGTCCCGCAATTTCTCTCTCAAGGCACGCAGTAGCAGTAGAAGCAAGTACCGTAAAAGAGAGAACGGTCCCTGGACTGCACTCGGCCAGAAGCTTTGAAAAGTAAATGGACAGGAGTTTCCTTCCGGACGGAAAATCAGGTGGAAAATTCAAGAGGAAGTGTAAAGTTCTTGCACTGTTTATTGCGATAAAGGTGTGAATAGTGGCGGAAGGTGTAGAAGAACTTCTTAGTGTCTTTTTAATTCACTCAGCGCGCTGCTGTGGGTGAGCGTAGCGTCCACCGTAAAATATTGTGCAAAACGTCACAAACGAGTCGTCCGCTCGATCGTGTGGAAAGCGCTGAAGAAAATCGCCAGTGAGTGTTTAGTGGGGGCGCGACTTCGGTCGGGATTTCGCACAACAGTTTCGACTTGGACTTGAACGGAATTTCAGAGCCATCTGGTTTGTGTTGGCGAAAGTGTCGCAAAGTGTAGAACCCCCCCCGAGCCAAGTGAACGAGTTCCAATAAGTATCGGGAACTCAACTTCGAACTACGTTGAGTTGATTCAGGATTTGGTCGTCAGGTTCCCACTAGTTCCTGCTGCTGTTCGTGGTCGTCTCGATTGGCGAGAAGTGCGAAAAGTTAATCCGGGGACGCCTCCTGTGCAACATGGAGTAGTAATCCAATTTTCTTTCAACTGTTGCAACGATTTTCCGATCTTTTGTCGAATTGCGATTTTCTCGAGGAAAAGCACTCAGCCGAGCCGAGCAATTGCTACCGTGCGAAAAATTAGAAGTGAACGGAGTCGAGTTGTAATATCGGTCTTCTGAACGAATCACTGCAGAGTTAGGAGTGAAAAATTATATTTATCAAAACCGCATTTGAAGATCCGATTGAGATCGGAGTTGAGCTTATTAGAAGGATTTATCAGGAAAATTCTCCTGCTACTAGATACGTAGTCAGGTTTATACAGTACCAATCGTTTGCCGCGCTAACGTTGTGGACATAGTTTTTGCTTGCAGTTCTTTAATCGACAAATATTTTTTTGCTAGTGCTGGAAGCTTTCCAATTGTTATCAACAAGCGATTCAACAATAAAGTTGATCGAGACTTGTTAATAGGAAAAATAGCTGAGTTAGTTACTGCTAAAAATTCTGCCTATAAGGTAGATTTGAAAAATCCGGATTTGTGTATTCTAGTAGAAGTGATAAAAGGAATTTGTTGCCTCAGTGTTTTACCAGACGACTACAAGTATAAGAAGTACAATTTGATGGAAGTAATAGCTTCTAAAATAGATGTTACAGAATCGAAATTTCAGGACCATCTGCATCGTCGTCGAGCGCTCGGAAGACCATGCGGGTGAGTACCCTTTTATTGCATCATATAAATTAAAACAATAGCAAAGGTTTTTATATGCATATGAAATTAAAAAAAAACACTAGTTGTGGCAGCTAGTATTGTTGATATATGGTGGTCATTTAAACTATCATATTATTTAAATAGAAAAAAAAACTTAGAGAAAATATATTTAAAACATATTATTTACATTGAATGTACGAGTATGTGTCAACAAAACCGATTAATTTTATTTTAGAGAAATTTACACTAGGATGCTTTACTTTTATATTTGTTCAAGAGCTTTATCAGTTTGCCTCGCAGGCTCTCCGTCTGATCGTGCAATCACACTTCCATATTCCTCAGCGACTCTACTATGTTCTTCGTTAACACTCGTTCAAGGCTACCTTCGTCGATACTAGCAGCTTAAGTCTGCGTCCACCTGTCGTGTTATAAAGTAAATAAATTTTGTGGAAATCGGTAAGAAAGCAATATTCGATTCCCGAGCAATGGGAATCGAAATTTTACCTATTATGATTCCAGAAGTTCTATTGAGCGTTTGAATTCTCCCTATTATTGCAGGAATCGCAAAAGTAATGGGATGAAACTTATGGGTAGTTGAATATGCATTCAATTACTTTCAAATCGCAATGGAATGTGAGACTTGTTCTTGCTACACTGGATTTGATGCCACTATTGGTAATTGCCGAATTGCTTCTACCGATTTTTTTATATTACAAAAGCCATTCAACGGCGGCATCAAATCCATTGGTAGTAAGAGTAAATCTCAACATCCATTGCAATGATAAAGTAATTGAATGCATATTCAATTATCCATTACTTTCATCCCATTACTTTTTCAATTCCTCAGACCAATGGTGAAAAGATAATACTCGGAACAACTAGTAGAATCACTACGGGCAAACTTTAAATTTCCATTACTATATAAAATAACATATATAATAATAAATATTAAATATTGTAATAAGTAATTGAATATGCGATTTCGAAAAGAGCACATCTCCATTTTTCCGAGGAATTACATTTTTTCATATTAGTTTTATGAAACAATGCTTATGCACATGTTCGCGTTGAAAATCCACCAATTTAACATTTATTATGTTTCCGGTGTCATAATTAAAAGAGCACTAATATAACTTTGTCTATGTTTTACATCATTTTTGAACATTTGTTATTTAAATCTTGAAAACATAATTTCTTTAGTAACTTATCGTTACGAAATAGGTAGAACTTTCTTTGATTGGATTTTTATTATATTTAACAATGGTGGTTAAGCATTAAGCTTAACCATTTTTACCTGAGTCAAAAATTTTGAAGAGCGGGTAATCGAGAGGAAATAACATTTTTTTCGAACTAACTTATTAATGAGCATTAGTGTTATAAATTGTAGATATGAATAGTAAGAAGATTCGATTGTTTCAAAAAAGTCTTTTGTCGCTTTGTGGAGTAAATTTTATGGTTATCCAGAAAAAATGTTTTCCTCTTTGTCATGATCATCAGCAGTTCTTTAGAATCAGCTTATACACGAAAAAAGAAGGGTACAAGAAATAATGACAAATGTAGTCATGTAATAATAAAGAATTCTAAAGTAAAAGGATCACCAAATGTAAATCTCAAAGGCCCACGGATTCCGAAAAGACCCCTGGGAAAAAGTGCCAGGAAGTATTTAATAAATTTATTCCTAATTGAATTTATTGGTGAAAGTTAATACAGTTCGTTTAAAAATTGTTTTATTCCTAATTGAATTTATTGGTGCAAGTTGATACAGTTAATTTAAATATGTTTTGTGACGAAAAATGAACAAGATACTTACCTCGAAAGCATGCCAAGCCAATAGAATCTCTAAACGAACAGATGATACATCAAAGGTGAAAAATGTTAAAACTTTGTAGAAATTGAGACCGAAAATAGGAGAATATTTAAGCCTAGTTTTGAAAGCTTACATGGGATAACCGCAAACAGATTCAGAATTTTGATCAATCTCAAGAAATAAAATAAAATTCCAAATGATCGCCGAGGAAAAGCGCTTAGTTCGAGAAGAAACGTTATTCCAGGACATTGTATTCAAATTTAAATTCATTCTTTCATAGATTCTCTTACCAAAAATATACAAGTTGGGTAGACAGACCTACGCTCATGTCAGAAGGGTTTTGTACCCAACCTCTCCGAAATACGGTTACCAGCAACAAATAAAGTCAAGAAACATGTCAAAGAGATGTGCATGTTTAAAGGAAAATCCATTGTTTCTTCATTTTCAACGGTCGCTATTTTGTCCCAAACTAACAAAAATCACTCAAATCATGAATTCCAAAAAATATGTATTATCATAAATCTTATCTAGAAATTTTTAGAAGATCAAATTAAAATTGCAGTCTCTGAACCGATGGGAAATCCATAAAATACCAAAACCATGTGTTATTGTTGTTGTAATTTCGTGTATTTCCCCTTCGTGTGTGCCCCCTGAAGCAAAAAATGTCAGTTTAAGACCTGTTTTGAAAAGTTATCATTAAGACCTTTCATATGATACCCATATTGACTATCTTTAATGAATTTTTTTTCCGGAGGCCACTCCCCTATATGGGGAGCCCCCCCCCTTAAATACCTCATAAAACTTTCAAGAGAGCACCATTTTACACCTTCATGTAAAATTTGGTGTTTCTAGCTTAAGTAGTTTGCGAGAAAAAGTGCTGTGACACACGGACGGACAGACAGGTCGCGATTTTAGTAGGGTTTTGTAAAATTATTTTACAAAACCCTAAAAAGATTCGCTATTCGAAAAATATAAAAAAACAGTATTTTTCATCGTCACAACACATTAAAAAGCTCCATCAAATGTTTCTAGCAAACAAACATGAAGCCGTAAGCTATCAGTTTTTTTCACGAACATTTTAATTCAAATTTAACTTTTGGTAGGCCACAAATATATGTTTTTAGTAAATGTGAAGGGTTATGCCTTAAAATTAAGGATCCTCATTTAAACGAAGCAGTGAAATAAAAAGCGAATGCAAAGTTATTAAATAAAAGTTCAAGAACTAAAAACATGCAAACTCGGAAGCAGTAACGTGGTTATCAGCCCAAAACTAGGCTCTGCCGTGATGACGTCGGCAACATCATCGCTGATGAAACCAGGATAAACGTAGAAATCAATTCGCTCGTCTTCTTGATTCCCTCTACAGGCTGACCCTTACATAGGAAGCGCGACAAGTCCCACCGACCCCATGGAACACCAAATCAAAGTGCAAGTCACAGGTGCTTCATCCAATATTTATCATTACGAGTTTTCGAGGACAGTAAGGCCAGTTCCAAGCTTAACTAACTAATAAAACTGTAGTTAATCAAGTTCTTTGTAGTGTGAATGTAAGCTCAATTCAACATGTAAAACAATGAAACAGTTAAATAAAATTAATCCTTTAAAATAAATTCATCTTTGAAATCGCAAATAGTAGCAGGTTAGTGGTATAAAGGATTATCTTATTTTCCCCGGGAGCCTCGGTGGTGTATATAGGATACACATCAAATCGAGCTCCCGACATAGGGTATACTGGTATTGTAACACAAGAGGTACGTTATTATACAAGTCAAGTCAAACGGTAGCCTATGCGGACGACATCATCATTTTTTCACGATTGTTAACAACTGCCAAAGAACTCTTCCTGAAACTCGACAGCGAAGCAAAGCTTGTAGGGCTAAAAATCAATGAGAATAAAACAAAGCTCATAACGCAGTCGAGGAAAAATACCTCAAATACCCAAAATATCACACTTGGCGAATACAATACCGAAAATGGATGCGAATTTGTATATTTAGGCACCAAAATAACGAGAATCTGTAATGAAAGGGATGAAATACGCCGAAGAATACAGCTCGCAAATAACATATTTTATTCAGTTTTTGACAAAGTTGAAGTTCAGCTGTATACATAGGAAAACGTAGTTTTAAGTATACTCGAAGGTGTTAATTTCTAAGACTAAATATGCGCGAATTATTTTGTTTGAAAATTCGTTATTTTTTTTACCAGTCTAAATGTTTCCATAGCTTATGGTTCCGTTTTGTGGAAAGCTTTTAATTTAGGCAAACGTATGAAATGCAGTCAATATGTCAAAAAAATTGATATGGATTTGATGATACCATTTGTTCAGAAAAAACAAACCGGAGATGCTAGGTATTCTGTTGACTTGAAAAAGATAGAATAGAAAACTCTTTATGTCACATAGACAATGCAACAACATCCAGAAAAGGTCAACCACAAAGTGATCACTTAGCATTGATATCATCCAGAATTATTGTTGTAGGCAATGCGTTTTTAAATTCAGGCTAGGCAAATCGAGCTGTGATCACTTAGCATTGATATCATCCAGAATTATTGTTGTAGGCAATGCGTTTTTAAATTCAGGCTAGGCAAATCGAGCTGTATTGAAGATCAAGAGTTCTTTAAAATCTTGCGCTTTATTTCAACTTGTAGTCAAGGGCTTGTAAGGAACATCCAGATGGATAAACGGACGAAAAGACAGATATATAAGTTGTCAAACTGCCCCAAGATGATTAGTTGTGGCAGTTTCTATATATAAGTTGTCAAACTGCCCCGAGATGATTAGTTGTGGTAGTTTCTGATGAGAAAATGTAATCACCTTATCGAAACTGTCACTTCAGTGACACTGAAGATGACTCAAATCGGTCGAAACGCGTTTGCTCACTCAATAAAGCAAGGCTCGACGGCTTTTGAAGAAAGAAAAAAATAGAAATTGCTCGAAATGTCTGGTAACATAGAGCGCGCGTGATAAATGTTGTGTAGTGTAGCTTTGTGGCGCGACAAAAAATCCACTCCATATGATCCCGTAAATAGCACACGTACGCGGTCGTAAAGCGAAGCTAGTCAGCTGAGCTTGGTCTTTATACGAGTAGCTGTCTTTTGCCAGAGCATCGGCGCCTTAAAAACTCCAATTCACTTCAGGCTGCTCTCGATCGTTCTCATCTAAGTTAATTATTGGATAAAGATATTGTAGACCATGATTTTTACTAACTACGTCCTTAAAATTTTTAATTGAAAACTTCATTCCTTTATTTCGGCCGGTGCCTCAAGACCTTTAAGTATGAATGATTGATCTTTCATATCTGTCGGGAAGCTTTCATTTGACTAGAATCGACATAAGTTGTGAGAGGAGTTTGGAGTTCCTGAAGATGTGGCATAGGAAATTAGTATAACATTTTTTTTTAATATTGAGATATAATTTACAGTACATTAACTAGTCTTGAGACTACTAGAGTGGAATTAACATAAAATATGAGTAAATATCGTTATAATGAACTTATAAAAGCGGTTTTTCGAATTGATTGATACCCGGTTTTTGATTTGTCCTCAAACTTATTTTGATTAAAGAATATTTGTACCTGCCTTACTTGTTTCACTTTGTTCGCCTAGATCCGTTCAGAGATTTCCGAACACAGTTGTTTGAAGAATTGATAAAATTTAGTCCTTAAAGCCTCTAAGTAAATATTATTGGTGCGTGATTCGACTTACCTGGAAGTAGCAAAATAAATAAAATTTTAGTAAAAACTAAAATTCAATGTTGAATAGTAAAAAATATTTATATTTCATTTCATTTTCTTTCATTTTTGATAAGTAATTCTCGCTAAAACGTCTTTCATCCATTTTCAGACCTAAAACTTGTGACACATTCTGAACTTATTGCTCCGAGCCTTCCTCCAGTTCTACGAATCCTTTACGTTTTTCATTTTGAGTCACCTACTTCTCACTTCCAAGACTTCATAATTCCAAAAACAAACACTACAGCCAACAACAAAATCCTCATCTCTCTTTTTTCCAGCATTTTAACGATTTCTGTTCCTCATATGCATACACGAAAGTCTGCTACCATTCAAGTGCTTACTTTTGACTTGGTAGACGGAAATTGCAAAAGTTTTGATAAATGAAATTGCAAAACTTGTTACAAAAGTACAATATTTTGTTCGAAAAGGAAAGCACGCTTCGCCCACGAATTTGAAGAATGTTGGTAACAACTTGAAATCCCAAAGTCAAATGTGTATTCAAGTTCATAGAGAGGAAAATATGAAAAGTTATCGCTGGTAAATGCGATTGATTAAAAGATTTTACAGATTGGAAGTGTTTTCTCACAAAAATACCTTTAGGGTGTTGAGTGTGTTTTCATTTGGGATCCTACAATTTGTTGAAGAATCTATTTGAATTCAAACAATCTAGGGTAGCGAAGCTAGAATTTCCCAGCAAGCGAAAGTTTTCTGTGACTCTCGACATCATGCCCGTAATTGCCGGCGTTAATCAGTAAAACTTGACTTTCTAGGAGTGATATGACCGCGAACTTTGTCGCGCCATACTGGCATATGTATACACGTTTTACCAATTACCGCTTTCAGCTTCTGAACACGTGTAGAAAACATCCGCTATTGAGTCCTTCAAAAGTAGGGTAAAGTAAATAGAAAAGAAACCCGAAAACGTATAATTCATAAAGAAAACAACAAACCTTTGAGAAATTGACAAATTTTTTTGATTTTTAACATTTTAAAGCCGGTATAATTTTACAGAGAAATATGCGTACTTCCATCAAATGTTTTTCATCTATGATCGTCGTAGTAAAACTAAAAGTTCACTGAATTTTCCTACATTGAATTCAATCTCCCTCGCTAAAATGTCTCTATTGGCCTCTAAATTTCCCAAAAAACGACAGCAAGATGGTTTTTCAAATGAATCTCATTAAGGGTATAAATTCAGCCTACTACAGAATGAGTTCAGCTCGTTGCTTCCCCCTGTCACACTTTCCTTCTGACTTGAAATGTTAATGGGACGTGGCTGTGTCGCTGCTCCACACGAATATGTATGGGGAGGAAGTGCTCAAACTTTCCAGGGTGAGTTGCACGGAGTGAATACATCGAGGGAAAAACCAGAAGAGAATTACTAACGCAAATGTCAATGTAAATTGTTTTTCCCTCAAAATAATAGAACAAAAATCTTTTATCGATTCACTGGCTGACTCACACTTCCAACGCCTAGTATATCCTTGTAATCGTTAGATTTTCTAGAATGTGTATCAAATGTAGTTATGCCTTTACTGTGGAATTTAAATTTTCCCTTTTTCTTTCTCTCTCACTTTCTATCACGGCATTTTCCAAGAGAACGAAAATATCTGGATTATCTAGAGTCCTTGGTGGGAAACCGTTCGTGCGACTAAACCAATGTCTTGCTCATATCCGGTTGATTCCGTTGTCTTAGGCAAGAATGCCGGTTTTCGTTCGGGGAATCGCCACAAATCATTGTGCCAAGATATTTTTGTCGTTGGGTTAACGAAGCTGGGAAGTGAGCAGTATGAGACACAGTCTTTGAATAAAGAAAGCTTACTCCTTTTCTGTCTTTTTGCACCTATTATTTAAATTTAATTTGTTAGAGAAAAAACGGCCACTTCTAAAGAAAAATTTAATTCTACATGACTTTTAAAGCTGACGTGTTGTAAGAACCCAGAAGTATGGGATGACTGACTTGTAACGACCGTGTTATAAGTGTTATACTGAATGATTCAAAAGCTCAGTCCTAAAGGTTCGACCACGCCAGATCAAAAAAAGAAATGACAATGGGGTTAAAAGTTTGACATGTTGCTAAACCCTATAATCCTGAAGTTTGAGCTCACAACTAATTGCTTATATTACTGTAGTGAATTTGCTTTTCCATGGATTATTAATCCTGCCTTTATTATTTCAATGAATCTGGATACAAGCTTGAAACGCCTTTTGTAATCATACTCCCAAAGGCTGGAATGTTGACTCAGTTGATCCTCGCAAGGCTACTCTTTATGGGAAGATGCAGCTTATACTCGCAGCATAAAGAAGAGTTTAGCTTATAAACAGAACGCGTGTAATACACCAATTCGTGCAGAGATGCTTAAACTGCTTCGATACAGGACAACACAGCTCACGGACGATATTTCCTCACCGCGGGTAACTCAGTCGTGCCCGTTTGCACACTCAGGGGTCGATTTCGCTGGACCTATCATTATTAAGGATGACCACAGGAGGATGTCGAAGGTAAATACGGAATACATTGCAATTTTTTCTGTTTAGTTGTGACAACAGTAAACCTAACATAGAGTTGGAGAACGGACTCACAAATCAAACTTTCCTGGCTGCCTTAAAAGAGTTTGACCAGGAGAGGCGTATGCCTGCATATCTACAGCGATCAAGGAACAAGTGTAATAAACATAAGCAGTCGAGCAGCCCCGTGGTGATCAGGAGTGGCTGCTCCTGAAGAGATAAGGTGGTCACCCCGTCGAAACTGCTTAGTTTGTTGTTTTACTAGTGTAAAGTAAACTGCATCCGTCAAGTTTCCATCCTTTTGGCAGAGATGAGTGGTTCACTTCAGCCACCTTAACATCTTTAAGTTTGACATTCCCCTTGTAATGCAACGACCTTCTTCGTAGAAAGTAACGGTTGCTTTTTGTGTAATGTTTGCGTTTGTCTCAAGCCTCCGTGTCCGTAACTTTAACGAGGCAAAAAAATATTGAATTACTGTAGAGTAGCTTAATTAACATCTAATAGAACATTTCTAAAGATAATAAAAATTGATCGGTACGTCTTGTAGAGTAGAGTACGCGTGATAAGTATTTTGTAGTGTAGCTTCGTGGCTCGACAAGAACCCGCCTCATATGATCCCGCAAATGCTAGTCGTCAAGCACGCGTACGCGGTCGTTAAGCGAAGCCAGTTAGCTGAGCTCGGTGTTGTTTAAGCTCGCTGACCCTTGTGCCAGACCATCGGCACCCGTGTCCTACACGGACATTTCGAAATTCATTACACAAGCTTTGTTGGTTCCAGTAACGAGCTAGCCCGAATCGTAGTGCAAAAGAACTGAATTAGATGCTCAGAATGAAGTTAGATGGCATTTTAACCCGCCAAGCCACTCCACATTTTGGAGGGCTGTGGGAAGCGGGTGTGAAATCCGTGAAGCTAAACCTGAGAAAGATGCTCGGTAGTGCAATTTTAACTTACCAGAAGTTGAGTACTACACTGAGACAACTTGAGGCATGCTTAAATTCGCGTTCGTTGTGCCCTTTGAATGATGGCCTTACTGAAATAACAGAACTCAGGCCAGCCCATTTTTTAATCGGAGATACCTTGCTTGCTCCTCCGGAGAATGACATAATGGAATGCAACATTTCTCGACTGGATAGATTGCAGCTCTGTCAGCGTTTACCACAGCAGTTTTGAAAACGATGGAAGAGCGAATATTTTACGTGTCTTCGGCAGTGACCCAAATGGTCTCATCGAGAAAATCGCACGCAAATTAGAGATCTGTATATGGTGGAGACCGACAAATTTCCTCCATATAATTGGCCGTAAGCTCGCATCACGACTTAGTAAGAGATGTGTCTGTTTTTTTTCCAAAGATAAGACATGCCAACGCCCAATCGCAAAAATCACGCTACTAGCGCTCCAAAGAGCATCAGAATAATAATAAACAACATCTGTTAAATGCAACGATTCGTTTTTGTCAAACAAGTGCATACTAATGTCACATCCCCTTGTTATCTCTCGGGACTCTTGTTTCCCTCTTATTCTCTACACACCTGCTGAGTTGCAAGTTTAATGATTAACCAATAGGCCTGGGCGAAGGAAACCAAGCATAGGTGGAATAACTATCCCCATACAGACTGCTCGTGACTTAACCAACGGAATATACGAGCGAGCACAAGACAGAAATCATTGGCTTTTGTAATTCGGACCCGAAACAGAAGCGACCGAGTACAACCCTAACAACTAGTGGCTTCTGGACTGCACTGCGTTCAGAGGGGGAACATTCCTATAAGCGAAAGAATGAGTTTTGTACAAATACTATATTTTTTGAGTAATTGTCCATAATAACAAAGATTTGGAACGACTAAGGGAATCATTGAACCGAGACAATTGGAGACGCTATTTGCAGGAAGCGAAGGCCCGAGGGGCTGTAGTGCTACGAAGAAGAAGAAGAAGAAGTGAATCATTATTTAGAAATTATAAAAAGCTGTCGGGCCTTGCTTTGTTGTGTGTGTAGACGCGTTTCGATTTTTTTAAGTTATCTTCAGTGTAAACACTGAAGATGAGTCGAAACGCGTCTGCTCACACAACCAAGCAAGGCCCGATGGCTTTTCAGGAAAAAAAGCGAATTGGCTTGCGGATAGCAAATAAACAAAATAATTGACTACAACATAGTAATTATTTGACTTAGATTACACAATTTTTCGACAGTTGATAAAAAAACAATGTTTGTTTTATCACTACAGAAGTGTTTTCGATTGTATGTGGAGAATGTTCGAAAAGAACAACAAAGGATGTAAATGCAGTCGTATTTTGGATTTCATTAGAATTTAACACCCCCTTTAAAATCCTTTGAAATTTGCTCGACACTTCTGAGCTATTCACAAGATTTGATGGCATTAGCTTCTATAGTTTCTAAGAAACTTGCTGTAACGCAATGAGAACCGGACAGACAGTTAACGATTTTAATAGGGTATTGTAAAAGATGATTCTACAAAACCCTAAAAATAAAGAAGCGTTAATGAGGGACCTACTTCACATCCTATTTTGGATATTTGTTCGGGATCACTAATAATCAACTATCAAAGAAATATATCCATTCCAACCAAAAGATCCTTGAGTGGAATTAAGCACCCGATACCAAGGAGTCCTGCCGGAATTATATAGCATAAGACGATCCCTTTCTCCGAATTCACTTGTATAGATAAACGAGTTTCTGTTTTAAACATACTCGAACGAGTAAATGGAAAATAAAAGAGAAAAATGTAGTACAAATTTTCAATCAAATGCGAATCGGACATTTTTACATTACGACGCTATTGTAGGATACTAAGGCAGCTTTACAATGGTAGATGAAATGTTTCTTTAAAAATACCACTGCAATAATTGTAAAAAGAGATTCTTCTTCAAATGCATTTTGAATTGATATACGAGTATTGGTAAGCCCAAAAATATTCAGCCTTTTTTTGTCATTTTTCGATTGATTATTTCTTTTAAGGGTATTTAAAATGGATTTTATTTAAGTACATATTGTTCATTATTATCTATGACCTGTTACCATTTTTTGGGCAGAGCCCTTATTCCATCTGTGTAGAACTTCTGTGGTTTATCGACGAAAAACTTGGCCAAGTGGTTTTCACAGTCCCCTTTTGAAGTGAATTTCTTTTCATTAAGGAAGTTTTGCAGAGACCAAAACAAATGGTAGTCTGATGGTGCAAGGTCTGGACTATACGGTGGATGCATCAAAATTTCCCAGCCCTGTCAATTTTTACTGGATCATCAAAGATGTGTGTGGTCTGGCATTGTGATGATGGTAGACAACGCCCTTTCTATTGATCAATTCTGGCCGGTTTTTTTGAATTGCTTGCTGCAATCTGGTTAATTGCTGACAGTACAGAGCCGAATTGAGTGTTTGGCCAGGTTCTCGCACCTCATGATAAACGATTCCCTTCCAATCCCACCATACACACAGCATAACCTTATTTGGTGTCAATCCTGGCTTTGAAGTCGTTTGTGATGGGTCACCTTTTTTTGACCATGATCTTTTGCGAACGACATTCTCGTATCTTACCTATTTTTCTTCGCCCCTAATGATATACTTCAAAAATGGCTCGAATTCGTTGCATTTTATTAGCATTTCGCAAATGGAAATTCGGGCGATCAAATTTTTTTGTGTTAACGTGGCACCCAAACGTCGAGCTTCTTTGTGTATCCAGTCTTACGCAAACGGTTCAAAACTGTTTGGTGATGGATATTCAGTTCCTTAGCAATGTCATGGCTGCTTATGTGTCAGTATTCTTCAATTTTTTGTAAGATTTCATCGAGTTTCTCAGTGATTGGTCGACCTGAGCGAGATGCGTCGTTGACATCAAAATTTCCAGAAAGAAAGCGAGCGAACCATCTCTTGACTGTGGCTTTTGATTAAGTATTTTGACCGTAGACACCAAACACTTTTTCACCAGCCTGCGATGCATTCTCACCTTGATCAAAATTTCACTAATTTTTGAATGAATATAACTTTTGACACGAATGACAAAATACAAAACTGTCCATATGAAAATTGTAGACTGGAATGTCGCCTTTCAAACGCATGTCAGTTTGACTCAATCTGATTAGTATTGCCCGATATATGACAACGAACACTATCTAGTGACAAAAAAGGCTCGGTACTTTTGAGACTATAAAAATAAAGACGAGATTAATTTGCAGAAGATTGGGGACCGTGAATTGTTTTTCGACATACAGGTGCTGAATCCATTGGGGATACTTGCACAAAACATTTGCACATCGTTTGCATGGGCAAACTTGTTACGCATCAAGAGATGCATAGATTATCTTTGCTACTTCACTGCCATGCATCAAACATTGGCTTGGTGGAGTGAGTTTGTGAGATGGTCTAGCGTCTCAAACTTGGGAGTGCGTGGGTTCAGATCCTGAGATTTGTTACGACTGCGGCTTTTAATTCAGTTGATTTTTCTTATTGTTTGCTGGTGTTGGGATCATTGGTTCCTTAGGTTAAGAAGAAACTTTAACAATAGTTTATTCATAAGGCGGTCAGCTTGATGTGAGGTTCCTCCCATCATTCTGGGTTAAGCGGAGTAAGTACTGAACAAGTTCTATAGGGTCAGTTAGATGGTTGTTAACGGAGTGCGTTGGTAGCGAGACTAAAGATGAAATTGGAGGTAAAATAGGGCTGGTTGTCGAAACGAAAGTCTTGACGAGGCAGCGAAAGAAAAAGAAAAGTAGGTGCCTGAAGTGAAGTGTAATCGATCGGTGGTTAAAAGTTTCCTCGTGAAAAGAAAACAAAGAAATAGAAGTGCTCGCGATGCTGCTTTAAGGTGGAGTGAATGCTCGGTTTCCGAACTTAACAATTTAGAAACTTTTCTTGGCCGCCTTCTATACTGGGGTGTGAAAAGATGGTCTGTTGGGCCGTGTATGCTCGGAATGATGGAACTAGAACTAGTGAACATGAACCGTGGTTTAATAAAAACGTTACGTTAACTACATAGTGAACTGTGGAAGCTAATTGCAAATTAATATCTATAACTTATAGTAACAGAATAAATGCTGATGCACATGAGAGTTTTTTAACGTGGTATCATCGCAGCGTCGTATGCATTGTCCAATACATTGTAATTAGATAGTATTTGCACTGCATTTGCGGTGCCGCAACGTTAAAAAACTCATGTGCATCGAGTCCAAGGGGAGTTCTTTGTCTATTCCTCCTACAGGACATTGTACATCGTATATAAATGAAGATACATTGTTTTTTGGGTGAATTGGAGTATACTGAGCTGTTTTCCTTTTCGTTCCCTGCAACTCGCGATTTTTTTCAGTTGCATATCATAATTATATATCTAAATAGTCTATATATTTTAATTATCAAAAGCACTATTTTCCGATATTCGAGATGATTCCGCCTGATAAGCTTTGCTAAACAGTTCCTTCAATACTAATAAGTTTTGACTAATATCCAAAATAAATGTAATTCCATCAATTTTAAGCAATTTTTCAATTATCATATGGTAAACTTCTCTTACATCATACAGTGTAGAGTATCTCATTCTCTAGACACTATACTATTAAGCATCTGTTGTCTCCTGATAAAGTTCCCGATTTTTCGAGGCAAAGTAATTTGTGCCATAGCAAAGCTAGGCTCAACTTTCGTAGCAGCACAAACAGATGTGGTGTCTTTGTTACTGTGCCGACGATGGATAGCATGCAGCGAGAAAATCAATAAACAGATTGTACAACAACGAGGACGACGACTATGGCTGCGATAGGATACAAGATTTTGCCAGGGAATGCCACACCCTTGTTTGAGCGTAGGATACACTGCACAGAGTTCTCTCCTGGAGCTGTCGTAAGGCAACGAGCCAGCCAAGCAAACCATCCAATCCAATCATTCTTCCCTAGTACTCGCACTACAGGCTCTAGCCACCTCCAACTCCGATCCCTCCGCATGCAATCCTAACCGTTAAGTGAAAGAAGATTGGATCCGTTCTAGAAGGCGAGGAATAGGGAAAAAGATATCGTTGCTATCGCTGACGGGAGAAATAAAGTGACCTGAATGAAAATAAAGGGATTTTACTCAAAGGAACAGTGAATGTAATGTTTGGGACAAAATTTGAAATTTGGAGCTAGAAATTGAAATGCAAATGCTTCGGTCAACACGTTTTTGTAAATTTTCTTTGCTTTTGATATTTTTCATGATAATAAGAATATCTAGGAAAAATCATAATTTGCAGGCAAGCATCCACAACGCTTTAAAAAATACCTGGGCAAAAATACTGTTACATATTACGCACTAGCACCCTTAAAATAAAATGGAAAAACTTGGTTTGAAGTGCCTATTAGGGACTAAGACCTACTTGACAAGGATCCTGAATTCCATTCTCCATAGCTCCGGTGGAGCTGTTAAGCTAGCTCTTCTCCAAAATGTTTGAATGAAGTTGAGCAAACTCAATTTTTCTTTGTCTTCTTTTCCTGCCTCACCGATTTACTCATCTATGAGTAATCTCCGTTCTGTTGAGAAAAGGAACTCTTTTTCCGCTGTTGGTTGTGTTTGATTATCAAGCGGCTGTTCAGCCGGATGTTATAGAGATATTACTGATTTATATTGAAGGTCACCTTTTTATGTCGTTCATGTGGAAAGAAACTTTTGTTGATGACCTGCGACAATGCTACTTTCTCTTTTGTGTGGAATTAGGTGAGAGAAATTGCATGTCAGCCGGAAAAGCTTAAACATTTCATCATGAAAATGAAAGTCAATTAAACCGAAGACGATTAATTTAGCGTGTTTGGATTGAGGAGCAAGTCATCATCAGTCGGTTCTAGACAAAAGAATCTTAGAAAATAGTATTTCCAAGTATGTTGAGATCTTAATCTTTCATAGCAAGAAAGACATGTTGGTATTAAATGCTGCATTTTATTACTTTATTTTATGCCACTGGAAATGACTTCTTTCTCTCGACAAACAGTGGTGGTGTCATCAAAATTTAACATTTTTAAGGTCGAGTCGACATAACAAGGACTCGTTCAAAATTCGTTGAGCATAAGTTGTGACAATGTATTCATTTTGGTGTACGTTGGTGAAACTTTTCGGGTGGTGGTATTTAAATTGAAAATTGCTATAATACTGTCCAAGAGGAAATACAGAAAGTGAATTATATCCTGAAAGTTATATTCTGTAACAAATAAGGTAATAAAATTTATCCACTTATCTCTATTTATTCATCTTTTGAATTGATTATAAAATTCTTCTTATTTGACGTGCTAAATTATAGTGATTTGAAATTTAGTTTTAACATCGTTAAAATGCTTTTCGCTAATAACTCAAGATAACTTAGTATGGATATATCGCTGCCAGTCTTTAGTTACATGAATTTAGTGCTTCTGTTACGTGGTGATGCCTAAAGAGGTAAAAGGACATTAAATATATTCCCTTTACAGTTGCTATTGATTCAGAGAGGCTAGTCTAAAGTTCGATTATGAAGTACTTAAACCGAGATCGTCTGAGGTAATTGCTGTGTTTTAGGGGTGGAACAGACTACGAAAAAATAGTTGTGCGTCTATCACAATTTACACATGGTTAAATACGAGTATATAAATAGAAGCGTGCACGCTGAGACTTTGCGACATTTTTGGCCAGGTCGATTGTCGCAAGGATTTGTGATACATTTTTTGTAATACACATCATTTGGACAATTGATGCTAGCATGCATGGAAGTTTCTTGCGTAAAGCGCACAAGTGACTTGGAAGGCTTAAACCATACCCAAATGAATGCCTTGTACTTGTCTAATCGTGTGTCTATAGTTTTTAAAAGATTTCTTTGAATTTGTGCAATCGAATGAATGAAATGATACTCAAATTAAATGAAATATGAGCTAGTAATGCTACAGGATGAATTTTATAAATAGGCAAAATTTTAACGAAATTGCATATGCAACTTAATTTGTATGATCTTTGGTATCTCTGCTAGTAGTTTATTATCTTAAACCATTTTGATTCTCGGTTTTTTTGCGCTATCATTATTAATTTTCCTGATTTTCCCTGCAACATGAATGAAAAGATCCTCGCTGATGAAAACAGGATTTAAGAAAGATGGATCTCATATTTCAAGAACTTCCTAAATCCTTCGCACACCTCAAGAGCATCGAAGCCTATAGATATTCCCGGAGGGCTTCCATTGGCTTCACCAACTCTGGATGAAATTTGTTCCACCATTAAAGCCAAAAAGAATAATAAAGCGCCGGGCACCGATCAGATTCCACTGGAGCTGATTGAATATGGTGCCAGCGATGTTCAAAAAGCCATCTACAAAGTCATCCAGCATGTTTGGCAAGAAGAACATATGCCGGACGAGAGGCGTTAATCAATTATATTCCCTATCCACAAAAAAGGTGACAAGATACAGTGCGAAAACTATAGACGCATATCACTACCTTGTACGGCGACAGAATATTTTCAAACATCCTAGAAAATAAAATCAGATCATACGCCAACAGTATAATTGGGGAGTATCAAGGTGGTTTGAGAGCAGGCAGACCGACAATAGACCAATTGTTTACTGTCAAGCAGGTACTTGAGACGTACACCAAATTTTCGTTGACGTTAAGCAAGCAGACGATAGTACTGTATCACATAGTATTTTGCTTTGACTTCCCAGTCAAATTAGTCCGTGTTACCGAAATGACCAATTTACCGATGCCTTTGACACAAGTATCGGACTAAAGCAGGGAGATGAACTGGCCTTATTGCTATTAATTTGGCTCTGGAATACGTCATGCCCGTCGATACACGAGGTACATTTCTATACAATTCGAGCCAAGAAGTAGCCTATGCGGACATTTTGTCACGGTCATTGACAACCGTGAAAGAATTCCTGAAAATCGACAGCGAAGCAAAACTAGTAAGGCTACAAATCAATGAGAATAAAACAAAGCTCATAACGCAGTCGAGAAAAAAATACCTCAAATACACAAAATATCACACTTGGCGAATGCAGTATCGAAAATGCGAGCGAATTTGTGTTTGGTATTTGTTTTCCTGTGTACGCAGCTGGGCGTCAAGATAGTCAAAACTGAATAAAATATTTTAGGTGTGAATTGTATTTTTCCGCGTATTTCGTCTCTTTCATTGTAATTCGGCCACATTTTCGATACTGTGTTCGCCAAGGGTGATATTTTGAATATTATAACTGCACATGCTAAGTACAAGTTACATTGTTTGAAAATTTTGACAGAGAATCAAATGGTAAATTCCTTATAAGATTGATTTTATTGCGTTTCATTTTAACCAAACAACTAATTCTTCTGACGGAACCAGCGAACCATTCATGTATATGAGCGAATTCTGGTGATATTGATATAAAAACATCTAACTTTATCATAACACTGATTTTATATCTCTGAATAGAGTATATGGAGGTTATTGTTAGAGTTGTAGTAATCGAGCAGTCACACTAGCAAACTGCTCGAAAACCCTCCTTTCTCCTATCCAAAATTGTAATGGCAGATTTAAAAAAAAAATGTAATTTTTCCCCTGTAATTGTAATTTGTAGAATAGTTTTTAGTCTTAT
Source organism: Odontomyia ornata (assembly GCA_963969285.1). NCBI lineage: Eukaryota > Metazoa > Arthropoda > Insecta > Diptera > Stratiomyidae > Odontomyia > Odontomyia ornata. Next base: position 140,645,452 of record OZ017741.1, on the reverse strand, counting down.
TATTATTATTATTAAATGTAACTGCTTATCAATTTTCTTCGATAGTAAATTTAAACGCTTTCCTTTAATTATGTTTCTCAGGAAATTTAATTTTTATTACTATTTAAAAATTGCATTTCTTTACTTCATCTAAATTTCTTCACTTCATTTAAATTTTCCTTGTTTCGTTTAAATTTCTTCAGTTCATTTAAAATATTCCTATTTTAGGTAAATTTTGGTTTTTAAAAATTTAAATCTGCCCATTGCAATTTTGGAGGTGGAAACACTGATTTAGTGCAGAACAACGGTGCATTCCATGATGGAATGCATTCGAGTTCAGCTGGGTGGACAGCTGATTGGAATTCACCGTAGGCACGCAATGGAAAAGAATGACAGTTGACACATTGGCCATCGAGACAAGCAATGTGGTTTTCCAATGCCGGGAAGTTTACGGCTCAAAATTTGAATTGGTTCGTATTTTATCCAAGTTCGAAAGTGGAGGGAAAAGTGAGCAGAATTGATGCGAGAATTTACGTGTTGATATTTCAGTGATTTGATACGTTCCTTGATTAAGTGCGAGACAAAAAATTGTTAAAAAGGGGGCTCAAAGGGTGTTGCAGCGCGATCAAATATCTCATGGTGCTCGTCAATCTTCTATTTTGGGTTATGAAACTTGTGACGTCATTTTCGAGTGGGCAGCTGCTGCCTTGCCTACCTCAAATTAGATATAGTCCGCAATAGAAGCCAAGAACACTAACAGAAAGTAATCTCACCTTGGAACCGGTCATTAGAATTGCGTGAAAAGGTTGCAGAATTGACGGGAGAAGAGAATGCTTTTACATAATTTGGCCGCAGATATAACTTGAGTAGTTCATATTGTGGAAAATGTCGCTGTCATAAGGTGTGCGCTGTTTGTTAAATCGTTCGGCACTAACAACCGGAAAATTATTGTCCATACGGAGTATTGGAGTCGCAGCGGCTACTACTAATAGGAGTTTTCGCCCTGTTGCCGTGCGAACGCTCCACCGGCAATGTACACCAGTAATCAGTACATTATTTCAAGTAATATAAAATTTATATTAGCTTTTGCATGCATGTTCGTTTCCGGGTCTTATTGGAATCCCGTATGAAGTTTAAGTCACATAACCTAAGAATTAAAAGGGTCGATTGGAAGTGTAGTTAAAAGAAAAGCTTATCAGTCGTGTTCAGAGACAAGACGATCTGAGCATTAAGAAACATAATCTTGAAGAGATAATTTTCTCTATAGATATATAGAGTTCGAATTTCTTGCTATAGAAATTTTTTTGGCAGCCTCAAATATCTACACTTTATTAGTTTTCGACACTGGATATTTAAATGAGCATACTGATTGGTCTAATTTTGAAGCCTTACTTTCATATTTATACACATTTTAATCAGTTCTTGAAAGTGAACATTTTTTAAATTCATGGAAAATTTTGGGTTGTAATATAATAAAGAGTATGTTCAGTTTACGCTTTGTCGATGCACTTGAGCATCAAAGGCATTATCCCGTTTGCATTTCGTGCTACTCCGTTAATTGTTTCCGAAATTTGAATAAAGAAATAAATAAAAACGGAAAATTAAATTTAATACAAATAAATTTACCTAATTATTTAAATTATAAATCTTTCTACTAGCAATTAATATGAAAGCACTAATTCAAACCCTTAACAAAATTAAACCATAAGCTAAAATATCATACCTAAAATAATAGCCTAAACTCATTCAATAAAAAATAAGAATAATAATTTGAAATAATAGAAATAAAAGACAATATAAACAATAAATTTTGCACCATTCAAAAAAAATTTTTAAACTCAACGGTATTATAAATGACACATAAAAAGATCGATAAAAATTTAGATATATCAAAAAAAAATATAATCGTAAATTTACTTTGGGAAATATGAATAAACCAAAAATAAATTGAATTTGAAATATTGCATTTTGAGATGCGATAAAAATCTATCAAATCATTATTCGAAGCTTTTGTGTTTATCCAGAGTTTAAAGTGATGTACTTTCTCAACTTGGATTTTAGAATGACAGTTCGTGTAAAATATAAACAAGTAATTGTTGCAGCAAAAAAGAGATAATTATGGGACATGCAATATAATCGCTTGCAACGTCGTAGTTCTGGCATTTACCGCAGAAGTCTGTAATAAAACAGTATCTGAACATTAGTCTAATAATTAACAGTCATAAAGCGCGATAATTTTTGTCTATTAAATCGGTCTCTAAGAGCTTAGAAATAATTCTAAACATGAGATTGCAATTTTGAAAACCCTGTTAGCATCGCTCGTCAGAAAGGTAGTCTTATTGTTTGGAATTGAAACATTTCCTGTGTTGAATATTATCTTTCTCAAATTCATTCATTACTAAAATTCTACCTTTTATTTAAGTATTTTTTTATCACCTTACCAAATGTTAGTGTAAAGTAAATAGTTAATTTATATTCAAATTCCAAATAAAATTTTGGTGGTCAGCTATAGAGTATCAAAAAAAAGACAGTAATACAGTTTGTGTAATTCAGAAATTTAACCTGTTAGAAACCGATAAGTTAGATTATGTATAGAGAATCTAATGAATTGATTAAAAATTAGGAGAAAATAAAATGATGAACTAAATTTGAACCATCGGTCTTTCCATTCCGTCGAATCTGACCGGGTATAGGGCCCGGTACGGTGGAAGGTTTTAGCACCAAAAAACGAGCTAGCCATCGGGCGCGCTCCTAATGTCTTTTAGTTTCAGGACTCTCGCGGGTTGAGTGGCCTCTAGTCAAGTTGCCTTTTTATAGCATAGTGTTATGTGATCCGATTGCATGACATGACATAAATTGGATACCGGTATATTTCTTTTCTGATGGGAAGACTCATGCGGGGTATGTTTGTATGAGTTTTCCACTCAGAAGGGAAATACGTGGCCGCTGCAACGTTTTTGGATCTTGATCCGGTTGGGTGGGTGCGAGGGGGCACCACCACCATCCGGTTGCCCCACTCTTAGTGTGCGCCATGAGAATCGTCGAGCAACGACGAGGTTCCCCTAAGTCCGTCTGTTTTGGCTTGTTTCGACTTGTTCTCTGGAACAAGCAATTTTCCTCTTAGTGGTTACCTACAATTTTTTCGACTTCGGTCGACCTGATCTGAGACCCAAGAATTCGTGAATGCGAGATTCTTTTGTAGTTGGTCCTTGTGCTGGGGAATGGAACCCGCCCCCCGACACCGCAACGCTAGCCTGCCAGCGCATTCACGCGTCCCCAGGCAAGGCCATTCTCGGCTGATATCACCATCTTCTTCCGCCGAGGCAGCAGTCCTTTACGGACATCTTTATACCTCCAATTCACTACAGAGTGTAAAGTTGATTCGAATTATATGAAATGAAGATTATGATCGATTGCTTGATGATCTCGTCATGAAGTTGGGCTAACATATGTCAGGGGAGGCCAATTGCGGTAGCGGATCGGATATAAATAATACACGGGCGTTTGATTTTAGACTTTATTGGGGAAGAACCGTACTCCTTCATGTCTATACACCGACTGCCTCGGTCAGTCCTATTCGGGTCTCGACTCGGCACCAGTCGGTGACACATATTTCGTTTTTTTTTCATAGTAGCTCTTTGAAATCCAGACATTACGCTCTTGTCATTATACACCTCACCAAGTGAAGGGCGAAAGTAACCTGTCATGGGTTTCGCCTCCCCGTAGACATACCAAAACTCTGTTGCCGTTTTCACCTGAGTACCAATTCCTATTTAGCTTCTATAATCGTAAACTAAGTAGCGTCACCTTGATTATCTAGGGGTAGCGTTCCCAAAAGACTACTAAGTTCTGAATATTTCCTTCAGGTTTTAGGAAATCTACTTGTGAATAAACCTACATTGAAAAGACATTCATACTAGCCAATTTATTCAAAATTTACCATAATTTACAGCATAGTTCCACATTTTTAACGAACTAAAGATTCCTCCATATCATTTCAGCCCGAAGACCCAAAATCCTTCACATCCCAATCCATAGACCTTAACTCTTTCACAATCGACTCCGACGACCCCAACTCCTTCACATACAAGCCCGAAGACTCCGCTAAGAAAACCAACATTACATGAGCTCGGCGAAAAAATTAACATTCTTTTAACACTCGCGACTTCAGGCTTCACATCAGCTCTGGATACTAGTAATTGACTTCTTTAAACTGGAATGCTTCACGAACAGTTCCGCTCCACTCTGCTCATCCCTCGCCCTTTACACTGGTCTCGAATAGTCATTACGCATGTACCAAGGGTTTTTGCACATTTGCAGTTTCATCACCAGTGGAGACCTCTGGCTTGTCGTAAAATTCATATAACTATTGGTTGTATCGTGTTCGCGATTGGGCTTCTTTTCGTTTGGCACTTTCTATCAATAAATGCTAGATTCCTGGCTCTTTATTCTTTTAGGTACTTTCATCCTGGCAGCACGGCGGAGGCTCACATTATTTACCTGTCCTCTATGCGTTTCGTTAACGATACGTAAGTTTGTTAACACTGATTACGTATTATCTTTATTGCTTTTAAAATCATTGTGATACAATTGATTCAAAGAAGGTTTAAGTAGCAAATATTGCAATAAAACGTGAATATTTTGCGGTTTTCAAGTAAATCGATTCATCGCTGCAAGATGTCTGCTTTTAGTACGATTTCCCATTGTAAAAAATTCAATTTGCTATCTCTTAAGATAAATGAGTTTCCGTACCTGAGATCAGTTGTTTCTTTTTTGTGGTAGGGAGGTGAAGGCATTTACGCCCGCCGAGTCTGGCAGTGTGGGACTCCCATGGAGGATACCCTTGGACTACCCACTAAACACCTCCCCTGTCAATCTGAGAACCTAGCCTGGAACCGTTTGACACATTACTTCGGGCCAGGTCTCGTTTTGTTACGCCGTGGGGCGCCTTCAAGCTGGGGAGTCCCTTTTCTAGCGGGAGGGGAGAGGGGAAGAGGGAAGAGCGATCCCCCAGCCCCAGCACCTTCGGCTGCTGCGAGTCCCTTTTATCTTTTAGGACTGCCCGAGCATAATGTGCCACCTGGTTCCATTTGTCAACCGATTCGAGCATCACCGCAACTATATTATCCGGAGTGAGCTCTCCCGTCTCCCTGTAGAGTTCCCTTCGCAGCCTGGCCCATTTGGTACACGCAAAAATGTGTGACAGGCATTGTCCTCCTCTCCTGGGCAAAACCGACAATCGGGAGACCGTGACTTACCGATCTTGTGCAGATAAGACTGGAAACACCCGTGCCCGCTCAAAAGCTGTGTCAGATAGAAGTCAGTCTCACCATGCCTTCGATTTAGCCACGGTCTCACATCCGGGATGAGGCGCGCAGTCCACCTTCCCTTCGTGCAATTCCTCCAAGACTGCTGCCAGTCGTTGAGCGAGCGTTGCCTCTCCTCGCGGACAACCATCTCCCTCGCATCCTCGTTTCGGCGCAGGTAAATAGCGCGGCGCTCTCTAGCTAGTAGGGCGACAGGTATCACGCCTGCAATCGCTCTCACTGCCGAGTCGGAGACTGTTGGATACGAAGATCCAATTCTCAGTGCTCCTCTTCTCTGTACCTGTGCCAATCGTTTTCGGTATACCTCCTTGCTGAGAGCGTCGCCCCATACCTCTGCTCCGTACAGTAGCACTGACCCTACAGCACTCATCAAGAGGCGTCTTCTTGGTGGGCTGGGTCCCCCTACGTTGGCCATAAGTCGACTCAGGGCCGATATTCCCGAAGCAGCCTTCTCAGCCGTTGCCCTGATTTGCTCAGAGAAACTCATCTTCGAGTCGATCAGTAGCCCCAGGTACTTCACCGCTGGCTTCGATTCGATTTGTATATCTCCAATACTGATCATCCTTACTCTAGGGATTCTCTTTTTTGTCAAGATGACCACTTCGGTTTTCTCCAGTGCTAAACTGAGCCCGCGAGCAGTCATCCAGTCCCTCACTCGGCGCATTAGCATACCTAGCCTAAGTTGCGCTTGTTCAACGGTGCGTCCAGCGTCCAGAGCCGCAACATCATCCGCATAGCCGACCAAGCGCGACTCATCTGGCATCTCAAGTCTCAGTAGCCCGCCGTAAGACACGTTCCACAGGTCCGGACCAAGGATAGATCCCTGGGCAACACCGGATGTAATTTCCATCCTTCGTTGGCCCTGTGTCGTGTCGTAGAGCAGGCTTCGGTCCTTTAGGTAGTTCCTCAAAAGCCGCATTAGATATTCTGGAACTTGAAAAGAGTTTTCCAGCGTGCCCAGAATATCCAACCATCTAGCGGAGTTGAAGGCATTCCTGACGTTGAGTGTCACCAACAGGACGATCCGTCGCTTGGTGCGACTATATGCCTCTGCCTTTTGGACCGCGTTTATCACCTCTGCAATCGCATCAATGGTAGAACGTCCTGCTCTTAAGCCGTACTGCCGACGAGATAGGTCCCCAGCAGCACGAATCGCGTCAGTGAGTCTTCCCTTGATGAGTTTCTCTAGCACTTTCCCAGCCGTGTCTAGCATGCATAACGGGCGGTATGCAGACGGCGATTCTGGATTTCCCTTCCCCTTGCTGACCAGCACGAGCCTCGCCACCTTCCATCGTACCGGGAAAACCCCGTCCCGTAGGCAAGCGTTGAATGTGCTGAGCAGCAAGTCAGGACAATAGTGATAGACGAGCTGCAAAACCTCAGCTGGAACACCATCTGGACCTGGAGCCTTCCTCGCTTTCAGGGAGAGGACTGCCTCCTCCAGTTCCAGCTGTGTGAAGAGTGGGCACTCGACTGCTGTTTCACCATGGACAGCGTCAACACGGACGGGATGGGCGGGGAAGAGTCCCCGCACTATCGCGTCCATCTTTTCCGCGTCATGTATACAAGGCTTCCGTAGGGCACCAAGTTTCCCCATGACCAGCTTGTAGCCAAGGCCCCACGGATCCCTATTTACATCATCCACGAGGTCTTGCCAGCATCGGGCCTTGCTCTTGTTAATAAGCCTGCGAAGATATTTCCTGCCGGACCTGTAAGCTGCTAGCCTAGTGTCTGCCTCCTCCCGTGTTCGCGCCCGCTGGGCCTCTCGCCGAAGTTTGTGACACTCGCTTCTTTGTTCGGCGATCTCGTTTGACCACCAGTATACTGGAGGCTTACCGTGTCGGGGTCTCCGACGGGGCATGGAAGACTCGCAAGCAGCTATGATGGTACTCATAGTTGAGTTCACCAAGTCCTTGGCTGTAGGCCCTCCACTCCCTGGCGGAGCTCCCAGCAACGGTGCGCCTGCCGTAAGCGCGTCAGCGAACCTCTCAACGTCCATCCTCCCAGTCCTCCATCCGAGGATTGAAGTTTGGGCATATGCACGCAGAGTGGCACTGTCGTGAATCTCAACCGCTATATACTGGTGATCACTAGCCGAGTAGTCCTCTAGTACTCGTCAGTTGTGTACTCTAGGTACCAGGGACTCCGAAGCGAGTGTCACATCGGGTATGGTTCCTACGCAACCCCAGCGGCGGAAAGTAGGGGAGTTACCAGTATTTAGGACAAAAAGCGCTGTTCTAGCCGCCATGTCCAAGATTTGCTTTCCCCTTGGGTCGGATTGTGGCATACCCCATTCAATGGCTCTAGCGTTGAAGTCTCCCCCGACCAGCATGTGGCCCTCTGTGTTCGAGACAGGGTCCTCCAGGGCATCGAGTTTGGTTCGAAAAGATCGCATTGCCTCGTTAGGCGTCAGATAAACACTGAAATATATTATCCCTGAACACCACACCCACACAAAACCATCCCCGCGTCCATGGCCCTGCACCTGAAGGCGGGCGCTGTCTCGAACCCAGATGGCCGAGGTACCAGTTTTGTCAGGGTACCACGCTTGCGAGTCCTTGTTATGATGTTGCTCGTTCAGCAACAGGAGGTCAGCTTTCTTATCCCTCGCAAACTGCTCAAGTAGGTCCTGGGCGTTTGTGCTTCGGTTCAAATTGACCTGCAGGGTACGGGTCATTTGAGTATCGATTTGGCTTTAGTTAGGGCCTCCTTGAAAACCCAGCATCTCCCTGTCCGCGGCTCATGTTTGAGGTCGCCGGGTGCTAGCTTAGCATCCTTGCAAAGAATGCATTTTGCCTCGTTCGTGCACTCCTTCCTTTTGTGCCCCGTTTCACCACATTTGTAGCACAGAGATCTCCTGTCGGGTCCCCTACAGCCATACGCGGTGTGTCCGTATTCGAAGCATCTGAAGCAGCGGATAGGGATCGCTCTTCTCCGTATCCTGCAGATCACCCAACCTATCTTAATTTTGCCCTTCGCCAGGATTTGCTGGGCGTCTTTATCAGCTAGTTCGACAATAGCCATGCGTTGCCCCCTTGTGTTTTCACGTGTCAATCTTGCCTCGACTTCACTTAAGCTGGGGAACTCCCTCCTAATGGCATCCTCTACTTCAGCTTTGTCCGTGACGCAGTCGAGGTCCCTGATTTCCAGGGTGGCCATTGGTTCGAGCGAGGCAACCGTTGCCGCATCTCCAAGAACCTTTTGAACCGCGTCACGGAATGCATCTTTGTTTGTGGCCTCTGGCCCGAATTCCACCAGCAAGCCACCGGTCCGGGTTGGTCGAACTGCTTTGATGGCAGTTTTGGTGTCGTCTGGCTTGACCGCTCCTTTAATTTCACGGAGGACATCTGCGTAGGTTCGGCCCTTAGTGGGTTTAATAAGCAGTGCCTCTCGCAAGGGTTTGCGCCGCGGTTTGCTTTTTGTTTTCTGCGGTATGACGGGGGGTTCTTTGTTCTTTTCGTGGTTGAGCTCTTTGTCTGTTTTTTCTAGGAGTAGCTATTTGGCCGCTTTTTTCGCTGCCTTGTTTCGCACCACATGAAACTCCTCGCCTGGAGTATCAACTTCGTTTATGGTCGCGTCCTTCCTCCTTTTCTCACAGTCGCCTTCAATTGGGCTACCGGCCATTCTTTCGCTGCTGCTAGGACCCACTGATGCCTCGAGGGAGAGCGTGTCTTTTTGGTGATTTTCGGTTGCAAGCCACCTCCGCCTGTAGTGCGTTATGCGGCCAAAAAGCTCCTCCAGTTCAAGAATGCCATTCTTGACACTCTTGCCTATGTTTTTCTGCACTTCGCAGGCAGCCCTCAGTTGTTTGACGATAGTCCCCGCCTTCCGAGTAAGCCGCTCCTCTTCGGCGCGGTCAAGGGCGATTGTGTTATTTGGCGCCACCTCTTGGGAGAGGCCCCCGTTTCCTAGCCCTTTTGCTTCTATCGCTTGGGTCGCGTTTGAAGTGGCGTCGGCCAATGGCAAAACTTCTCCCTCCCCCAGTCTTACACTGGCCTCAATCGACTCCGACGACCCCAACTCCTTCACATACAAGCCCGAAGACTCCGCTAAGAAAATCAACATTACATGAGCTCGGCGAAAAATTAACATTCTTTTAACACTCGCGACTTCAGGCTTCACATAATTTATTTATTTATTTATTTACAATTCCATTTAACAGATTAAAATAAATCCAATTACAAAATGGAAAAACGACAAGCAGAAACAAGTAAGAATGAAAACTTAAATTAAGCAAAGAAAAATTAGGAAGATTAAATAATATTAATATTGAAAAATTAGGCATTATGGTCTATTAAACTATGAAAAGGTTAATATGAAATTAACAGGCTTAAAAAATGAAGTTAAAGCGCAAAAAAAGAAAAGAAAAAAACAACAAGTCGAACTATTCAAAATGAGTTGTAAGGACGAGGTTTCTTAGTCTTATTTTGAATACAAAATAGGAATCAGAAAAAGGACCAAGCTCAAGTTTATTATGTTTCCTTAACATTCGCACAACGGGAGAATGAAAGTATAAATTCGTACGGGCAAAGGGCACCTCGAACAAAGTGTTTGATCGAGAAGGACGCGTTGATTGACGGAAGTGTAAGTCAGCATATAATATTGGAGAGATTTGATTGTAACATAGTTGATACAGAAAACACTGATCCAAGTAGATGCGACGGGACAACAAGTCGGAAGACATAAAAAGGATAAGCGGCATTCATAGGATTGATATGGGAGTTTGAGTTTGTAGAACAAAACTCGACTAAATTTACGCTGTACATTCTCTAACGAGTTCGTGAGGTAGGAGTATCGGGGGGACCAAACTACAGAACAATATTCTAGGATAGGACGGACAAGACAAGTAAACAAGCGGATAGGAGTGGATATGTTGGTGAACTTGTATGTGTGCCTAAAAAAAAAAAAAAAAATCATCTCTGGATACTAGTAATTGACTTCTTTAAACTGGAATGCTTCTCGAACAGTTCCGCTCCACTCTGTTCATCCCTCGCCCTTTACACTGGTCTCGAATAGTCATTACGCATGTACCAAGGGTTTTTGCACATTTGCAGTTTCATCACCAGTGGAGACCTCTGGCTTGTCGTAAAATTCACATAACTATTGGTTGTATCGTGTTCGCGATTGGGCTTCTTTTCGTTTGGCACTTTCTATCAATAAATGCTAGATTCCTCGCTCTTTATTCTTTTAGGTACTTTCATCCTGGCAGCACGGCGGAGGCTCACATTATTTATCTGTCCTCATGCGTTTCGTTAACGATACGTAAGTTTGTTAACACTGATTACGTATTATCTTTATTGCTTTTAAAATCATTGTGATACAATTGATTCAAAGAAGGTTTAAGTAGCAAATATTGCAATAAAACGTGAATATTTTGCGGTTTTCAAGTAAATCGATTCATCGCTGCAAGATGTCTGCTTTTAGTACGATTTCCCATTGTAAAAAATTCAATTTGCTATCTCTTAAGATAAATGAGTTTCCGTACCTGACATCAGTTTACACACAAGATCAGGAAAAATATTCTACTGAACCCAATAAATCGTAATCCCTCCCTTTTTTATCCCTTACAGTGCTACATTTCGTAGCAGAGAATGTTTAAAGTCTTTCATTTGATTGATTGCATTAAAATACTACAAACTATTTTTGGTAGTAGAATTAACATGATGTGCACAATTTTTTCAATATTGCCGCGTTAAATTAGAAACATTTACCTTTGAATTCCAACTGAATCATCCGACATAAAATTATAGGCCGTATCTAATCATCTCCCGACCAATATGTTTTGTTCATCTTATTCTGATAAATCAATCTTTCGCGGTCTGACGATTAATTCACTCAACATTCCAAAGTGAACGTTTCCTTTTTAACTCCACCATTCACTGAACAATTGGTACTCATTAAAAATTTCATTGGAAATGTCCAGGATGATAAACTATGATTAGTCTCCACCTTGACCTTTTAAATTTCATCGCCTCAAAGTACTTCAAACACACAAAAACCAAAAATAAAATTTAAAACGACATTCCCGCGTTAAAAAATTCTTAATCATTTTTTCGTGGGGATATATGGACTGATCTCGGACAAGAAGTGATGGCAGTCACTGGGACTACACAGACCACAATTGAATGCACTTTATCATCATCATCACTGATTCCTGCGTCGTTAAGAATGTTGCTCAGATTTCGCCCGTTGAAGAGCACAGACATGAAACTGGAGATGGAAATGATGGTGATGACGAGACGATGATGATGCAGAAAGAATTTCGTCCTCAATAGTTTGGTTTAGTGTTTCTGGTTATTTCCTTTGCCGTACACACAGGCAACAAAGATTCGTTTCAATCTATTCCCGGCAATCCCTTACATAAAGATGTATTTAATTTATTGAAAGAGCATCCATAAAATCGGAATTCTCAGCTATTTTGGTTTTGATGGGCAAGAAAGTGAAGTGCTGCAATGCATTTTTGTTGCTGTTCCATTCAGGCAAATACTTTCTTCGGAGTATAGTGGGTACAGTAGAAGGTGCCAGTATTTGGCTTCACGTTAGTAAGGACTAGTATGTTAGGATGAAATCGATTAATCCACGTTCCTCTGAGCCTCAACAATGTTTTCATTCAAGGCACATCTGAACAATAACATTTCGAGGCAATAAAAACCTCGAAGATGCTTCCACCGTCATGGAGTTCATGTGAGGGTACGCGTAAAATGATCAACCGTTGAAGATAAAACATCACTCGGGTTTTATTTCTCCTGTAAATCTTCAATTTTCTGTTTGAACTCGCTTCCTTCAAAAATAAAAAGCCCTAGACAATGAAACCTCGACAAAATGCTTCGAAGTATATCGAACCGAACTGGCTATAAACGAACGAACAGATGCAAGATTGATTGAGATACCGCAGGAATAGGAAATGGCGTAACCCAAGACGCATCTTAATGCACGCAAGTATAATCCACTATCGCGTCATGGTCGCATCATTGCATCACTGTGAAGTGTAGAATGTGCATGTGATGTAATGCATTTGGAAGGAGTAACCTTTTCACTATATTATTCTTCGACGACTTTGATTTGTTCAGCACATTTTATGGGAATTTATAATGTAGTACCGTCGCGTCGCAGTTGCTTCGGTCGTGCTGAGATCCAGCATGCACACTTCCAGTACACACTATTGTAGTCGTGCACTTCTATCTTTTATGTCTCCTTGAATCCACCATAAACATTCCAAAGAGCTAGTCGCGGCAGCAAAGGGACAGGAGGAATAAAAAAATCGAGGGGGATGCTTGCCATTCGGATCTTTGGTGGCTTCGGGAAATGATGATAAACAACCATGGCACAAAGCACTATTTCTCGTAAACATCAAGATGAAAGTCGTAAAGTAACAATCATTTATCACAATATCCAGAGATTTCTCATTTTCCATGATTTTCATGACTACCGCGGATATAAATAGCAAAAGCCGACATGGGAAAGGTGCAATAATATAATTCAAGAGGTTCTCATGTTGGTTGATAGGGAACAATAATGGCTAAGGTCTCGTTACGGCTTGTGATTTAATGGGTTCCCCACACTCACCGTTTAGTGCGAAACTAGAGATTTTAATAAATTCATCAATAAGTTTACTGAAGACCGATGAGTGCCATTTATTTAGAATGATTTGATAGACTGCAATATATGATACTCGTTATCAAATCCTTAGGAAAATTCAATCAACGAAGTTCAAATTTAAATTCAAGGCTAATGCAATTTGAAAATTGTTGGTAAATCTCAAAAAACATCAAAAATTGACAGATTTTTTTTGAAATAAACTGTTTTTATTTTCTTTTCCCCACAACATTTTCTACATTAAAATTATAAAAATTGGACATTTCAAGTGAACGAAAAAAAACAAAAAAAATTTTAGAGTTGTCTGCTTCTTGCACTGGAAGTTAAATTCTTTGTGGTAAGGCTGGGTATAATGTTTATTAATCATCATCATATTCTGAATTTGGCATTTCAGATGCGCTTTTTTGTTTCAATAAAGAATTATAAACTTTTATATCTGGTGGTGGAACTTATTTCCTAACTAGAGTCATAACATCCGCGTACTTCTTTGGGTTTATTGGCACGTCATGCTTGTAAAATATCTTGGCTGAAAGCAGGTCCACTTACAAGTTGATTTTGTTTTAATTTGAAACTGTATTAAAGGGCCATTGTGACTTTCAGACGCAGAAAGTTGAACAATACGAGGGCAGTCGCAAAAGTACCCGACCCGACAAAGAAAACAGTAAAAAATTGCTAAAATATTTTTTATTTTTCAACATATTCTCCTTTCAGCTCGAAACACTTTTGCCAACGATGTTCAATAGTTTCGATACCCGCTATATAGTAGGAACCGTCAAGCTCCTCAAAATAGCTATCAACCTCTTCATTGTTGACAAATCTTATGCCGCCGAGCCATTTCTTTCAAATTCGGAATAAGAAAATCATCCGAGGGAGCCAGATCTGGCGAATAAGGTGCGTGATGAACGTCGCGATGACGCACGTGTGGACTGTGTTGTTGTGATGAAACAACACTTTCTTTTTCGTCAGATGAGGCCATTTTTTTTTGATTTCATCACTCAAACGCTGCAATAAGGCTGCATAATATGCGGCGTTGATTTTTTTCCTTTTTCGAGATAATCAGTAAATATTATTCCACGCGCATCCCAGAAAACGGATGTCATGACCTTGCCAGCTGACTGAACTGTCTTTGCTTTCTTTGGAGCCAGTTCTCCCTTTTCAGTCCACTGCTTTGACTGCTCCTTAGGCTCAGGTGTGAAACGATGGACCCATGTTTCGTCCATGGTTACGAATCGACGCAAAAACTCGGCTTTATTGCTGCGAAACATTATCAAAACACTTGATGGAAACATCCTCACGTTGCTGTTTGTGCTCCATTGTGAGCAAACTCGGCACCCATTTTGCGCACAGCTTTCTCATGACCAAATTTTCTGACAAAATGCGATGCACAGCACTTTTTGAAATGCCTGCCATGTCTGCTATCTCGCGCGCTTTTAGTCGACGGTCATCCAAGACAATTTTGTGGATTTTCTTCACATTTTCTGACGTAGTGACCTCACTTGGTCGGCCACTGCGGTGTTCGCACGACCTCGCTTAAACTCAGCTACCCAATATTTGACCGTTGTAAACGAAGGAGCAGACTTCCCCAGAGTAGATTCCAACTCGGCTTTGATATCGGTTGGACTTAGAAATGAAAGTATTGTATCACATAACGATGCCCGATTTTTCCCATATTTACAAATTCTCAGCGTTCACTTTGGATGTCTGCAAAAAATAATGATGAACGTGCTGTTATGTATTTTCCACATAAGTTGTTGAAAGGTGGTATTGTCAATCGCAGTAAATGTTTTTTTTTAAATACCTTTATTTATATATTAAGTCAGGTTGGGTACTTTTGGGACTACCCTTGTATCACAATATTCTTCAACGAAGTGCCATTCCATCTGGCATTCGTTTGATCGGCAACGGATTTATCTTTCAACAAGATAATAATCCCAAGCATACCTCCCATCTGTGAATGAGCTATCTACGGTCCAAAGAAGAGAAAGATGAGCTCAAAATAATGGATTGGCTGCCGCAATCCCCTGACGTAAACCCAATCGAATTATTATGGGATGAGCTCGACCGGTAGGTGACGAACATGCACGTAGCCAGTGAAACACGGTTGTTCGATAGTCTAAAAGTTGTTTGGGACAATCTCGCAGTTGAAACACTTCAAAAATTGTTCGAAAGGCTTCCAAGAATTTGCGCTGCAATCATCAAAGCACGAGGTGGATACATTCATGAAAAAAAAACCTGTTTGACTTTTCATGATATTTTCCGTGCTTTGAAATATTTTTATAAAAAATTTAAATTTAATGAACATAAATTATTAGAAAATAGTCTATTTTGTAGTTTATATACAAGATTTACCCATAAAATGCTGTTGAAAACAATTAAAGACAATCACAAACTCAGAAAATTGAATTTTTCGATGGAGGGTGCTCCGATTGGGGCGCCTTTGTCCCATTTAGCTCGCCGAAGAATTTAAATTCCGCACAATTGCTAGCCGCTCAATTTTTTGCTGAGCACAGTTGGATCCTCGTGCTATATTTTCTGTTTGATTGACTTTCGCACGCAGAGTGAATATCAGAATAAATTAATGAAAACTTTTCCAGGCGTGCACTTTTCGAAACAAAACCATTATTTTTTAAGAAACTGATGGAGAAATGAAAACGAAAACTCAGCCAAACGTTTCTTTCCGTCGGTACCAACTCCTAAATTTCACCGTGATTGCTCCTTGCTTATCGGGTATTATTCCTGCGCTCCAAAAGCTCAATCGATTCTTCTCGTTGAGGCCTCCTTCCGACTTGGGTTTCTAAAAAAACAGAGAGCTCCTAGTCCACGGTTAGATCCGTCCTAGCCTCGGGTGGGATTCCAACCCCGTTAAAAAGCCCTTCATTGAAGTCGGCCGAATCGTGGATTCTAGCGCCACCATTGCACTTTCGGATCTTCGACTATCCATGTCTTTAACCTTTTTTTACTGCAAAATAAAGGTGCACATACATGTTCGCTGCAAGCTTTTTCCCCGTATTTTTATTTAGCAGGTTTCTGTTCTATTTTAGATGTTGATAGCAGTACATAATAGAAAAGTCAATCTTCTTCCATTTGTTTATATTTATATTTACTTCTTTCATTGTCTTCAGCTCCGAGTTGACCATTTTGATCACTGGTTTGATGTATTAGAAGCTAGACCAGCGTCAATATGGTTTCATTAAAGATCGTTCGACAATAAGGAATTTGTTAGAACTTACGAATACCATTTTTCTTGCTTTTGACAAGAGCGAACAAGTGGATGACATACATACGATTTTGCTAACGCCTTTCACAGTGTTGATCATGGCCTTCTGGCTAACAAACTCCGATCGTTCCGCGTTTCCGACTCAATCCTCTGTTGGATCTTATCTTTCTTATCCCATCGCTCCTGCACCATAGCATGGAATAATTTTTTTCGTCGGCCTCATTTAGTCCAAAATCTTGTGTTCTTCAAGGATCAATTTTAGGCCGTTTGCTATTTAACATTTTCATTAATGATTTTCCCCAATGCATGTCCTCTAATTGTCTTCTTTATGCTGATGATTTAAAAATTTACTTCCTCTTAACATTTCAAAATGTTGTCACATTAGATTCACCAACAAAATTCATCCAGCATTATATGAATACCGGATTGATGGATCACTACTCGCAGTTGTGGACAAATTTAAAGATTTTGGAGTAGTATTTGACCCAGGTTTGAAATTTAACATCCATATTTCATAACCTCTAGAGCTTCACGTGTCGCTGGTTTTATTTTACGATCCTCCAGCAAGTCTATTAACATGTCAGCCAGCGTCTATCTATTTGTACTCCTAGCCCGGTCAATCCTTGAGTATGCCTCCCAAGTATGGTTTCCTCACTATACCAATCTATCGGATGCTGTTGAAACTGTACAGCGTAAATTCAAACGTTCTCTATTCTGCAAATATAACCTCCCTTACAGCTCCTACGATGAGCGCTTACAGATCCTCAACATCCCATCACTCAAAAAAGGAGAGAATTCTTAGACCTGTGTTGCTTATTTAAATTATATCACGGTATTCTTTCAACAAACCTTCGGGAAAGGCTTTATATACGTCCCACCTCAAGAACGCGTTCAACTGACATATTCATTGTGCCTTTTGCTCGTACCGATATTTATTTTTATTCGTTTTTAGTACGCGTATTACGTCGTTACAATGAGCTCCAGCTGGGTCTGCCACATTCCTTAAACGCTTTTAAAAGCATATTGCATAATATTCTCCTTAGCTTGCAATAGTTAATTAGTATATTATATTCTTGTTTTCTTTTCTATTTCAAGTTGCTCACTTTGTTTTTGTTGCAGGTATTATATTATATTTGCAATTGGATTCATGGATCTGTAAAATAGCGTAAATAAATAAATAAATAAATAATATCGTCTATATCGTAGCGCACTAGGTCATCAAAACTGTTCCGGCGTTACACTCCGCACTAGGTCGTCAAAACTGTTCCGGCGTTACACTCTCGTTCGTGCGTCAGTTGATGTGTCGAAGGCTGCTAAAGACGGCTCGATTATGAGAGGTAATTATTTATAAATTATGGTTGTCCAATTCCAAGAAATAAACTCGTATTCCCGGGCTAGATTGTTGTACCATGGGTAGACATACGAGAATAGAATGATTTAATCCAAGAAAAACCTTAATGACTTGTCCAACAACTATATTTTTGCTTTAAAAGAAAAACCAGTGCTACTCCATTTTAACTGGCTAAAATTTTGTTGCAATATTGCTTAAATCATTGGTTCAGTCGAATCTTGAATGTATTTTTATTATATTATATATTTGGAGAAAATACAATCAAAAGTGTAGAGTCTGGATTGATGGAAAGCTCATGTAGTAACCGTATTTGGTTGTTGTAATCGGAGAAAATTCAAACGGCAATAACTTATGGACATTCTATTGAAACTCATAGAGTATAAGGACCTTTTCAAGGACACTTAAATATCTACTTTCACCTAATTTAACCATACTAATTCAGTTTTATCGGCGAAAATATTAATTCTATAGATTCTACTATTATTAGCTAAGTTGAACGAATTTCAACAATTAAGTTATTTGTTAATTTTTTCACTGATTATTATCAGCTGCTCATCTTCAGCTACTCATTAATAGATTCAATCAAGCGTTAATAGCATGTGTCTAAAATGTTGAAGTTCGCGAAAAATAACACAATTTTATGCAATATTCTCATTTAAAACGGCTCGCATTCTGTTTTACAATTACGGATGGCATCCGTTGAACAAATTTTCAAAGATATTCATCATGAATATAAGTCCTGAAACTTTCATGCAAATCCTAGCAAGCCTGTAGTGTCTGAGTTGATTGTAAGTGCATATTATCCCATAGCCATGTGTAGTTGCTGTTGCAATACATACTCTGTTAAATACGATTCGATCTTTCTGAAATTTCCAGCAATGATTAAACTTGTAAATTGACATTTACATATTGAATTTTATGGTGCGCTTACGATTTTATTCAAGAAAGTGTAACATTGATAAATCATACTATTGCTAGCAAAGTTGAGTGGATTTCAACTTCTGACGTATTTGTTGTCGTCCTGATAAAGGTCTACACTCATGATTTTTTCCGATTTTTCGGATGAAAGGTTTCCTAACGGGAGGGGGGTACGCCTAAATTTCGTGCATTTCACTTTTTCCTGCCTTCCTCGAACTGATAAAGTAATTTCAGGACCTATTTTGAAAAGATTTTATTGAGGCCTTTAATATGATACCCAACTTGACTACCTTTGATGAAAAAACATTTTTGAGGGCCTCCTCTATATGAAGGGACCCTTAGTAGAACTCTTTGAAATTTTTTTTTGCACCCCACAACTCATAACTTCCAATCTTTCCACAAAATTTCATGGCTGTAGCTTCTATAGTTTCGGAGAAAAACTGCTATGACATACAGACGGACGGACGGGCACAGGTACAGACTTTAATAGGGTTTCGTATTTTAGTACAAAACCCTAAAAATGATCTTCATATGATAAAGGCCAACACAAAGTTTTATTTTGGAGTCTATACTCTTCAGCCATTTCCACGAGCTAGTCAATTAAATTACACGTTCGTTTGCTTTTGTGCGTGTACGTAGGTTTGAGATCGATTTCTTTTCGCTTCATTGTGTCTCATGTTGTGGACTAATTGGCTGTCCCTGCCGCGAATAGTCATTGCTGCTGCCACTGTGCTTGTGAAGATGTCTGCTTTCGTCCTAACTTACATGCTATGTTTGCAATTGGTGTTATTATTGAGTACCGCTTGGATTTTTCTCGAATAAATTCATCAATGTTTAACGAAGATAAAGCTCATATGATCGGGATCTGCAGGCGATCTACAGCGCAGTCAAATTCTTCCATCATATGATCGAAGGACGTCCGCGAAGTATTAAAACCGACCGCAAACCGATAACATTCGCTTTCAACCAAAAAGCATACAAACCAAATCCGAGGCAGTGGCGACAACTGAATTTAATTGGACAATTTGCAAATAATATTTTCTACATCGCTGGTGACGAAAATGTAACGCCAGATGCCTTGTCCCGAATTAGTGCAATCACACTACCTGTTGCTGTGACTTCTGCGGAACAAGCTCTTGCTCAGACGAATTATGATGAACTTCAACAGCTTCTCCGTTCGTAAACGGCCCTAGTTTTGAGAAAACTGCGAGTTGACGACAGCGATACTACTTTATACTGCGACGTGTCAACATCTGAAATCCGACCATACGCACCCAAAGTATTTAGGAAGAAGATCTTCGAAATAATGCATCGATTATCACACCCCAGTGGACGCGTTACGAAGAAATTGATATGTCGAAAGCATTTTTAAGCCTAGCATGTCAAAAGACATTCTTGAATGGGCGTGTACATATCTTTCATGCCAACGTATCAAAATTGGAAGACATACGAAAGCTCAACATGGACATATTGAGATGCCGGACTCCAGATTTAGCCATGTCGATATCTACATCTTTGGACCGCTAGCACAATCCAAGAGTTTCTCTTATATCTTGGCCATGATCGAAAGATTCACGCGATGGCCCGAGGCAGTCCCAATACGAGCAATAACAGCAGACGCAATAGCCACTAAATTTTTCATGAACTGGAAAGCGCGATTCGAAGCTCCTGAAGTACTGACATCGGATCAAGGATTTCAATTTGAATCTTTGATTTTGATCGACCGAATTAAATCAGCGTTTTAGGTATTTTCACCTGAACCAGCTGACAACTCCGAATCAATACCACCAACACAACCAAGCTTTATCCCGAGGACATATCTAGGACCAAGATCGAAAGCTGTTGTTGCGAAAAAGGTTCAATTCGCTATTTAAGAGGCGTTTACGTAGTTTTCAAATCAACTCAGGAAGGAATAGTGTAGCGACATGACAGCTGAGCTGCTGCATAATGGTTCGTTGAATGTAGCCACTGTAAGGATCGACAATCGCAGTGTTTTTAACACCTCTTCTATGTTTTGCCCCCTCTCCTTTTGGCTGCCATCGAGAACGCATCTTAATATGTTTTATACGCATTATTTGTTTTGTTAATAAAACTTTATTATTAAACTCGTGTTCAATGCAATTTATATTAGTGTGTAGTGAATACCCACATCCTGCTGCCTTCACCGCTATCTAGTGGTGTTTGAATTTTAACTTACTTGAAATTTACGGATGAGGCTGAATAATTTACACAAAAATTCGACGATTTGTTTCAGGTTTCCGACCCGTAAATTCGATGTCGGTTACCTGCAATAGTTCAAATTTTCTGTTCGGGCAATGAGGTCAAGACTACTGCCCCAAATCACGGTGGCTTAAAATGAATTAAAAAAGGGGTTTCTTTTAAACCAATATACATGTCATCAAAGTATTTCTTGAATTTGTTAATTAAAGGCGTAAGAAAACGGTTTTCTTTCTTGTTTTCTCTTGCGACCATTGAAACGAAGCCTTCGACTGATTTCTTTTTTGATTTTAAAGGTTTAAGGTTTTCTAATGGCTCTGAGAGATGTGGGACGATGCGATTACAGTTTTATCTAAAGAATCCCGAAGATTTTTTCAGCACTTTGATGCCTCAAGTTCTAGCGACTATAAAATGAAAAACCAATTTTAAGTATAAAATTATAAGAATACAAAGATAGAAATGAAACAAAACAGTAAAAACAACTAAGATTCAAAGGAAATAGGCACAAATTTTTGTCTCAGATTATTTTGATTTCATTTGGAAGGGAGCTCTGAAACCGATCGATTAACACGAAACAATTTCGGCTCAACACAACCTCAAACCTTTTACTAAATCATCATTGACAATAATTTTGATGCATCTCAGTAGCTATAACTCAATTATTTCATCTTCAACAAAAAACCTTTGCAATGAATTCGTAATAAATCAATTAATGATGGTAATTTTTCCATTCAGCTGACGACGTTCCTAATTTTTCCACAATCAGCCAATCAAGAACAACAAAAAAATTTCAACAAAATGCCTACACAAAACGGTCTCATTCGAATTAGAGAATGACCTACTTAATATTTTCGATACTAATCATCAAACCAACTACACACGGTTGGGCTTGAATAGCAATCTATACTCGTAAGTATAATTACAAACTAAACATGTCCTCATGCTTCGGGTTCTATCTTTCTGTCATCATCATCATCAGCGTGTCAGAAAATATCGTAATATCGACCAAAGCTTCTCAATCATCAAACAAAGTGCTGAAGAAAAAAATGCCCTCGTCGTTTTGTTGATATGTCGTGTTCAATTTTTATCAATATCAACTACCACTCTCCACTTGAAATTGAACGCGACATGTCTTGTACTTGCTATCTGCAGATTTGACGTTCATTTTATTAGAAATATAAAAAAGGGCAAGGAATTATCGTAAAATCCTGTTAATGGGATCCTTAAACGATTGCGAGCAGAAGGAGCACGAGACATTTGGTGGCCCTAAGATTCGGAATTACCATTTTCCACATTTGCACATGCACAAAAACAGTATTTCTGAGATAAAATTATCTGAACTTGCGATGCTTGCGTGTATCTCGCAAGTTCCAGCGGGATCTCCATCAAGTCCCGAAGAATGAACGCAGTAAAAGTCGAAGGAAATTATGTCAACGATAGAATATCATTATCGTCGTAAAATTGTGATGCCGCGCCAAGTGAAGTGGACAAGGGTTTCATTGCTCGCTTGTTGGGTTAATCGATTGATGGTCAAATGAAAAAAAAATGTATTGAATTTGGTTGGTGAATAATAACAGGGGCTGTCTAATATGTATTTAGATATCATTTCAACCGTAAAAGACTGGGCTTAAGATTGATTGACAACTGTAGGAAAATATCTTTTGGGTGATAAAAGCGCGGATTACCGTCATTATTTCAAGAAATTCCTTGGGTTAAGGGGCGTCGTTTTCTTTTGCGTCGCAAAGCTGCAGAAAAACAAAATCCTTGAACGAGGCGCATACATTTTATTCCAATTTTAACTTGCATACACAAGCTGTCCCATTTATGTACGGTCTTTTCATTTTTCGCACTGAAATTCAAAATCCAGACGTTATTAGTAAATTAAATGGATGGTTAAAAGCATTTATAGGTTTATGGACAAACTAATGCGACGGCATGACGCCTAAGCGAGAGAGAAAAGTCACCAGTAAGCAATCATAACGCTGACACAATGACTGCAAAAGTAGATTTAGTATGGCACAATCAAGAATATTATGTTTTGATCTACAACTTATTACATATTCTGCCTTGACGGTATAAACCAGGAGAATATGCCGATTATACAAAATAACATACTCGGTCCGATTCAGAAAATCACTGAATTAACCACTCAGACCTGCTTATATGTTACAAGTAAGGCTCTATCAAAGCAGTGAGAAGAAATGAGCCCGGAGAGCATAGAAAATGAAGCAAATCTATCGACGAATTCAATGATCTCCGTCAATAAGTTGCAGATTAGCGCGATACATTTTGTCTGCATTTCCGCTCGAGTTGTACAATTACCAAATACCACCACACTATTGCAGAAATTGGATAACTTCAGCGCAGAGGAAAACGGACACAATGAAAAGAGAAATAGCGATGAATACCAAAAGAATGACTGAAAATGAAGGAAACGAAAAGAAGAAATTGTGTCCCATCACTGGCACTTGGACATCTTTGGACCGAAAATTATAAAATTACTAGGGCAATAAACACCTGTGAAATCTAAATTCACTAAACTTTCTTAACAGTAGTATTTTCCCATATTTGAATTCATCCAAATAAAACAGTAAGGGCACCCTCAAGTTCAATGAATTTCTGGGTGCAGGCTAAACATACATGTGGCCATTATACCCTAGGAATAAGAATTCAATTAAGTGAGCAATTATTTGAGTTTTATACAATTACAAACACAATACGTGGGTCGGAAACGTCCCATCGACCCAGCCCAGAAGGAAATAAATCTCAAAACTTGCATACACCGAAATACGAAATGCAGCGGAGTTGTGGAGCACTGTGAAGTAATGCAGAAAAATGATGTCGAAATTTCTGCAAAATGCAAAAAAAGCATTCGAATTGCAGATTAATGCCGAGGATTTCAAAAATCGCACGCAACGGTACATCATGCAAGAACCTTCCTTTTATAGAAAATCATCCCCTTTTAAAATTTATTTCATCAAACACTTTTAAAGTGGGTGTAGTAATCGAGTAGTCACACAAGCAAACTGCTCGAAAACCTTCATAACACTTATTCGAAATTTTAGTTGCACATTTGGAAAAAAATTCCATTACTTCCATTCATGGTTATAAATTATAAAATATTTTTATTATTGCTATTAATTTTAAATTTGATATCATTTTCTTCTATATTAAATTTAAACATTTCCTTTTAATTATATTCTTTATGATATTTTACTTTCATTTTTAAAATTCAAGTCTGCAAGTAAAATGCGGATATGACAACTCCTTTCCTGCTGCACATTCATGTATTGCATTGGCGAAGGCAAGCGTGTAGCGGAATGAGTGGACGGCCCGTCACCTGCCGTTGGAAGGATCTCGCAAGGCGACAAGAGAAAACAAAGAACGACGGGGAGTCGGTTCGCGATCGCCACACTTGGCGCACGTCGCGAGAACCGCGCCGCAACGGGTTGATATCATAGTAGTTTTCATTCAAGAACAGTCCAATTCTATCAAAATGTATCTACGAGAATGCCAATTGCAAACAATTAGCAAAAGTACGATCTTCTGCCCAATGTGTGTGGTAAACAACGCGGAACGTGAAAATTCACCATTCTTGAATTTGTGCCGAAGTCGCCGTCAATATCAAATATTCTGAGAGGACAATCGGGAGATGTGCGCGTTCGGCGATGAAAGAATTTTGTTGAGCTTGCTTTAAGTTGAAATTGGTGTTTCATTATTCCGAAATGTTTTTCCTCCAGCCTTGGTTTTTGCGGTCGATCGCTGCCACCAGTTTTTGCAATACAAGCATTTTCTGTGCAAAAAATTGACAGGCTGATAGTGTTTAGGCGTAAAGTGATTTCACTTGACAGTTGTTGCTGTAGTTCCTGGAGTAAAAATAAAAAATCAAATTGCTCGCGACCAGTGTACTAACCTATATCAAATAATTGTCGTAGCCTGCAAGTAAATCAAAATCGCGGACGCCGCGAGAGATTAAAACAGACGATCTTCGGAAAATTGTTGGTTCCAGTTAGTGGGAAAAAACTTTAATCTATTAAATTCATAAAGTGTGAGGTGCTTTTGTCAACGAAAATTAAAGTGCGGAACATATTCTCCAAACAAACAAAGATAAGATTTTTGGGTCCTCTTTATTGCTGGGCCGTTTTCTTCCTCCTCAAAGTCTGATCATCCTTACTCCCTAGAGTAAGGATGATCAGTATTGGAGATATACAAATCGAATCCAAGCCAGCGGTGAAGTACCTGGGGCTACTGATCGACTCGAAGATGAGTTTCTCTGAGCAAATCAGGGCAACGGCTGAGAAGGCTGCTTCGGGAATATCGGCCCTTAGTCGACTTATGGCCAACGTAGGGGGACCCAGCCCATCAAGAAGACGCCTCTTGATGAGTGCTGTGGGGTCGGTGCTGCTGTACGGAACAGAGGTATGGGGCGACGCTCTCAGCAAGGAGGTATACCGAAAACGATTGGCACAGGTACAGAGAAGAGGAGCACTGAGAATTGCATCTTCGTATCCAACAGTCTCCGACTCGGCGGTGAGAGTGATTGCAGGCGTGATACCTGTTGCCCTCCTTGCTAGAGAGCGCCGCGCTATTTACCTGCGCCGAAACGAGGATGCGAGGGAGATGGTTGTCCGCGAGGAGAGACAACGCTCGCTCAACGATTGGCAGCAGTCTTGGGGGAATTGCACGAAGGGAAGGTGGACTGCGCGCCTCATCCCGGATGTGAGACGGTGGCTAAATCGAAGGCATGGTGAGACTGACTTCTATCTGACCCAGCTTTTGAGCGGGCACGGGTGTTTCAGTCTTACCTGCACAAGATCGGTAAGTCACGGTCTCCCGATTGTCGGTTTTGCCCGGGAGAGGAGGACAATGCCTGTCACACATTTTTTGCGTGTACAAAATGGGTCGGGCTGCGAAGGGAAAACTACAGGGAGACGGGAGAGCTCACCCCGGATAATATAGTTGCGGTGATGCTCGAATCGGTTGACAAATGGAACCAGGTGGCACATTATGCTCGGGCAGTCCTAAAATATAAAAGGGACTCACAGCAGCCAGAGGCGCTGGGGCTGGCGGATCGCTCTTCTGGCATTTCCTCTTCCCCTCTCCCCTCCTGCTAGGAAAGGGACTCCCCAGCTTGAAGGCGCCCCACGGCGTAACAAAACGAGACCTGGCCCGAAGTAATGTGTCAAACGGTTCCAGGCTAGGTTCTCAGATTGACAGGGGAGGTGTTTAGTGGGTAGTCCAAGGGTATCCTCCATGGGAGCCCCACACTGCCAGACTCGGCGGGCGTAAATGCCTTCACCTCCCTACCAAAAAAAAAAAGTCTTTCCAGCAGGCATTTTATAGTTTTTTTTCGTGGAGCTTGACAGGGTTCGAAAAGTTATAGCATATACTGAACGCCGAACAACGCATTGAGAATAGAAATTTGCTGACATATTTTGCGGTGGTTCATGCCATTCGATGAAAGGCTGAGTGTATTGTTGATAGTGATGTTGTCCACTGCATATTTTGCCATCTCAAACCGAATATCACTAAATACTTAACGGTACCGTCGAGCAAGCTAGAGTACATTGTCGCAGCCGAGTTCGAAGCGCTGCCACTCGACGTAACAGTTTTCTTTTAAAATTTAAACTGTACCCCGTTATTTTATAGTTCTGTCCCTCTCTAATGAAGTGTTTGCCGTGTGGATACTCCAGGCAAGTCACATGCCAAACGACAACAAAAGATTATCGATACCGTGCCATTTGCGAAATGGCAATGGTTCCAAAGCAAAGTCCGACCGTTTTTTTTTTGACAAATGACAGTGGTCCTCAAAGGATTAAGTCTGCGATCTTGGGGGGACTGGCTTGTAAGACAAAAATTGGATATGTAACGTTTTTGCCAATTTGTTTAAACATTGATTTATTGTGTCTGATCTCAGATTCAGTATACTGACTCGAGGGTGAAGGCACCAAAAGTTTGTCACATTATCTATGTTGAGCAAGAAGACCGCACAAGTGTTGGCACTTTAGATACTTACTTTTAGTAACCAAATAGAGCGAATAGTTAAAAGACGCAAATTGCTGCCGATAATTCGGAGCCAACACTTAGGTCCGCCAATATTTTCAATGTACTGTACTGAAACCGCCCCTGGATCTGGACTACGCTTTGGACAACGGACTGGAATTCATGCTTTGGGCTGGCAGATATGATGGTTTGCACCTAGCTGCTTCGCACGGTAGCGCCGAGGTAACACTCGTGTGTGAACGGCTCCAATTCAACTCTCATACCGTCTCCGTCCCGGTGAACCTTGGCAGGCCTCGGAGTACGTTCGAAATTCGCACCATTGGGTTGGTGGTGTAGGTTCGGTTGAGACGGACTCCCGATTAGCGCTGGTCTGGCTCTGAGCACCTGTCCCCATAAGGGCTTGTGCCAACCCTCGCATGGCCTCCCTGCTCTGCAAAAATAAGCATGGGACCAAAAAGGCGACTTCACACTCGAAGGGAGATAGCGGCTCTCTGGGGGACCCAATAAAACTGGAGCAACCAAAAACCCTCAAAAGAGATAAAAAAATACCCAAAAAAAAAGAAAAATAACTCCAAAATATCAATAACCACGACGCAACCAGCGGCTGCAGCCACGATGTTAGCAGCACATCGGGAGCGGTACTAACGATGACAAAAACGACGATTAATACAATGACAGTGAAGACGGACGAAAAACGGAGATTAACAGATAGTCTGGTCGAGACTGAGATTCCTGCGGCGTTCGGGCGCGGCAAAAAATTATGCGAACGCTAGAGCGTTCTATAAAGGAAAAGCGGGGAAACTCAGCAGGACGCTTCAAATGTTCGGGCGGTGGAGGAAAATATCAAGACATTCGAGAATTCGATGGTCACTGCTGCGATCGCTACCGAAGCGATTGAAGCAAGAGTCGTAAATCCCGAAATAATAAAAACCATTTTGAAGTCAACGAGGAGATTACGGCAGGAAAAGAAACGAGGCACTGCTAGTAAAACCCCAAGATGGCCGATCCTACGTGGAGGTGCTGCGGGATATCAGGGAAAACGTAAGGCCCGAAGATACCAACACTGCCATTAAAGCAGTACGACTATCACGGTCGGGCCACATACTGGTCGAATTTGGAGCGGAGGCCAATAATAGGGAAGCATTCAGAAAGTCCTCGGCAAAAGCGCAGCTAATTCTCTCTCGAGCCGATGGCAACGATCGAAATAAGAGACATCGACTGCGTCACAGATCCGGCCGAGATAGAAGAGGGCATCGAAAAGGGGTTCCCTAGCGTGGGCAGGACCAAAGCGATACTGACACCAGCAAATCATAGGGGACAACGCCTGGCCATAATTGACTTAACCGAAAAGGACGCCGAACAATTTCTGAGCAAGGGCAAAGTACGAATAAGGTGGGCGAAGAGTAACGCCTCTTCAATGTTTCAAATGTCTTGGATATGGTCACACCGCACAAGTATGCAAAGGACCCGATAGGAGCTTCCTATGTAACAAATGCGGTGAAATGGGACACAAAAGGAAAGTGTGTACGAAGGTCTTGCAAGGATGCTAATCGAAGACCTGACTTTGCACACGTCTTGGGATCAGGAAAATGCTGGGTCTTCCAGGAAGCCCTAGCCAAGGCAATATCAGAACTTAAATGACCCGCACCCTGCAGTTAAGCCTACACCGCAGTTCAACCGCCCAAAATCTGCTTGAGCAGTTTGCGAGGTACATGAAAGCCAACTTCTTGCTGCTGAGTGAGCAACACCATGATAAAAGGTCTGCATTATGGTATCCTGACGAAACTAGTACTGCCGTCATCTGGGTTCGGAACAGTGATTACCAAGCGGAGAGTTGTGGACGGGGGGGATGGTTTTGAGAGAGAGACAGCGTTCACTCAACGATTGGCAGCGGTCTTGGGTGAATTGCACGAAGGGAAGGTGGACTGTGCACCTCATCCCGGATGTGAGACGGTAGCTAAATCGAAGGCATGGTGAGAATGACTTCTATCTGTCCCAGCTTTTGAGCGGGTTTGAGTGCTTTCAGTCTTACCTGCACAAGATTGGTAAGTCACGGTCCCCCGATTGTCGGTATTGCCTAGGAGAGGAAGACAATGCCTGCCGCACATTTTTTGCGTGTACAAAATGGGTCAGGCTGCGAAGGGAACTCTACAGGGAGACGGGAGAGCTCACTTCGGATAATATAGTCGCGGTGATGCTGGAATCGGTTGACAAATGGAACCAGGTGGCACATTATGCTCGGGCAGTCCTAAAAGATAAAAGGGACTCACAGCAGCTGGAGGTGTAGGGGCTGGGGAATAACTTGTCTGGTACTTCCTCTTCCCCTGTCCCCTCCCGCTAGAAGAGGGATCCCCCAGCTTGAAGGCAAAACGTAACAAAACGAGACCTGGCCCGAAGTAATGTGTCAAACGGTTCCAGGCTAGGTTCTCAGGTTGACAGGGGTGGTATTTAGTGGGTAGTCCAGTTGCCTTCTTGCAAGCATGGGAGTCCCACACTCTGTGCGTAAATGGGCATTCACTAGAGATGGGTCCTACTGTATCAGTCTGATACTTTGCCACTGATACATTACTGTACCTGATACACAAAACTGATACAAGCGAAATGTATCCGGTACAAAAAGTATCAACTATCAGTATCAATCGATTGAAACATTAACATGCACATTTGCTTGCTGTTCTGGGTAGGTTGTTGATGTAGCTCTCGCTGCGCTAGCGCTTTGGGTGCATCTTGTGTCTTCGTTCATGTATCATTTTGTGTACATTATGAAGCCATGGAACTGATACCGTGCATTTGATGTGAATTGTGTTGGGGAATGGGATTATCAATTTTAATAATGCTATTTATTCTTGACGGAGTGTTTCAAAAGTTGCAGGATAATTATTTAGTCGTTGAGTAGGCATGCTGGTAAAAGTGTTAACTTCTTTTTCTTGAGGCGAGTATAAACATAAACGCAATTAAAAAAGTCTAGCTAGAACTTTGATACTTTTACTAAAAACAAACTCCTTTAAAGATTCTATTTATATGAAAATTTATCTTCTGAGTCTAACTCCAACAGATATTTTGTATTTAGGTACGAAATTAAGCCTTTCTTTCTGGTATTTTTGTCGCAGCTATGAAATAAGATTTTTATGTTTTTTTTTTTTAAATTTGATTCGGTACATACAACGGTGACATTCAAAGGTTTTGTAGAAGTTTGCTCTAATATTTCTTAATGTATTTTAAGAAGTTTTTATTTGAAAACCAATATCGATTCAACGAAAGTAATAACTTTGCATTTAAAGAAAGTTAATATATATGAATTGATTCGATAACTAGGGTTTTGGTGAGCAAAAGGTAACGAAGGATGAAAAAATATATCTAGAGTGCTCTTGAAAGTTTGTATGTAACATAATAAGATAGACATGACTTTAATCTTAATTTTGGGCAAATTAAACATTAAAGTTGTCGTCGCTGTAGCATTACAATCCCTCTCAGGCCTTGGGGACTTAAAGTGGTCAGAAATTTTTCATGATGGACTGTCACATGCGCATAATCTTTTCTTTTTAAAAAAAAAAACCTGAAACTAGAAAATTCCAATCATTTATCGATTACAACGATCATGGCCATCTTAAGCAAAAGTGTGTTATTATAGTAAATAAAAAATTTTAGTAAACAAAGAACAACATACAGAGCTCAAAAAAAATTTTATAAAAGTGTGAATTTCTTACAAACATAATAACATTCAAATAAAACAAATTCTTATTTAAAAGAATAACTAGTGTGACAAAAGTAACTTAATAATCATAAATATTATGGAAACACAGTTAGGCGTCATTGTATTTTAAAAAAACTAACATTTTTACTTTGTCTGCCGATAATCTGGAACGACGCTCATTTAAAATATTTCCTGTTTTAGAGAAAACGCGCTCACAAGGAACAGAAGTGCTAATAGTACAAAATTTTTCCCGAACAATTTTACTTAAATTTGGAAAGTTATAGCTTCGCTCCCTCCACCATTTTAATGGGTCTTCGCGTTCTAATAAGAGTGGTTCTTCAAGATAACGTTGAACTTCAGTTATGGCTCTTGAATGAAATGTTCCAGTAGAGTTGTAGCTTAAGGCTCTCCTTTCGAAATTTATTAGAAACGATGCGGTTGGGTTTCCAGCTGGCGGTGATGTGTTCACTATTGATTATAGACTTTCATTATGACTCAAATAGGTTTTTTCGACTTGATCGTTGTCCTGTTCAATACGTTTGCAAGCTAAATCAATTAAAACATCTTTTGTCCTCTCCATAGCTTCAATATTAGTGAAGGCTGCATTTTTGTATCTAGGATCCAAAAACCTAGAAATAGTGAGAAACGATTTCTTTTCCAGGTCTGCAAAACGGTTTAATAGGCCATCCTTCAGATTGTGCACCAATTGACGACAGATAACATTATTGTATAGGTCAATAACTTCCATTGCTTCATAAGTGGTAAGAAGCCCATCAACATAAACTATCATCGAAGATGCAGACGTGTATTTTTCCCCACTGATTATATCGGTGAGTTCCTTCATAGGCCTTAAAATGTCCCTGATTTTAAACAAAATGGACCAGTCTTCCGCATTCAATGTCACCAATTCTTTGTTAAGGAGTGCAACAGTTGTCCTTACAGATGTTTCCAGCTCTAAAAATCGATTGAGCATATCATAAGATGAATTCCATCTTGTGGCAACATCCTGTATTAATTTTTTAGGCTCAAGCCCATTTTGTTTTTGGACTTCAAATAGCTTTCTTGTCGACTGACTACTATGTTTAAAATGTGACACAATTGCTTTGATTTTTTTCAAGAGTGTCGCCATTGCAAGGTCTTTTTCAACTGCAGTTCTGACAACTAAATTGATGGTATGAGCAAAGCATCCAAGATGCTCCCACTTTAAATGGTGTTTGACTGCTCTTGTATTGCCGCGTTGTCTGAAATGCAAAGCAAAATTTTTTCTTGCAATCCCCATTCCAACACTATCCTTTTAAGCTCGGTTGCCAAATTTTCACTGGTATGAGCAATTGGAAAAGAAGTGTTTTCTAGGACATTCGACTTCAGCTCAAAGTTCGAGCTTATGTTATGTGATGTAACAGCCAGAAAACATTCAACATTGATTGAAGTCCAACAGTCCGTCGTCACTATTACGGATGATATCTCAGACTTATTGTTAATGTATAATTGCTTTAAATTATTTAAAGCTTCTTCATAAGCCGCAGGTATAAGTGTTTTGGAAATAGTTTTCCCAGTTGGCAATGAGTACGATGGATTCAACACATGAAATGCTCGCGTAGACCTTCATCCTCTACAACACTAAACGGTTGTAAATCCTTGTAAAATATTTTCAGAACAGAGCTGTCGATTTTTTTCTTCTGCGTTGCGGATATCTTAAGCCTTAAAAATGAAGAAACCGTTGGTTGGTTATTTATCCTTATAGTTGCAATAGTTGACTCGTCACGCTGACATACATTTAAAATAGAATTATTTTCATTTGGAACCGTTCTAACTTTTGCCCCTGGTTGTGCAACTGTCTTCAGAAGTTGAACTGTGGGGTACTTTCTTTCCAAATGTTTTTTCAAGTTTGTGGAAGAATGCTTATAACTAAGCTTACACTTACATAGATTACAAATCGTGAATTGACTGTCCACATCGACACTAAAAAAATTCCAAACTTCGGACATTTTCTTTTTCTCCATTTAAAATTTTTAATCACACACAATTTGTACCTAGTCTTTTTTTCACTTACACAATTTGTAGTCTTTCTGAATCAATCAAACAGATGTTATCATAACACTGATTGTGGGCGGAGATGACACTTTCCTGAAAAGAACCAAATCCATCATCCACATAATCGCTAACATAAACATAAACCCAACTACTATGCTGCTGATGTTGAGTTGATTCACACTACAGTATAGACCAAAATAATGTATCAGATGCGAAAAGTATCAGGTACAAAAAGTAGCAGGTACAATCATGTATCAGTATCAGATTGTATCTGATACAGAAATTTGATGTAACAACCCATCTCTAGCATTCACCTCCCTACCACAAAAAATACTTTTGAAGTTGATAGTAATGCTTGGCGCAAAATTTTTCGAGGAACTTGTTGTACCGTTTTTTTAAAGAGTTCTATTAAGGTTTTAAGTATTTTTATGAAAGTTTACAGCAATCATAATTTTAAATGTGAATTAAATTATGAAAGTATAATACATAACATAACTAAATGCCTT
Organism: Odontomyia ornata; assembly: GCA_963969285.1. NCBI lineage: Eukaryota > Metazoa > Arthropoda > Insecta > Diptera > Stratiomyidae > Odontomyia > Odontomyia ornata. The sequence continues at coordinate 140,612,610 of OZ017741.1, read as the reverse complement.
TGCGCTACGCCTTTGCGTCTAAAGGCCTGTGATTGCTGGGCTATGATTATGTCTCCGGTTAAATTCGCAGTATCGTCATTGGTTTTGGATATTTGTTATGGTGGTTTATTTGGTTTTTGAATTAATATAGATTATTTTATTCAACGCGATGGGAACGGTAATCGGGGATGCTTTTCGAGTAAAGTAGGTTTCGTAGACGACGTAATGGAAGTAAACTCGGGCATTTCAGTGGCGTGTATTAAAATGAATACCTAGCAATAAGTCTAGGCGCGTTCTAACCCACATCTGAAGTCCTCGCCGAAAAGAGCTTACCTGTGGGCAGCCACAAACTTTAGTTGACTGTCGACTGGTCGAACTGTTGGCTATGATGGTACGGTTAAACTCATTAGATATGGCTTAAGATAAATGCCTATATTTATTAGGTTGGATATAAAACCCTTCTTATGGTAGGAGCATAGTTTTGCCTCCTCAACTTATTCAATGCGTCATTCAAATGTCAAGACATTCATTACGAAATGTGATTTTTTATCAGCAAGGATTTTTACGAGTATATTACACAATACCCTATTATGGATGAGCCACTCAACCAATTCCATTTTATAAATTCTTCCCACGTCAGCTTGATAAATCAATTAACAGCGCATTTCTCAACAGCAAGGTGTCCTCGACTATAAATAAATATATACCAGTGAACATGAAAAGTCTTACAAAGGACTGCTATAGACGTCATACGGCTAACAATGCTATTATTTCCTTTTCAAAGTAACATAATATTTTCTCTTCAGATTTTATCAAATAGGGAAGGACAGAGTGCTTAAGATTGACATTAAATTTAATACTGTAGGGCATAACGTTGTTTTATTTAATTCGTAATATTGATTGGCATGCTATTTCAGCATTCGCCATTCGAAGGGACGATAGCGACCACTTTCGATACTCCTAACGAACGAAATACAATTCGTTCGATTTTATAGGATGCAGGAAAACAAAGAGAGAAGGAGAACAGAAATAGATTTTCACTGAATAAAATCTAAATTTATTATCTTCAGAGTGATTGTCTTCATTTACGGCATGGTTATAAAACAATGTAATCTAGTTCAAATCGTTTGAATAGTTGATGGATTTTTCTTTGTTATCAATAAGAAGAAATGAATTAAGTGAGGTGGGTTGTGAATTTTAGAAGCACTTTTAAAAAATGCAAGATTTTCCTTAAAGGATGAGTTTGCTTATAGTTCATATACACATGATTAATAGATGTAATGTGTACCAACATTGAGTAAAGTTATATCAGCCGGTTTGATAGAATCAGAGCATGTATCTATACAGTTCGCCTACATTATCGAAGCCAAACGATACACATATCTCCACAGTAAAATACATATAATCAACTGGCTTTGATAAAACTCCAATCCCAGAACTTGTCAAAAACATCGTCCAACAACCATGAATACAAAGCGCAAATACAATATTAAACGAGGAATTCCATCTGCAGTACTCAGCTGTTTCTACAGTTCTCAGCTGTTTTAAAAATACGTGCAGAGCGGAAAGAATTTGCTTAAGCCAGTGAGTTAATTTAGCGTTGCTTTGGCGACACATAACCTTGTCTAATTGCCAAGTTATCCATTTCCAGTGATTTATTCAAAAAGTTTTAAAATACCAACATGACGTTTTAAAACTTTTTCTATACAAAATCATGTCAAAGTTTTGACGCTTTTTTCATGCCATGGCGCAATGGTACTTTTTATATTATTCGTATTTTATACGTCCCATCAAAGTCATCGAACTAACTGGACGCAAACACAATATACAATGTACGAGTATTTGAAATTGGCTAACTTTGAACGCAACGATATTGTTACGTTCCAACTTGGGCGTTTTCTTCCACATAGAGTGAAGAAGAAAGGAGCACATACGTAAGAAAGAAAGTTACTTAACGGCATAAGCACGACAATAAATGACCGCTGGAGAAAGGAAAGAAAAGTTGAGAATAAAATCGTGACATGTCATCTTATCACCATACCGGGGAGGAGGCTTTGGGGACGTGGTTGTCGGGGAGGAAGAAATGGAAAGGCAGGCGACACTAAAAATAACTTATCATTGAAGAGACGAATGGACACAACATAAAAACTTACTTGACTCATAAAATGGGTCAGTTCGTTTCGTGTGACGAACAGTGGACGGGTCATGTGAGGGTGTGGTGGGTGGTTCAGGTCGAGGATTCATAGGTTAAATGTTGGCTTAAGAAGCATTTATTGAATGATGGTCGTTAATTAAAATCATTCATTCGGTTGCGAAAAGTTGAACATCACGTCCAATGGCTGTGATGATTGAATGATACCTTTTAACTTTGGAGCTATGCATTTTTATTGAAAGCAGTTTTAATATGCTCAGTGACTTCTAAATGACTTTTCAATGAAGCAAATTCAGCAGGACAAAAGATTTTGATTATGAATCTCAATTTAATTTTATCTGTTGACTTTCCATTCAAATTTCCAGCCAATGTGAGCTACCTACATTCCGCGCCAAAATCCTCTTCCATCACCACTCGTTCGCCGGAACCCTAGCCGACAGCAATCAGAAAACAATCGATTAGTGTGAGAAATCGATAAGCTTCACAAGCGCGCTGAACTGAGTGCTGCTATCCCATCAACTTGCAAACGAACCTTTCAACATGATCAAATTAAAACCACTTCGTTTAAAAGTTTTCGATGAAATATAGCACCCAGCTTAAATGGTACAGCATCAACGCTTGCAATCAGCTAGAACACAGCCAAGCTAACTGAACCTTCGCGCTGTTCAGCGGTGATAGCGCCATCAGTCGTGATATCTGTCGATTTGCAGTTAGGAACTCGGTTCACTTCCAGCATCAGTCCACCTACCATACATCATACTCTTTTCACAAAATTCAATTCCATTCAATTTACGTTTCGTTTTGTTTGTTTTTACTATCAGCTGGTAGGTCGATAGTTTATTGTTCAGTTGATGCTGAGTACTGAGTGTTTGGTACATGCTAGTGATGGTGGTATAATGCTTGGCTCGATAGAAACTGCAGAGGAAAAACTAACAATCAACATACTCGTGCTCGTAGAGTCATAGTAGGAAGCATACAGAACTAACTGCTGGCAACCATGTATTTACTTTTTGACCTAGATAGGAATTTTAAGTTTGTTCTAAAGGTTCGTTTTTTGTTTGTTTTTATATTTTACTCAATTCATAGAGAGAAGTAAAAATAAACGTGACATAAATTGCTTGAGATTGCAATTGTGCAATAGTTAAACTGGTACAATGTTGTCGGTAGTAATGATGATAGTGAAGGGGACCGCTTGCTTCGTGGTTTCTTTGGTGTGTATTATTTACCCTATAGTCTACTGAAGGGTGAAAACGTCATAGTAAATTGACTGACGGAATGTTTGCATTCACTTCGTTGAGGATCCTATTAAATTCTGTGATTTTGATCACACGAAGTGTATGTGATGAATATTGTACAATGCAACAAACAGGCAAAATCGTATAGTAAATTTTTGCACATTTGAAGTTTCCGTAAAATGCATATCAGGAAGGTACCATGTTTCTTACTAAAAAATTTCAAGTTTTGGTAGATATGTGCTCATAAATTGCATACAATGGGAGCGTCTGCAGAAAATTGCACTTCCCAGTGCTTCAACTGCCAAAGATTTAGCCACGTCGCTTCTAACTGCAGATTTGGAGTTAGATGCGTAAAATGCGACAAGCAGCATAAGTCCATTGAATGTCCAATCTCGAAGGACGAAAAAAAGACGAGATCTTCTGGGTCAACTGCAATGCTTAGGGACACTTTGTGAGTTTTAGAGGTTGTCCTAAAGCAAAAGAAGTTGAATTGAGGAGGAAGAATCTCTAAAAGAAAAAAAGAGGAAAGGAGGGATTTCATCATCGCATCTATAAGTACGTGAAGGGGTCTCGTACTCTGGCCTTTTGCAAGGTGCAAAGAAGCAGCCTGCACCGCAGCCTATACGGCAACAAAAACAGCAACCAATGCAGCAAGCTCAGCAGCCGCAGAATGAGGGAAAAACGGTTTTGACAACAATTTTTTGGGTGTGACCTCCTCACACTCATTCGAAAAGCGGACTCTTTTATCCCACACTATAAAAAAACACATTTACCCTAGTGTCAGGAATAAAAGGACTGTGGATGTTAGGGAATTGCTTTAATTAAAAGATAGCACCACTTTGTTTCAGTAATATTAACTATCTCTCATAAATTTACGTTAACATCTCTTTTTCAATTATATCATAGGATACGTTGGTCCTACGAACCGCTTGCTTGGTTCGACTCGACTCCAGTAACTGAGTACCTACTACGCTACTGCGTTGCCAAGTTGGACTTGACAGCTCGGCTCTCCTGGCCAGAAATCGGCCCCATTTCTTCGTAGTATTCGTCAACGTCATTAAATTCGTAGGTATCCAAATCTGGGCTGAGTCGGCACCATGGTTTCATTTTATCACTCGTGAGCACGGAACTGAATTTTCGTTTCTGATCATCCTCGAGGCTTTTGACATAGCGATCGTTTTTCAAAACTTTGTCCACTTCATATGGCCCTCGATACTTTGGCTCCAATTTATGGGACTCCCCGGTTGTTACTGGTATGTTCTGTATAACCACTAAATCGCCTTCTTCGTATGAAACAGAAGTCTTATGTTTCTCGTCGAATCTTATTTTCCATCGTTCCTTTTCGGTCATAATACGCTGTGCAGTCTCCGGCCGGATTTTGCTTATCGACAGTTGATTATTGTCACCCGTATTATCCTCTAGTGCTTGGATGATATGGCTCGCTGTTACATCCCTCAAACGGAAATCAAAAACTATCTGATTAGGTGTGAATCCGATCGACGAGTTGATTTGAGAATTTAGTACCCATTGCAAACCCGATAGAAGCTCGTCCCATTTTTTACAATCCGTCATCGAACATCGTAGATATGACAATATTGATTGGTTAACGCGCTTAACTTGGCCGTTAGCACGTGGAGTTCCACAGGCACCTTCACGTGATGAATATCATACGTTGCACAGTAATCCTCGAATTCTTTCGATGCAAATGCCGACCCTCGATCGCTTATAATACGGATTGGTAATCCAAAGTATGACGTGATATCTCTCAACATGGTAGCTACTGGTCGACTGTTGCCTGCTCTCGTGGCTCGAACCATTGTGAATTTATTGACAGGGTCCGTTATTGCGATTATGTGTAGATTGCTTTTGCTACTTGTAATAACCGAGCTGTTCAAGGGTTAAAGAAAACCCCAAAATGTCCCAGATCAATCGAAACGATCGAACCGGTACGAGTGCAGATTGAATCGGAACAATTTCCGATTGATCTAGCACAATTTGCAATCGAACCGGTTTGAGATTGATCTGGTACGACGAAATTACTCGGACATGGCAGTTGTCATTTGGAGGAAGGAGACTGGCGGGAAACCCACAGGTGGGAATGATTGCTGTGCGGACTAAAGTTCAGGTATTGATGTTTATAAGTAAATTACATTAACGCTGACATCTCTGAAACACCCAAACAGGAACCCACGTCAAGTAGGAGTTTTGCTTGGGCGGACGGAGGAGTCTGTTTTAATCGCCACACGTTGCGCACGTCGGAGGAAACGCGGCGACAACGAATTAACGTGATCATCATTTTCGCGGTCTCAAGTGCTTTCAATTGTGTACCCAATTGTGCAGGCAATAATTGTCTGTCGATAAATCGCGGATAGTGGAAATCAGTTTGCATTCACACAAAAACGAACGGATCTAAGTAGACAGTTAGCATATGAAAGCGGCTTGATTTGCATTCAATCTGAATTTGAATTTTTCCATAATCTCGGTTGAAGATTTCGTTTTCGATCCACTGGTCGGCATCTTCACGGGCCATTAGTAGATATGTTCGAGGAGGGTTAAAAAAAAATACCGCTAAGATATATATCACTTGAAAGCCTATCACAACCAACGAACCAACCTCTCGTTTCGAGAAGAAAATTCGTATATTACTGAAAGTTTAGTGCAAGTTGTAAAGTTACAGTAAATTAATGACACTCGAATTACATAAGTAATTTTTGCCCATAATGCTCAATGTGAACGGATAAAAGTCCTCAAATTACATCCACTAAGATTGGAATTTTCAACTTTGATTACGACTACGAGATTTAAATGCGCATATGTGCAAGTCATAAACAGTTAATATTACATTGTAAATATGCTGGATTCTTCCGGCCTGGTGGTTATAAACCATTAATCTTTTTATTCTGGCTGTTCTTAAATCAACAATACAGTGGAATTTATATCTCACTTTGCTGCTCGGTTACATTCTTACAGAATCGAAATTACAGGACCATCTGCATCGTCGGCGAGCGCTCGGAAGACCATGCGGGTGAGTACCCTCTTATTGCATCATATATACATATATTTCGTTTGCATGTTCCTTTTTCATTTTTAAAATATTGCAAAAACAAAGCCTGATAAAAATACAAAATATTCACGCGTCTCCAGACGAGGGCATTCTCGGCAGATACCGACACCTTCTTCTGCCGAGGCAGCAGAACATCGCTGCAGTCCTTTACGGACTTATTGAACATCCTAACTTCACTACATACTCTTAGGAAATGGTCCTAAATGATCAATATGCAATACCCTAAAAGGTATAGGTTCAACCTGTTCATGAAACAAGCGACCTTCGGTTTTTCCTGCTGGAACTTTATTGAGACAACATTCCGGGCATGAAGCAATGCACGACTTCACGTGGTTGCGCATTCGAGTAAACCAGAGCAGTTCTTGTATCCTATGATTTTATCAACGCCAAAATGACCGGCATCTTCATGACAACTTTTTTTTAGTCTCCAACGGACGACTGATGGCACTACAAATTTAAGATCGCTATTTACTTTTCGCATCAATCTTCCTTTCTTAAGAGTGTAATCGCAGTTGGGTAAATTGAACTGATTTACATACTCCATCAATTATATCCATAATTTCCTTTAGTTTCGAGTCCTGTCACTGTACTGATATCAACCAGTGGCTCTGATCAGGTTTTTCTATCAGTAACACTTTATCTGCAATAATGCATCGACATGGTTCATATTGTTTCCTGCTCGATGTACCACGTCAAAGTCGAATTCTTGGAGTTTTAGCCACCAGCGAGCAACTCGATTGTTAAGTGAAGTGGTCAACGTCATCGTCGATATTGCATTACGATCGAACACCACTCGGAAGTGTTTTCCAATCAAATAAAATCGGAACTGATTTAACGTTTCAACGATTGTCAGTACCTCTAATTCGTGGCTACTGTACTTCGTTTCAGCATCGGTGCAATGTCTATTGAAATATATTACTGGCCGGAATGGTTTCTCCTCCGTAGATTGCATTAAGACTCCGGCGAAACCAATAGAACTGGCATCGATGTGTACCTCGTGTTCAGCCCGTGGATCATAAAGAGCTAGAACGGGTTCGCTACAGAGACGAGTTTTCAACTCGTTGAAGCTCATGTCTGCGATCTTGTCCCATACGAAGAGTTTCTGTTCCTTAGTTTTTAACGAATTCGTTAGCGGCTTAGAAATTTCTGAGAATCCTTCAATAAATTTGCGGAAGAACCCCGCTGATCAAAAAAATCTTCGGACATCGGTTACATTTTCAGGCAATCAATTTTCTTGCTTCCAGGCTTCATTCCGTCTCTATGTATGCGATGACCCAAGAAGGTTAACTCGGATGCAAAAAAAAACACTTTGACGGTCTAAATGTAAGACCCATCTCCCGTAAAATTTCCAAAACTTCCATCAGAGTTTTGAGGCCCTCAGTCGCCGTCACACTGGAGATAATGACTTCATCCATATAGCTTACAATATTTCTTCATTTCATACGATGAATTAAGTCGATCATGACCTCTTGGAAAATCATCAGCGCATTAATGAAGCCAAAAGGCATTACGTTGTACTCAAAATGACCAAGATGAGTCAAAAATCCGGTGTACTGACGTAATTTTTCATCCATAGGAATTTGGTAGTATCCAGAGAATAAATCTAGTGTCGTGAAGAACTGCTTTCCCGCGAGTTGTGAGAGCTGTTCCTCAACAGTTGGTATTAGGTACGGCTTCTTCTTGGTGATAGCGGTTATCGCACGAAATTCAATACAAAGACGACCCTTCCCATCTTGCTTGGGAACCAAAACAATAGACGAAGAGTTTAATGAATTACTTGCACGAATTACGTTTGTAGCCAACAATTCATTCACAATCTGCTCAATCTTATCTCTTTTAGCCAACGGTATACGATATGGTCGAGCATGGATAGGCGTGTCGAACGTTAACTCGATAATCATTGATTTTGTCCTGCATCGACCCATTTCGGCCGTAGTCTTTGCAAAACAATAACGGAAATCATCAAGGTGTACCCGCAGTTCGGTTACTTCGGCTGCAGTTAAATTTCTTTTCATGTCGAGTATTTCAGGACATTTATTTTCAACGTTCTCAATAATTATTCGATGTGAAACTCCGTTCAACGCATCCAATCCCAAAAGCAAACTATTTGGTATGAGGTGATCGGCTACAACATATAGGTCCACGTTTACGATTGTATCGTCTATTTTTAATGTCGCTATCATTTTGCTAGTACATTCTAAGTATCCACCTGCAAATCCGTTTAGCTCAATCGGCGGACACTTTATTAAGTTTTAAAAGCATGACTCTCGCACGAGAGATCGATTACTACCCGAATCTATAAACGCGTCCAAAAATTTTCCATCCATCTGAATGTTTCGCACTATTTGGTTTTGTACGGAATAGTTTGAATGTAACTGGCGAATATTCGCGTTATTCACATATTCCGGTTTATCTCGACTTATGCATGCATCCGCACTGTGTCCCGTCAGTTTACGGAAATGTGCCCCGGTTTATAACAATTACAACAAACACGCTTTGACACGTCGTTTGTATTGGCAACAGTAGTCGCTCCCGACACAGACTTATTAAATATTTTCTTTGACACAGAGTTCACGTTCATCGGGCTTGCACTTTTTATTTCACTATGTGATTTCCGCCTGACCGGTATGCTTATCTTACTTTGGTTTGTTAAATAAGTTTTAAGGCACTCCTTAGTTGTTTTCAATGTAAAGAACTCGATAGCGGTTTGCATTTGAACGTCGTTTAAAGCTTCACGCATATATCTTATAATGGCTGCGTCATTAATCCCCGTACGTCTACCTTCCGCACACTTTCGATAATAATAATCCGTATATGGCTTATTTGAACGCCTAAAGTTTGCCATCATACGAAGATGTACCTCGGCTTCACTTTCGGTAGACTCGAACTCCTCTTCAAAAAAGCTTGCAAGTTCATCGATGCTTTTGAAAATACCGCTTCTTGCATCTAGGCACAATTTTGCTGGTCCTCGAACTTTCGTTTGCACTGCAAACAGAACAATTTTTTCATCCCATGATATATGGATGCTAGTGATATCACACGATGAACAAATTGTTGCGCCATCAGTGATGTGCTTAATGTTGGATCGAATTCTGGCATTATTTCAATGACGTCGCGCAAATAATGGAACATGCTTTGGCGTACTGGGACTGCTTGTCGTGTCGGATACGGCGTCTGATCTTCATCTGTCTGCGGTAGATGTAGATTCGGTGTTGATTCCATCACAAAAGCCTCATTCGACATGTTTTCCCTATCGTCCATCGGAAAACCAAGACTAGAGGTTGATGCCATATTCAAGTTTGGCGGCACGCCATAGGTTATACCTGAAACAGAGTTCGCAAATTCGCCAGTAATACTCTTTACCTGAATATTTAATGCTTGAATTTAAAGTTGTGAGATTTTGCATGCTTTCTTGCAACTTTATCGCTTCGTCGGATGCACAAGAGTTCTCGGCTAAAATTTCAACGTCGTCTCCATTGACGGCTTCCGTCATACATTTAATTCATTCGGCTTTGTTGCCTCTTGTCGGCAGATTTCGCGAACGTGGCTCATGTTTAAGTACTTTGATTGCGAGCGAATTAATATGAACTATGGTGTTCGGCATTTTCAACTAAGAAATATGGCGACCACATACGAATCAAAATTTTACACGGCAGTTGCCTTAATATTTACGATTCAAAATGTCGGCTTTACAATCGAAAATACGCAGCGAACAGTTACGGGAGGGCTAACTGTTATTGAAAGCACACAATATCCAATAAAGCAAAAATTCCGTAGCATCTCACTTCTGAAAACTGTCAGGAATAAATGTGGATGTTAGGGAATTGCTTTGATTAAAAGATAGCACCGCTTTGTTTCAGTAATGAATATTAACTATCCTTCACAAATTCACGTTAAAATCTCTTTTTCAATCATATCATAGGATACATTGTTCCTACGAACTGCTTGCTTGGTTCGACTCGACTCCAGTAACTGAGTACCTTGCTACGGTGTTGCCAAGATGGAGTTGACACTAGTGAGAAAAACTCTGCGTACGTAGAATTCAACTTCAAAGTATGTTGTTTGTGCTTCGGTGCAAATTGACCTGCAGGATACGGATCATTTGAGTATCGATTTGGCTTTTCAAGGAGGCCCTAACTAAAGCCAAATCGATACTCAAATGATCCGTATCCTGCAGGTCAATTTGCACCGAAGCACAAACGCCCAGGACCTACTTGAGCAGTTTGCGAGGGATAAGAAAGCTGACCTCCTGTTGCTGAGCGAGCAACATCATAACAAGGACTCGCAAGCGTGGTACCCTGACAAATCTAGTACCTCGGCCATCTGGGTTCGAGACAGCGCCCGCCTTCAGGTGCAGGGCCATGGACGCGGGGATGGTTTTGTGTAGGCGCGGTGTTCAGGGAACATATTTCAGTGTTTATTTGACGCCTAACGAGGCAATGCGATCTTTTCGAACCAAACTCGATGCCCTGGAGGACGCTGTCTCGAACACAGAGGGCCACATGCTGGTCGGGAGAGACTTCAACGCTAGAGCCATTGAATGGGGTATGCTACAATCCGACCCAAGGGGAAAGCAAATCTTGGACATGGCGGCCAGAACAGCGCTTTTTGTCCTAAATACTGGTAACACCCCTACTTTCCCTCGCTGGGGTTGTGTAGGAACCATACCCGATGTGACACTCGCTTCGGAGTCCCTGGTACCTAGAGTACACAACTGGCGAGTACTAGAGGACTACTCGGCTAGTGATCACCAGTATATAGCGGTTGAGATTCACGACAGTGCCACTCTGCGTGCATATGCCCAAACTTCAATCCTCGGATGGAGGATGGAGGTGGTCAAACGAGATCGCCGAACAAAGAAGCGAGTGTCACAAACTTCGGCCAGAGGCCCAGCGGGCGCGAAGACGGGAGGAGGCAGACACTAGGCTAGCAGCTTACAGGTCCGGCAGGAAATATCTTCGCAGGCTTATTAACAAGAGCAAGGCCCGATGCTGGGAAGACCTCGTGGACGATGTAAATAGGGATCCGTGGGGCCTTGGCTACAAGCTGGTCATGGGGAAACTTGGTGCCCTACGGAAGCCTTGTATACATGACGCGGAAAAGATGGACGCGATAGTGCGGGGACTCTTCCCCGCCCATCCCGTCCGTGTTGACGCTGTCCATGGTGAAACAGCAGTCGAGTGCCCACTCTTCACACAGCTGGAACTGGAGGAGGCAGTCCTCTCCCTGAAAGCGAGGAAGGCTCCAGGTCCAGATGGTGTTCCAGCTGAGGTTTTGCAGCTCGTCTATCACCATTGTCCTGACTTGCTGCTCAGCACATTCAACGCTTGCCTACGGGACGGGGTTTTCCCGGTACGATGGAAGGTGGCGAGGCTCGTGCTGGTCAGCAAGGGGAAGGGAAATCCCGAATCGCCGTCTGCATACCGCCCGTTATGCATGCTAGACACGGCTGGGAAAGTGCTAGAGAAACTCATCAAGGGAAGACTCACTGACGCGATTCGTGCTGCTGGGGACCTATCTCCTCGGCAGTACGGCTTTAGAGCAGGACGTTCTATCATTGATGCGATTGCAGAGGTGGTGAACGCGGTCCAAAAGGCAGAGGCATATAGTCGCACCAAGCGACGGATCGTCCTGTTGGTGACACTCGACGTCAGGAATGCCTTCAACTCCGCTAGATGGGTGGATATTCTGGACACGCTGGAAAACTCTTTTCAAGTTCCAGAATATCGAATGCGGCTTTTGAGGAACTACCTAAAGGACCGAAGCCTGCTCTACGACACGACACAGGGCCAACGAAGGATGGAAATTACATCGGGTGTTGCCCAGGGATCTATCCTTGGTCCGGACCTGTGGAACGTGTCTTACGACGGGCTACTGAGACTTGAGATGCCAGATGAGTCGCGCTTGGTCGGCTATGCGGATGATGTTGCGGCTCTGGTCGCCGGACGCACCGTTGAACAAGCGCAACTTAGGCTAGGTATGCTAATGCGCCGAGTGAGGGACTGGATGACTGCTCGCGGGCTCAGTTTAGCACTGGAGAAAACCGAAGTGGTCATCTTGACAAAAAAGAGAATCCCTAGAGTAAGGATGATCAGTATTGGAGATATACAAATCGAATCGAAGCACGCGGTGAAGTATCTGGGGCTACTGATCGACTCGAAGATGAGTTTTTCTGAGCAAATCAAGGCAACGGCTGAGAGGGCTGCTTCGGGAATATCGGCCCTGAGTCGACTTATGGCCAACGTAGGGGGACCCAGCCCATGAAGAAGACGCCTCTTGATGAGTGCTGTAGGGTCAGTGCTACTGTACGGAGCAGAGGTATGGGGCGACGCTCTCAGCAAGGAGGTATACCGAAAGCGATTGGCACAGGTACAGAGAAGAGGAGCACTGAGAATTGCATCTTCGTATCCAACAGTCTCCGACTCGGCGGTGAGAGTGATTGCAGGCGTGATACCTGTCGCCTTCCTTCCTAGAGAGCGCCACGCTATTTACCTGCGCCGAAACGAGGATGCGAGGGAGATGGTTGTCCGCGAGGAGTGACAACGCTCGCTCAACGATTGGCAGCAGTCTTGGGTGAATTGCACGAAGGGAAAGTGGACTGCGCGCCTCATCCCGGATGTGAGACCGTGGCTAAATCGAAGGCATGGTGAGAATGACTTCTATCTGACCCAGCTTTTGAGAGGGCACGGGTGTTTTCAGTCTTACCTGCACAAGATCGGTAAGTCTCGGTCTCCCGATTGTCGGTTTTGCCCAGGAGAGGAGGACAATGCCTGTCGCACATTTTTTGCGTGTACCAAATGGGCCAGGCTGCGAAGGGAACTCTACAGGGAGACGGGAGAGCTCACCCCGGATAATATAGTTGCGGTGATGCTCGAATCGGTTGACAAATGGAACCAGGTGGCACATTATGCTCGGGCAGTCCTAAAAGATAAAAGGGACTCGCAGCAGCCGAAGGTGCTGGGGCTGGGGTATCGCTCTTCTGGCATTTCCTCTTCCCCTCTCCCCTCCCGCTAGGAAAGGGACTCCCCAGCTTGAAGGCGCCCCACGGCGTAACAAAACGAGACCTGGCCTGAAGTAATGTGTCAAACGGTTCCAGGCTAGGTTCTCAGGTTGACAGGGGAGGTGTTTAGTGGGTATTCTAAGGGTATCCTCCATGGGAGTCCCACACTGCCAGACTCGGCGGGCGTAAATGCCTTCACCTCCCTACCACAAAAAAAAAAGTATCGTCGTGATGAGTTCTATTAATCTCTCCATCCTCAACATATGTTCACTAGCTTCACGCTATAAATGGAATTTCGTTCAAGAATACTTGAACGCCCATAGACTAGACTCCTTGTTTATGTCGGAAACAAGACTCAAAGAAAGACACAGAGTGCATCTGGGAGGTGATTCTAATGAGAAGCACCCCTCATGGGGAAATATCGCATCTATTGTTATGGAGCAGCTATCTCTAACTGGGTTCAATTAAATATGGATCGCAACTTTTCGCCCAAGCTCGTCTATTATTGACTTCTTCATTGTGTCTGCCAATCTGGTAAATCTATCCCACAGTTGGAGGAATTTCGAGTGTGGAGTTCTTGACGCCGAGTCTGACCATCTTTTGGTTGAACTGACCTTAAGAGTGAAAAAGGTTGTGAAACTTGATGCGGCCAGCCCATCTCCCTGTTTTAGTCCGATACTTGTGTCAAAGGCATCGGTGAGTTGGTTATTGATGCGGACTTGGGAGTCGTCATTGTCATTTTGGTAAGACGGACTGATTTGGTTCGGATGCCAAAGCAAAGCATTACTTGGTACAGTACGTTACGATCAATACTGTCGTATACTTGCTTGAAGTCAACGAAAATTTTGTGTACGTCTATGTTGAACTCCCAGTATTTTTCAAGTACCTGCTTGACTGTGAATAATTGGTCTATTGTAGATCAACTTGCTCTAAAGCCGCCTAGATACTCCCCAATAATACTGATGGCGTATGATCCGATTTTACTTTATAAGATATAATATTTTGTACGCCGTACAAAATAGTGATATGCCTCTATAATTTTCGCACTGTAACTTGCCACGTTTTTTGTGGATAGGGAATATAATTGACCACTCTTTCAGCATATGTTATTGCTGCCAAATGCGCGGGATGACTTTGTGAATAGCTTGATGAACACTACTGCCCCCATATTTGCTGAGCTCCACTGAAATCTCATCTACGTTCGGCGCTTTATTATTCTTTTGGGCTTTGATGATGGAACAAACTTCGTCCAGAGTTGGTGGGGCCATTGGAGGCTCTCCGCAAACATCTATAGGCTCCAATGTTCTGGAGCTGTGCGGAGGATTAAGGAGGTTCTTGAAATATGATGCCCACCTTTCCTTAATCTTGGTTTGATCAGAGATGATATTGCAGATGTCATCACGACATAGCCTAGTTTTGGGCTGATAGCCACGTTTCAGACTTTTCACTACTTTGTATGCTTGTCTTGTGTTGTTGCTCGCTAAACTTACATCTATACTCCTCAATTGGTCGCCATAGTATTTTCTTTTCTTAATTCTAATTATCTTATTCGCTACTCTTCTGAGATTTTCATAGTGTTCTCTCTTCGTCCTGCTTTTCCTACCTACGTATTCTTTGTACGCCTGATTCTTTTTGTCTAACGCATTCTGTTACTCATCATCGAACCAATCATTTCTCTTGCGCCGGGCTTGATGTCCGATTGCCTGTTCTGCCATGGTCTTAATAACTTCTTTCACTTCCTTCCGGAGCCCGTTGCTTGTCTTTATGGATGCGTCTGATAAGATGAGAGCCAGCTGTTAGTCGAGAGTCTCCGTGAAAATTTGGCCACAGACACCGTTTGGAGCCTTTCGATGTCAAATATTTGTAGCGAGCTAGTTATTATCCTATATTAGTATCTATATTTCAACGTCTGTCACTAATAATAAAATGTATTTTAAACAACAAACAATGCGTCATTGAATAAGGAACAGCAGTAGCTTACCACTAAAATGCACCATGCACTAGTAATAACATGTACAAACATCCACGCGGGTAAACTGCAAAGCCAGTCACAACAAAATAAGATAAAAAAAACATTACATTAGACCAGTTGAATTCCATATGGCATAAAGAGTTTAAGGAGGGGCGTGTGCGCGCCCTAATCCGTGAAGATCGGCGTTTAACAGTTCGAATTTTGGCCTCGAAACTGGGTACGAACCGTGAAACAGCCAGACAAACTTTAACCAACGATGAAAGAGTTGTACGCGAACATGGTTCCAAAGAACCTTTCTGAGGAGCAAAAGCAGCATCGCATGACCGTCGCAAGGACTGTTTGGTACAAGTGAAAAACAATCCCACGCTGCCTGTGACTTTTTTTGTTCCCTAGAACAAAATCGGTGGTCAAAGGAACCCATTTTGAGTCGATTACGGACATCCAGGTGGCTGTGACGAGGGTACTCGCGGACATCCCAGTCGAAACGTTCCAGAAATGTTACGAAGCGTGGAAAACGCGCTGGAATCATTGTATAGCTACCCAAGGGGACTACTTTTAAGGGGATGGCAAAGTTGTAGAATAATTTTTAAATATACGGTTTTCATGGAATCGGTCTCATTACTAAATTGTCACACCTCGTAATAGCATCACCATCGTGGTGGTGATTATCACCTCAACAATATAAAGCTTTCCTGAGTTTATAGCATAGTCGATTTTGATGTCCGCTTTAATATGCACTACGATGAAGTTCTTAGCAAGTATAATAAAGTCTTAGGCTTCATCAAATGGTCTGCTAAAGAATTTAAGAGTCCACGGGTGACAAAAACGTTAGACATATCACTAGTGCGCTCGATTCTCGAATACGCTAGTGTCATTTGGAATCGAATCTTGCGATGTTCAGTCAGTGATTCCATTCAAAGGAAGTTCTTGCTATTTGCTTTGACATTCTTGTGCAACAAACGGAATTTCCATAATTTGCCATCATATGAAAATCGGCGATCCGATCCGAGTGTGATTCATAACAAGTGTTCACATGTGAATGGGCCTTAACTCTTATTTATCACCAACTTCAGGTCCATATATTGACAAATTATGACAGCTTGGTCTTTTACAATTCTAACCATGGCGTCATAAACATCAGCCGAACGTTTTATTATTATTAAAACTTTTTACAAAAATAATGAATCGCCAGTGCAAACATTTCGCGCTCTATGTGAAATCGAATAATTTCACGAAATGGACCCATAAATTGGCCGGCGAGATCATGTGATTTCACTCCTTGTGACTTCTTCCTTTGGGGATTTCTGAAGGATCGTGTTTACGCTGATGCTTCCCAGACTACTGAAGCAATAAAAAACGATACTCGAGCCAACATACGCCTAATAACGCCGGAAATGTGCGAAAATGTCATCGAAAATTACAATAATCGTTTGGCTAGCACGAGGTGCACATATGCCCGAAGTAATGTTTCATATTTAATTGTAAATTTTCATAATAAATAAACATTACAGCTCAATCTTCACAAAAACTATGTTTTTTTTCGACAAAAATGTGTACCCCTGTTATGAATCACCCTTTATGATATCCTTCGTCTCCTGTAAGACTATGATAATTTCTTGCTTTGCATTTGACGTCCTCAGAGGTACTATAAAAGTTTAGTATTTGACCGACAGGATAATCTTGAACGAGCAAGCAAAATTTGCGAGACATTCTCGGTTAGTAGTGAAAAGTAAACATTCCACGACCTATGGTGAAAACGAGCCAATTAATAGATGTTGTAAAATTTTCAGCAGGCTAGGTTATTTTTATTCTCCAACTATCTCGAGATCCGAATTTAAAACCGCCGCTTCCAAGTTCATCTCGTCCTAATTCTTATCCCTTCCTATCGTTTTTCTTAACTTAAAAGTAATAAAAATGTGATGTAAGATACATGATATAATTAATTTTTCATGGTTATTTTAAAAAAATTTAATTAATTTAAAAATTTAATTTTGAACACCTGTTTGATTATAAATAAGTAAATATTTATGCAAAATTTATTTTAGCAGTGCTTGACATTAAAAGTGGCGGCCAATCAAGTTATTTGTGTTTTGAAACTAAGGATGCCAACGTGAATTTGACTTTCCGGCTGGTGGTGCCAGCGGGAATATTTTATGTATATATATTTTTTCTGTTGAGTATCTCATTATCCGCACTCGGTGGTGATATGGTCAGTACCACGCTTTGGCCATGTCTCCGTTCACTCAGCTGCGATAAGTTGTGATTTCAAATCATATCATAACTTATAGTGCGTCCGAACAGTTGGTCGAAACAAATCTCGTTGTTGCCAACGGGATTTTATGAAATCAGGAAAATGGTTTGAAAGGCTAGTCAAGGGGAAGATTTTAAAAGACGCATTTTTTATTCTACGTGTAATGTTAGTACCGTAATCAAACGGAGGACCATGTTAAGGCTTCGTGAATGACAACCTAGGGAAAAATTTTGAATCGAAGGGTTAATGGAATGAAACAAGTAAAACCTATCTCCACAAAAACGGAGATTTTAGTAACCAAAAATGTATTACCAATTGACAGCACTAATTCTGGATTCCATGGCTTTATCAAGAATTAATTAAGGTGCAAATCCCACAGAAACTTCAGCAGTAATATGTAGGTGATGACAGAATCATTTATAAAGTAGATATACATATATGGGATTAATAATGTAATGTTTCGAATGGTGTTGCCGTGAATATGTAATGTTGGGCAGCGTGAAGCTTTACTCTAATAAATTTAGAGTCTAAAGCGTATAGCAAAAGTTAGAAGCAATGTCGAATGTGATGCCTTCCTTGCAGCGAGCTTGACCTGATACAACTTTTCAAGGTATTTAATTGTTTTTTCATCTTAAAAATCCATCGGGTCTTGCTTTGTTGTGTCAGTAGACGCATTTCAAATCCTTTGAGTCATCTTCAGTGTCTAAAAGATGTGTAGAAGGAAATGACTATATATAATTGTATAAAATTGTACTTCTTAGAACTGAAGCCATGTTTGAAGTATTTCCAGAATTTTAATTATATTCGTTGCTTTTAAATTAGGCAGGTTTTGTCTTATTAGATCGCTTTAAGAAGTTATCCGTTATGCACGGTTGCTCATTTTCGAAACGGAATTTTCCGAATTCGAATCGAAGATATTATTGACAGAGCCCTCTCAGCTCCCTTTCGTTCAAGGGTTATTGATAAGCTGTTTTCGGTAAGCCTAATCAGCCCATGGAGCTTTGCAAGTATCAAGTCTAGTAATTTGTTGAAAGTTTCGACCAGCATATTTTAAAGAATTTTCAGGGTATTGAAAGCCAAGCCAATACTGACCTTTCTAGAAGAAATCCTCTCTTGCCTATGCGACATGCCTCTTATTTTTCAACTTATGCTGATTTTCAACATTTAATTAATAAGTTAGAAATTATCTCGGAGAAACAATGTTCGGTTTTCAATTATTCTAAAAGTTTCTGCAAATTACGAGTATATCTGTAAAAAGTCTCTGCATACAAAATCATCTCGAACTTTACATTTCTAGCAAGATTTTTGAACAACGCTTTCAAAATAAAGAGCTAAACACTCCAGAACTTCACAAATATAACTTTTTGGTACTGTTTCGATCCCAGCAGATATTTTCCTGAGATTCGTGATAGTTCTACCTTACCCAATCCAAATCATAGATAGACATGTCGAAAATGGCTAATACTTACCAAGAATTACTCTTAATATTTTAGAACTTCGAAATTATTCACACGTCCACCACTGTTATCAATCCCAGATAAATGCATCACTTACCTGAAAAGAAAATAAACGAAAATTTATAAATAACTTATTTATACAACTGTTACTACAAAATTTTGAAATGATTGGCTAGTTACTCAACGTAATATAATAAATATATTTGAAAACAAAAAAAACTCTAGGCATTTATTTTACGCATTGTATTGGCAAAAACTTCAAAGTCAAATTCCATTCACAAGGAAACAATGTGTTGAAAAAATTTATAGTAAACATGGCATTGTTCCCAGAGTTGTCAATCAAATCCAATACGTGTCGAATGACGGACAAGAAATGTTTTCAAAGCCAGAAAATAAATGCAAACGTGTGTAAATGACGACACATGCAGCGCTGGACTAGAAATAATTTTCCTTGAAATATGTAAAACAAAAAAATCACTAAGGGAAATTATTTATTCACCGCATGAATGCACTCACCAGCATCCTTAAAGGTGTCCTTCAAGTGTCAATAAAACTTTGCTCCCGCAATTAATAATGAGGAAAATATTTAGCCGTCAAAATCGAGCACATGTCTCCATTGACGTGAAACGAAAAAGTCTGCAAAAACAACTCTTGGTCAATCAGATCATCTGCCGATGTTCATATAAGTATGCACGCACGCATGTTACCGAAATCCTCATTGCGATAAAATTCTCTTAAAATTTCCTCGGCGACAACAGGTGATGAACCGCAAGTTAAAGTGAAGCCAAAGATTAACCACTATCGGTCCAAACAGACGCCACTGTATGTATTTCAGTAGGCCCGGCAGCGACGGACTAACTGGCACATCATACACCTGTTCTTGTTTTAGTCTGTCTGGTGCAGAGCGAAGCCGCTGTCTGCTGCTGATATTTGCGTCAAAAAATTCTACGGAAATTCAATGGCAGTATCCGCGTTATGTTTTTTTTTTGCAGTTAGTAGGAAAGAAGATTTTGCAATTTGAGCACGTCCGATTTGTTAAAATGATTTGGCGTGTTATTAACCCCATAAACGCGGGCCCAGGTGAGAATCTATTGAAATGATGGAAATCTTTTTCACCCATAAGTGAATTTTCATGAACATTTTTATAAAAACATTATTAAAATTTTTAAGTTACATTGAAACCCCGTTGTCTGATGAAGGAGGTAAAATTCAAATTTCATTTCACTAATTTTAAGACTTCAATGGCATACTCGTATTTTTGTTTCAAACAATATAGCAAATTATAACAGCCTCTACAAACGCACGGAAGTGAAAAAACTGCCGTCAAATTAATTTTTGGAAGATAAATACGTATGAACATATCTCTTCCTATGTATTTCAACATAAATTAATGACAAAAGATGGTTTATCAACTATATTGAAGCATCAAATGGCTACTAAAATACGAGATGAAAGCACGATTTTTGAATTATATGGTGTGAAGCACCAGTTCCTCGTTCGAAATAAACTAGCCTCAATCAGAAGTTACCAATAGCCAATGATCACGTTGGCGAAAGCACGATTATGTCAATAAAGCCCTTGATATTTTTGCAAGAGGCAGAAGGGTGACCTACGCAAACTTATATGTTTTCATAAACCACCAGGTCTACTCCTATATTTGCGTATGTGTCTCAAACTCTAAAATATGGATTATGCGTACAACACGTAATTATCAATGCTCCACCTATGGATTCAGACCAGTCCATAAAATCGCATGCGGTAAATTATGCCAATAGTTTTCCAAGAAAAAAGTGAAATGGCCTGCGGATGAGCCAAATAAAATAATTGACAATGCCAATAGTCTTTAAAATCAAGAATGGAAATAAAAGCGCTGTCAAAACTCAGCGTAAAGACTCGTCGCTTGTGAGCCACAGCTTCCCAATCGCTGGTGGAACGGAGACTGTGGCTGAAATGCAGCGACGGGGCTCAAGCAGTAATTGGCAACAATACCGCAACACGAAATTCATCAACGATCTGTGGAAACGGCTCAATCGAAGGTGTGATGAAATAGCTTTTTACTTGACACAGCTTTTGAGCGAGCATGGGTGTTCTCTGTCTTACTTGCACAAGATTGATAAGACATAGGCTTCTGACAGAATGTTTTGTGCAGGTGAAAAGGATAGGAACGACTGGGCAGATAGCGGGAAGAGCTGCTTAAGGAAATATGACAGCTCTCCTTGGATAGTATAACCAGAAATATGAGATTAGTTGACAAATAGAGCTGAGTGGCACATTACGTTTGGAAAGTACTCACTATGAAAAAAGTATAGGCTGTCCAGAAAGTAACAGACGTTTAGGCCTGGCACGGCAGTGAGTGGGGCTAATGTTGCCACCTTGACGTCAGAGTGTTCCTACACTCAGTACGCAACGAGCTTACGCAACGAGCTTACGCAACGAGCTTGCGCATCGTGCCTATCGTTCTTTGCATATTGTGAAGTCTTAAAATGAGCGCTGCAATTGAAATTCCAACGTGGTGTGAAGTGCGAGATGTGATAGGATTTTTGCTGTTGAAAACACTCAGAAAATTAAGCCGCGCCATACAAAACAAGCGTCAGGGAAAACTCAGCAATAAAGTTTTGTTTCTCCGTGACCATGCTCGTCCACACACGGCCAATCTTACCCAATAGCTCTTAGATGGTTTTGAATGGGAGTTTTTCAATCATCCGCCGTACAAAAAGTAACTTCATCCATCTTTTATGCACATTCAGTTAGTAGCATAGGAATTGCGCACCAGGTATTTGTTCAAATTTTTTGTAGGAACACAAGTAAAATCCAACTTTTTATCATGCCAAGGTTGATTTCACTCAACGCAAACATAGAAAACTATAGTCACAAGGTGTTAAAAGCCGTTATCTATATGAGCTTTATCCGAAGTTGGTCATCCGTTTAAAATAACATCGCTTACAAAACCTCAACAACTGTTACGTCGAAATACCTATTGGAAAGGACCCTACATAGCGCACACAACGTAGAACTTAAATAAATACGAAGATGCTTAAAGAATTTTGAGGAGACCCCCAACCAAAGTTTAAGATTTATGTTTTTAACATTAAGCAACGCCTGAAATTGAATAATGAGTAGATCATAAGTTATTAAATGCGATTATGTAGCTGGTAAATGTAGGTTATTCTAAGTACTACAACAATAGCCACAATCGTCGTTATCATCAGCAACTTACACGAAGCAAGAGTAGCACTGGAGCAAACCTTATTTCAATAGCAGGTCTCAACCCCGCAGACTCAGCAACATCTGTGTTTGATCTTCGACGCCGAATAGAGACTCAGAGAACAACATAAACCGAACTGCAATGCTGCAGGAAGCGCCATGCATACGGCGGGTTCCGCAACGAGCGCCACGTCTACAACAACTCACGGTCCTGGCCTTACAACGTCCCTAAAATCAGATCCCGTGTTGTCGGACTACACCGCACCGGAATATTATGAATGCTATGGAAAATCAAAGCTAAGACATTGGGCCGCCGATCAGCAACTCGAGATGGAGAAGCTAGAGCATGAACATAATTTGCATACTAGGGAACTGAAGTGAATATTGAACGAAAATCAGTCACGATTCAACATAATATACTTGGAAAAGACAGTTTAGAGAATCTCATAAGTGTTTTAAAAATATTGAGGCCTCATACATTAACATCAAATTAGAACAAGTTGAATAGACAGGAGTGTAATCGTTATCAGAAGGGCTCTGTATTCATAGTATGAAATGCAGACACTTACGTTACGCCGCTGATGAACAAATAAAGAAAGACTTCAATATGGTTGTTAGATAAAGGTTTAAAAGAAAACCTCTTTTACTCCGATTTTAGCGGCCGCTATTTTGTTGCAGTACAGCATTTCTCATCCAGGGTACAGGGCCACAAAGATATTTAAGTTATTCATCTTTCCTGAACTATTCAAGTAGATCCGATAAAAATGAAGTGTTTGGTTTGATCGAAAGCCAAGATAGTAGGAAAAGCATGCATGATTGGTGTTGTAATTTGTGGAAAATTTTTGAACATTTCCCCTCGTCCCGCACCTCTAGATTCTGATATTAAAAGACCTTTTATCAAGACCTTTGATTTGATGCCCTACACGACCATCGACGTAGAAAAGCGCTGTGCAGGATGAACGGATGGACGCACAGGTCACGATTTCAATAGGTTTTTGGAACATAGTACACAACCCCAAAAATGCTTGCAGCGAAACAAAGTAGAATTTTTGGGATGCGTTATGATGGTATGATGGTATGAAAATCAATCCTAAAAAACT
The DNA here is from genome assembly GCA_963969285.1 of Odontomyia ornata. Taxonomy (NCBI): domain Eukaryota; kingdom Metazoa; phylum Arthropoda; class Insecta; order Diptera; family Stratiomyidae; genus Odontomyia; species Odontomyia ornata. Next base: position 140,589,196 of record OZ017741.1, on the reverse strand, counting down.
ACAGGCAATCAGGGATCTGCCTCTTCCTTAACCTGCTAAAGAAGATCTTATCTAGTCTTTAGGAATGTCAGAGTACTATGGTTTTTTCTTTGTGGTTGCGAGGTTACTGCTATTTACCCACTGAGTGTGGGCCTCCCAAGCTCACAATGCATCTAAATTACTCACTCAACACCCCCCTGTCACCCAAGAGCACAGCTTGGAACCGCTTAACACATTGCTTCGAGCTAGGCCTCGTTTTCTTACGCCTAGAGGCGTCCCTTCTCTAGCTGGACGGAAGTGGAGGGGAAAGGATTACTAGAAAATGGGCTCTTCCATTTTAGACACTTTCCGACGGTCCAGTTCGTCTTTTTTAACTGTCAGCACTACCCGAGCGTAATGTGCCACGCAATTCCATTTGTCAAGTGATATTAGTATTTAACCAAATTTTATTGTAGAAATCATCACACCGATTTTCGCATCTTTTACAGACGAAAAACTTGTGGCAGTTATCATCAACCACTCCTTTACAAAACACGCAGTCCGGAGACCGTGACTTATTGATCTTGATCTGGTGAGATTGATTTATTCAAGACTTTGCGCATCCACCAAGCCCCTGACATCTCAAAGTGTAAGATGTAAGCATGTTCAAAAATTTATCTAAATGCAAAATTGTTCATATAGACCTTTGAAGTCAGAAATTGCCGATCTTTCTAGGCGCTAAAATGGTTGCGTAATTTCTGTACAGATCAAAAGAAGTCAAAATCAACCACCAGCATCTAATTTGTACTCTGAGTAGTAAAAGTACGAGATAGAGTGATGTAAGTCCATTTTAGAAGGATATTCATACGCGCTAAAATATATGCCAGGCAAACTGAGCATTGTAGCAGATAGATTATTGAGACCTTCAAAGTCTATCGTGCTGAGATCCCTTGCCGAAATAGTAGATAAAGAGGTGGCTCATCAAGGAATATTACCCGAACTATGGAACCACTCGTCAATGTATGTAGGAACAAGCTCATTTCGAAAATTGATGATGAGGATAGCTTCCAATTCTTATGCCCTCTTGATAACTGCAGTAGACAAACGCAAGTAACCTGATCTCGACATAATAATTACGAGTATATTTAAAGCCTGGCAATATGAATTTTCATCTTACCAATGAGAAAATACTAATTCAAGGAATTTTTCCCAACAATTTTGGTGATTATTGTATCTATATACAAAAGTTTTTTGAGGATGTATCCAGCAAAGTTAAATTAGAGGACGTAAGCGCGCTCATCGTAATGCCGAGGAAAATAGATTGCGATATTAGAGAGCTTCTACTTCCTTAAGATGTGAACTTCTCGGTGTGTGAAGAAAACAAATCTGACAGTCATCCAAACAAACACGCACGTATAATCTCTTGACTTTTCACCTAGTGGAAAGTCATGCACAACAACTTTAATTACGAATTCACAAATAATTTATTACGGTTTAATGCGCACAACTTAAATGTTCAAGTCAATATTCACTTTTGACAGCTTACTCTCTTGACCATCCAAAAAAAAGAAGAAAGTAGGATATTGTCGTATCGCACCCTAGCGTTTGTAGCGTTGCATTGGCGACCTCGATTAATTGTATTTCTAAGTGTCCACCACGGAACTAATTTGCTGCAAGGTGATGACAGTAACTCATATTTGTTTACGGTTGCCATTTGGCGTTGCAAAAATATCAATTATTTTAGTCAAAATGTGTGATTTCCACATTGGGATTTGTCGCGATTTGTATCTTATCTTACAGCCCGCAAGAGCGCCAGTAAGTGAAACCATGCATTATTTCTCTTGTTTGATGTTCCGTGTTAGAGTACGTCCGGGTGAGTAGCTGTATGAAACATAGTTTCCAGAAGTGTTAATCTTTTCTAATTTCTCTTGTTTTACCAGCGCGAAGCTTATGTTGAACCTTTCGCATGTATTTGGAAAAGCAGGAGGCATAGATTAGTAACATACTCGCAGCCTTTTTTGTTAAGAAGTTGAAGGCCGAATGTGGAGCTCCCAAATTGCTTCTGGAATACCCACCAAACATCTCCCCGTTTGACACAACGATTCGGGCTAGGCCTCCATTTCTTTGACTTTAAACAACTGTTCTGTGCAATTTAACAACGAGTTTTGAATTACCTAGGTACTTGATATTATTACCAGAGCGAATTTCTTCTTCTTCTTCTTAGCACTACAGCCCCTTTCGGGCCTTCGCTCCCTGCAAACAGCGCCTCCAACTGTCTCGGTCCGTTGACCGCGTCTTCCAATTCCGAAATCCGAGCAGCGATGAACTGTCTTCGTCGACCGAGTCAGACCAGCGTTTCCTCGGTTTCCCCACTGGCCGCCGGCGTTCAGTTCTCGCAACGAATACCTTCTTGGGTATCCGTTCTTCGCCCATACGATTCATGTGTCCAGCCCATTGCAGCTTCCGCAATCTTAAAATCCTTGAGACCTCCGTTTCGTCAAAAATTTCATACAGCTCATGGTTGTATCGAATTCGCCATTGGTCCCCGTCTAGCTTCGCTCCGATTATTCGCCTAAGGGCCCGTCACTCAAAGGCGCCCAATATATTTGCGGATGATTGGGTTAGGTTCCATGTTTTACATCCATAGCATAACACAGGTCTTATCACAGATTAGTATACTTGGAGCTTTGTTTTCCTGTGTATGCAGCTGGTTTTCAAGATCGTCAACACTGAATAGAATATTTTATTTGCGAGCTGTATTCTTCGGCGTGTTTCGTCTCTTTCATTGTCCGTTTTCGTTAATTTGGCGCCTAAATACACAAATTCGCTAACATTCTCGATACTGTATTCGCCAAGTGTGATATTTTGGGTGAAACTAAAATATTAGTAGTATTATATGTATTAACTCATAACCTAAGTAAATTAGTCATGTTTTATAATATTGGGAAAGATACAACATATTGCTGAGGAGCCACACTCTTTCCTTTCAGTATCTTAGACTTTCAGGGGAAATAGAAGCGGCAGGTGAGTATGCCGTCGATCGGACGGGTTGCTTAATAATCCGCGACTAATTGGGTCAATACCTTCGGTTCGAATCCGCAATGCCTTAGTTTGGAAGATTGCGTTTTATTAGCGGAGATTCTTTTGATTCGGATTAAAGTAGTTTAGTTTTCAGCACCGCGTCGGTACACAAATCAAGTGCGTGCGGTTTCAGTATTTGTTTTTTTATTATTTTGTTGCATGTCATGAAATGGCATGTGGAGTCGGTAAATTAACGTAGAATGTTTATGAAAACTTTAGATGCGCTTTTAAAACGGACAATTTGACAGTGTCTGAAAAGTATAGTCGAGCACAGTCTATTGACGGTAAGACCCACGACGGTATTCCCCTCAGACCTAGCTGGCCGAATAGCAGCCACCACGAACCTGTTGACCTTAAGGGTACGGCTCGTTGGCACGGCTCAAGTCGCGAATTAAGATTTCCTTCAGGAAATCCAGCGATGAACAAACGATGCAAAATTCCATTACAAACTCGATCATTACCTCCGCTAGGACATTCGTATTTGGGGACTAATTAGGTGATACTTGGGTTTATCTTGAATCTTCTAATGCAAAAAGCCGGTTGAACCTACAATGAAACTTATGTTTAGAGCCAAATAAATGCCACTATACCACATCAATTGCAGATTTTAGTATGTTTGTCGAGCCTTGATGGACATTTAATGGACATGTATTGGTGCACGGAATGATGATCATCAAATCACCTCTGATAAGTGGTTCGCATCTTGGTCGCATTGGGGAAAGTTGCAGGTTCGAAAAGACAAGAATTATTTCCTTTGTCTTTAAGTATTTTATTATTCCTATAGCTTAAGTGGAGTTTTCAATTGATGTAACAAATGTGTCATGTGTTGTTACCTTCTACGAAAAGGCTGTCCAGCCTTACAGGCCCAGTTCACTCCGTCGGAGACGGGCGCAGGCGCCAACTCGCTAACCGTGGACTGGAAAACTAGAATAGCCAGCGAGTATCGACGGGAGCGGGAACAATTTAGTTTTTTTTTCAATTTCACCTATCCCGCGCTCCCGTCAGCCCGGGATTACTAACGAACCCACTCACACATTCCCCCCGGACTACCCTGTCGGGGTCAAACTCCACCTGCACCTCCACTTATCTAATGCACCTTTACTACTAGAACTAATAATCCCCCCTAAAAACAATCGATAAGGAACCCTCACCCCAACACTTTCTGAGTTCGTCCTTGCGACTCTTCGTCCTAAAAAGTAAAAAATTTCACGCGTTGCCACTCAACCATCGCTTGAGCAAAGCACACAATGTCCTCAGCGAAAAATAACACTAGATGTAAATTTAATATTTCACATGACAATAATAATTTAAGGAACAGGAAGGAATTGAAAACGAAGAAAGATACTTTTTATATCATAAGTACTCCACCTGGACTAGGGGCCCCGAAAAGCGCTTTGCCCGCCTGAATTGTTCAGTACAACACCCCACCAAATCTCTTTAAGATCCACCAATTTCTCGATGCTTTTGTCATCCCCTGTTACTTTATATCCGAATTTTCAATTAAATTCTCTCATCACCTCGCTCGCTTCGTCGACTTTTGCTACCAAAAAGAGCTAATCCTTTTATTTCTTCGGACGACCATTGCAAATCCAGGTGCATGAACTCAAATTCGCGATTGACGACCCTCCATTTCCTTTACCTACTGTCTTCATTGTTCGGGCGTGAACAATTATCATTTACTCGATCCCAGCACCGATTGTTCCACTGTCCTAAACTATGCGAAATTCCTCGCCACCGTAGTATACTCACTTAGTATCCACACTCAATTTACCCTCCGGAAAAATCCGAACACAACCCGAAGAGCGACCATAAATCTTCGATAGCAGGTAGGTAGGTAAATGCTGACGCGAGGATTGCCGCGAATGCAAACATGTGTTTCGATGATAGATTTCAGGATAACCAGATCTCAAAAAATCAATACATTTGCAGAAAAATAAATTCATTCCATACAATCTGTGTTTTTTATTAGAATCTGGCAGCACTCCTATGTTCTGAAATGCGTAAAAGAACACGTGCGTCGAGAAGATTTGCTTTTTGTTTTGTTTTTTGAATATGACAGGCCTCTTCTCAGCTGGCGTGCCCCGGCTCCTGGGAAATTTCAGAAAGTTTGCAACACAGGGTAAATGGAAGGCGTGGATACTATGTGAATGTACTATGCTCGCCACTGCTGTATCGTGCAGCCCAGCTGGCCGGCGCAGAAAGCAGGTCAATAGTACGCATATGTCGATGTGACTTTTGTGGTTTTGGGCGGCAGGTTTCTGCCTCCCGCATTGCATAATAATACACGATTGTTTTGTTCTGGTTTCGGGAAAAATCGTAAAAATGTTGTGCAAAATTAATGCGATTCTGTGAAAGCTGTTCCTTGCAGTTTTTGCTGAGTCCAGTGGTCTGTTTGTATATTGTATTTATTTTCTTTCGACTTTTCTTAGTTTGTCGCTCAGAATTTAGTGGAATTTACCGATGTCTGTGAAACCTCGTAGCCTGTAATTTGTGTGACAAACTGGGGCCGGAACGCCGAAAACTTAGCATATCCTACTGACTTGATGTTGGAAATGTGGATCCTAGCTAATCGGGGCATACATTTAAAGATCCTTCATCTAGCGGATATGAGTGGTTGTTGGCATGAATAAGTGAAAATATGTCGCGAATGGTTTTGAGTGCAAAAGTGACACAAGGAGCTATTTTAACTTAAATTGCTTTTCTTTTGGCTTTTCGCCTTCCGCGTTTATGTGTCGGTTGCGGCTGATGCTCTTGTGACTGTATTCTCGTCTGGGAATTGGCCCCCTAATCATCCTCTAAATATGGGGTAGCTGATGCGAAGCGCTAAATAGCTGATGGGTTTTCAATGGCTACGTTGTGTTGAGAAGGTTCATCACTCGTTTCCCTTCCAGCTCTTCTGCTTCCTTGATTAGCTGCATGTATGTAATAAGTATCCATGTGAAGGCTGGTTTGGTCGTATCTGTGGTGTAGTATATGGCGGTCTCCGATAAGTTAATCTTATATTATATCTTTATTTACGTTTTGAATCCAAGGTAGTAAGCAAATATTAACAAAATTTATAGCAATAGTTAGATTGACTGCGTACCCCGTAACTCAAACGGAATGGGTGTTCAATCTATAATTAAAGAATATGTAACGATTTTTTTAATGCCCGTGTAGGACACGGGTGCCGATGGTCTGGCATAAGTGTCAGCGAGCTATAAACAACACCGAGCTCAGCTAACTAGCTTCGCTTAACGACTGCGTACGCGTGCTTGACGACTAGCATTTGCGGGATCATATGAGGCGGGTTCTTGTCGAGCCACGAAGCTACACTACAAAATACTTATCACGCGTACTCTACTCTACAAGACGCACCGATCAATTTTTATTGTCTTTAGAAACGTTCTATTAGGTGTCAATTAAGCTACTCTACAGTAATTCAATATTTTTTTTGCCTCGTTAAAGTTAGCGGACACGGAGGCTTGAGACAAACGCAAACATTACACAAAAAGCAACCGTTACTTTCTCCGAAGAAGTTGCATTACAAGGGAATTTCAAACCTAAAGATGTTAAAGTGACTGAAGTGAACCACTCATCTCTGCCTAAAGGATGGAAACTTGACGGATGCAGTTTACTTTACACTAGTAAAACAACAAACTAAGCAGTCTCGACGGGGTGACCACCTTATCTCTTCAGGAGCAGCCACTCCTGATCACCACGGGGCTGCTTGACTGCTTATGTTTATTACAAATATATGCTTAATCATGGTGGTGATGTCCCCTTAACAAGTAAGCAACCCGAAACAGTGTATACTATATATGAAAAATTTTAATATTAGATTCATTCATCTATGTATGACTAGTTAGCGAAAGTGTCATTGAAGCTGTCAGTTAGAATCGCATGATCTAAACACAAGTATGGTGAAGCAGTAACTAAGTAGTAAAGAAGTGAATTGATATGGAAAAATTGAATTGAGCTCGGGGGTTGACAAGTTGGTTGTGCAAAAAGGTTTTGGTAAAAATCTTCAACCATCACGAAGTAACCACGAGATTATAAGTAGACAGTTCTGGGCGACGATTGAAACGATGGAGAGCATATGCGATTGCGACGAAACGATAACGAAATTGACATGGATAAAGAAAAATGCTTGGGTTGGTATGCGTTGATATGTTGTGCCTTTTACGCATTAAAAGGGATTTATAAGATGAAAACTAAGAAAATGAAGACTGTTTTACTTAATTTAAGAAAAGATTTGGTCTTTGCATCGCAGAAAATCTTTCGGAGCCACTAGTGACCAAAATAGTCAAAGGTGAAAACCACAACGTTAGTCTAAAAGTTAGTCTTACAACTATTGATGAGAAGTAAAAGCTACAAAAAATGAATTCGGATAAGTATTTTAGTTCAAGAATGAGGAGAAATGTGAAAGTAATCGATATGCACTTTCAATACTTAACACTGCAAACTTCTAAAATATGCGACTAACAACATTTACATTTTAAATATCTTAGAAGGCACCGCCTATCAAGATATCATGCATGAATATTAGCTACCACTAAAATTAAAAGTATGAATATCTAATTATATGGGGCGTTTTTGGGTAAAGCCTAATAGGTTGACAATCATCTAAAACAGAATTTTAAAAATCAACAAAACCGAGATGTTTTATGTTACATACAAATTATAATGCCTCCTTTCCGCCAAAAGTGAACATTTAAATCCGCAATAGCCATGAGCATCGCACAGAGATAATTATTTTCTATTTTAACAGAGATTACATCAAGCAGACCAAATAAATTAAAAATAAAACAATACAGATTATTACAAATAGACAACTATGGTGCAATGTACGTGTTAAATTATGTCTACATAGATATTTTGGTTTTGCGTCTATTCACCCTGAGGTTGAGGTTATGAACACCAATTATTAGACTAAATTTTATAAAGCAAGCTATACATGCATTTAATTGCTTAATGTATAATTTTTTTTTCAAAGGATTCACAACAAAAGCAAAACAATGTTTTAGAAACACATCTTTTACCGACATGGGTTAAAACAACACAAAATGCTATTCTTGCGGTCAACGTCTGATCCGGTCCGTTGTGGTCATCATCATCATCAGCTTTGTCCATCCGATCGGAATTCTCCATTAAAGCACTTTTTTCCTGCAAATGTTACTCCTCAGTGGCTTTGTCTGCCTTACGTTGCGGACTTTGCTTTTATATTTATTCTGCTGACCTCGGACAGGATAATGAATGTTCTACATGACTCCGAGTTTCAAGGAAAAGCATGCAAAATGTTTTTGACACATTTCCGTACTTAAACACTCGTTGCTACTGGAGTTTGAAAATGTTTTTATACACACATGCTTCTGCTTCTAACACATGTGGAGCATGCATGTACAAGCATATCTAGATGCTGATATATGACACATTAAACGCATGAAGACTACATCGTATCATCATTCACGCTTTTCACCTTAGTTTTTCGTCAAGATTTACACGTTGGATGGCATTATCTTTTTAGGAACGCTTCAGATACTGAATTAACAACATTTCTTTGATAGTAACTGTTACTGTGGTTAACCGCTTAAATTATGCTACCTAATTGTTTGCGGTAAAGATTCGCTCAAAAGGGTACCGCCCTTTGGCGGAATTGTTTTTTGGATACTATTTTGCATAATTGGAAGGATGGGCTAAGGTCAACATGAAGTTATTCACTCTTTTGGCTTGTTAATGTTAAGATTACTTTCTTAGTTTTGGAACGTTATATAAAAGTTAAAGGCCAATTACAAACCAACTGCGTATTTCTATTGCCTGCATATTTGCTGGGTAGAAAGTGTTATAGAATGCTGCATATCTTAAAGTATCCTTGAAAGAAATGGCAGAGAACCGTTCTAAGACCTTCACCGAGATTCTTAGCTTACATAAAAACACTTGAGAATTTCTTAAATGGAAAACGTCGCAATTTCGAAGAATAACATGTACTACCACGCAATACACCCACTTTAGAATGCTAAATTTTCAAATCGAATTTTTCCGGATAATAAATTTGTGTCTCGATAACGACGAACTCAAAGAGCAGCACAGTACTTTCGATACCACGGCAGTTGGTGCTTACGTAACGAGTTTCCTTGACAAATAAGTTTTACATCATTCCTGGCCAATTTCCCCACTCAGAGGCAGCAGTTTTTTCATTTGTTCTATCATGGCAACCTTGATGCGCTGAGAAAACTAGAGCTAACTTTTATATTAGATCGCCAAGTAAAACCAATTAATGGCCTATAGTAGACGGCCATGTACATCTTATTCATGCTTGGCCATTATCAGATGCGATGTCACTAGTATCTGCGACCATCTCATATGAGATTCCGTTTCGTCCAGGCTTAAGAATTTATCGATTTTGTCGATGAGAACTTTCTATATGACGATATCGTTGTGGAATGAGGAAGGAATGTGTTTCCGTCTTGTTGTGGAATACTCTTTTCTGGGTTTTTCGTTGACATAGCTATACATAATGTATGAAGCTAGCTGGGTGAAATGACAACAGCAAGGACACACACATTTCATGTTTTTCATGGCGGCCTACGAAACTTAATTAGAAAATCATTTTTATGGGCTTAACATCCTTTATGTGTGTTGTATGTACATCAACTTCATTTCTAGTTGCTATATTTTCTCTATTTTTGTGGGTGTGTGCCTCAAGAAAATGAGAAAAAGCTGCGAGATGGAATTTTCTGAGGAATTTATGATGGGGCGGAAAATGAAATACGTTGTTTTAATGTTGTATTTTTTATGTTAATTTGGCACTAATATCTGATAGGTTAGATTTATCCTTATATAGAAAATTAATAACAGTTAACCCAGTAACTAGATAACCATGAGCCCCGGTCAACAAATCTAACATAGGCGGGGTAGTAAGGAGTACTAGTCGCGGTGGAGAATATTCCTTTTGCAATGGCAATGGCAATTAAATCGTATAATTACTCTGGAATTTCTAGAAGTTCTCGAGTTAGATTCCGGTTGTTCTATGAACGTTCTCATGCAATGAACGAGTCTTCTATCGGCTTTTGGAACCTTGTAAGGCATTCGCGAGCTGTGCACGAACCTGAATATTAGCATCATTAGTTCCAAAAACCAACTATTGAAATAGGTGTAGCTAAGTTCCTGCATATGTGAGGGATAAATGTCACACTAGAGATTAATTGCGTCGACCAAAAAATATGCTGATGTAGCAAAACCCAGGAAAACTCATCAGAGTACAGTCGAACGAAATATGATATCAAATGAAAGTGGCAAAACTCTGCTAAGGATTGATTAGACTGAAAAATCATCGGCAGCAGACAACTGGATGGTAATCATGCACAGTTCAAAGAGAGAATGAAATATTCTTGGCCGAAAGAACTTTAGTTTAAGAAGGCTCTAGACTTTCTGAGAAATATTGAACAAAATTTTTGTCATCAATGATGGTCGATACAGCTGACATTTGTTTAAGAGTATCTTCCATTCTTTAAATTCGGATTGATGATTCTGACATTAAAATACTGTTAAAACATGCAAACAATGCTCGAAGAGGCAGTGTCAGATTCCCGATCTTATAATTGTATGGGATATTACTTGGATTTTAAATTAGACAGATCGCTGTATTTTCACTTTATTTATTTCTTCTAGCTCGAAGTAATACTTAAAACCATTACATTTTTAGTGGCTTTACACTATGTAACAGACTCTTTAAATTACCTAAACTATTAAATTTTTGGTGACATGACAAATGTAACAACTCCCTCTTTAAAAGTTAATTCATTATATTTAGGTTTCTATCTCGACTTTTGTCGCAAGTTAGAATGAAGTTTATTTATAATTCATACGTGTTTCCTTGTCAATACTTATTAACTAAATTATGTGCTTATTGACTAAATTATATACATTTTACTCTTTTATTTTTGCATTATGTATAAAGCCTTATTCGATAGAAATGATTCATGTGCCAGCTGGGTGTTTTACAAAAGGTTTCACAATTCTTCCTATACGTGTGATATATTCGTTCTTATTGTCTACTAGAGGAGCTTTTTGGTTATTTTACATAGTTACCTTACGATCGGGAAGAAGAGGGTGAATCATTTTGAATGCTTTGTTCATTTGGTTCTCTTATTGCTTTTAGCTCTGTTCCCGAGTAGAAATTCAATTGAGGCAGTCATTAGGTCCTAATTAGGCTTGCCTAAATGGGCATTAGGGCATAATTTGGATTTTGCATTAGGCTCTAATGCCGAACGTAACGCATTACCCCATCATTGCCAAAATCAGGCGGTGATGGGGCTGGCCTAAACAGTTCCTTATTAAGGCTGTGATGGAGCTTGCCTAAACAGTTCCCAATTTAGGCAGTGATGGAGCTTGCTTAAATAGTTCCTAATTTAGGCAGTGACACGGCTTGCCTAAACACTTCCTAATTTATGCTGTGATGGGGTTTGTCTAACCAGTTCTTAAATACAAACAATTTTCTTGGGAAATTCAACACATAAAGTAATATTTGTTCATAATACTTACTATTCGCTTCACTTCGCCAAACACTTACCAGTTTTCATATTTTTCAAGAAAATGCACATGTGCGATAATTCTATGTATATAGCCTCAACAACGCGACTCTGGTGCAAATTATATGTAGTGAAATATTGGATATTCTAAAAAGTATTGATTAAGTAATAAAAACACTTTTCAGTTAACTTTCACTTTTTATATTTTTTTTTTTTTTTCAAACACTACAACTGTTTCGACACACCGTGTCTTCCTCAGGTGTTAATATTACTAAACAGTAATATTAACACCTGAGGAAGACACGGTGTGTCGAAACAGTTGTAGTGTTTGAAATAAAATATAAAAAGTGAAAGTTAACTGAAAAGTGTTTTTATTACTTAAACGATGAACTTTCACCAAGTAACGGCCTCATCCATTGAACATTTAAAAAGTATTGAGCTTTTTTTATTATTTTTCGATTGAATGATTTTATTTAAGTATATATTGTCCATTATTATCTATGACCTTTTGCCACTTTTTGTGTAGAGCCATTATTCCATCTGTGTAGAACTTTTGTGGTTTATCGGTGAAAAACTTGGCCACAAGTCCCTTTTTGAAGTGAATTTCTTTTCATTAAGGAATTTTTGCAGATACCGAAACAAATGGCAGTTTCGTGGTGCAAGATTTTGACTATACGCTTGACGCATCAAAACTTCCAAGCCTAGCTCTGTCCATTTTTGCCGGGTCATCTACAATGTGTGTGGCCTGGCATTATCACAATCGAAGACAACGCCCTTTCTATTGATCAATTCTGGTCGGTTTTTTTGAATTGCTTGTTGCAATCTGGTTACAGACAGTACAGAGCCGAATCGAGTGTTTGGCCAGGTTCCAGCACCTCATGATAAACAATTCCCTACCAATCCCACCATACACACAGCATAACCTTATTTGGTGTCAATCCTGGCTTTGGGGTCGTTTGTAATGATTCACTTTTTTTGACCATGATCTTTTATGAACGACATTCTCGTATCTTGGCAATTTTTCATCGCCCGTAATGATTTGCTTCAAAAATGGTTCGATTTCAATGCGTTTTATTAGCATTTCGCAAATGGAAATTCGGTCGATCATGTGTTAATTCATGCGGCACCCAAACATCGAGCTTCTTTGTGTATCCACCCTTGAGCAAATGGTTCCGAACTGTTTGGTGATGAATATTCAGTTCCTTAGCAATGTCATGGCTGTTTATGTGTCGGTCTTTTTCAATTTTTTGGAAGATTTCATCGACTTTTTCAATGATTAGTCGACCTGAGTGAGGTGCGTCTTTGACATCGAAATTTCCGGAACGAAAGTGAGCGAACCATCTCTTGGCTGTGGCTTTCGATAAAGTATCTTGACCGTAGACACCACAATTTTTTTCACGAGCCTGCAATGCATTCTCACCTTGATCTTAGTGATATTGTAAAAAACAAGTATAAAAAATTATTTCAGGAATTTCACTCATTTTTAAATGAATACGACTTTTGACACGAATGACGAAATACAAAACTGTCCGTATGAAAATTGTAGACTGGAATGTCACCTTTCAAACGCATGTCAGTTGGACACAATCTGATTAGTATTGCCCGATATATGACAACGAACACCATCTAGTGACAAAAAAGGCTCAATACTTTGTGGAATATCCAATATTTTGATTCAACTTAGGCATGCCGCATTAGGGCCACATTAGGCATGCTTAATTTGGGAAAAAGTAATAAAGTTCTCATCACATCCGAACTTTAAAGTATTTAAAGTTATGCATTCTTATATTCTATGCATAATTGTAATTGATTACCAAGAAATTTTAGTGTTGTTTACATTTTTCACAACAAGAAATTTTCCATTTAGGAACTGTTTCGCCAAGCCGCATCACTGGCTAAATTAGAAACTGTTTAAGAAAGCCCCACCACCGTCTAAATTAGGAAACGTTAGGAAGCTCCATTACCTCCTAAATTGATTTTTTTTTAATAAAATGAAAATTGTAAATACTTAAACTCTTACCAAGTATTTAAGGATTATTTGTTTTTTACACTAAAAAATATATGTTTTGGAACGGTTAGCGCCATCACCGCGTAAATTGGAATTTTATTTGTAAAGCGAAGAAAATGGTTGCCCAGGAAACGGATTTTTTGTTAGCAAACCGTAAAACGATCATTAAACTCGTCATGAAACTATCGTAACATAGTTAAAATTATCGTGAAAGTTTTGTAAAACGATCATAGTATGATCATAAAACTATCATAAGACTATCGCAAAAGCATGGTCAAACAATTGTGAAACTATCTTACATTACATTAAAATATCGCACAACTATCGTCTAACTATCTGGCAAAAATTTCGCTGGAATATCGTCAAAATACCTCACAACTATCGTAAAACTTTTTCCAGACTATTGCAAAACTATCGTTTTTGACGAATGCTCATACAACTATCGTTTTTGATGAATTTTCGTGAAACTATGGTTTTTCACAAATTTTCTTAAAATTTCAAGTTCTCACTAAGAGATTATAGTTTATAGTGAAAAGTAGTTGTATAAATGTCCGTGTAGGACTGCAACGATGGTCTGCTGCCTCGGCGAAAGAGGATGGTAAGATCTGCCGAGATTGGCCTTGTCTGGGGACCCGTGAATGCGCTGACAGGCTAGCGTTGCGGTGTCGTGGGGCGGGTTCTTTTCCCCAGCACAAGGACCCACTACAAAAGAATTTCGCATTCACGAACTCTTGGGTCACAGAAAAAGTCGACTGAGGTCGAAAACAGGAGGTACCCAACTAAGGGGTGGAAATTGCAGAAGAATAAGGATAAACTGAACTTGGGGAAGACAGACGGACTTAAGGGAACTTCGTCGTTACCCGACGATTCTTATGGCCCACAAATAAGAGTGGGGTATCCAGATGGAGGTGGTGCCCCCTCGCACCCTCCCAACCGGATCAAGATCCAAACGTAGACGTGGCCATTTGTTTCCCATTTGAGAGAAAAACTCATACAAAAACACTTCGTATGACTCTTTACCTCAAATGACGGTGGAGCCCGCCCGATGGCTAGCCAATATGAACGACAGAGCTTGCCATCGATGCGGGACATATACTCGGTCTGATCGCGCGAAATGGAGGGACCGACGGTTTACGTTTAACAATCCATTTTATTTATATTATTTAAAAAAAAAAAACAAAACTATTTTTCCTTTAACAGCTGCTTGCTCTTTGTTTTGTTTCGACTGAACAACAGAATCGAATCTAAATGCTATGGAAATCTATTAGATAGTTAAAGTCTTACAATAGTTTGCACTCTTATCAATAAATTCCTCCACTTAACAGAGATTCAAATAAAAATGAATTATTTAAAACTTTATTCGAATGAAAAATTTCGCTTTTCTTTGTATTGCGTGCTCGTTTTTTTTTTCGTTAAATATAGGATGGCAATACAAAGGAAGTATTACATTGACTTTCCGTCGTATGGTACTTGTTTCACAATTTCTTTTGAAAATTTCTTAAAGCTCGAAATATTTTGGAAAAGAAAATCATTCCAGTATGGAATATCGCTAGTCAAAAGAATGGAATTAACTAAAAAGCAAGTCGTTAACGTAGAACAAAAGAGAATAAATATAAATTTAATATGAAATGATTACTAACCACGACCCTAATATTATTGTTTCTTCATTAATTTACAATTTAAGGGTGGATCCGTTCAAAATACAAATTTACAAGGTGATTTTTCCTCTCTTTTGTTAAGTTCTGTTTCATCGCTTATTTAATCTCGCTCCATTCATCATAGAACTAATTCTAGTAAATTTACTTGAATATCATTATAGTATTTACTAATTTCCTTTGAAAGCAGGCACAACTTATATATTTTTTGTTTCATACATAAATTCAATTTAATGTAACTTTCAATTTATATATTTTTTTCTTTTTATCTCCATCAATAGCTATTAAATTAAAATAATACCTCTACATTGTAAGATCATTTTGTTTTTGGTGTTAGATTCTCTCTTTTTCATTTTTTTCTGTATTTTTTAGTACCACTATTTTATTAAGTGAATTGTTACGGCAAAGAACGAACATGGGAGGGAAATGGAAAACGTAGAAAAGTGAGGGCGTAATGAGACAACAAGAAGGAAAGATGGAAGTAACATTAGAGTCGTGAATTTGTGCCGATTTATCAAATATGTGATAACATATTTCCACTTAAAATATAACAATTACTTCTATTCTTTTCTTCGATTTTTTGGGTGCAATTTATTAAATTTATTTAATTTTTGTGAATCTTTATTTTATTGTTTTTTTTTTCATTTTTACTCATAGTAAAGAGGTTGCGCGTAGGATCCGTATGATAAATCTTAGGCTCTATTAAAACATGAATCACAAACGAATATTAATCAGTACTCCTGAATGTTGAAAACTTCTTTTCTGTGGTTAATCCTTTTACTTTAAGAACTTAATAGATTTCTTTGATTAGACCAAGCATTAAATGAGAGAAGGAAACGAAATAAAAAGGTAGTATTTTCTGTTCAGGAGAATCGCTTGTGAGCGAATTAACCTACACCTCTGCCAAAGCTAAATGCAGATATGAATTATACCACGTTATTAATTTCTCCCTTGCAAAAGAAAAACGGGTTCTTTACGAGACATGTCCTTATAAGCTATAGACTTTACTCACAACATTTTGCACCCTTAGGAGCCGATTACTCATTTGTTTAGTTCTCGTCGTTGTCGCCGCCATCGCTTTATCGTCAATCACGCCTAGCTACGCTCTGTAATTCGGACAAATGTGATGTACATCCATACGTTCGTTACTTCTAAAGAGCTCAAACAGCAACCCAGCCAGCATCCTAGCAAAGATTTACGAATCCTGACATAAACGCGACAAGTGCTGGTTCTGCACGTGTGCATGTTCCAATTTCTGCGTTGCAGATTCTAGAAAGCGGAGCGCAACAGGAGAGCCATCATATGACAGAACCGTCCCATAGCTTCCGACAAAGCGAAACCCAAGATTGCGTATGAGAACAACTGTCGCTTGAGGGATGGATTCCTTGCGTAGCTGATGACCAGGGAACCGAATACTGTTCCGATGCCAGCACCAGAACTAGCGACTCCTACTGTGGCGGCACCAGCACCGATGAATTTGGCTGCTGGGTTTCCGAACAATACAACCTGGCCGAAGGTGTTAAATATGGCGCCTTTCCCGAATGCCGTTCCCTTAGGCTGTTTGTAATTTGGATACGGAGTGCAGACTGCCGAATTTATCGCTCAACTAAATTTGCGTCTCGTGTTCCACGCAGCCAAACGCCTTTTACACAGGAGTACGTTCACGTCTCGTGTTCCACGCAGCCAAACGCCTTTTACACAGGAGTGCGTTCACAAGGGAATCAAAAAATATGAAAAGACAAAGAAAATAACAACTGAAAACACGCACAATCCGTCGTCACCGGTTGAGGAAAGGCTATCCACCAGCGGCCATTTCCCTCGCTCCACTACTTTCAACTTTTAGTACACCGGTTCGGCGTACCCGATCAACGTTCTTATACTGCTAATTTTATATAGCGGATTTAAATTGTACTAGATGAACTTAATTTAAAAGAAGTTAAGAAAAATGAATAGGATTTTTTAAAATAGTAATAAAAATTAAATTTCATGAGAAATAAAATTAGAGGAAAACGTTTAAATCTAATAATAAGGGAAATTTATATAAAATTACATTTAATATAAAGGGGAATTGATAAAAAATTACATTTAACAATAATAATGAGAAAGAAAACTATTTCCCAAATGACGATTATGAACGGAATTAATTAATTACTTTTCTAAATCTGCCACATAAAATTACAAGTAGAAGAAAGGGAGGTTTTCGAGCAGTTGGTTTGAGAAACTGCTCGATTAGTACAAGATTGCTCTAAAATCGCGATGGGGTCGTATCGCAAGAAACTTCCAAAATTGCATCCAATGAATGCTCATCGGATTGCGTCTAGGTGAGTTCTCTTCAAGGCCAGGTGCAGAAATAAATTGTCTGTACTGTCCTCACAATTTACTTAATCCCGCCATCATAAACTTTCACTAAGCGGTAAATTTTTCGTCGCAACAAAAATTTGTTTTAGCAGATCAAACAACAATCCCGACAAATTTGTGCGTCAATAGACGAAACATCCACTAAACGAAAACAACATGCAGCCCCGCCTTCTGTTGCTTCAAGGGATGATAGAACAATTTCTTCAGGTCAGTCTGTCTCGATTAGACACTGATTGGATTGATTTAACCGGCCGCCTTATAGCCATTCGGTCTCCTTCCTGTAATCCGCTCCGTTTACACGCGTCTTCTTCGCTTTCGGTTTAAAGCGTACTGAAGTAGAAGCCGAAAGCGGCAGTGTTTCCTATAATCTTCACCTGAGATATGATTGTTTCCTACATAATTTTCATTAGTGGGAAGGAGGCACTAGAGTTGTGGATATTTTCATCCTTCTCACACACCAAGTTATTTTTCGATGGCTGGGAGGTGAAGGATATTTATGTCCTAAGTCTGTGGCTCCTAGGCGCGCAACACATGTCGACCAAAGTATATTCACATAGTATCTACACTCAATACAGCCTCCGGAAAAATCCAAACACAAATCGAAGACCGAATCATAAATCTTCGGTAGCAGATAGGTAGGTGGGTAAATGCTGGCACGAGGATTGGCGCGAATATAAACATGTGCTTCGATGAGAGATTTCAGGATTGCCAGTTCTCAATAAATCAGTTGCTTTGCAGAAAAACAAATTCGTTCCATGCAATCTTTTAGGTTTTTATTAGGATCTGGCAGCACTCGTATGTTCTATAATGCGTAAAAGAGCACGTGCGTCGGAAATTTTATTTGCTTTTTGTTTTGTTTGTTGAATACGGCAGGCCTCGACACAATTGACGTGTCCCGGCTCAGCTGACCGGCCCCTGGGAAAATCCAGATAGTGTGCAACAAAGGGTAAATGGAAGGTGTGGATACTATGTGAATGTACTATGATGTGGACTACCCACTAAACAGCTCCCCTGTCAACACCAAGTCATTGAGAAGTAGCTTTATGGCCATGTTTGAAGATATTTTTCAAGATCGTTCATTCGATAGTTTAGTGCCATACAACCAGTCAGAAAATGTTTGATGGGTAAACTTATGTACCCAAGGACATCTTCTGAAAGCAATTTGAATTTGCTTTTGCAATGAAAGTCTTCTCTTGAAAGTATTTTCAAGAAAACTTGCTCATATCAGTTACAATTGTTTCCGAGAGGACTTCTACGATATACGAACGGAGAGGCGGAAGACTAAAAGCTTTTTAGATTACATTTTGACCGTCACATGCATGCAACACAGGAGGTAAGTGGCCCATTATATTCTTGCAATAAGTTTAGGAACGAGCTCAAATAAACAAGGTAATATACATACTTTCTTCAGTTTCATTACATGTTTGCGAGTGTAACTTTTGGTTCAGTCATAATTAGAAGGAACTTATTCAAGAATTTCCTTAGATGTACGCTTAATAGATATTAGCATGGAAGAAATATCCTTCCCTAAATGCCATTTTCCATCTGATTTTACCTTGTTGAAGTAATCAAATTCTTTGCGAATGATAACGTTGACAGCAACATTAAATGTTATCACGCTCTGCATAAAGTTACGTGATTTACTCCAATTACCTGTCTTCTGCACTGTTTTCTCACTTTCTTCCATAGCTACGACAGACATGGCTGAAGACGTGATGCAGTCGACGAGATATTACAACAGCTGCGTGCCATTACATCTGGAACGTTGACAACGTAACGCAGCTCAGCACGGGACAAGATGACGAGACTTTATTACCGTCCACCTCATCATCATTATTGAATAAAAGGGGGTAATTATTGTAAAATAATCAATATTTATGACCTTGCCTTGCTTGTTAGTCGGCCGACTGGTTATGCATGCGACAAAGATGTTGGCGACGACAATACGATGGGCGGCTCAGTGTCCATGTGTCTCCGCTTGACCATGAATTATAAACTTGCAATGTGGTACTTCGTCAAAACGTCGCGGACTTATTTGTAGAAGAAAATACTTCACATTGAGGTTGAAGTGTCTGATGCCAAGTAAGAGCGAAATCTTCGATCTTTGTTATGTCAATGGTGGAAAAATTGGGCTAAGGTTATATAGAAATTTTATTGAGTATAGTTTTCGGGCAATAAAATTGTCATTTAGCAGTATATTGCTCCATTACTTCGAATGACCCATTTTGCATTTATTGAAACGATGCCTTAGATGCAAATAAACTGAAAACAAGACAGAACTATTATGTTGAATGTTCGCAATTAAATGAAAAATGTTTGCTCCTGGTTTTATACAGCTCAAACTGCTCAGAAGGGCAAAATGAATCAAATTGAATTGAATTTCGTAATTTAGAAATAAACCAAACAAAACCTTCAGATTTGCATTGTAAATGAACTCACTAGTACCTAAACAGAGCAATCCAAAACGTTTGATTCAGGTGAAACAATAAACCTTTCAACATTGGGTCATACAGTTAAAAAAATAATGCATTTTTTTTGCAGTCCAAATGATTACTTGTATTACTGTATTTTCAAGAAGAAATACATAACTTTCTAATTAATCACAAATTAACTTTTGTTTCCCATTAAATTAACGTACATTGCAAATCGAATAAATTATTTTAAGAGCTTTTTAAGGAAGAGTTGTTTTTCCTAGTTGGGAAACAAACGAATTGATTACGGCCAAAGGACAATATATGTTTTGGGAATTACTAAATTTCTACCTTCACCAAGAATTTTTCATTTTATACTACACTTATCAAATGAATTAAGATTTTATCATTTTAAGTGTTCAAACCAAAATCAAATCAATGGTCGATTTATGTAACTAACTTTCTTTTAAGGACATTGTTTCATTATTTGTATTTAGTTTTTTTCAATTATATAAATTGATTTAATTTCTTGCTTAGCTGAGCGGAATTAAATAGAATAAGATTTAAACATCAAAACTGCCTAACTTTTATTACATAAGTCCATCTCGAAGCGAGTAACTTGCAGTCAACTAGATTGTAGTATTTTGAGATAGCTTCGTGATTATTGCATGGCCTGGGGCTTTGGTGGCCCAAGTTCATGCATGTTTTCGGGGGATAATGATGTCTGATATCGCGAAGACAACATAGAACATACCGAGGAACAAATTCCAGAAGTTCAGAGTTGGGTTGAAATGAGTCAAATGAATTTTTGCATTTGATGATTCGAGATTTGTTTACTGCTGTAATGATTCAATGTAAAAGAGAAAAGGGCTATGGATACGCGAATAAATCGCTTAAATATATTAAATTAAGGATAAAAGTTTTATTCTTAAGAATTTCCTCCAAGAATATGGAAAATATCAGCTTTCACATATCTCTCTACTTTTCAAAATACATCTCTATTCAATGTACGAGTATACTTAACTTTTGCTAAAAAATTGAAAGCTGCAATTTTATAGATGTTGGAATAAAAAAGCATAATTTATATTTTCTCACCTTCAAATGCAATAAAAATATATTTCGAATAATATTCCAAACTTAGTTTCACATAGAGTGCAATTATTTAGAAAATTTCAGCAATTAAATTTGAATGGTTTTAACTAAAGTATCCGCAAATTCAAAATAAAAACATGAATTTGGTTCATTGACGTTTGATGGTTAAAAAAATCAATTTTCAGAGTTATCTAAACCTACTTTTCCCTGTTATATTGCTGACTTGTTAGCATAAATCAACAGCTTGACGCGGGTTTATAAAAAAATTCAAAATTGCATGAGCCAGGTGAGAGTTTTTTGAATTGCACTATCTCCTAGCTTCTCCATCGAAATAGATCAATTCTTTGACATGTGGTACTGACATGTTGAAACCTGGCCAAAAATAGTCTTCCAACATGGCACGATAGCGACCCAAATTTAATATAACAGCGATCATTTTAATCAATGAAATCTACATAAAGATCATTTTGCGCATACAATGGAGACATTTTAAGTACACGCGGATTTGTTCTTTATCAAATATCGCTTGTTTTGCCCATCAACGCAGCCAATATTCCGGAGATGAGCTTAATGGCGAAAGCCGAATTATTGATTGAATTCAATATTTTCTTCTAATTTTTGCAATTGATATAGAAGCTTCAATTCTTAACCCTACAATGCATATAGTGCCATATGTGGTACAACCGATTTTATAACGTACATTTATTGAAAAAGTATATATAGCGATGATGGAAGAATATTATCGATTGTCAAGCTAGTTCATTGAAATAGTCGGCAGTTCATTCGAATTCATTGTTCACGTCGATTCGATGTTGTGAAAGAATAGCTTTTTGTTTTTCGGGGTTGAAAAAAAATTTTGCGAACAGTGCATATTAAAGAGAAGTGAGTTATTTTTTCAAAGAAATTTACATTTTTGGATCAAAATATCGATTTGCTTACATGTGGCAGTTATAGAGCACCATGAATTAGTTCACATTTGCATTTTCAAATGGTTTTCATTTCATTTCGGATTATGGCTAAGAAAAAGTTGTCTGCCTCGGAGATTGAGCGGTTGCTAAATGGACGCCGAAAGTGACGATGACATTGCGAAAATAAAAGAAAACTTGGATGGAGAGGATGACTCTCTTAGTAACTCTGAAATTGATAGGTATGCAGCATCAGATCCTCAGCCCAGTACTTCTCGAGCAGTCAGGATATCACGTGAAAGCAGAAGTTCTATCGCTTTCCCTGCAACAAGAAAAAGAGTTTCGGGAAATACAAACATCACAAGAAAGAAACGAGATTTAATTTGGAAAAAGAAATCTCTGAAGATGAAGCATCCTCAATTTACTTACTGGCAATATAAATTTGGTCAACTTTTTTAAAACTGAATACTCCGTTGCAATATTTTTTACATTTTTTTGATAGCAATCTACTTAGCCATATTGTCGATGAAATGCACAAATTTAGTGCTCAGAAAGACCCATCGAAACCCTTTATCATCAGCACGGGTGAATTAAAAATTTCTTGGTATATGTTTGGTCATGAGCGTTGCTCCATTCCCAAATATTCGGATGTATTGGGAATCTGAGTTAGGTTTACCTTAGTAAGAGAGATGATGACCCTGAATAGGTTCAAGAAAATTCGTGAGTTCTTACACTTCAACGACAACACATTACGAGTATCTTCAAGTTCTCCTGGGCACGACCGTCTCCACAAAATAAAGTCAATATTAGAAAGCCTCAGCAAGAAATGCATTGTCTGTGGACGAGCAAATGTGTGCCACGAAGGCAACGATCCTCCGAATAAACCACATAAATTGGGCTATAAACTTCTTGTGCTATGTGACAATTGGGGGTTTGCGTACGGCTTTGAGGTATACTCTGGAATGGAGAATAACCCTGTGCTGAGATACTCTTATGAACGTGACTTGGACGCAAGTGGCAATATAGTAGTCTAGCAAGATCTATTCCGGAAAACCAGCAATATAAATCATTCTTCGATAACTAATATACTTCATCTTGAATAATTCTTTACCTGGCAAAACGAGGAATTCAGTCGTTGGGAACAGTCAAGAAAAATCGCCTTGGTAAAGATCTGAAAATCCCATCGCTGCAAGAATTGAAAAGTAGTAAGACAGAGAGGGCTATTCAGAGGAATGGGTTGCTGATGTAGATGGGGCAGAAGTCAATACAGTAATGTGGTACGACAATAAACCCGTCGTCCTATCATCACCATTTGTTGGATAACACCCGACTGAAAAGGTAAGATGGTATTATAAAAGAAAAAAATATATTGAAGTAGATTGTCCCAAAATAGTACGAACTTACAATCAGCATATGGGGGTAGTTGATCTGTTAGATTCATTTCTTGGAATGTACAAAAGAAAAATGAAAACAAGAAAATGGTATCTACGTTTATTTTACCATCTCCTTGATGTTACCGTCATAAATTGATGGTTATTATACAGCAGAGTCAGGGAGTAGAAGAAAAAATCAACTCCAATAAAACTTAAAGTTTTTAAATAAGAAATTGCTAAAAATCTCTGCATGTACGAGTATGGTTCATTGTCACAACAGAAAAAGGACGACCGGCATCTGCAGCAGATAGTATGATTGAGATGAAGAAGAAAAAGTCTAATGTAGCAATTCTTCCCCCTCGAAATGTATGGCAGGATGGATTTGATCGCTTTCCTAAATGGAATTCGAATAGACAGCACTGTAAGTATCCTCAATGTAAAGGAAAAACATATATACTGCGAACAGTGTCGTGTTGAGTTATGTTTGAACAAAAATAACAATTGCATTTATAAATTTCACCATTAGAAGGCAAACTTAGTTTCTGTTTTCTATATAAAACTTGACATACTTGATTTTAATACTAGAATAAGTGCATAATGTACCACATATGGAACAGAGAAAAAAATAAAACATCTCCTCTTATACTGGATTTTGATTTTTTTTACAATTTTTTTCGGATGTCTAGGACATATTTAGAACTATGTATTTATTTTTTTAGACAAAAATAAAAAGTCATACACTGTAGGGTTAATTTGCTTTGATCTTGTAAATGTGTAGATTAATACCTTTACGCAAAATTTACCAGGATGTGTACTGCGAGATCCCTAATTCCTGTGAATGGTGCGAAATCGACTGATGCGGCTCAATTTAAACTAAAAACCTTACCACTGCGATATTTTTAATACATGGACCGGCGAGTTGTCTCACTAGCACAGGAAATAAGTTGACTCAAATTTAGCAACTGTAACACAGATAGCCTGTTGGAGTACACACTCTTAAAGTTGCAGTTTTTGACTCCGAATTTTGGTTAACTTCTCTATCATGATTTATCCTTCGCCAACATCTTGATGAAAATCATAAAAAAATTACAAGTGTCTCTATTAGAAACACTTAATAATGATGCAATTTTCGATCGTTGGCATTGTATGCATGTCTTTGTCCATGCAGGGAAATCCGTTTCGATATAGATGGCTATATAAAGTTTTTCTTAACCTCCTTTACAGTCGTTTTCACGCCTGGATATGCCAGTTGAACGCCACCTTGCCAAAACGCTGCGGAAAGTAGCAGCATATCGGGCGGTGCTGATGATTGCAAGCGGTATACTTATCGCTCTCCTTGCGAGAGAGCGCCTTAAAACTTACCTGCACAGAAACGAAGGTGATACGGGGACAGCTGCGCTAGAAGAAAGACAATGCTCACTCGGCGATTGACAAAAATCCTGGGCGATTGACACGAAGGGGAGATGGACTG
The DNA here is from genome assembly GCA_963969285.1 of Odontomyia ornata. Classification (NCBI taxonomy): domain Eukaryota; kingdom Metazoa; phylum Arthropoda; class Insecta; order Diptera; family Stratiomyidae; genus Odontomyia; species Odontomyia ornata. Next base: position 140,564,374 of record OZ017741.1, on the reverse strand, counting down.
TGCGCCTCATTTCTGACCTGAGGCCATTACTCAATCGTACTTGTATTTGACCCAGCTCTGAAGCGGGCATTAATCTATTCACTCTTTCCTGCACAGGATTGGCAAGTCATGGTCTGCCGATTGTGTCTTCTACGCTGGAGAGGTCGATGACGCTTGCTACACATTTTTTGTTTGCAAAAAGCGGAACGTGGTGACCCTGTTACGGAGTGAGGAGACCTCTCTCCAGATAGACTAATTGGAGAGACGCTCTAATCAGTTGCCAAATGGAACCAGGTGGCATATTACGTTCGGGCTTAGTTACTAGTTACTAAGAGGGAGTGCTTGGAGACATTGAAAGCGGAGGGGTCTCTTTTCTAGCATTCCTTATCCTTTCTTCTACTCCCGCTGGACGAGGAAACCCTGCAACCTGATGGTACTTAAAGCATAAAAAACGAGGTCTTGCCTGAACTAATATGTCAAACGGTTCCAGGCTAGGTTCTCAGGTTGATAGGGGAGGGGCTTAGTAGATAGTCCAGAATCTCTGGGTGCTAGGCATTAATAGTCTTCTCCTCTTAACTACATAAATAAATTAAAAAAACCAGTCATGTGCACAGCAAGCTTTTCAGGAACCAGAGAAGAGAGAATCAACAAAATTTGTAAAAAGTTCAAAAGTGGTAAATTAGTTTAGTCTTTCCTCAATTTAGGCATATCATGTGCATAATACTAAATTGTTTGTTGAGTTTAATCATGAATGGTTTATGGTCATCATCATCAGCATCATCATCTGTGGCATAGCTCCAATTCAGGATTTCGTCTCCAGTAGTAGTTGCCTCCAATCATCACCGCTCTATGACCTCATTCGTCAATTAGAAATCGCAAGCAGAGATCTGCTGTCAGTATCGATTGAATCTCATCATGTTTCTTTGATTTTCCAACTGGACGTTTCCTTTGCGCTCTACCCTTCAATGTATGTCTGCGAAACCTATTCTCTTCAGATGTCCTGCCCATTGCAGCTTGCGTACCTTCACGCATGTGGATACAGGTGGGTAATCAAAGAGATTATATAACTTGTTGCTGTAACGAAGTCTTCACTCTGCTCCACGCTTTACCGGAACGATGGAAAATCGTTCCGAAATAATTCATAATCAAACCCTATCGCCCTGTCAGAAAATAAAATACCAAACATCAAGAAACTTAATTTACGTTTCGAAAAATGCCGATCTTTATTTTTCATTATCTTGAAAGCTAACGACATTTTGTTGAAACAATGGCAACCAGCCTTACGCCAAGCTTAATCAAATGGCATCACCGTCATTCGTACACTTCAAACATATACACATAGACATCGTTTCACTGCCATCCTCTCAAGAGAATCGCTACTGCTTCACATGCATTGACCGTTTCACTCACTGTCCCGAAGCTTTCCATTTGCCGGACCAGGAAGCAGAAACGGCGCCTCAAACATTTTACGCAGGATGGATTTGTCATTTTGGTACACCACTGAGACTAACCAGCGACCAAGGCCGACAGTTCGGATCCAACCTTTTTTGGTCACAACTCACTTTCACACAACGGCATATCATCAGTTTTCAAATGGGATCATCGAACGATTGAACAGGCAGCTAAAATGGTCAATACGATGCCAAGAAGACGACCAACGGACACGCATTTTACCCACAGTTTTACTGGGCGTCCGAATGACATGGAAGGTGGACGTCTAAGCTGCAGCAGCAGAACTGATTTACGGGGGACCAGTTCGTTTACCAAGCCAGTTCCTCACACCAGCAACACGAAATCTAAACCACACAGCAGCCTTCCTCCAAGAACTGCAGCAACAAATGCACCGATTCAGCTCAGCAGAACCAAAATGACACGGCAACAGCAACACTTTTATTTTGAAAGATTTGGCAACAGCAAAGCAAGTATTTGTAAGACGCGACGCCGTTCGAAAATCGTTGGACGTGCCGTATGATGGACCATTCATCGTAATCTGCCAAACGGACAAATTCTTCACCGTAAACATCAAAAGCAAACAGAGGATAATATCAATCGTCCGACTGAAACCAGCGTACACCATGAGCGATTACAATACGAAGAATACAACAACCACACCCATATTTCAACATTCAGAGCCGACCACTGTAATAGCTGTAGGTAGAAAAGAAACGTATCAAAACCAGCGAGGGAAAGAACAACCACACAACGAACGAGAAGAGCAACCCCATGAACATTGGGCTTTTTCAGACGCAGCGTTAAAAGTGAGCGTTAAACAGGTTATATGGGCAAGAAGAGTGAGAGGCATTGAGGGGACCTGATGGTAAAAACAAGCCAACAGTTTGTACGGTGAACGAGCGTAACATACACAAACGCATTTTGTTGATCATTTGGTGGGGGTAATTTTGTACAAACGCCGGTAATCATTCCGAATTGAACATTCGGTGAAGAAGGTAGTCGTCATGAAACGATTGCCTTTCTTTAATTTGCGTGCAAAAATGGATGCGTGGACGCGAGAAGCTACGCGTTATTCAATAAATTTACAAAACTGGAGGCCATGTTCAATTTCAGGAAACAACACGACGAATATCTCGATTTCAATAAAGTTAAATTGCCTATTGTAAATCCATAGAAAATTAACAGTACGCATAATCTTTATAGAATCGCATTATAATATGCCAGTTGACAACACAAGAAGAAATATATGCGACTTAAAAGGATATTCAAATTTGGAATATATTTTTCAGAAAGCGGAAAAACACGGAAGTTCTAATAAATCCAATAGAAGTTTGAATCGACAAACTTTAACAATCATAAAATACATTTTTCATTCCAGTTTTTGTTACCTCCTGCACAGTTTAAGGCTAAAACATCAATTCTCAATCGCTTATCTCTCTGTCTTCGCTTTCATGTTGTCCGCACGACGTTTAACGATCAAATGATCCTTTTGACACATCCACTCGCAAGACGTGTATCGTATACAAAAATAGGTTGGCTGAACTATGCAACGTGCAAACATAAGGGCGTAAGCGCGAAACCTGTTTGAATATAGGTTTTTACCATTCCCGTGTGAAAGAGCCCATTAAGTATAACCACCACAGCCGCCACAACGATCAATCAGCCAGGTTCGGATAGTCGACAGATCGCAAGCGGGATATTAACAGTCGCCAATGCATCATTGTGACAGCACACATGGTGCATTAGTAGCAAGTGGGTACTATGGTGATCACAACGGAAAAGCGACTATTATCTACTGGCATCCTCTACAAATGAAAAAAGCTTTCCTTTTGCCTCTGGATCGGCTCGCGACGTTGGGCGCGAAAGTGTTAGTGCAAAGGACGGCATGCGAAGCATTGTTATACTCGCCGCGTAGAGACGTACGAGGTATCAAGATTATGATATTAAAAGCGTCGTTTTCAAGAAATAAAGAGAGAATAGATAGTACTAAGAATCTTTTTTTTCTCCCAACCTTCAGCTATATGTGCGACAGAACTCTATATGTTAGTCATCAATAGATGTCATTAGAAACACTGTTTTAAACTCTCGGTGAGTTACAACGAACTTTTGGTAGGAGTACTTTCCTGGCTACACAACTAGTTTATGGGCAAATTTGGAGTAGATGGAGTTAACGAGATCTTTCCTCAAAAGATACCCTAGAAAACCTCTTGGGGCTTTTTCCGATTTAACTTTAATTTCTTAAAAAAATATATATTCTGGACTAAATGCCAAGTTATTCGTAGTTAGTATCAAAGCGCGATAAATTTTAAGTTAACCCCTTACTGCATTGCGGTCCATATTTGAACCAAACAATAGTTTTGCCTATAATTTACAATCTAATAATTTTTTTCTTATTTCCTGCATGCTGTGCCAGTTTTGAGGCACAGATGTTTATTCAAAATCATTTCAATGCCATGTATAAGCTGCTAGTTGAACTACACCTTCGTTCAAAGTTTGCAAATCAAGTTTCGACAGTTAAAGTGAATGCACTCATATTACAAATTCAAAAAAAAATACTTAACGTGAACGAATCGTTTCGGGAAAAACTCATTGTAAAATAAACCTTTATTTACTTAAAACAGGTAAAATTTCAATGTTTTTATTCATTTAACTGATACAAAGTCGTATTTTTCCTTTGGATCTTATTTGTACCAACAAATATTCAAATATTCAAAGTTCCTTTGGAAAATATTTGGCACATCATGCATAATACTGATGAAATGAAAAATACCGTTGGGTCTTATTTCTTAAATATTTTTGTATTTTGTAAGTTTATGTTAATATCGTACTGTTCAGGGCTCATGGATCCTCGCAGATTTTACGGTGGTGTACATACCATTATTCAAAGTATACCTGAGGGCAGTACAGATGAAGAACTGTTTGAAGATGAGGGTCTCGTGGGACGACCTGTTAGAAGACTTCCATCGATAACTGTGCCCGAGACTGAAGACGAGTCGGAAGATGATCCAGGGGACTTAATTCCTTTGTCTAAACCTGCTGGGGAACGTTCAGGAGCTACTAGAGCTGATAGACCAAGATGGAGGGATGGCTTTATCGAAAGAATGGACTCCGACTTTGAATTTAATGGTAATTTAAGTTTGCTTTCAATGATAATGGAGTTGGAAACGCCTGTACAATTTTTTAAATACTTATTTACTGACGAAATGTTTCAACATATAGCCCAAAAAACTATGTTATATGCAACGGAAAAGCGTTCTGAAAAAAATATAACTGCTACACAAGAAATTGAACTATTTGTGGGTATATATCTTATGATGTATATTATTCAACTGCCATCTACTAGAGTTTACTGGAGTGAAACTTTTGGACATCCCAAAGTCAGCTCAGTCATGTCATGTAACCGTTCTGAAGAGATTAACCTTTATATTCACTTCAATACAAACTCAACCCACGTGCCTAAGGGGCAACCAGTCTATTACCCGTTACACAAACTTTGTCCATTCCTGAACCAACTTAGAGAGCGTTTGTTAACTGCCTCTAAAGAGAAGTATATGGCTGTAGATGAGTAGATAATTCCGACTAGAATCGCTCAACTATGAGGCAACATAATCCCAAAAAGCCCCATAAATGGGGCTTAAAAAATTTTGTTCTTAGCGGTTCCTTTGGTTTTAGCTATGACTTCGAACTATATACAGGGGCTCGTGGACCAGAAGAAGTATTTGAAGGTTTACCAAACATAAGCATTTCAAGTAATGTGGTCATTCATCTTGCAAGAACTATTCCAGAAGCACAAAATTACAGACTTTTTGTCGATAGCTGGTACATAAAGTATAAAGTTCCCTTGGAAAAGGACCTAAGAAAAAAAGGAAGGGGTGCTGTGGTTGAGAAGCTCACAACGGTGGATAATGTCGACATCTCTGTAACGACATGGTACGACAACAGTTTGTTAACTTGGCCTCAACCTACGTAGGCAGCAAACCATTTGCGGATGTTATATTAAAAAGGGGAAAACGTATATTAGGATTCCATGTCCAAAAGCTGTGATAACATATAATCAACATATGGGTGGCGTTGATCTTTTAGAATCTAAATAATCTGTAATAACCCAGGAGTGCATCTAAAATTTAGATGCACTCCTGGGTTATTACAGAGTCCAAATAAGGTCAAAAAAATGTTACCATAGAATATTTTTTCACATGATGGACATGGTCATCGTCAACGCCTGGCTATTATATAGGCGAAGATTTGAGGACCAAGAATTGCTTGCACTAGCGGACTTCAAAGTAGCTGTAGCAGAAGCCTTGTACTGGGCCAATAAACGTAGTAGCAGTACAAAACGAGGACGACCCTCAAATGCATTTGAGAAAATGATTGAAGAAAAGAAGGCAAGAGGACCAGTAGCCAGCATGCCATCTCAGGATGTGTGTCTAGACCAGGTAGATCACCTCCCTATTTGGACATCCAGACAGCGCTGTAAGGTACCGGACTGCAATGGAAGATCACATATTCAATGTAGCCAGTGTTAAATAAACTTATGTCTTAATGATAAGAGAAACTGCTTCCTTCTGTTCCATACATTATAATTCTTTATAAGTAAAATTGTAAAGAATGAATGACTTATTATTCAGCCATTTATGTATGTTGTGCCATATTCGTATCAAACCAAAAATAAGTAACTTTTCTTACAAAAATTTAAAAAAATAAAAAATACTAAAATACGTGTCTTTATATTTTTGATTTTACATTACATATATTTTTTGTCGCAAAATAAAATATCATGCAGTAAGGGGTTAATAGGAACTTTATTTTGTAACGCAAATAAGTTTCTTAATTGAATTCAAAATAAACGTTGCATAAAAAGTGGAGAACGAAATGTTATTTAAATAAACACAAAAGCCATTTTTAGTTAAATATTCAAAATTTAAATAACATTAAAAACGTCAAATGATCTTAATAATTTGCTAGTCCGACCTCTCAGACCACTTGCCTTCAAAACGCTAACATCAATTGCAGTTCCACATTTAAGATGATAAAAACTGTTAGCCCAGTCATATTAGGGCTTTCACCTCGGAATGAAAGATAATAAGCTGCAAATTGGTATGAACCTTTGTTTTGTCATTCTAAATGTTGTCTCAAAAGTCACAATCGTTATCGTGTCCGCGTCTCAAGATATTCAAGGTCAAAGGTCACAAAAATCGGTTTTTCGCGAATATCTGGCTTCCTATCGGTTAAATGAGATTTGCATTTATTATAAAAGTTGTAGGCTATAAAATTCCCTACAATATATAAATAATCAAGTTACTTACTTTAATTAAATATAAATAATTAATAGTTAGTACATAAATAATATATATAATTATTCATATTTAACTATTTAAGTATAAAATATTATTAATTCTGGATTATATATTTTAGTTTTATTTTAAGTTAACACGACATTATATATCTTTTCTTTAAAACGCGTAAATTTCTCAATACTTATATACCTGGAAATACTTGTCCCTACCCTATGCCCTTTTCTATTCATTGCCGGGACAGATGTTCTATAGTATTCAAGGCCACTCTCTCCACTTTGTATGAGTCAAGATTATTCGTTAGTTTGAAATTGTACCGTTGCAAATCAAGTTACTTACTTTAATTAAATATAAATAATTAATAGTTAGTACATAAATAATAGGCATTGTTTAATAATTATAATTTCCAAGTAAATAATTGACTTTATAACGTACTGATAACCTTAACTCACGCTTGACCTTGCATTAGGCCGTATATGACTGTACGATGTGCACTCTTCGCGCTCTACCTTCAAAACGGTTGGTCGTATGAAAAAAAAGTTTAAACAAAAGTTGTAGGGAATTTTATAGCCTACAACTTTTATAATAAATGCAAATCTCATTTAACCGATAGGAAGCCAGATATTCGCGAAAAACCGATTTTTGTGACCTTTGACCTTGAATATCTTGAGACGCGGACACGATAACGATTGTGACTTTTGAGGCAACATTTAGAATGACAAAACAAAGGTTCATACCAATTTGCAGCTTATTATCTTTCATTCCGAGGTTGACCCCTTTTTTTTACCTAATATGACTGGGCTATGTCTGCAGTTAAATTTTTTAAACTCGATAAAGCATATGTTGTACTTGCTTACAATTATTGCTAACTTAAAACGATACTTTACTAGAAACTTGCCATAACTAAATTCAAAGTTTCGTCCCAACCACGACAAGAGTCTAGCCGTAGCTTCGATTCTTCAAGTGCCGGCGAACGTGAGACGCTTGCAAATGGCTAATTAGTTACTTGTGAGAAATTCATATTACTCGTCACACTATCCACTCAATATACAACTTCCTTGATAGCTTGCGTACTATATGGAAAAGCTATGGACTTCGTGCGTTCTTAGTGTGTATAAGAAAGCAAACATTTGATGCATGATTTAAATATGTAAGTATGTAAATCATATCTGCGGCCTTATTGTTAACAGGAGATCCGTGTAGAGAACTTCTACCAAGCTGGAGTTCAGAAAAGTCTAAACGGTAGGGGTTGGTGCCAGTGACAGTAATGAAGTGATGGAGACGATCGACGAAAGGCACTAACGTATTATTAAATTAAATACGGGAAGATGGTTAATTACTTCCTATTAAATTTAATTATATTGTTTTCAATAGCTTGAATATTAAATTGTGTGCATGCGTTGCATGTTCGTGGTTGCACCTGTTCTTCAGTGGCAAGTGCGTGCCGGCATGCGTTGCTGCAAAGGTAGAAAGTGAAAAATGTATATGGTTTTTGTCCACACAAATGCCCCTTGCTGGCAATGAATCAAAGAGTAAGAAATTGGTTTAAATCTTCATTCTTGAAATGCTTACAGGCATTCGTAATTTTAATTTGAATTTACTCAAATGTTTTATTTTGAAAGCTCGTTCTCATCGCGTATTGCTCTTATCAACATTTATGAATAGAATGAGCTCATTTCAATCCGCAACTGCATGACCCAGATATCTGCATGATAAAGTTCTCCGACGACGTACACATTCGTTTGTTTTCATTGACGAAGTGAACGTGAGAGCAGAGAAGGTCAATGTGCGAACAACTCACGTGTTTGCAAATAATGTATAATCCAAATAAAGTTGCGAATTATTTGAAAATTTTATGATATAACATAAACTTTTCAATCGGCAAAACCAGAGCCTTGAGTTGCATTTAGTTTGAAATATATTGGAGCATTTTATAACCTTTCAAGCAGTTACTATTTATTACCATGAGCTCTGCAGGATTAAATAATACCTTATTACATGTTAAGGGGGGTAAAGTCTGGTGGCTACATTTGAAGCATATTTTTATGCTTTTTTTTTAAATGGTGAAAAAAAATAAAGTATGGATTGAAGAATAATAAGGAAAAATATCAGAACAATATATTGAGAATTAAGCCTCTGACAATTTTTCACAGGCTCAAAAAAACTGCTTTCCGGTAGTTATCAGATCTCGTCATTGGATATATGTACTCGTATAATCAAAAAACCCAAAAAGATTTTGTTAGTTTGTGAGTTTCTTGAAGAGTTCTTAGGCCTTTGTAAAAAATTTTTTTACAAAGACCTACTAGTTTTGCGACCTGTCTGTCCGTGCGTCACAGCAAGTTTCCTTAGAAACTATAAAGGCTAGAATGCTCAAACTTTGTGGGAAGGTCAGAAATGATGGTCTCTCAAAAGTTTAGGTCTTACCAGAAATTTGAAAATTTTTAAAGGGGGGTGTCCCCCTAATAACGAAGTAGCCTCTAAATTTTTTTTAAATTAAAGGTAGTTGAGTTGGATATCAAATGAAAGTTCTTGATTAGAGCTATAAGAATCTGAAAGAAAAAGGTCATTTTATGCATCAGGGGGTCCAGGGGATGGCTAAGTGTACAAAAAATTGCTTATGAAAGAAATTCTGCATCTTTTGCATAAACTGGAAAGATTTCTTATCCAAGTATTGGATGAATAATTCTAATTATCCATTCACACTACTAGAAAATTTGTTTGGGACGCTAGGCTGAGTACAAAGACCTTCTGGTAGGAGCACTCTCCTGCTTACTCAACTGGTTTAACCTTCTATTGCGTGCGAAACCATTAATGCGAACTTCAAGATTTTTTCTACGCTACATTATCGCACAAAAATTAAAGCTTATCCAAATATAGTTTACCTAACGTTAGTGAAATTGTACGTACTTTTGTTGTCTATGGCAAATGTCTTTATAACCACCATTTCACCAGCGCGAGTGTCAGGAGTTGCAGTGATTATAATTCCTCTTCTTTGGCTAAAACAAGTGAACAAGGTATGTAAAAGTATATTAAAATTATGTGATTTGTTTGTCAAGGCTTCTATTTTTTCTTCGCTAAGAAGTATTTTTCCCAAATCTATGTTTTTTAACTACTTTTTTCTTGTTTCTCTGCAGCAATTATTTCTGGCTTGGTATGCATACGGCGAAAAATAAATCTATCCAGAAATGGCTTCGCATACACTTCCCGTGCTTTCACCTATCAAGAAATGGCTCCGCATGCGTTCATCGTGCTTTTTTACCTTTTCAGCATGTTTCCTTCTCGCTTTTATGGGTCTTCTAAGGAAACACCTGGGGATGGTTATACTAGTAATGAAGATACTCTTACTGATTCTGATGATGAAAACCACTTTCTTACATTTGCAACCGCCACAAAAGACCAATCGTAATCTCTGAAACTGACACAGACTCCGGTGGTGATGAGTATAGTGATGTAGTTTCAAAATCAAACAAGTTGAAGTAGCAGGAGAGTATTCCTGACAGAAGGGTTTTGTAAAACAATTAATTAATCAAACAATATGTTCTGCATATGAAAACTTGACTAATATACAGATTCCATCAATCCCATAATTGTGTACAACTTAATAAGCGGAATTTGACGCTAGATGTCCGTACTAACAAACATCGTCAAAGCTCGAACTTGATATGCATGTCATTTTGAAGGTACATTTGACAGCTATCAAAATCAGTCAACAAAACAATTTATCTTGTGTGTATGTGTATCATTATTATTTTTCACGATGAATAACTTCGAAAATTGAAGAAAAAGACAGCGGGAGGTTCTGTTGGGTCATTTTTTTGCAAAGAAAACTGCTCCGGAAAGTCATCGTTTGCTTGTAGAAGTTTAGGCGACGATGCTTTAGCGAAAACACGGTGTTTTGAATGGTTTCAACGCTTCAAAAGTGGCGATTTTGATATCAAAGACAAAGAACGCCCAGGACAGCCAAAAAAATTGAAGACGAAGAATTGGAGACGCTACTCGATGAGGATTCGTGTCAAACGCAAGACGAACTTGCCAAATCGTTGGGAGTGACTCAGCAAGCCATTCCGAAACGTTTGAAAGCCGCCGGACACATTCAGAAGCTAGGTAATTGGGTCCTCTATGAGTTGAAGCCGAGAGACGTTGAACGGCACTTCTGTATGTCTGAAATGCTGCTTGAGCGCCATAAAAAGAAATCATTTTTCCATCGGATCGTGACTGGAGATGAAAAATGGATCCATTATGGCAATCCCAAGTGCAAAAAGTCATACTACTGTGACCGAAAATTAAGGTAACATTTGAATTTAAACTGCGCGCGTCGAAGGATCTGGAGAATTATTTTTTTAGGTTGGTAGTACTGTCAGTGACATCTATGATATGTCAAATTTCAATGTCAAAATATTCATTAGTGTTTGAGATATGCGTCGTTTCCGGGATGGCTTTCAGTTCCGTCTTCGCTGCGGCTTGAATTTCCTCTATCGTATCAAAACGGTGTCCCCGGAGCGGTCTTTTGAGCTTTCGAACAGCCAAAAGTCGCACGGCACCAGACCAGATGAGTACGGTGGTGGCGGAACGATATGGGTTGAGTTTTTGACGAAATGATCACGAATTACGAGTGCAGTATGGGATGGTGCATTATCGTGGTGTAAAAACCAAGAATTGTCTTTCCACGATTCCGACCTTTTTAGGCGGATAGCGTTACGCAAACGACGCATAACGTTCAAATAATATTCCTTGTTGACTGTTTGGCCCAGCGGAAGGAATTCATAATGCACAACACCATGATAATCGAAGAAGAGAAGAGGTTGATGGTCGCCCAGCACCCAGAACTCACTATACCACTTGTAAACATTTTTTTAGACATAGCCTCATCATCAAAGGCCTTCTGCACCATCCTAAATGTATCCGCAGCAGAAAATTGATTCCGCAAACAAAATTTAATGCAAATTCAAGAAATTTTGACATCGCAAAAAACCAAAAGCTCACTTTTAGCAGCTCACAAAACGATGCGTATCTCAAACACTAATGAATATTTTGACATGTAATTTTTTTTGGGATGGAATTCATAAATTGCCTGAAAGATGGGGAAATGTTGTAGCTTCCGATGGACAATACTTCGTATAAAATATATTGTAAGATTTTTCCAAAATAAAGCATCAAAAAAATGCCCCATTTTGATTTTATGGCAAACATGTAAATTTTATAAAATGTACTATTATTAACAAACTTGATCAAATTTTGACTGCTGAGGTATTTATTGCCCTTGCGCTCCTAAAGAGATACCTCTATGATTTTTTTCACATTTTTCAGGTCAATGGTGTCCAATCGTGAGGGGGGGGGGGGGGGCACACCATTTACGTACATTATCCCTTCCCGTGCACCCGTCGAAACAAAAATTATCATTTTAAGACCTGTTATAAAAATTGTTCATCAAGATCATTCATTTGACACCCATATTGCTTCATTCGGTTTTATATATTTTGTTGCGAAACTTAGAAGACAGTATCACTTTACATCTACTCACGTTTCTGGCTTATACAGTTTGCGCGAAAAAATGCTGTGTCACACGGACGAACGGATAGACAGACAGACAGGACGCAGTTTAGTAGGGATTTGTAAAATTATTTAACAATCCCCTAAAAAGCGGCCGACGAGAAAAACAGTTAAAGAAAAACTTATTTAGAATGAAGAGAAAATTCATTCGTGTAACAAAGAAAATTTTAAGTTTTAAGGCAACCAAGCTTTGACAGATTTCATTGAAGATTTAGATTCACCTGCTGACTTCTTTCAGTTTTTTTCACAAATGAATTGATTGAACTCGTAACTGCATTACAAATACTGAAGTCGATCAATTTATTAGTATTTTGATTATTGCCCAAGTAGTACAACTACCATCTACAAGACTGTATTGGTCTAACAGCTTAGGTCAGCCTCAAGTGAATGAGATCATGCAATTTAATCGCTTCGAGACTATAAAATGCTTTATTCACTTCAATAAAATGTTAGATTTAAAGCCAGCAGGTACACTAGGATTCGACAGACTATTCAAAAATAAACCTCTTTTGAACAAAATTAGTTTGCGCTTGCTTTTAGTGCCTAAGGAAGAGTACCTGGCAGTTGCCAAACAGATTATACCTACTAAATGTCATAAGTTAAAGCAGTAAAAGCCTGCCAAAACTAATAAATGGGGCGACAAAAATCAGGTGCTTAGTGGTGTTTTGGGATTTAATTATGACTTTGATATTTTTGCTGGTGATGAAAGCAACGTTTATCCAAGTAATATCTTACACCTGATCGAGGAGTGAATTTTAATGTTGTCGCGAAGTTGACAGAAACTAGTCCGAGAAATGTAAACCATAAACTTTTTTTTGACAACTGGTTCGATCGCGTAAACTTGCAAGTTTAACGGTTTCAGAATGGTTTGCTTCCATTTAAGATGAAAAAAGAAATTTTTTTTACGATTTCCGTATGTAAGCTGTTGTGCATAGGCTGGCTGGCAAAGATAATTTTCTTCAGGAACAAGTGAATCAGTTGTTGGTTTAAATGGTTTCGTGACGCCAGATAATATTGTAGACTTTTTTGTATTGCTATCTTGGTGCAATATATGGTGCTGTTTGGAGCAGGACCGACATCTGGAATTAGATGGGCGATTATTGATGACATTTCCGTTCCTTGAGCAATTTATGCCGTTGCTCTAACTTCAATGTATCGCATTGGTTTGTGTGATGATATTTGCTGCAAATGGTGTTATGTTATAGACAGTAAGTGCGTCTAACTTTTGGGGTTCCTTAGGGCCATTTAACGCTTCTTATGTCCTGAAACAACTTTTTAGGAACTCGATGAACGGCACCAAAGTGGGAATCTCTGACGATGCTCCAATAGACGTTTCCCATAAACTTCGTGTTTCATGGTCTATTCTTTGTGTGACCGAATAAATCATTAATATGTCAAAATGCTGAGTGTTTACCAATGCTCTTCATATTGGCAATGAGCTCAGCCGTTGTCTCCATGAATTGCTTAATGTTGGGAGCCGCGTTCTTCCTTGGCTGCTGGTAATTTGTGGAACGTATGTAGATAGCTCCACGCTATGGATCATTTATTGTCGTATTGTTTAGGAAGCATTTCGGATGCTGCCTCGTGATTCTCGCTGTTGATGTCCATATGCTGGAAGACACGTGTCGCCTATCCAGTCAGGTGAGTCTTTAGGTACTGTATCTTCTCTACAGAAGATTATTATTGTGCACCATTTAGATGAACAAATCGATAAACATCTGTCATTGCCTGTTACTCCCATCAAACTTGGAAATTATTAATCGCTCAAGCTGAACCTTTTTAGCTTCCGGTGCAGCAGCCTTAGTAATACAGGTGCTCAATCTATCTTTATGCTACCTTATGCCACCTTTGAATGCCAAATAGTGGTTCTCGCTGATCTCGAAATCTTCAAGATACGCTCAAGATTGATGGCCGTCTCGTTGAGCATACGAGTATTCTGCTCCTGACATGTTGTCCATAATTCCTGCAGCCGTTGCAACCTCGCCTCAAAATAGCCAAGGTTATGGCGATTCTTGCTATCCTTCCGAAGTTGTTCATTAGTCTCGCAAAGTAACAAATGTTGTGGTACAGTGTGACCGTAGTGGACGATATTCCCTTATCGTCCTTCGCGATAACAGATGCAGATGTTGATTTATCGCCTCTCGTTCCCGGCATATTCGCAGAGATCTTCCTCGGAATATAATTCAGTACTGGCGTTGGTCACTTTTTTAGGGTTTTGTACTAAAATACAAAACCCTATTGCAAACACGACCTGTGTCCGTCTGTCCGTCCGTCTGTATGTCACATCACTTTTTCTCCGAAACTATAGAGGCTACACCCATGAAACTTTGTGGAAAGGTCAGAAATGGTGAAAGTTGAAAGTTCAAGGGTGGAAAATTTTTTCAAAAGGGTTTAAGGGGGGTCGCCCCATATAGGGAGGTGAACCCTCAAAAAAAAATTTTCACTTATGGTTGTCGAGTGGGGTGTCATTGGAAAGGTCTTAATGAGATCTTCTCAAAACAAGTCTTAAAATTGCCGTATCGGTATCGAGGGTGGGAAGGGGAAATGTACGAACTTTTCGCGTACCCCCCTCGCGATTGGACACTTTCCATCCGAAAAATCAGAATAAAATCATGAATGTGGGCCTTTATGAGTATAACAACAACAAATACCTGAGAAGTCGAAATTCACTCAACTTTGTTAGTTATAGTATGATTTATCGATTTTATGTTTTCTTGAATATAATCAACGCTACCCTTAAATTCAATTAAATTCAGTACACAGATGACTATTTATAAGATTAAGCTGCCCTGCAAGTTTCATAAAGTACTTATAGCGATTTGAATTTTTCTGTATTACAATGGAACAATATGCGCTCTATTACTATAGAAACATATGGCTATGGAGCAATATGCGCTTTTTACCCACTTAGACACTACAGCTTTGCTAGGAAATTTCAGGAATAATAGGTATCATGAATATTTTTGAGAATCGGTTCAGTTAGTGGTATCAGTAATTGTAAAACAAAATAGTGGCTGTGTTAAATGCAAAGATTGAATAATTTTGAGTTATTTTTCCCCAACTTCAACGTTTAAGGTGCATGCTTTGAACACTTGATTCAATTTAATGAATGACTGAAGATGAGTACCTATAGTTAATACTCATAGGTGAAACAAGTCGAAGGGGCAGCTCCTAGCAAACGGGCTTTGTAAGCATTCTAGGATTCGAAAAAATAGGCCATGAATCGATGATTACAGTACAGGGGAGTGGCCCCTGAAAAAAAATTTTTTATCAAAGGTAGCCGATATGAGTATCAAATGAAAGTTCTTTATGAAAGCTTTTCAAAACAGTTCTTAAACTGACAGTTTTTGCTTCAGTGGGGGGCACAGGGGGGAAATACATGAAAAATGTGTTTACTTCCTCGCAAATGGACACTTGTGATCTAAAAAATCTGAATAAATTATCAAGGGAGATATTTATGGGTATAAAAATAAGAAATACCTCAGAAGTCGAAATTCGTTCAACTTTGTTAATAATAGTATGATCCTCGAATTTCACATTTTCTCCAATAAAATCGTCTTTGACTGTTTCTTGGTTTTATTCGTTGCTGGTTACTGCATGTTGTAAATTGAGTACAAACCCCTTCTGACATGAGCGTAGGTCTGTCTACCCAACTTGTTATTCTTTAAAACAACGAAACCAAATACTCGTCAGCACCAGCTTGTATAAAGCACTTTAAAAGATGGAGATTATGAGCACTGGCTGAGCTAAGAACAGCTTTCACCAATATAAATCAGGGCCAAATTACCTCTGTCTGTGATTATTTGCTGCTATTCAGCAATTACTATCCGGATCCATAGATATCCAATCTACAATCCGGCTCAATGGATCAAAATGTTGGAACTGATTTCTTCAATTCCAAACTGTGAAGACACAATAACAAGTTGGGTCAACAGACCTACGCTCATGTCAGAAGGGTTTTGTATTCAATTTACAAAATGCAGTCACCAGATCGAATCAAATCAAGAAACATGTCAAACACGATTTTATTGGAGAAAATATGAAATACGAAGGTCATACTATTATTAAGAAAGTTGAACAAATTTCGACTTCTGAGGTTTTTGGTATTGTTATACTCATAAATACCTCCCTTGATAATTATTTCAGATGTCCATCCGCGACGGAGGAAACACATTTTTCATGTATTTCCCCCCTGTACCCCCACTGAAGCAAAAACTGACAGTTTAACAACTGTTTTGAAAAGCTCTCATGAAAACTTTTATTTCATACTCATATCGGCTACGATTGATGAATTTTTTTTTTTTCAGGGGCCACTCTCCTGTACTGTTATCATCGATTCATGGCCTATTTTTTCGAATCCTAGAATGGTTACAAAACCCTTTTGCTAGGAGCTCTCTCCCACCTCCTTCACTTGTTTCCCTCATGAGCATTAATTGTAGGTACTCATCTTCAGTCATTCATTAAATTGAATCAAGTGTTCAAAGCATGCACCTTAAACGTTGAAGTTGGGAAAAAATAACTCAAGATTATTCAATCGTCGCATTTAAAACAGCCACTATTTTGGTTTACGATTACTGATACCACTAGCTGAACCGATTCTCAAAGATATACATGACACCTATCATTCCTGAAATTTTCATGCAAATTCTAGCAAAACTGTAGTTTCTGAGTCGGTAAAAAGCGCATGTTGTTCCATAGCCATATGTTGCCATAGTAATACATGCAGCGCATATTGTTCCATAGTAATACAGGAAAATTCAAACCGCTATAACTTCGCAAAATATGATTTAATCTTTATGAAACTTTCAGGATAGATTAATCTTATAAATAGACATCTATGTACTGAATTTCATTGAATTTAAAGGTTCAAGAAAACATAAAATCGATAAATCATACTATTACTAACAAAGTTGAGTGAATTGCGACTTCTAACGTATTTGTTGTTGTTGTACTCACCAAGGCCTACATTCCTGATTTTTTTCAGGTTTTTCGGATCACAGGTGTCCAATCGCGAGGGGGGGACACAAATTTTTCGTGTATTTCCCCTCCCTGTGCGCCCCTCGTTTTGAAAAGTTATCATCAAGACCTTTCATTTGATACCCATATTGGCTACCTTCAATGAAATTTTTTTTTCGGGGGGTCACTCTCCTATATGGGGAGACCCCCCTTAAATACCGTTTTGTAAAATTATTTTACAAAACCCTAAAAAACACACCGTATGATCCTGCCACTGATTACTGAAGAAAGTCTTTATTTCCATTTTGTCATATGTATAGTACAAAAACATAATCATTAAATTTGTAAGCGAGTTATAACCACTCGAATAGAGTTCAATCATTGGCAAAAATCTGCTTAGTGTTGCACAATATTCATACATTTCGATCACTTGAATGAGGTTCAATGGAACAAGCAAGAGTCCTTATTATGAGTGATTATAATGATCATGCCAACAAATTACTCAGAGTTCAATAAATTACATAAAATTCTTTAATGCATTTTTCTACTTTTCCGTACATTCGGTGAGCATCAATACTATGGATGAAGTACATTTAAGGGAATTTACTTTTTGAATTGAATAATATTAATTGTGATTCTAAACACCATTTTTCATATGTTGGTGAACCTCTAGAACCTGGGCTCCAGCCAAAATCGCATCCCAAAATTTTTTCAATGATCCTGATTGTTCTCAGGGAACTCAGAAAAACAAATTTAGGATGCCGCAAAGGAATTACGATAGAAAAACACTGGAAAAAGTAAAACAGCGGACTCATTTTTTTCAACTATTTAGTACATGTAGTCAATAATTTTGTTTATTTGTACATCTTGATAGAATTTAAATTGTTTAATTCAATTACTGCACTGGGAAAAATCTGCGGAGTTGTCTAAACACTGATCTGCGCAGATCTGAGAAATATGGTGTTGGGTCAAAGCAATTCTATTTGACTCAGTTTTCACTTGAATGAAGCAACTGCTTAGCTTCCCGTGAAATCAACTCCGCAAAGGAGATGAAATTTAAATTCATCTAAAATTGTATCACCATAATTGTTGTTCTGCTCCTACCGTTTTGATTTTTTTTTGAGCAAGACAAATTTTAATCTTACACAACTAAATGTAAGCTAAATGGATAGATCCAATGTCCGTGTGCCTTATCCTGAATTTGTTGTTCGAAGTTCCTGAAGACACTCAAGACCACTCCACCTCTAGAAATTTACTGCATATTTTTTCACACTGAATTATACAGGGTTGTCCATTTCATGGTAGGACAGTATAACCCAGCCATTCAACATCTGTCAGAATTAAATGTCATCCAAAGCGTGTTTTTTTAGTTGAAGGTTTGCCATTTAGAAATATAGATTGTTTAACAGTCGAAGAACCCGTTAAAATTATTAAATTTTATTATAAAAATGGTGATTCTGCTGTATCAACATTTAGGGCTTTACGAGCCGATTACGGCCGACATAATCGACATACACAGCAAACAATTTCGAACACAGTGAGAATATTTGAAGAGACTGGATCGGTTATTGATATTGCAAGGCCTGTGCATCATCGCAACATTCGTTCTGCTGAAAATATCGCTGTTGTTGCTCAAAGTGTGGAGGAAGACCCGAATTTGTCGTTTCTTCGACGTGCTCAACATTTGGGCTTGTCTTACGGCTCATTGTGGCTTTTGGATTTGCATCTCCATCCGTACAAAATCCAAGTCACTCAAGAACTTAAGCTTCAAGACCATACCCAACGCAGAATGCATGCGAATTGGGTGATTGAACAAGCCATTGATAGCGATTTTTCGATCAAAATTATCTTTAGTGATGAGGCTCATTTTTCGCTCAGTGGTTACGTAAATAAACAGAATTGCCGCATATGGGGCTCTCAAAATCCTCAGGTGATCGCAGAAAGGCCTTTGCATCCGGAAAAAGTGACCGTTTGGTGTGCATTATGGTCTGGTGGTGTTATTGGCCCGTATTTTTTTGAAAACGATCAAGGAAGAGCCATTACAGTCAATTCTGACCGCTATGGACGGATGTTAACTGATTATTTTTGGAGAGAAATTGAAGATTATGATCTGGAGAACATGTGGTTCCAGCAGGACAGAGCCACAAGCCACACAACACAGGCTAATCGAGCACTTTTGCAAGAGAAATTTCCAGGACGCGTAATTTCGAGATTGAGTGATCCTGCGACCTAACACCTTTGGATTTCTTTTTATGGGGCTATGCGAAAGATCGTGTTTACGCGAGCAATCCTCAAAACCTTGAGCAATCAAAAACCAATATTCGTGCAGTTATGGCCGAGATATTGCGAGAAATGTGCCGAAAAGTCATTGAAAATTACCTCAAAAGGATTGAGGCCTCTAAGAGGTCCCGTGGAGGACGTTTGAGTGATGTTGTATTTCACGTATAATGGCAAGGTTCAATCTTTATATTGCATAAAAAATTTTGTTTCCATCTGAATATTTTATGTGTTTTCTTTAGCTTTACTTTCCCAAGCGTAAAATGAATAACCCTATCGCTAAGGCAGCAAAAAGACAAATTTCGGATCCGAAACGGAAATCCTTCACTGGAATTTTCTTCAATGCATAGTACTACTAAGAGGTGTTATTTTGAATAGGTCTTGTGATTTAACACCTTGCGACTTCTTCCTTTGGGGCACGTGAAAGAGAAGGTCTACACCAAGACCTCAAAGATGTAACTCGTGAGGCTATCGAGGACATAGGGCAGCCACTTTGCGGTTTGGTTATGGAAAATTTCATGAAAAGGATGTGGTCCTGTAAGCGTGGTCGTGTTGGTCATTTGCCTGATGTTAGTTTCCACTATTAACGGCATACCTTCTTCTTTATAATGAAATAAGCATCCGATCATTTATATTAAAAAATGGAATTTTTCTTTTAATATAAAAAACACCTCTTATTGGAAAACCCTATATAAGCATAAGGTGTAAGTGTTGTTTTACCTAGAAGTGCAAAACTCTATCGAAATCACGGCCTGTGTTCTTTCTTCTGACTATGGGATGCAACTGAGTTATGTCTATGCCCACATATGCTTTAAACAAAAAATCAATTTGGCATCATATACTTTTACTTTCAATCGATGCAAACGCAATATATCATTTCCCGGATATACTCGTAATACACGCGCGAAGTAATTTTCATGACCGTCAGCAAGTCATTTTTCATACGCATTGCGCAACTAACCTGCAATCAGACAAAATAAAGGCATAAAAAGAAAGCATGTGCATTGCGGCGAGCCCCCCAGTCTAATTTGTAAGTGCTGATTTGCTCGTTATTCGCTAAATTCCCCCAAATAGTGACTTAAAAGTATTCTCGGTCTTGTTCAATTGAAGTTATTGGTTTGAGAGTTTTTTAATTCTAAGCTCCCACGGCATACATAAATGGCGCAGTGGGGTAAAGTCGTGACAGAGTCTTAAGTCTTTAATTAAGAAAAACCGAAAAAAGTGAAATACCCGCGAATAATCAATGAAAAAATGAATACAAATAAAAAAACCGCGTTCGCTATATTGTTTGGGAGAACCGGCGTGTGAGGTTGCTCAGCAACCCAAGCAGAATGCAATAATAAAAAGAAGAAAAAGCGTGTGAAAAAAAACGAGCCGAAATTAAATGAATTTGAAATGAATTTCCGCCAAAAGCGAGATTTAGAAGAAGTTCTAGCGTCAAAACAACAGCTTCAAGGACGAGAAACATAAATTGAATAACAGACTGAGATTCTTCGCTATCTAACAATTCGGATCATTATCGAGAAAAGGCACTACGTGAAATACGATGCATGATGACTTTCACCGGAACAGACGGTCTCAATAAATAGATTTTTGAGCACTATGGAACACTATTTAAATGAAATTCAAAATAAGGAGACCAACAAAGCAGCAGTACGTGTCATATTTTATGAAAACATTCAACGACCAGCGTAGGAAGTAATTATCAATTTACCAAATACCGATAACTGGGAGGAAATCAAGGGGGCGTTGGAACAGGCTTACCCACTCGATACAGAATCTGCAGAAATTTATAGAAGCATCCACAACATAAGAGTAGACACAGTAATTTATTTAATGATATATCTATTTACAGAAAAACTCTAATTATAATATAGACATGCAAATACACAAAACTAGGCAAGTTAAACAGAACTAAAGAAAATTCAAGGTAGATAGATTCCTTCAAAGAAAGAAAAAAGTCTAATGACTTAATAGACTAAGATAAAATGACATTATACACAATCACCAAATAGCGCAAGAAAAACAGTAATTTTTAAAAAGTAAATACACAAGAGAAACTTTATCATGATAGAAAAATTCAAGAACATCTCGTTGTAATCGAGTTTTATGTTCGTACAAACTGAAAGGTATAGGACCAAGACTAAGAATGTTATGATTCTGAGGCAAATGTATGTGTTAAATCAGTACTTTTATCCTTTGTTTTATATTCAAATCGAACCGCCCTTTTGTAATTCCCTTTTAATCGCTTGTGGAGCCACTTATATTTTGTTCTTAATCTAACACAACGATAGTTGTCAAATTTAGTTCTTCTTTGTATTCTGTCGAGACAAGTTGTACTTTTGTGTTCTAATAAATCTTTATTACTGGACAATAAACCTGAACAGTTTTCTTGCACGACCTCCTGGTTTTCCTGACAGGTTATGGGCCCAGGTCACGCGGCGCGAAATAAAAGAAACAGTAATAAGTTAGATTGATCGGAAATCGGTACGCGAGAGTGAGGTTGTGTTTGATTCTCGAACGTTCGACGAAGCAACCAAAATTCAAGATGGCTACCACCGCCATGACGCGCATCGAACTTCTAACAAAGGACAACTTTGACACGTGGAAGATCCACATGAGGGCCCTACTCATAAAAAATCACGCGTGGGGCTACGTGAATGGCTCAAAGGTAAAGCCTGAGCCAGGCGAAGAGAACAACGCCGAAATAGAAGGATGGGAAACGGGCGATAGCAAGGCTATGTCGGACATTTTCCTGGGGATTTCATCCTCGGAACTGAAACAGGTCAAAGATTGTGCGACGTCGAGAGAACTTTGGCTAAAGTTGGAGACTGTTTACCAGTCTAAGGGCCCCGCGAGGAAAGCGAACCTGCTGAAACAAATCGTCTTACAGAGGATGAGCGAGGGCGACGACGTTCGCGATCATCTGCGAAAATTCTTTGACGCTGTTGACCGACTGAGCGACATGGAAGTGCCGATAAACGATGACCTACTGTCGATACTGTTGCTTTACAGTTTACCGGCCAACTTCGACAGTTTCCGGATTGCTATCGAGTCACGTGACGAGCTCCCCATTCCGGAAACACTGCGAATCAAAATCGTGGAAGAAAGTGACGCGCGAAAGAACAATGGACCAGTGCAGAACGCGATGGTAGTGGACAGGTCGAATCAACAGAAAACGGGTAAATCGGAGAAACGTGACGGAAGCAAATTCCCGTTCAAGTGCTACAAGTGCAACAAACCGGGTCACAAAGCAGCAGGTTGTCGATCCAAGAAGAAGAGCGATCAGGACAAGACGAATACTGGTAGCTTTACCCTGTACGCTGCTGTGGTTTCGAGTGCGCCTGGTGACGAGAGTTCCATGCTGGTTTATTCGACGCAAAAACGGTGGTGTCTAGATAGTGGTTGTACCGCGCACATGGCCAGTGACATTGACAGTTTCGAGAGTGTAGATGAGAACTTTTCAGACTCATTGAACCTGGCCAATTCTAGCTCCACGAAAATCAGTGCCAAGGGTGTCGCGCGATTGGTTACCCGAGTGAACGAAGACGATGAGACAGTTAACTTGAGTGATGTGCTGTACGTGCCGGACTTACGCATGAACTTGTTATCGGTCGCGAAGATCGTGGGCAAAGGTTACCGAGTGACCTTTTGCAAACGTTCGGCGGAAGTCGTCAGCGAGAAGGACGATCGCGTGGTGTTGTGCGCGGAGCGAGTCAACGGACTCTATTTAGTGAACGACTCGCGCGCTGCCGAGCAGCCGAGCGCCGCGCTTGCCAGCCGGGATCACGAGAAGTCCCTGATGGATTGGCACAAGGCTTTGGGTCACTTAAACGTAAAGGACATTCGCGAGGCATCCAAAAACAACGTTCTCCGAGGACTTGATTTGAGCGACGACGATACAACGGTGGACTGTGAGGTGTGCATCAAGGCGAAGATGACACGCCAGCCCTTCCCCAAGGTCTCCGAGAGGAAGTCAGCCCCAGGCGAGCTGATACACTCGGATGTGTGCGGACCGATGCGCATGCAATCCAACGGTCACGCCAGGTATTTCGTCACCTTTATAGATGACGCTACTCGATGGGGCGAGGTGCGATTCTTGCGACGGAAAAACGAGGTGTTCTCCGAGTTCCAGGCGTTCAAGAAGATGGTCGAGACGCAGCACGACTGGAAGATTAAGTGCCTGCAATCCGATAATGGCACCGAATATTCAAACAACCAGTTCGATGACTTCCTGAAGCGCTCTGGGATCAAACGTCGGCTAACCGTTCCGAACAATTCGGAACAAAACGGTATAGCTGAACGGAGGAACCGCACTCTGGTCGAGATGGCTCGTTGTTTGTTGATCCAGTCCGGTCTTCCTCCTACCTTCTGGACAGAAGCAGTGTGTACCGCGAACTTCACCAGAAACCGCTGTCCAACTTCAGCATTGGACGGCCGAACTCCGTTCGAGCTGTGGATGGGAGAGGTCCCGGATGTGAGCAGTTTTCAGGAGTTTGGAGCACCGGTTTACTGCCTGAACCGGACCAAGGATACCGGAAAGTTTGGACCTCGTGCCCGGAAAGGCATTTATCTCGGCCCCGCTGCAGATTCGAAGGCACTCAGGGTCAGGATACCTGAGGGGCGACGTGTCGAGATCTCACGAGATGTCCAGTTCCTGAAAACAACAGCAGAAAACAAGGTCGACCAGTACGAGGAGTTCATCCCAGAACAGGCGGATGTTCAGCCAAACACCGAGCAGGATGTAGAGGGTCCTGCCACATCGTCGGACGAGTACATCGACGTTGTACTAGGAGAGAAGCGCTCAACGAGAAGAACAGTCCAGCAACCAGATCAGCAGCAGCAGCAACCGGCCATGTTTGACGAAAACGACGAACCTCTCCGAGTTTTTGAGCCAGTTGAAGTTCCAGCCCCAGTCGGACAAACTCCAACGACGAAGCGCGGACCAGGCAGACCGAGGAAGATTTACACGGGTCGTCCTGGTAGACCAAGGGAACATCCTGTCGCGGAGAGAAATGAGGTCGCGGGGAGGAACGATGTTGCAGAAAGTGTCGACGTGGCAGAGGCAAACGACGCTGTACAGAACGATGCTGTACAGGACGACGCGAGCGGAGATGAGGACTATGCAACTGGAGAAGAAGATACCGCCCTCATCGCGGAAGTTCCACTGAAGTCAGCAGTCTCCAGGCCAGAGGAATACGAGTGGATGCTGGCGATGGCAGATGAATTTTCATCGATTTTGAAAAACAACACTTGGACCTTGGAGGATCGCCCGAAAAATCGCACAACTGTCGGCAGCCGCATCGTACTTAGAAACAAGTACGGCGCTGATGGAGCAGTCACCAAACGGAAGGCTAGGGTCGTGGCCAGGGGATTCACCCAATGCCCCGGGATGGACTACGGCGAGACCTACGCTCCTGTGGCTCGATTCAGCTCAATTCGCTTCGCCATGGCATTTGCGGCACAACGTGGCATGCATGTACGACAGTTTGACGTCGCTACCGCTTTCCTGAACGGTGTCATCGACGAGGAGATCTGGATGGAGTTGTCACATTACGCAAGTAATGTCCTGAAGTTCATCGTCGAGAACAACTACGGCTCCCGTGAAGTGGTCAACAAGGCTGCAAAGATGCTGTCCCAACTATCGTCCGGGAACAAGGTGTGCAAAATGCACAAGGCTCTATACGGCCTGAAACAGGCGGGACGATGCTGGTATCAGTGTCTGGACTCGGAGCTGGTGAAGTTTGGGGCGAGACCGACGTCAAGAGACGCGAGCGTCTACGTAAAGGACGCAGACAACGATCCACTGCTGATCGTTGTGTACGTCGACGACATTCTTGTCCTGTCACGTGATACCACTTCCAGATCAACGATTTGGGCGACGTGTCATACTGCTTGGGAATTGAGTTTGCTCGGGACGAGTCGACGATCACCATGAGTCAACGCGGGTATGTGCTGGACATACTCGATCGCTTCGGGATGTCGGACTGTCGGCCAGTTGCAACGCCACTTGTTCCTGGAGTTAAGCTGTCAAAGGGTGACATCTGGAGTGAGGAAGACGGGGAGAAACCACCGTATCTCTACCTGTCCGTGTGCACACGGCCGGACATTGCACATGCTGCGAGTGCTCTGAGCCGGTTCAACGATTCCTTCGGAACCAGCCACTGGCAAGCTGCAAAGCGAGTTTTGCGATACCTCAAAGGTACGCTCGACGCGGGCCTAAGCTACAGTGCGAAGGGAGGATGCCTGACCAGCTACGTGGACGCCGACTGGGCTGCCTGCATTGATGACCGGAGGTCATACACCAGCTACGCGTTCACGATGAGCGGCGGCCCTGTTTCCTGGGAGTCGAGGAAGCAGCGCACAGTTGCGCTGTCCTCGACGGAATCCGAGTACATGGCACTCACCGAGGCTTCCAAGGAGGCGATGCATCTGAAGAGACTGAGCGAAGAGATTGGCGCTCGTCCACCGAAGAAAATCGACATTCACATCGATAACCAGGGTGCGAAGAAGTTGGCAGAGAATCCTGTGCACCACACGAGAACCAAACACATAGATACACGACATCATTTTGTGAGAGAGGCTATTTCCGCAGGCGAGATCAATCTGGAGTACCTACCTACTGAGAAGATGCCAGCAGACATGCTCACCAAAGGGCTAACCAGTCCCAAACATTGGAACTGTCTAAATTACATGGGCATCGAAAAACAGATTGTTTAGACGATTATCGCTTTGAGGGGGAGTGTTAAATCAGTGCTTTTATCCTTTGTTTTATATTCAAATCGAACCGCCCTTTTGTAATTCCCTTTTAATCGCTTGTGGAGCCACCTATATTTTGTTCTTAATCTAACACAACGATAGTTGTCAAATTCAGTTCCTCTTTGTATTCTGTCCAGACAAATTGTACTTTTGTGTTCTAATAAATCTTTATTACTGGACAATAAACCTGAACAGTTTTCTTGCACGACCTCCTGGTTTTCCTGACAGTATGATACGAATGGCGAATTAAGAAAAGTTTTCGTACGTGCAAATGGGACGCTGAAGGTTACTGAAGATCGACTGACACGCTCAGAAGTATAGACAGAGATGTTACTACACAAAGTAGGCGACAAAAGATTGTGATAAAGATTGTAGAGCAGGCATTAATCTAGGAAGGACCTGCGTGATCTTAAGGAGAGCAAGTGTAGGAGTGATAGACGTTCACTATAGGAAACATATGGTATATGAAATTTGAAGACTGTACTGACTCAAGAGCATCAACTAAATAACGCTGATAAGGACACCACACGTGAGCACAGTACTCTAATTGACTGCGAAACAGTGAGAGAAATAGATACAAAAAGAAATGTTGGTGAAGCCTTTAGAAGTTCTTAAAATAAAACCAGCGATTCTAGATACCTTCGAAACAAAGAAGATATGGTGATCAAAGCGAAATTTATCATCAAAAATAACGCCAAGATCTTTGTGAGTAGAAACAACCCCAAGAGGGTTACCGCTGATTGAATAAGCAAATGAAATGGAGGATTTTTTTTACGGAAAAAGGACGTAAGGGAACACTTATCAATATTCAAAGGAAGGGAATTGGTAATGCTCCAGGAAACAAGCAACTCTAGATCTGCCTGGAGGCCTAAGCAGTCGTCAATGGAATGTATAACCCTAAGGATTTTTAAATCATCAGCATAGACATGCGACAAAGAGTTGAATAAAGAAGGAAGATCATTTATAAACGTTAAAAATAATAAGGGATCCGGGATAGAACCTTGAGGAATACCAGAATAAGGACAGTGTGAGGAAGACTTGCAAGACTTTACGTAACCACACACTCATGACCACAGAGGTAGGAGAGTAACCAGTGGAGAGGCGACGAGGCCTTAAGCTTTTCCATAAGAAGGCCGTGGTTGACTGAGTTGCAAGCTTTTGAGAAATCAGTGTAAATGACATCTACTTGGTACTTGTTATCTAAAGCAGAGGACACAGTGTGGAAGAAGGAAAGAAGATTAGTAAGAGTGGATCTACCTTTGATAAAACCATGTTGTTCAAAGGCTAGATGAGGAAGTAGAAGGGAATATAGCTTGTTATGAACTATTCGTTCGAGAATCTTGCTAAAAGCAGAAAGAAGGGTTATTTGGCGATAGTTCGAGATGGAAACTTTATTGCCAGATTTATGAATAGGAAAAACAGCTGAGTTCTTCTAGAGTGAAGGAAAAGTACCAGAAGCTAGACTGTTGTTAAACAAAATAAATAACGGGACACATAAAGACAAGGAGAGAGTTTCAGCAAAGATATTTGGGATACCATCAGGATCGTTGCTGCAATTTACATCTATCTGATTAAAAAGCAGCTCCACTTCTATGGGACTAATATAAGAAAAGGAAGTGGCTTGCCAAAATTGTTGGTCATACTCGACATAGGAGGAAGAAGTCGGCTTAGCATAAAAGGCAGAAAAATATTGAGCTAACAGTTCGATACTATCAAGGTACATAGAGCCGGCAAGGTATTGACATTTCTTAGCGACTTAATGTAATGTTTCGTCTGGTTCAATATGATTAAGATACTTTCTAATGAGTCTTTTTACTTCCACTCTTACAGTTCTAAGTTCTGGAAATCTGAACTGAGCCTACTGATACGGAATGTTTTGTGAGCCCTATCTTTGGCTTTTAAAGCTGGAGCAATTTGCGTATTGAACCACAGCGCATCTTTGCTTCTTTTCAGACGGACTGCAGGAGTATAAACTGCTATTAAAGAGTTAAGAAAGTGATAAAATTTGCGTGCGTCCTCAATATTCAGATTACGCAAGAGAGACAACCAATTGATTGAGAACATCTCGTTATGTATAGTAAAATAGTTAGCTTTGTTGATGTTGTATCGAATAGGAGTTGGGCTCCCTCTATTGGATACTAGCTCGACAGATGCCACAAAATAAAGGGAAGGGTGATGGGGGTCGAGATCAACATAAGACGAGAGGGCAGGGTCAAAGCAGAGGAAGGATTCAGGAAGATTTGTGAAAATGAGATCCAGGATTTTATTGTTTACATTCGGTGAGGAGTTAAGTTGTGTAAGGGAGCAAAGTGAAAAGAAACATGAAAGAGAAATCGAGAAGTTGTCATTGGAGAGGACAACAGTGTATAAGTGATTCCAGGAGATGTATGGAAGGTTGAAATCGCCACAAATCAAAATGAAAGTTTTGGAATTAAGATTGTTAATGTATGAAAACAACTCAGTGAAAAAATTTTCATAGATATAAACGGCACTATTATACGAAACATACACACACTTTAAATAATTTTATGGCAGATGATAAGGAAACAAAAATACTTTCAACTGGAAGGGAAGGAATTAAATCGGTGCAGCAACTGGAAATAATAGACGTTCTCACTTCAACAAGTGCACCTCCCCCGTCCAATTTTCCAGATAGTATGCGATCACGGTCCCGTCTGAAAAAATTGTAATAGGCAAGAATTTCGTTATCAAGAATATCTTCAGTAAGCCAAGTTTCAGTGAGACACACAATGTCATCAGTGGCGATAAAAGAAGCCAGACGAAGTTCATTGGCCTTGGTCCTAAGACCTTGAACATTTAGATAGTACACAGTTATAGAATTTTTGATTCTGGAGGATTTAGGATGACGCGATCGAAAATTTCTTGGTCTGCTGATGAACTCTTTAAAGAACACACCTTGCGGCCAGAAGTCCTTGCACAGTAGACTTGTGATACCTGAACTGATCGTGATCCGAAATGACGAAATTGTCTTGGGTACTCAAATTTTTCGAAGAAATTTGAAAAATCAACATTGAAACAAATTAATTGACTATATTATGTTGAGTCGCTTTTAATTGATTTAATTAAAGATATTACACCGGGTAACTATTTCAGAAATATTAGTGCAAAATAAATTTTAAATAATATTCGAGAAAGGAGGTAAGAACATTTTTGTATTCGATCAGAGTTCAAAAATGTGAGAGATGCAAATGATAAAAGTGATGTTTAAATGGTCGTAATAACTTGAAACAAAAGTAAGGTAAATTTCAAGTTGACATCAATCAAAGGAACTATGTTGCCCAAGACCATTTCGGACCAAATAGACATACAGAACAATAAACAACACAACAACAAAATTAGAATGGTAAAAAATTCAGTGGCCCAGCTTAAAAATTCAGGTAGGCGAAATCAAAGTTTCGCGGAAAAAAAAACGTTTCATATTAAAGTAAGCAAAGTTATACGCGAAATTCGGGTCAGTACAGGAATAACCCTACAGAGCCTATGGAAGTAGATAATGTGGAAAAATCTGGTTAAACCAAATCAGGTGGGTCTTTTTTAACCCTGCCAAGGTCACAGAAATGACACCAGATATAATGAACTAGCATACTATGCCAGTGATCATCAGTGAATTCTACTTGAGATCAGTGATGTTGTCTCCCGACGTCCGTGCTCTCGACCTTCTGAAATTGGGTGGACCATCAGAAAGATGGACATTGAGAAATTCGTCGAGGTGCTCCGCTGCAAGGAGATGCACAGGGGACGGGAGAACTGGCAGCTCAAGACGTCGTGAACTCAACTATGAGCATCATCATTATCATGTCCCGTTGAAAACCTCGGCACGAAAAGCCCCCAGTGCACTGGTGGTCGACGGAAATCGCTGAAAAGTGAAGGGAGTGTCACAAGCTTCGGGATGAGGCCCAACGGGCACGAAGCCGTGATAAGGCATGCAACCGGATAGCAGCATGTAAGCCGGCCAGGAAATACCTTCGCAAATTGATTAACAACAGCAACGCTCGCTGCTGGCAAGATCTGGTGGACAATGTGAACAAGGATCCGTGGGGCCTTGGCTACAAGCTAATTATGTTGAAGCTTGGTGCCCTACGGAAACTTTGCATACATTATGCGGAAAAGATGGACTAGATAGTGCGCGCACTCTACTCCGACCATCCAGTCTGTTTTGACGCTGTCCATCGTGAAACAGCAGTCGAGCGTGCACTCTTCATATAGGCGGAACTGGAAGTGGCAATCCTTTCACTGAAAGCGAAGAAGGCTCTAAGTCCAGATGGTGTTCCAGCTGAGGTGTTGCAACTTGTCTATCACCATTGTCCTGACTTGCTGCTCAGCACATCAACGTTTGCTATTGGACTGGGTTTCCTCAGTACGATGGAATGTGGCGAGGCTCGTGCTGATCAGCAAGGGGAAGGCAAGTCCTGGATCACCGTCTGCAAAGCTGCCATGCATGCTAGGGGCGGCTGGAAAAGTGTTCGAGAAACTCATCAAGGGAAAACTCAATGAGGCGTGATACCTATTGCCCTCCTTGCTAGAGAGCACCGCGCTATTTACCTGCGTCGAAACGAGGACGCGAGGGAGATGGTTGTCCGCGAGGAGCGACAGCGCTCACTCAACGATTGGCAGCAGTCTTGGATGAATGTAGGAAAGGAAGGTGGACTGCGCGCTTCATTTATGATGTGGGACCGTGACTAAATTGAAGGCATGGTAAGACTGACTAGTTTTTGAGCGGCCATGGGTTTTTTCAGTCTTACCTGAACAAGATTGGTAAATCACGGTCCGCCGATTGTCAGTTTTGCCCAGGAGGGGAAGACAATGCTCGCCACACATTTTTTGGGTGCACAAAATGTGACAGGCTGCGAAGGGACCTAACCAGGGAGACGGGATAGCTCACCCCGGATAGTATAGTCGCGGTGATGCTCGAATCGGTTGACAAATAGAACTAGATGGCACATTATGTTTGGGCAGTCTTAAAAGATAAAAAAAGACTCACAGTAGCCGGGGGCGTTGGGGCTGGGGATCGCTTGTCTGGCAATTCCTCTTCACCTCTCCCTAGAAGAGGGCGTAACAAAACGAGACCTGGCCCGAAGTAATGTGTCAAACGGTTCCAGGCTGGTTTCTCGGGATGACAGGGAAACACCTCCCCTGCCATCCAGAGAATCCAGCCAGTAGTCCATGCGCTTGCGAGCATGGGAGTTCCACACTCTGTGCGTAAATGACCTTCACCTCCCAACCACAAAAAAAAATTATTAGGATTGCGGAGTAATACAAATTTCTTCATATTCCGAAGCCAGTTCAACTTTTTTTTTCTCAAGTAGCCTCAGAAGAACTACCCCTTATCTGCATAACCCATAATCGGGCTAAATATGTCGCTCTGATTGGTACGAGATTCGTTTAGTGTGATAGACGATTCGCTGAAATGTTGCTAGAATTAGAAGGCAAGTAAAAAATTTGATAAATAGAAAATATAAATTTATATTAAGTGTCAATCTTCTCAACATTTTAGAAACAATTAGCAATTTCACAATAACCTATAATTGACAAATTCTAACCTTTCTCAAAAACCCTTACTCTTTAGCAGAAATAAGTCATAGGAAATAGCTCAAAATGACTATTTCAAAGGCTCAAATAGATCATTTGGATCAGGCAGAATATGAAAGATTAACAAGAGTAATTCGAATATTTAAGTAATTTTGTAAAGGAAGGCGATCACCAGACAAATACGTTGAGCATTCAACACCAAACAATAACAGGCCAACAAATTAATGCCTAACTTTACAGATATCCGCCAACGCATGAAAAGGAAGTCAGAAACAAAATTAGAGAAATGGAGGAACAGGTTATCTTTACTAAAACTCATTCACGATATTCTAACCCACTGATTGTCTTTCCGAAAGAGTTGATATCCTGGGGAGAAAATACAGAATTGTAATTGATTACCATCGCCTGAAGGAAGTTACTATCGAAGATAAATTCTGTTATAGTTGATGCAGTCTGTTTGCAGTGACTGTTTGGTGCGTGTTCGATTACATGAAAGCTTAAACCTGCTCTGAAGAAATTTTAAACACCCAAAACTCTGTGTTTTCCCGAGTCTTCCCTAAGGCTTCTCTTTGAGAATGATAGCCTTTAAAGTTTCTAAATTTACGCTGCAGGACCATAAATTACGGAAATAATCGCACTTTACGATTTCGGCGATACAAAATTTCAACTAATCAAGTTGTGCCAAATGGCTAGCATCAACAGGGTAACGGTCGCCTTGAACGATACGAAAAGTGTTCTTTGCATCATTGAACGCATACGCGATCGGGAATGGAACACTTTCTGTCATTATTGGATGTTCTTTGCATCATCCGTCAAAAGAACGGGAACATGAGGAAAACGGAATTTTTGTGTGTACGCGGACTTTACAAAATAAATTTTTTTTCTTGAAAAATCATCTTCATTAGAATTAAATTCTGAGCTCTGGAAGTGTTAATTTTACCGGCTAACGTCTGAATTACTGTGTCTGCAAAAAATATTGTGGTTATCGTAAGATCGTTTCGAACTGGCGAAATTCAAAAGTGCAGCCCATGCAACAGATGTCAATCGCCCTCCGTTCCACATCTTGGGAACTTTTCGAAGTTGTAATACAATTGCAAGTGAGTGAAGTGTAATCGAGGCTTACCAATGTTTTTCCAATTGAAGAATCGATTGAGTTTCTAGATACATCAGAGATTCAAATGCCTGTGACAACCGGAACGAATACATGGAAGGCACGCAGAAAAGAACTTGCATCAAACTTAATTAGCGGTGGGCCTAATTTAGATCCCGTAAGGAAGTTGACTAATGTGTTCGTGGCAGACGGGCCGATCACACATTTGAGAGTGACGCCTGAATATGTAGCTGTTCAGCACTTAATGCACACACGTGAAAATTTATCTATTCGACATGGTATTTTTCCCGGTCGGCGTCATGAGCTTTGTTTTATTCTCATTGATTTGTAGCCCTACTAGTTTTGTTTCGCTGTCTGCGTTTCAGGAAGAGTTTTTGGCAGTTGTTTATGACCGAGACAAAATGTTCATGTCGTCCGCATAGGCTAATACTTGGCTCCACTTATATAGTGATGTACCTCGTGTTTCGACAGGAAGCTTCCTTATGACGTACGTACATCAGAGCCAAATTGAGTAGCGATTGGGCCAGCCCATTTCCCTGCTTTAGTACAATATTTGTGTCAAAGGCATCGGCGAGTTGGTTATTGATGCAGACTTGGGAGGTCGTCGACGTTATTGTCATTTTGGGAAGACGGACTAATTTGGCTGGGATGCCAAAGTAAAGGATTATTTGGTACAGTACGTTACGATCAATACTGTCGTATACTCGCTTAAAGTCAACGAAAATTTGGTGTACGTCTATGTTGAGCTCCCAGCATTTTCCAAGT
Organism: Odontomyia ornata; assembly: GCA_963969285.1. Lineage (NCBI taxonomy): Eukaryota > Metazoa > Arthropoda > Insecta > Diptera > Stratiomyidae > Odontomyia > Odontomyia ornata. The sequence continues at coordinate 140,530,681 of OZ017741.1, read as the reverse complement.
ACCAGTTTGACAGTGAATAATCGGCCTATTGTCAATCTACCTGCTCTAAAACCACTTTGATACTTCCCAATAATACTGTTGGCGTATGATTCGATTTTATTTTCCAAAATCATTGAAAATAGTTTGTACGCCGTACAAAATAGTGACATGCGTCTATAATTTTCGCACTGTAGCTTGTCACCTTTTTTTGTGGATAGGGAATATAATTGATTGGCTCCACTCTTTCGGCATATGTTCTTGTTGCCAAATGTGCGGAATGACTTTGTGAATAGCCTTATGAACATTTCTTCTTCTTTGTAGTACTACAGCCCCGCTTGGGCCTTCGTTTAGAGATAGTTAGAGTATCTCATTTTCATGACCGTATTGATTTTTCGGAAGTTGATTTGGTCAGTACCATGCTCCCGTGTGCTTGCTCAGCTATGATATGATCTGATTAAATCAGTACTTATCACCACTGAGTGAACACTCGTAGTCTGTCCGAAAAATCCCCCGAACTAAATCACGTTGCTCCAAACGAGATTTGAACCTGGGACCTTCGGCTTACGCGTTCATGCTCTAACCACTAGACCACACAGACTACGCCTTATGAACATTGCTGCCACCATATTTGATGAACTCCACTGAAATCTCATCGATGCCCGGCGCTTTATTATTTTTTGGGCTTTGATGGTGAAACAAACTTCATCCAGAGTTGGTGGGGCCAATGGAAAATTTCCAGAAACATCCATAGGCTCCGAAGCCCTGGAGCTGTGCGGAGGATTCAGGCGGTTCTCGAAATATGATGCCTATCTTTCATTAATCTTTGATTCATCACCGATGATATTACCGATATCATCACGACAGGGCGTGGTATTGGACTGAAAATCACGTTTCAGGCTTTTCACTAGCTTGTATGCTTGTCTTCTGTTGTTGCTCGCTAGTCTTTTCAGCTTTGTCAAATTTTACTTGGCCACCGCTTTTGATAATCTGGCTCTCAGATATCATATCAAAAAAACATTTGTAAGTAGCACCTTGTTTCAATGACCATTAGCATCATAGGTATCTAAGTGCGCTAGCCCTGAGCCTTGCACAGTTAATAGTTTGCTGTCTTAAACTCGTATATTCTTCACTGAAGAAATAGTCTCATTCTGAGGCAAATTGTGTTTGGTCATGTGTGGCGATGCACCGAAGTCTTCTTTTGAACTCGCTACAAATACAGCAGCGTTTGATAAACTGCTTAATTTTTGTTGTGTGTCTAGCTTTAGACGTGCATTCTGGACTTATATTTCCATACTTGTTGCAAGTGTAGCACCGCGGTCCTTTGGAATGCTTCTTATAGTGTTTGTGAAAATGACCTATTTCTAAAAAGAATCATAATGGGTGGTCAAAAATTGATTGTTTACGATAACTCAGTCCAAAAACGATCATGGACCAAGCAAGACGAGCCCCCATACTCGACATCCGAAGCCAATATACACCAAAAGAAGATTGTGCTTTCTGTGTGGTGGGATTACAAGGGTGAAGTCTTCTTTGAGCTGAGTCCAAGAAATCAAACTATTGATTCAAATGTCTACTGTCGTCAACTATCGAAATTTAACGAAGAAGCCAAATAGAAACGCTCTGAACTGGCCAATCGCAAAGGTGTGATGTTCCATCATGATAACATCAGACCCGACGCCTCTGTGATGTTTGTTGATAATATAAATAAATTTATTCGAAAAAACATGAAATAAACGACGTTAATTATCACACAACCCAATGAAAGAATACACTCGCTATAATGTCATAGAGTAGAGTAAGAAAAAAAATACAAGCAGAAATGGCTGAGTTAGAGTTGGCTTTACAACTCGTGAAAGTTCAAATTATATGAGTATTTATAGAGATAAAACTGTCGAGAAGTTATCACTTCTGAACTTTCTATAAAATTTGGAGATTGTAGCCTTTACAGTTCCTGTAATAAAGCGCCTTGACACGCCGTGGGACAAATATACTAGCAAAATTCAATAATGGTTTATATTTTAGAGCAAAACTGTTATAAGAACGATGTCTAAAATCTTTTTACGTATGATGATAAGAAAGAAGCACTTAATACTAAAAACTATAAAATTATTAGTGACATACCGAATAAAATACAGAAAACTATGTAGAATTGACTTTTATCGTTTCGTGAACATTATATTAATTTTTCATCTACGAATGACACGGGGAGCTCTGCTAACTCCTTCGACTAAAACTTTTATTCAGTAGTCAATTCAATTATCATATCAGCCACTATTACCCCAAAGTCTTTATCACCTTTCATAAAGTTGAACGCAAAAATTTAAAGGATTAAACTTTTTGCTTCACTTACACCCCCCAACTGTTAAAGCAAAAAACATTTTTATATTTCCCTCTATTGTGATGACTTGCCAAAGAACAAGTTTCATGCAATCCACAAAATCAACAAAAGCTTCCCAGGGGGTTGCTACAGCAGCCATGCCACCACAAAAAAATAAGTTTTGTAACTTTCGCTCATTCGAAATAAAATACCTTGAACTTTACGACCTGAACGCAACAAGGTTGCGGCGAGTGGACTTGATGTACGAAGAAATTGGAAATATTTTATGTAGGTGACAAAAGAATGCGATTTAACAAAATGGAAAAAAATGAGTAAATCGTTTCGAGTGATTGAATGGTCCTGTGTCACGTTATTTGCTCATATCTATCAAAGAAATCAATTATCGCAGTTGCACACACAAATCCCAAACGATAATTCATTGATGACGAACGATAAATGACGCAAGCAAGGAAGAGACGTGAGCTCAATCAGAAGACACGGGGTGAGAGAGGCCGCTGAATTTTAATTCTGACAAGTTTGCGTGATTGTTATGTTAGCAAGTTATAGAAGTAATGGTTTTCCACATATTTTATCACACCGCAAACTTGTCGCCCTTCGGCGCTTCTTGCTCGAGAGTTGTGGGAAAATTTTGCTAGCGGCTCTAATGAATATGCGAGAGCTTACGAAAATTATGAACAATTTTGTACTGATGTTAGTTTGGTCGGATCATGAAAATATTTTATATACTCATAATTGAGATGAACTGAAACCAGTGGGAACGGAACCAGGCGATCTAGTCTACGAATTAGTGGGGGCTAGGAGTCACTTCCTTTGTAAAAAATAGAGCTGTTAGCTGCAGGAAGAATATCCTAGTGATTATGCCAATTTATGTATTATTAGAGTTTCACCTTGAACTTGCAGTGTCACGATTTTTTCAACGCTCTTTAGCAACAGCATAAACTTTTGCTACTGAATTGAACGTTAATTTGTTATGTATATTAACCGTGAGCACTTCACATGGCTTTGTTCCTCGGCGATTAATTGCTTCCGGTGCTCAATGTTAAATTTTCGCACCCTGCTTGGTGAAGCCGATGGTAGTCCGAGCATTTACTCGCTGCTGAGCATAAGATTCGCACATTGCATTGCAAATCCTAACACCAAAATTTATGTAGCATTCGCGTGATTCCGTTTACAGTGCTTTAATGTGGCAATCAAATAAGCACTGGCAATAAATAGCTTCCTTTAAAAGTTTCCTCAGTACTCATTGCATTTCCCCCCCGTAGTGTTGATAGAAATGAACCGAATCCAGCCCAGGCATCCATCCTTTGAAGCCAGTTAAGTCAGCGCAGGAATGAATAGGAGCAAAGTGTACAATGTAATGAGCAGGGAGCAGGGATTGAACGTAAAAATGGAAATTTATAAATGCAATTTGATTTGCATACGAATATGAGTTTTACTCAAACGTGAAAATCGCAATTGTGTAGCTAGAATTTTCTGTAACGGCCTGGGCGGTAGTAGAGAAGCACGTCCCGGAACTATTGTCGATGTTGTAGGTGTTTTGTACTCGTATGTGGCCGAGGCATGGATACATTCGTGAATGTTTAAAGTTTTCAGAATGGCTGGCCTTAAGTGGCAATTGTGAGCTCATTATTGTTATAAGTGAGTATTTAATACAGGTCGCAAATTTATTTTTCGAGATGGGTGTGTGTAGAGTTGTTGAAACGAGAGATGCTTGGATTTTAAATTGTATGATGTAAGTTTTGAGTATGTTTACTCGTGCATTTAGTACAGCCTTGGACGAGCTCCAGTTTAATGAATCTGTAAATAATGCGATAAAATTTTGACCTGCTTTGATCAACGCGTTATTTCGCGAACAACTTTTAGCAACGTGCTATTTATTGCTTTATTATGCAGTCCTAAAATATGAGTTATGCTGCATTAGGTCAGTCACTCAATGTCTTTGCGATTGAGCCACAAGCGCCAGGCCATTGATGAGACAAGTGCTCCACCTGCTCTGCTACTCGACTCAAATATTCTGGAGCAGCAGCATTTCTTTCTGATTATCCCCTACACAGGTTAGTCCTTTATTGTTCTTCAGCAAGGAGCACGATGGGTTCTCCTCTAGCAATAACCAGCCCCGCCGTTTGCAGACAATGCGGTATGAAGATGGAATAGTTAAGTTCTTCGCACCTGCACCTGCGTCAGTCACTTTCGGTACAAGTCTTTACTAAGAGTGTCAGCAGAAATCTTAGAAGCGTACAGAAGCGCTACCTTCACTGCCCTCATTATTAGGAATCTGTTGCTCGAGAAGGATCCCTCACATTTGGCGGTAGGGCGACTGAGAGCTAAGACTCCCGCAGCTGCCTTGTGCGCTTTGCCTTGATCTGATCCAAGAAGCTCATTTTCGGGCCAACCGTTAAACTCAGGTGTGTAGTAACCGCGCATACAATTTGTGCAGAAACATCACGCGCAAATAATTTATGTCGAGCAAAATTAAATTCGAACTCAGCAAAATATGGAAATTAACGTCGCCCCACGTAAAATTTCCCCTAATAAGTTCCAGTTCCGCATGAATTGGATGTTGGCAACACTACCAACGAAAAAGGCGGCAAAAAAGATGATTTGATGGTTCTGTCAAGTGTCCAGTGCTAGTCCGGTCTGATAAAATGATGTAAACTGTCTCGTTGCTTATTAGTGGTTTGTGCTATTACCATTAACCTCAACAGCGAAGCAAAACTAGAAGGGTTACAAATCAATGAGAATACAACAAAGCTCGTGACAATGCCGGGGAAAAATACCTCAAATACACAAAATATTACACTTGGCGAATACAGCATCGAAAATGTGGGTGAATTTGTTTATTAAGACGCCAAAATAAAGAGAGCCATTAATGAAAGAGACAAAATATGACGAAGAATACAGCTCGCAGATAAAATTTTTTCTTTAATTTTGACAATCTGTAGCTGCATACACAGGAAAACAAATTTCCAAGTACACAAATCTGTGATAAGACCAGTGCTATGCTATGGGTGTGAAACATAGACCCTACCCAAAGCATCCCCAGATATATTGAACGTCTTTGAGCGACGGGTCCTGAGGGGGATAATCGGAGCGAAACTAGACGGAGACCAATGGTGAATTCGATACAACCATGAGCAGTATAAGATTTTTGACGAGCCGGAGGTCTTAAAAATTGTAAAACTGCGGAAGCTGCAATTGGCTGACCATATGAATTGTATGGGCGAGCAACGGATACCCAAAAGGTATTCGTTGGAAAAATTGAAGGGTGAAGACCAGTGGGGAACCCGAAGAAACACTGACTTGACCTGGTCCACGAGGACAGTTCAAAATTGGAGGACGCAGTCAATAGACTGAGACAGATGGAGGCGCTTGTTTCAGGAAGCGAAGAACCGAGGGGGCCTGCAGTGATACGAAGAAGAAGAAAGAATTTTATCAGACGACAGCAACCATTGTCCGTTCCCGCAAATCTCACGAAGATTAACTACTTGTTGTGCGGGTGGTGAATGTCATTTACGCACTGAGTGTAGGGCCTGCACGCTCGCGAGCGACTGGACTACCTACTAAACACCTCCCATGTCAACCTGAGAACCTTGCCTGGAACTGTTTGATGCATTTCTTCGGGCCAGGTCTCGTTTTGCTACGCCGTGAGCCGCCTTAAAGCTGGGGGATCTTTCTCTAGCGGGAGAGGAGGGAGAAATTGCCAGACAAGCAATCCTCCGCGGCTGGTTCGAGTCATTTTTATCTTTTGGGACTGCCCGAACATAATGAGTCACATGGTTCCATTAGCCAACCGATGCAAGCATCACCGCGACTTTACTATCCTGGGTGAGCTCTCCCGTCTCCCTGTAGAAATTCCGTCGCTGACTGTACTATTTTTTGCAATGTGCGGCAGGCATCGTCTTCCTCTCCTGAGCGAAATCGACAGCCGGAGGACCGTGTTTTAACAATCTTTTGCCGGTAAGACTGAAAACACCCATGCCCGCTCAACAGCAAAATCAAATAGAAGCCAGTCTCACCATGCCTTCGATTTAGCAGCGGTCTTACATCCGGGATAATGCGCGGAGTCCACCTTCCCTTCGTGCAATCCACCCAAGCCAATCGTTGAGTGATCTCTGTATCTCCTCGCAAGCAACCGTCTCCCTCGCATCCTCGTTTCGATACAGGTAAATAGCGCGGCACTCCCTAGCAAGGAGGGCAACAGGTATCACGCCGACAGTAATTTTCGCTGCCAAACCAGAGACTGTCAAATATGTAGATGCAACCCTCAGTTCTCCTATTCTCGATACCTTCGCCAAGCTTTTTCGGTATACCTCCTTACTAAGGTCGCCGCACAGTAGCGCTGACCCTACAGCACTCATCTTCTTGATGGGTTGGGTTCCCCTACGTTGGCCATAAGTCGCTTCAGAGGAGATAAACCCGAAGCAGTTTTCTCAGCCGTTGCTCTGACTTATCTTCCAGTCAATCAGTATCCCAGGTACTTCAGCGCTGGCTCTCCAATACTGATCATCCTTAGTCTAGATTTTCTGTCATCATGACCTCCTCGGTTTTCTCCAGTGCCAAACTCAACCTACAAACGGTCATCCAGTCTCTCACTCGGCGCATTAGCATACCTAGCTTAAGTTGCACTTGTTCAACGGTACGTCCAGCGATGAGAGTCGCAACGTCATCCGCATAGCCGATCAAGCGCGACTCATCTGGCATCTCCAATCTCAGCAGCCCGACGTAAGATCCGTTCCACAGGTCTGGATCAAGGATAGATCCCTGGGCAACACCCGATGTAACTTCTATCCTTTGTTGGCCCTGGGTCGTGTCGTAAAGCAGCCTTCGGTCTTTCAGGTAGTCCCTCAAAAACCGCATTAGATATTCTGGAACTTGAAACGGGGTTTCTAACGTATCCAGAATATCCACCCATCTAGCGGAGCTGAAGAGCGTCACCAACAGAACGACCGTCGCTTGGTGCAGCTATAAGCCTCCACCTTCGGGACCGTGCTCACCTGCAATCGCATCATGGTGGAGCGACCTTCTCTAAAGCCGTACTGCCAAGCAGATAGGTTCCCAGTAGCACGAACCGCGTCAGTGATCAGCATGAGCCACGCCACCTTCCATCGTACTGGGAAAACCCGGTCCCGTAAGCAAGCGCTCAATGCGGTGAGCGGTGAGTTAGGAGAATGGTGACAGGACAAGTTGCAGCACCTTAGGTGGAACACCATCTGAGCTTGGAGGCTTCCTTGCTTTCAATGATAGGACAGCCTCTTCCAGTTGCAGTTTTGTGAAGATTGCCGTTTCACCGTCAGCAGCGTCAATACGGATGGGCGGGAAAAATGCTCGCACTACCTCGTCCATCTTTTCCGCTTCATATATGCAAAGCGCCCGCGCTCACAAGCGACTGGACTACTCACTAAACACCTCCCCTGTCGACCCGAGAACCCAGCCTGGAACCGTTTGACACACTAATTAGAGCCAGGTTTCATTTTGTTACGCCGTGAGGCGTCTTCAAGCTGGAGGATCCCTTTTCTAGCGGGAGGGGAGCGGAGAAGAGGAATTGCCAGACAAGGGATCCCCCAGACGCAATGCCCTGGCTGCCGGGAGTCCCTTTTATCTTTTAGGATTGCCAGAACATAATGCGCAACATGGTTGTATTTGTCCAATGTGTGGCAGGCAATGTCTACCTCACCTGGGCAAAACCGACAATCGGGGGGCCGTGACCTACCAATCTTGTTCAGGTAAGACTAAAAACACCCATGCCCGCTCAAAAGCTGGGTCAGATAGAAGTCAGTCTCACCATGCCTTCGATTTAGCCACGGTCTTACATCCGAGCTGAGGAACGTAATAAACCCAAGACTGCTGCCAGTCGTTGAGTGAGCGCTGTCTCTCCTCGCGGGCAACCGTCTCCCTCGCTTCGACGCAATTAAATATCCCGGGGCTCTCTAGCAAGGAGGGCAACAGGTATCACGCTTGCAATAACCGAGGAATCAGAGAATGTCGATGCAAACCTCAGTGGTCTAGTTGGTTCAGGCTTTCGGTTTGGGTATAGGGTGCTCGAGTTTGATATGATTTTGCGTTAACGTAGAATGTGCAGTTTTCGAACTAGAGTAGCGTACTTCTGGCTACGCGTCTGAACGTATTCGGTAAAGTGTATTTGTTTTGAGTTTGCTATTTTGAAATGTCGGACGGTTTGAAAGAGACGGTAAAGTAAAATAGGGTCGGAAGTTTTTCATCGAAAAATTTTTGAACGTGTTTTAAACGGTCAATTGGAATCGGTGGCTGAAAGAATGTATTCGAGCGTAGTCTACTCGCGTCAAGACCCATGACCGAAATTCGACTCCGAGCTAGCTGGCCGACAAATAGCCACCTCGGAGTAGACTGCGAGCATCCAAATGGGTAGGCCTTAAAAAGCACAGTTGGTTGATGCATTTCAAGACTTCAAGTCTTTAACCGATGAGAGATCGGTTCGGATTTCATTCGGAAATCACGACGAAAGAAGATATCATTATAAGATTCTACTTATGCGAATTTTAAGGTTCATATGTACCCAATAGCAAGGGAGGGAGACACAATTTTTTCACGTTTTTTCCCCCTTTTTCTGCACACACCGTTGACTATAATACGGTTTTAAGATTTCAAGTGAAAAGATATCTCCAAGACCTTTCATTTGATACCCCACATGGCAATCCCCAGTAAAAATTGAAATTATATCGGGAGTCTATCTTAAAATTCGTAATTTTTTCTTCTCGTGAAATTTTTAGGAGACTACCGTTTTCAGACTTCTCACAAAGCTTGACGATTCTGGCTTCTACAGTTCCTGAAAAAAGGGCTATGATAAACGGACAGTCAGACAGACAGGTACCGATTTGAGTAGGGTATTGTAATATTTTTCACAAAGCCCTAAAAAAGTATTCTCGTTGATGACGAAAGATATCAAATCCGATAAGAAGTGAAGTGAAATAAGCAAAATATTGATTTTTTTTCCTAGCAACCAATGCTCCATACTCAACTATTTACTCTCGCCATCAATTTTCCAAATTAAATAAACACACTTGCTAATTCATCCACTAATCGAACTTCTAAAAGCCTAACGAATTCCCAGGAAAAGATTAAAGTTTCTATGCCAACTCATATTTTTATCTACCCTTTATTGAAATTGAGTTCACCCGGTAAATTGGCAAGGTGTTTGGTATTAACCTGCCAGTCTTCAGAAATACTTCATCGTGCCGACTAAAAGGTAGGGCTGTAAATCCCCAAAAGCAAGGAATACAGCAAATCTGTATTGATTTGTGTAACATGGTAAAATTGAATACTGGGAACCATTATTTATTCAGCTGTTGATACACCAGTTGCAGTAATATTATTTGTCGTAACTGTTTGCCTTCGAATACGTATGAAAGATATGAATTATTGGAACGTATTCTTTTTTCTAACGTATAGGAATGATGTTTTTTTCTAAAATACTTTTTTATGTCTGCTAATGAATTTAGGAAACAAGAATGTGAACGAAACACAAGATATTCTTAATAACCAGAACCAGACCAACTGATCGATTTCTTAACAAGCACCGAAATTCACTATATCCTATATTTCGATGTGAAAACAACCCCAACCTGAAAAATAAACATGTACGGAAGCTACTGCATCCCTTCTTGTCTTCACAGACCTGCCTCGCCCCATAACGTATTCGGAACGCCAATAAATTGAATGAATACATCACAGGCTGCCACGCTTTATCGCTTTTGAAGAAATTTCAGGTGTTTTCAGGTAATAATTCCCCACAATATTGTCATGCACCTGAGGATGTGAGTGTGTACATGCATGCACGGCTATTTGAACAAGATATCAAGTGTGAAATGGAGCACACAGGAAGTTACAGTGGTGTGCTTTCTTCCACACACGAAATGATAACAAGTAAATGTTGTAGCAGGCTCTTTTGGTGTTTCCACTCTAGAATATTGAAAATAGTTTTGTTAGGCAGATTTAATAGACTGTGGCTGAGATACTCGTAGAGTTGCTTTAGATGATACAAAGTACAAAGTTGTCACCTTGTCCTTTGGTATCTGTTGCTTGATGAGGCTGTGAAAATTCAACCTCAAACCCTGAAAGGTTTGATGAACGTAGTGTTCAACTTACCCTGAAGGAATGATATTGAACCCAATGGAGAACTAAACATCTTGACATCTCATGCTCCATAATGTATTCTCTTTGACCTGCAGATGTTAAGTTTTGTGTTTGATACTTATTGCAGGAACACCTAGATGGCTTCCGATTGGTTCCGTCTCTTATCACGTCGATAGAATATTATTTAAGGATACGTGTAATTTCTCTTCTGAGCAGTCTTTACCAAGTTATAATTGGTCGGTATATTTGGCATTATAGCCAAGAAATCGTTTATTTGATCTTACCGCGTCCGTATCGCAACAAAGTAAACATTTGCACCTTAATTCGAATTTACATGTCCTTTTCGCGAAGAGCCCTACTTTTACGCTAGTCTTCCCCGAATAAGTTCACCGCCAAACCCACAAATCCATTCCCAGCCAGCTGTAATCAAAAATAAATTTTCCAAAAGCTACTGAATTTGCTAAGCCAAATCAGAACTGTCGCCATCGGCAAACTGCTTGGGCGGCATGACAAAGTGGTAACATATCAAACACAAACAGTACAGTATGCTTGCGAATAGCAGTCACAAATACTCGTAACGAATAGTATGTGAACATGCCATCCAATGCAAGGAAATCGCTGCAGCCTACGTTTTTTCTCACGTGTTGGCCTGTTTCAAGTCTTGCGTCATTCCCTTGCAATAAATCAGCACCAGCATTTTTTCACAATGATGAGGCACACCGTGTTGGTGGTGGGCTTGGAAAACTTGCGGACTAAATCTTACGAATGTTAAGGTGTGCACCCGTCACAGCAAAGGAGACAAGTTATGTTAAATGTTGATGTGTCGTAAGATTTTAGCTGGTTTTAATTGCAGCTAAACTTTTTCTTGCTATCAAGACTTTGCTTAAAGAGCGATTGTAGTAGGAATGTCACGAAGCTCAAGACATGCTGCATGTCAACACGTCACAATCAGGTTATATGCTAGGCACCAATCGAAGTTACTTCAGATGATGTTAATGATGATTGTTGGGATTAGAGTTAATGATGTGTAATTTATAAGGTTAAGATTGAAGAGTGCTAGTTTAACCTATCGAAATATCGATTAAGTTTCATGAAATAGCTTAAATTAACTGAATAAATGTTAACTATCTCATGGACTGGAGGTTTACTATCTGACAGAATCGAACTGAAGGAATGAATAGAAGAAATGATAAGAGCAGATACGAAAAAGAGCTCGATCACAACAATTTTTTTGCATGCGAGAAAAAAAATGAAAGCGTAATTTTTTTAATATCAGACTTTTAAACACAAAACTAAAATATAGAAAAACAGCTCAGGAGAATGCTCTACCAGAAGCGTTTTGCACCAAACCAATATATCGAATGTATTTCGAACCATTCGAAAATCAAACGACAAAACATTTAAAGGTGGTGCATTTAATGAGCAAATTGAGGAAGGAGGTTACAAATTCTATTCATATTCAATTTAAACCGGCTGCTATATCGTAATTGCATCAATGGTATTAATTACTGCATAAATATTCAAATATGTTCACAGTGCGTCGTAATCCAGGGCCTGAGTTAATGGGGAGAGCCTATCGTTGCATAGAAACATATTTTGTTGCTGTAATACAGGAAAACGCCAGTAGCTAAACTTCTTTAAATATTATTTAAAACTTTTGGAACTTTACTTGCGTAAACGTTAAAGTTTGATTCAATTTCGGGGTATCTACGCGGTTTGATTCAGGAGGTGTGATTGCCAAATCATTCTATAGTTATCAAAGCTGAGCGAGTTTCAAATTTTTGCCCTTGTTTTCGTGAAGAACTCCCTTTGTGATTTTTTTCTGGCTTTTCAAGAAGGAAAGGGAAGAGGTAGAGATACATATTATGTACATTTCCCCTAGAGCCATCCTAAAACTTTTTCGGTATTTATGTTGAGATCACAGATATCATTGTATTACATTAGTACTAGTTTTTTGGGGGGTTGCAAGGTGAATACCATTCACGCACTGAGTGTGGGATTTCCATACTCACAAGCGACTGGACTCGAGAATCCTGCCTGGAACCGCTTGATACATTATTTCGGGCCAGATCTTGTTTTGTTAAGCCGTGAGGCCCCTTCAAGCTGGCGGATCCCTCCTCTAGCGGGAGGGGTGCGACGAAAGGGAATTGCCAGACAAGCGATCCTCCAGCCACGACGCCCTGGCTGCTGTGAATCCCTTTTATCTTTCATAATTGCCATTTGTCAATTAATCCAATCATCACCGCGACTATACTATCCGGCGTGACCTCTCCCATCTCCCTTTAGAGGTCCCGTCGCAGTCAGACCTATTTTTGCATGCAAAAAATGTGTGGCAGGCATTGCCTTCCTCTCCTGGGCAAAACCGACAATCGGGGGACCGTGACTTACCAATCTTGTGCAGGTCAGATTGAAAACACCCATGCGCGCTAAAAAGCTGGGTCAGATAGAAGTCAATTTCAACATGCCTTTGATTTAGCCACGGTCTCTCATCCGGGGTGAGGCGCGCAGTCCACCTTCCCTTCGTGTTATTCACCAAAGACTGCTGCCAATCGTCCAGTGAGCGCTGTCTCCTCGCGGGCAACCATCTTCCTGGCGTCCTCGTTTCGACGCAAGTAAATATTCCGGCGCTCTCTAGCAAGGACGGCAACAAGTTTCACGCCTGCAATAATTCGCACCATCGAATCAGAGACCGTCGAATATGAAGATGCAATCCTCAGTACTCCCTTTCTCTGTACCTCTGCCAAGCGTTTTCGGTACAGCTCCTTACTGAGAGCGTCACTCCACTCATCGAGAGAGGTCTTATCGATGAGTTGGATCCCCCTACGTTGGCCATAAGTCGACTCACAAGTGATATGCCCGAAGTTACCTTCTCAGCCGTTGCCCTGATTTGCTCAGAGACACTCATCTTCAAGTTGAATAGTCCCAGATACTTCACCGCTGGCTTCGATTCGATTAGTATGTCTCTCTACTCTAGGGATTCTCTTCTTGTCAATATAACCACTTCGGTTTTTGCCAGTGCTAGACTGAACCCACGAGCAGTCATCCAGTCTCTCACTAGGCGCATTAGCATACCTAGCCTAAGTTGCGTTTGTTCAATGGTGCACCCAACAAATATAGCCGCAACGTCATCCGCATAGCCGATCAAGCACGATTCATCTGACATCTCCAGTCTCAGGAGTCCGTCATAAGTCACGTTCTACAGGCCCGGAACAAGGACAGGCTCCTGGGCTACACCCAATGTAACTTCCATCCTTCGTTGACTCTGTGTCGTGTCGTCAAGCAGGCTTCGGTCCTTCAGGTAGTCCCTCAGAAACCGTATTAGATAGTCTGGACGTTGAAAAGGGTTTCCAGCGTATCCATAATACGAGTATCCACCCATGTAGCGGAGTTGAAGGCGTTTCTAACGTCATGTGTCACCAACAAAATGATCCGCCGCTTATTCCGGCTATGTGCCTCTGCTTTTTGAATCACGCTCACCGCCTCTGCAATCGCATCAATGGTAGAGCGACCTGCACTAAAGCCGTACTGCCGACGAAATAGATCCCCAGCAGCATGAATCGCGTCAGTGAGTCTTCTCTTCATGAGCTTCTCTAGCACGTTCCCAGCCATGTCTGGCATGCATAGCGTTCAATGTGCTGGGTAACAAGACAGTTAATGGTGATCGACAAGTTACAAAACCTAGCTGGGAGATCGTCTGAGCTTGGAGCCTACCTTGCTTTTGATGATAGTGTAATGATTTACTTTTCTCGATCGTTCGTTCGTGAGATTTCCGGAATGAAATCTAAACCGACCTTTTGTCGGTTCTAGACGTGAAGTCTTGGAACGTGACAACGGACTGTACCCACCAGGTCGACAAGTCCGGACACTCTTTAGTCTACTTGGAGGTGGCTGCTGGCTGGCTGGCTAACTAGTTCGGAGAGGAATTTCGATCGCAGGTCTTACGCGAGGAGACTACGTCCGAAGTACACAAAAAATCAGCCACCGGTTCAAATGCCCGCTTTAAAACGTGCCGAACAACTTCCACCGATTCTACTTCAACTTACGTTACTTTCCTTCCGAGAAAAAGGACCGCAAAAAACCACTATACAAATAAGTACGCGCTCCCGAATATTGCTGATGTGGTGCCCGAAATAACCTACTCGAATCCAAAATCGAAAAAAAATCTACTCCAACAAAAAACGCAAAACTCAAGATATGACACCGCGTACCGACCGCAACTCGAAACTGACCATTCGCAGATTACCGGAACCCTACCCTCTCGGATTTATTTTCACCTTTCGCCGGCATTGACCTTCTGAAAGGGAACGGGTTTGCTGGCACATTTCTAAGTCACGTTTAACCATTTTTTTTTGTGTGTTAACAAACTGACTTTACTGTATCGAGTGAAATTAAAAATCGAACTATCATAGATAGATAGATTTTAATTATAATTTCTTTAAAAAGTTTTAATTATCTAAGTTGTCTTGGTAACATGCTAAACTATGTTATATAAAATATCTTTACTTGCGATTTTTAAAAGATCGACTGGTTAAAGAAAGTGTGGTTTAAAACATTATTATTTAATTTAAATACTCTTATCGCATTCAAGTATAAGTAAAGGAATTGTACTACTAAGAACAAATGGATAAACTGCTAAACTTAATTTATGTAACTATCTAAGTTTCTTCTTCAAACAGAACATAATGTTGGCGAGTCACTTTTGCGAGCCTGCGAGGAAACTAAAATGTTGTAGTGTTAAAAATAGTATTAAACACGGCAAATTATTCATAAAAATACGCTAATATAAACTATAAGACACTTCCTACATATTAAGTGTGTAAAATGGTTGACTGAGCTTAGGGACCGAACATTAGAAAAACATGTGTAAGAAATATAAATATATATTAAGCTTTAACCAAATGCTATCATCCTTTTATTGATTTATTCGTAAGATAAACGAAGCATAGTTTCTTCACTTTTTACGGACAAACAGACAGGACACGATTTTAGTAGGGTTTTGTAAAATTCGTCCTGTCTGTCCGTGTGTCACAGCACTTTTTGTCGCAAACTACTTAAGCTAGAAACATCAAATTTTGTATGCAGATGTAAAGTGGTGCTCTCTTCAAAGTACAACTTAAAAAAAAAATTTATAAGGTATTTAAGGGGGGGTCTCCCTATATAGGTGAGTGGCCCCAAAAAAAAATTTCATCAAAGGTAGCCGATATGGGTATCAAATGAAAGTTCTTGATAAGAACTTTTCAAAATAGGTCTTTATTTGACACGTTTTGCATCGAGGGACGCACAGGGAGAGGAAATCCACGAAAAATTTGTGTCTCTCCCCCCTCGCGATTGGACACCTGTGATCCGAAAAATCTGAAAAAAATTATGGAGGTAGGTGTTCATGAATACAACAACAACAATAAATACCTTAGAAGTCAAAATTCGCTCAACTTTGTTAATAATAGTATGATATTCGAATTTCACATTTTCCCCAATAAAATCGTAAAGGTACTCTTAAACTGACCGAAATATTTAAGTAGTTCTACAAAAGCTCCTTAAATTTAGTACAACAACAATAGCGCATGATTTTGGTATTTTCTGGACTTTCTATCGAATCAGCCACTGCAGTTTTGATTTGATCTTCTTGAAATTTTTAAATAATGTCAATAACATTCATTTTTTGGGAGTTCATGATTTCAGTGATTTTCTTTGGTTTGCAACGAAATGGCGACCGTTGAAAATAGAAAAACAATAGATTTTCTTTTAAACGTGCATATCTCTTTGACATGTTTCTTGACTTTATCCGTTGCTGGTGACTGCATTTCGGAGAAGTTGGGTACAAAACTCGTCTGACATGAGAGTCTGTCTACCCAACTTGTTATCATTCGCATCCGTTTTCCATCCAAATCAACTTTAATTAAAGTATCATCAAATCGACTCTTCTTCACTAAACAATGAATTTGTTTCAGATGTTGGAATGAATGTTGTTTCAACTCGACCGAATGTGAGCAAAACTGACATTTGAATCTTTTTGGCTCCCCACAATAACTAAGATGATTGTAAAGTGTGGTGTATAATGAATAAACTCGATGAAAAGTTGGACAACGATAAGACTTTTGGCCATTCACCAATTGCACATTTTGATATGATTTTGTCACTGAACATTTGATCAGGACTCATATGATCTGTTGCAAATCCATCTGAACTATTTTCTTCATATGCTGATAAATTTAATTCATCGAATTATGATTCGTTATATTTTATTTTATCTATTGAAGTATGCAGTGTTCGAAGTTGCGGATGAGGCTAGTTTTCAGTTAGTGTCCATGAGTCAAAAGACGTGCGATGAAAGAATTATTTTCTTCTTCTTCTGTTTCTTATTTCATTTATTTTCTTGTCAGATATAAATTTACGCTGCCCTACATTTCACTGTTTTCTTTTTTATCTCTTTTTCTTTTGTTAAGCTACTACACTTCCTGAACATGAACTATCCGATGATTTGTTTCACTCGTGCCAGAATCGGTCATTACAATCGCTGGAGCGACGCAGACACTGTTCCACTGCGAGGCACGCAATCGCGAACAGATCACACTGAATCCGAGTTGACAGCACCAACCAGGCAAGAATTGTATAATATTGTTCCGAGAAGGAACAGAAAATCCGGTTCCCCAAAACGGCGAAAACTATAAACAGGGGCACAATGCGTACGAACTGATTAGGGAAAAGCATTTCTCATCACGTACCTTTCTTTTGGTCAGTGTACCCGTCCGCTTTTCCTGATCTTTCGGACGCCGCTAATCGCACACCACGTCTTCTTTTGCCACGTTAAAAAACACGAAACTTGAAACTTCATTGCCTTTCCTTCGCGATTTGTCAACGACAGTGGCACTTCAGTCGCAGAGATCTGTCATCCAACCTTATCAGCTGGTTGGGAAATTTATATAAGGGTAACAGATCTCTGCGGATTATCGACCGGCAGGATCGGCGATTATTACCATAGGACTGCATCTTCCAGTTCCGGCTGTGAAGAGTGGGCACTCGATATCACCGTCAACACAGACAGGAGGGGCGGGGAACAGTGCCCGCACTATCTCGTCTATCTTTCCCACTTCATGTATGCAAGGTTTTCGTAGGGCACCAAGCATCCGCATAACTAGCTTGTGGCCAAGGCCCCAAGGATCCTTGTTCACATTGTCCACTAGATCTTGCCAGTAGCGAACGATGCTGTTGTTAGTCAGTTTCCGAACGCATTTCTTGATCGACTCATATGCTGCTACCCGGTTGCATACCTTGTCACGGTTTCGTGCCTGTTGAGCCTCACTCCGAAGCTTGTGACACTCCCTTCACTTTTCAGCGATTTCAGTCGACCATCAGTACACGGGGCGCTTGCCGTATCGGGGTTTCCGACGGCAGTTGGGATGATGCTTATAGTTGATTTCACCACATCTTGACCTGCCAGTTCTTTTATCCCTTGTGAATCACCCTGCAGTGGAGCACCTCGATGAACCTCTCGACGTGCATCCTTCTAATGTGCCACGCAATTGTAGAAGGTCGAGAGCACGGACGACGAGAGACAACATCACGGATCTCAATGTACTGATGATCACTGGCTGAGAAGTCCTCTAATACTGTGTATCCTCCGTACTAAGGACTCTGAAGCGAATGTCACGTTCGGTATGGTTCTTTCACAGTTAATATGGCGGAAAGTCGGCGTGTTTCTAGAACAGGTTAGTACCTTATTATAAACATAGTTTACTTCAGTTTCGGTTGTCGGTGCAGTCTTCTTAGATATTACCGCCTGTAAAATATCGTCGCAGTGAAAATGCTGTGATATTGAATTAATATCTTATTTTCAATTGCAATACAATGACAACGAATATACTTTTCGTCCATGTTGGTAACGAGCTACGCGAATAAATCCGATCAATTCAACCCAACACGAATGTGTCTTAAATGTGGAGGAGTACTCAGGGGTACCCAATACGTCAAATTCTTGTGTTTTATGGTTGCAGAAGAACTCTTCTTCGGCGTGTTTCTAGCAGTATAAAGGTAACCTTCCTGATCTATTTGAATTTGTACATCCCTGACAATGCAAACATTTGCATTTGAGAGATAATGATTGGGAAGAGATTATTGATAGTGCAAACTTGAAGTATGATTTCAATGCTACTCATTTCATGCATATATAGGGTTTTCCATTAATGACATAACAACAAATAAATAAATTTCAATAAATCGATTATGAGGCATGCTGTGTGGCTAGTGGCACCGTTTTGTTGAAATCACATGTCCCTAATGCAAAAGCGTATAATAAGTTAGTTGAGTAGCTGGTCTCAGAGGATCCAGATTCGATTTTGACCATATCGATGGTATGAATATCAACGAGGTATACATCCGATTGAGAAGCAGCCGTGAACAACTTATGGATATATACAGCTTTACTGATAGAAGCATCAATACGTCGAATATTACTTTGGCTGTGTATTTAATGAAGTTGCGAGCTAGAGAAGCCAATGAAACACTGGTGACGAACCTTGGAAAGACATTTAAATACAGCTAGAGATTATCTTTTCAATGAATCGTTTCACAACATCTGGACTATGATAATATAAGTAGGAGAGGGGTAGTTAACCGCAATCTACTTTACCAAATATGAACTTTGGAAATGAAAGTTCTGCATCAGAAGAAAGAAAGGCAATTGTAATATGCGATGACACATGCATTTATATACAGAAAAGTTCGAACTTATTCTTTCGGTGAAAATCCTACAGTCTGCAAAAATAATATAATATACGAATCAATTGAAACCATTTCTGATTGTCAATTGTGATGGCCATATCATAGATGTTTTTATCTCATATGAAGCGTAGTTTACTTCTAAAAGAGCACTTTAATTCTAATAAGCAGAGAATTTATTTAGAGTTATTGCTATTGAACGGAATATAGATATTACTTAGCATTGTCAAAACAAACCATCATCCTTTGTGTGACACAACGAAATCTTAAGCTGACTAGTAATGTAGATTTCATTGTTAATAATTATGTGTGCGCATTTGTTTAAACAATATACAATAAATGTGGGTCCAGTTTATTAGAAGGGCTGAAACTCATTCTAAATTCCTGGGAAATTAAATAACAATATGATAAAATTAGTTCTAAAAATTACATTTCGTAAGAAATCGAGTTAAAGTTTAACTGGATTGGAATGATATTTTTAACTTATGAAAAAAAAATCTTGCGAAACGAAAGTTCAAAATTATGTAAATCTAATAAAGAATTAAAACTTTAGAATACAAACAGCGTTTTGCATGATCGAACCAGATACTTGAAGTTAACTAACTTGATAAGTTCTTGAAATTTATTTTTTGTTAATTAATACATTCATATACTGCAAAAACGCATGAATAAAAATAGGATATGCGAAAAAAGACCAAAAGGGTACTCACTGGCATCCTCAATCGATAAATTTTTCAATCTCTATTGCATTGCAACCCTCCATTAAATCTTTCACGTGTAAAAATTAATGCAATAAGAGATATCAAAAAGTGTAATCAATCCTTAATTGAATTTTCCGCGAAAATTTCGACAACACTAGCGAAATCTTTTCTCGAGCTGGCTGAAAGACGAACGGAAGTTCACTTGTCATCACCACTTGATGCGTCCCAAACCGTTCCTTCAGTTGGCAATTTTATTTCTAAACCTTGGTGCAGAACTGTTTAATATGAATGCCGGGGCTAAGATAACGTGACATCATGGCGGTTAACCCAAATGCGTTGTAAGTGGCGCGACATTGAATGTTATCGTTGGTGGCGGGTACGAAGTAACGAGTGTCCGATGGGGCTAAGCAATATCTGCGACGCACTCGGTCTGATTCAAGTGATCGGGCTTAGACGTCGAATCCGCAATACGCCAATTTTGAAGAGCCTTCCCCACAGCAGCAGCACTGATGCGATTGCAGAAACTTCTTCACGCTATGATTCATAGAGGAATTTACGTATGCATTTGGCGAACTGACACAACAAGACTAACTGCGATAGAATCAACACTCAATTTGCATTCAACTCAAGGCGACGAGGGTTACGATAAAGGAGCTCAAGGATCCTTAGGTGGAAGACCGATGGTGTTCGGGGTCGAAACGCGGAGTGGGACGGCAGCAGAAAACGATTAGCGGACGGACAGACTGACGCAAATACTTTCGATTTGCTATAAATGGGTAGATTATGCATGTGAGTGAAACTAAGTACGGACGCACATACAGACGCATATTTTTAACTACCGACGCAGGCCTTTTGCGTGATTCACCCCGACATCTTTCCTCGTTAGGTCGGTGAGGATGTAACGATTGGGTCCTACAACCTTCTGTACAGGGCTTTCCAGGGAACGGTGATAAAGCTTGAATGGCGTTGCTTTGGCGGAAGTTCCAACGAAAAACCGCATACCCTTCTGTAAAATCGGAAGGTGGAGCCCTCAGGTTGTAATACCTCTCATTTGCACGTCCTGGGGCCTTTCTCTCCTATCCAATTTGTTGGCGGAGGTCTCGAAAACGTTCGTGGGGCTCCAGCGCAACGACGGGATCTCCCAAACACTTCAATTGCCGTAGTAGCCTGTATGATTTGCCATGGCAAATCATGCGCTGTCTGAAGGTGGCAAAGTTAAGCGATACACCGGTGACAGAATGATAAGACGACCGCAGAGCGCAGGTGATAGCGGACAAGCTGCGGTCCCAATCCTTCTGAATTGGATGGACATAAGAACGGATCGCGGCTAACAGTGTGCGATTCAAACGTTGGGGAGAATGAGTTGGCGTCAGTTGGTGTTCGACACCGTACTGATCGAGTAGACCCTTAAACTGCCGAGATCGGAACTGTACTCCGTTGTCCGAGTACACGCTTTCTGGTACCCTGAACACATGGAATACTCGACTCTCTCAAAATTTCACGATGGGTGGAGTCGTGAATTTGCGAAAAGGTTCTACCAGTTGGAATTTCAAAAGCTGGTCTAGCACAACGATAGCTCCGATGTGTCCCATAGAAGACCGAGGATATGGACCGAGTATATATACAGACGTTGGAATACGCGCTTCGGAACGTTGAGTTGACTCATAGGAGGTCGAAGAGGCTGGTTGGGTTTCACAGGCGCTTACATAATGTGGAGGGAGCTGATGTTTTTATATTAGACCGTGGATTTAGAGGTGTTTTGGATGACCTTCGAGCATGATATATACCACATATGCCAGAGAAAAAAGACCACAACTAATACCAGCTTACAACAGAGCAAGCAAATAAAACAAGGTAAGTCACTCTTTGCTACTGGGTTGCAGAAGTAATAAATGGTAGAATAAAAAGAGATTTGAAACTATTTCATCAAGAATATTTTAACCGTGCGCAACTGAATATGTTTAAAGGTTTTAAAATAGCAGCTGCGTTACTCAACGCTAATAGAGCATCACTGCAAGATAACGGTCGGGCGATCACATTTATCAGCATATTCACGATCGCCTAAACCAACCCAACTGCCTAGCTGATTATGTTATTGCCAAGAATATGTAAATCGACGGCGCGCTGTTTTTCTTAGCATCACAGAAAACACCCAGATATAGATTACTTTCCATCACTGTCTGAAGAAGACTTGATTAAATTTGCCCTCGGTACATACCAAATTAAATTGGCACAAAGCTGTCAAGGTCTTTATAATATAGAAGTGTACCAGGGGCCAGACGTTAGAGGAGTTTTGGAATGTGGCATGAATATAACTAACTTTTTAGTTGTACGCTGCCAAATACAGTCCCGCCATGCACTAGCAAGGGTATACTATTCGTATATAATGATAGACTGCACAGAGAACGGCAGAGAAAGCATTGCATATTTTTGCTTCAGTTGGTAGAGTGGCAAGCGCAAACTCATATGCTGCATATGAGGGTCATTCAACAAGTACTTACCCTACAGAAGAAAAACGAAAATTTTGGAAAGGTCGCAATCCTCCTCATTCGACCCAAATCTATTCCCAGCGAGTGATTTTTTCAGGTTTGGAAACAAAAAGTAGTCACAGGGGGCGAAATCTGGAGAGCACGGTGGATGGGGCAGCAATTCGTAGCGCGATTCGATCAATTTGGCCAAGGCGACGGCGGAGGTGTGACCCGGCGCGTTGTCGTGGTGGCCATCACCTTTCCGGCCGATCGAACAGGCTTCGCCTTCTTCGGAGCACGTTCGCCGGTTAAAGTCCACTGTTTCGACTGTTCCTTAGTCTCTGGTGTGTATCAGTGAATCCATGTTTCGCCGATGGTCACGAAACGACGCAAGATCTTCGCCGGATTGCGCTGAAATAGCGCCAAACATGTCGTCGATGTGGCCTCACGGTTGTGTTTGTTTTCCGGTGTGAGCAAACGCGGCACCCATGGCGCCGACAGGTTTCTCATGTCCAGTTCTTCGTGTAGAATATGATGCACCGTTCCTTCTGCGATGCTCACAGTCTCAGCTATCTCGCGAACCTTCAATCGACAGTCTGCCAACACGAGATCGTGGATTTTTTTAAACGTTTTCCTCCGTAGCAGCCGTTTTCGGGGCAACTGGGCGTGGCTCATCAAAAACCGACGTGCGGACACAAACAAACTCGTTGAACCAATTCTTGACGGTCTCCATCGAAGGAGAAGAGTCACCGTACACAGCATCCAAGCGATCTTTGATTTCGCTACGCGTTTTCCCTTTCCAAAACAAGAATCTAATCACTGAACGATATTGTTCTTTTTCAATTTTTGTACAACCGACCGACACGCTCGCTTCCAAAGGCTATCAAAATAAAAGTAATGAAGGCAATTGACTGAAACTTTGACAGTAGGCTACTAAAAGATGTACTGCACGATGGTAAAACTCTTTTGTAATAGCAGCGCCATCGGGCGGTGAGGCTAAGTACTTGTTGAATGACTCTCGTATACTTAACGAGTGTTGTGTGGTATTTCGGCTGGGCTAAAAATCAACAAGTTGATATTCAATTTCCTTTTACAACTTTAAATGAACTAATCGTGGACGTGAATTAAGAATAATTAAGTATTTCAAAGTTGTTGCAATAAATCCTCAAATAAGTACAGTGGTCCTTCAATAATCCGGACACTCGTTAATTGGGACTCCGCATTTTATACTACGGACTCTGTAATTCAGACATTTTCAAATCTTGTAAAATTTTCGGTAATCCGAACTAGCAAACTAAAGAGTTAGAATGCATTTCTCGATTCATACTTGAATGCATTCGGTGAATTCCCGGGTTCAGTTATTTTTTATCGTTTTGTGTTGACGTGTAGAATATCCGTGCAGTTGCTTTTTACATTGAAGTGGTTTCATGTGATTATTAAAGTGAATTATGGTTCGAGTAAACAGGAATTTAACGCATCATTTCTTTACCTTAAGGAAGAAGCTTGAAATACTGGGTAAATTGAAAAGTGGAGAAAGTGTAAGGCATACTGCAAAGGGGTATGACGTAGGAAAATCGACAGTCTCGAATATTAAAAAAAGTAAGGAAAAATAGAAAGGTAGAAATATTAAAACTGCAAATATTTTCTTGTGATAAAACATCTTACTTTTCAGCTATGCATTCAGAACTGAGAGTAGCCTATGTTACATGAAAACTATGAAATCCGCCGAGTACGATTTGATGGAGGAGAAATTTTTTTCCTGGTTTCAGAGTAAACGGTTGCAACACATTCCCATTTCCGAAATCCTTGTTTTTGCAAAGGCGAAAGAATTTTTCGACGAAATTTATGGAGGCACACGTACGTTTTTTGCTAGTAAAGGTTGGCTTCGTAATATCAAAAAACGCTTCGGTGTCAGATCTCTAAAGATTTCCGGGGAGAAATTAAGCAATAACTGTAATGTGTGTGGAACCATTTAAGATTAAATTTAAGGAAAGAGTAAAAGAGATGAATTTGCAGCTTATGTCAAATTTATAATGCAGATGAAACCGCCCTCTTCTGGAGGAAATTACCGGAAAAGACTCTAGTGTTGCGTACGGAAAAATGTGCTGCAGGTGGAAAAATAGAAAAAGAACGAGTAACTCTTCTAGTTTGTTCCAATGCCACTGGAAAGCATCGACTGAAACTCTTGATGATAGGCAAATTCAAAAGCCCAAGGGCGCTAAAATGACAGTCTTTACCCGTGGAGTACGTCAGTAGCAAAAATGCTTGGATAGTTTTATTCAAAGAATGGTTTTATACATCACTTGTCAAGCAAGTTAGATAATATTTAAAAAGTGAAGGGTTGCCAGAAAGAGCATTGCTGTTATTGGATAATGCGACTTGCCATGCAACAAAATCCGAGGTAAGAAGCGACGATGGCAAAATCTGTGTTATGTTTTTCCCTCCTAATTGTATTGCACTCATACAACCCCTGAATCAAAACGCCATTCGAATTCTAAAACTAAGTCACTGCTAGAATTTTCTTCGCCATACTTTGGCTACCCTAGATGCATCGAACAATTCAATCTCAAAGATGTTGCAATGATTGTCGCCAACGCACGGAAAATGTTGGAATAAACTTTTAGGAGTCGATGAATGGGAATCTGAAGATGAATTGCCTATTTCTCCATTGAGAGAACATTTTACTACTAGGTCTGAAGAGAATGCAATTATCGACTTGCTCAATATTTCTCCGGACGTCTACCAATTTTCAGAAGTTAACGAATGGATTGCAGATGACGCGATTCAAGAGCTGAGTAGTGAAGGTGAAGACGATGAAGATCAAACCGATAAACCACTTGTCGGAAACTCGAAGGTTTCCCATGCTGAAGCTGTGTTCTGCACTTTACAAATGCATTGAATATGCAGAACAAGAAGAGCACAATATAAATGAAATATTGTACCTTCTTAACAGAAAAAGCCATGCTAGATCTCAAACGGGATTGTGATCGTCAAGCAAAGATTACCAATTTTTTCAAATAACTACTGCTCGATTGATTTTATTCCTGGTACGGTTTGTTGATTTAGGTTCTAATAAAATTTTTGTACATTTAAATAAAACGATTTTGTTATATGCAAAATGTACTTAAAATATTAGTTTATGAATGTTCTCGGTCATCCTGCCGATTAGGTAATTCGGACAAGCCATGGAACGTAACTGTTCGAATTATCAAAGTGCCACTGTACTTTCATTTTTGCAATCCTGATCATACTACCGTTTATCGCTAAAATCCATTTAAATATACATTCTCTTCTGACTTTTTTCATGAGCTTTCCAAAAAAAATTGCAGTAAATATATGCATACTTTTGTCTAATGAAACATGCATAAAGCATTATTGGCCGCGGATGGACCAAGCGCCATAGAAGTTTAGTCATTGTCGTTTGGGTCAAATGAAACAAAAAAAAACTTAAAAGATAAATCATACATTGTACGGAATCCTCTTGATAGCTAAATTTACTTTCGAACAAGGTTTTAATCCCAAAGCGACACTTCCGCGCTTGGTTTTCAATTTACTAGCGGTTTTTAATCAAACATTCTACAGTTGAAGATATGATACTCTTTAATACTAATTTGAAACTAAATCAGATCTCTGCCATTGAACCGGAACATCTAAAATAGGTACAACAAAACACTTCCTTCATCACAAATTTAACATCTTTGCAATCGATTGACCTGGATTCATTTAGCGAGCTTTCTAAATTCGTGGTATTTTGAGTATCACTTCACTTTCATTCAACGTTCACTCCAACATCTTCGCTATCTTTCTGATATTTTCGAGTTTATTAAAATTTCAACAATACCCGCAAATCCCCAACCGAAAATTCGCCTTATCATCATTTTATAAATTCCAAAGATATTTCCCTCCAAGTTGCCTTCGTCGATATAAATATACGCATTTGGATTTATTATTAATGCAAACACATCTATCTATCTACACATTCATCTGCACATTGCTTTTTTGGCGGTCGAAAATTAGCAAAACAATCTCATAAAAATTTGCCTTGATCATGAAAATTGCACCGCATTGTATACAACGGCGTAGTGCTATGCAATTTGCTATACATACGAGTACTATAAATTCCAAAGATCGAGTTCAAAGACTGTCTGAAACGAAATGTGCGATACGTGAAAGATAGTCTCGCGAATGTGTGCATCAGCATACATACATATGTGTATGCTTAACTGTTGATTTTAAATGAGACTTTGTTTACATTTCATGCATATGACGTTTAATTGTATAATTAATCTCGGATTGCAATAAACGAATTTAATCGATCAGATCAACTTGGGCTGTAGTGAAATGTAGCAGTGTGCAATTAGGCTAGAGTGAAATTTA
Organism: Odontomyia ornata; assembly: GCA_963969285.1. Taxonomy (NCBI): domain Eukaryota; kingdom Metazoa; phylum Arthropoda; class Insecta; order Diptera; family Stratiomyidae; genus Odontomyia; species Odontomyia ornata. The sequence continues at coordinate 140,503,994 of OZ017741.1, read as the reverse complement.
TGATTTAAAACGGTTGTTCGACTCATGGACCAACCGACACGGGCAGTTTGAAATACTTAATCTTATTTTAACAAAGCATTAATCGGATAAAACAATTTAAAGCCTGGAGTTAACTCACATCTACACAATTCGGAAAAATAAAGAGGATAAATTGACCACGTGTGAACTTTGATCACATGGAAGCTGTGACGTCTGTTCGTATGTATGAGCTTCTGGACATGGACGAAAATAATTTTTTTTTCGACATGCGGAGGAAGTTTGTCGACCTCAAATCGATATTTTGTCCGTGCGGTAATATTTTTTTTTAACTCGTGACTGTAGACTTTAGGCGAAAAACTGGAATTTGAAATGTTCGTGGAATGATTAAATTTCGAATGTATGGTAAAAAAAACGTACCAAAAAATTGTCAACGAAACTTTTGATTTTAACACTTTCGGACGAAATCGGGTTTCTGATATATATGTAAATAGGCTCGAAAGCATATTTGAGGTGCGATTGATATCGCGTATCATTAGTTACATTTTTTAATCATGAAAATATTCTTACTTGGTAGCCATAATTATGTTAGATGTTTGAAAACTTATCATCATTGGATGAAATGAAGTCATTTACATACCTGAAATGAAAGAAAATAAATCGTTCAAATCTATTTTATTTGAAAATACAATTTTAAAAATAATTAAAGTAATTTCCGCTTTTAATCAAATTAAAATTTAACCTTGAAATACTCGTGGGTTTAGAGAGTAAGAAAACAACTGTAAAGCATTTCGAGTTTCTTCAAATCTATATCAGGTATACTGCCATTGGCCTTCAAATAGCAAAAAAGGAAAACTCGATAATTTTTCGGGTATACCTTGGATTTAATTCTAGGCATCTAGGACGAAAAATAAGAGAAGATAAATAGAATTAAAAAAAGAAAATACTATGAAGACCAATTGAGAAGCATCAATGTAAGTCTAGCGAGCAACAACACAAATCAAGCATACAAAGTAGTGAAAAACCTGAAACGTGGTTACCAGCCCAAAACCACGCTCTGGCGTGATGAATCGGCATTATCATCGCTGATGAAACCAAGATTAAGGAAAGATGGCCATCATATTTCAAGAACCTCCTTAATCCTGTCCACAGCTCCAGAACATCGGAAGCTACAGATGTCTGCGAAGAGCTTCAATTGGCCCCACCAACTCTGGATGAAGTTTGTTCCATCATCAAGGCCCAAAAGAATAATAAAGCGCGGGCATCGATGAGCACTATTCATAAAGCTATTCATAAATTCATCCAGCACATTTGGAAGGAAGAGCATATGCCGAAAGAGTGGAGCCAATCAATTATATTTCCTATCCACAAAAAAGGTGACAAGCGACAATGCGAAAATTATAGAGGCATACACTACTTTGTACAGCGTACAAAGTATTTTCAAAAATCTTAGGAAATAAAATCGGATCATACGCCAACAGTATTATTGGGGAGTATCAAGATTATTTTAGAGCAGGTACATCGACAACACACCAATTGTTCGCTGTCAAGCAGATATTTGAAAAATACTGGGAGATCACCAAAGATATACACCCAATTTTCGTCGACTTTAAGCAAGCATACGACAGTATTCATCGTAACTTACTGTATGAAACAATGCTTTACTTTGGCATCCCAGCCAAATTAGTCCGTCTTACCAAAATGACAATGACGTCGACGACGTCCCAAGTCCGCATCAATACTCACTGATGCCTTTGACACAAATATCGGACTAAAGCAGGGAGAGGGGCAGGCCCCATTGCTATTCAATTTGGCTCTGGAGTACGTCATAAGGAAGTTACCTGTCGATACGCGAGGTACATTACTATACATGTCAAGCCAAGTAGTAGCCGATGCGGACGGCATTAACATTTTGTCACGGTCATTAACAACTGCTTAAGAACTCGTCCTGAAACTCGACAGCGAAACAAAACTATTAGGGCTACAAATCAATGAAAATAAAACAAAGCTCATGACGAAGTCGAAAATACCCCAAATACACAAAATATCACACTTGGCGAATAAATAAATCTACACTTTAGCATGATTCCCAGTTTGTTTCATAGCACTTACTATTTAAAAAGACTTGAAACTCAAACGAATTCAATTTATGGCAACAGAGAGGAAAATTGTGCTGAAACTTAATATTGAAGAGAAAATTTACCACGAAATTGTTCAAATAGTAGGCAGAACTCACTCCCCTGTCCACAATATGGTGAAAACATTTATTACAACTGGTTCGATCATGTCAAAGCATCGTTGCGGTCGACCCACCATACTGACTGAACGCGAAAAAAAACATTTTACAGGCAGTTAAAAAGGATTCTCGAGTAACTTCTTCCCAAATTGTTCCATTTACAAAAGACTATTTTGGCAAGGTTCTTCACGAAGATACCATACGAAAAATACTAATGAGAGATGGGGTTCGCTCACGCATAAGCACTTAAGAAGCCTTACATTTCAGAAGTGAACATGAAGAAACGTGTGAATTTCGCGAAAAAATATATAAAAAAGCCACCAGAGTTTTGGGAACACGTCCTATTCTCTGACAAAATCAAATTTTTCATATTTGGCATTAAAGGAAGAAGGTTAGTCTTGCGGAAGAGCGGTACTGCCCTCGAAAAAGAAAATCTCGTACCAATTGTGAAACATGGCGGAGGTGGTGTAATAGTCTGGGAGGTGTGTGGCGGTAGATGGAGTTGGCCAACTTGTGTTTATAGAATAAACTATGGATCAATACGGCTACCTTAGTATTTTGAAGGTAAATTAGAAGCAAAGCGCTCCGCAGTTGAGGCTTGGTGACGATTTCTGGTTCCAGCAAAATAGTGATCCCAAGCACACAATTTGAAGCTTAGGTTGCTCTGCAACACAAATCATCAACTGTGTACGCCGCCCAAATCCCCAGACCTTAATCCAATTGAGTGTTTGCGGGACTTCTTAGAGCGCAGGATCCGTCAACACAGCATAACCTCAAAAGAAATAATGAAAAACGTCATCGTCGATGAATGGGGCAAAATTACCAGGCAATGAAATCACATAATGCAATGAAATCACATAATCCCATATCATAAAATGGCACGCGAGCGGAAGGCCACTTTACCCGGCAAGAGCCCCTGCTAAGCGACAAAAACGGTGGAGCGCGCCGATAGTTAGCCCATACTAGACGAAAAGCCGACCATCGTTGCGGGTCCTATACCCAGTCAGGTAGAGCAAATGGAAAGACCAATTTGTTTTCAAAGTGTAGCAATTCATTTTTATTCTTTTCTTTTCGCGATCAATAACAATTAATATAAATAAGAGAGTTTCAAGGTTTTCGACACGTGATCTAACCTGACATTAAATTATGTTAAAGTGAAAATATAATGGACGATATTGACATTCCATTATTACATATTTCGAGTGTAATCTAAAACAAATGACCTATCATATTAACAATTCTATCCGTCCACATTGTTTTTTGTTTTTGATTCAGTTTGAAAAAATATATGCAAAGCAAACTAACATGATGCAAGCTTTATTCTCAATAATTATTTGAACTAAAAACAAATATTCACTAATTTTTTAAGACAATCGGCTTCGAAGCTTTTGTTTGCTAACCAGTATGATCATATTTTTGAAAAACAAAAAAATAAATAAATTCCTCTATAACGGAAAGGGTCGAATCATATTAAAGAAGTCTTTAAGGCAAAGCACAAGTCAAAATAAGGAAAGACATTTAGTCAACATGTTTTAAGCGATTTTAACATCAAAAGAAATTATTCCAATATTTAATTACTCTTAGAAATTTAGCATCTTTTGGTATCTTAAAAATAAAAAAAAATATAATCTTATAACCAAAACAGTATTAAAAGTGATCTTTGGAAAAAGTCAAATTTTTTTCTTTTTTCAGTGTTTGTCAATTTTAGGTTTTCAATTCTCTACACTTCAATTATTCGCGGCGTTTAATTTTCAACATAATTTGATCTGCATGTTTTTCTTTTAACGTTTTAACTTATCAGGAACCGAATTTTCTTTTTATATCCTACATATATTTCACGGTTAGTTAACAATTTTCAAGACGATACATAATGCATTAAATATCCAACAAAAATGATTTTTAATCTAGTTTCACCTGAAAATCAATAAAAACAACTCCTACTAACGAACTTCATTAGGCCACAAATATAATTTCTTGATGAATAATATTTTTGTTTTTTACATTTTTAAATTCTGGTGATAATACGAGGCACGTCCAGAAATTTAGTGTACTCAATTTATGTAGGGTTCAAAAAAAATTGTATTAAACAAAAACATACTCGGTTACACTTGTACACTATGTAAGTTATTTTTCGACGCAGTCACCATCCCTCTCGATGCAAGTGGTGAGCCGCGGGATCAATTTTTTGATGCCTGCCTCGAAGAAGTCTCCCGCCAGCTCTTTCGCCCACTTCTCCACCTCCCCCTTGACCTCCTCGTCCGTTGAAAACTTGTTCCCACCCATGTGCACCTTAAGGGAAGTGAAGAGATGGAAATCTGAAGGGCCCAAGTCAGGGTACAGCGTCAGCGTTCCAAAAACTCTTTGGAGCTCTGCACTCGATTCAACTTGTGCTGTTCTGTCAGCTGTTTTGGGACCCACCTATCAGACAATTTCCGACATCCGAGAGTTTCTGTGATTGTTTCGTGTATCAGGGATCTGGAGATTTGCGGAAACATCGCAGAAAGTTCATCTAACGTCAATCTGCGATCGACACGGACCGCAATCTCGATTTTTTCCAAAAGTTCGTCAGTCACAATTGAAGGTCTTCCGCTCCTCTGATCGTCATGCACGAAAGTACGGCCATTTGTAAACTCGCAACACCACTTGTACACACTCAAACGGCTCACAGCTTTATTACCGTAAACAGTTTTCACCTCATTATAAATTTCAACCGGAGCTTTTCCCTTCGCAACGAGGTAGCGAATGACGGCGCGAATTTCGCACTTGGCGGGAGATACGATCGATCGCGAAAGATGCTACTGCGTCAAGAGTTTTCAGTACACTAGCCTCGGATTGGTCTCGTTTTGAAGGGGAGGGGTCAGGCTACGCGGCAGTGTTGCGAACATGTCGAAAAAGTATTCCCTATAACTGTGAGTGTACCAGTACACTTGCTTTCTGGACGTGCCTCGTATGATGTGACACTATCGCTCAAATGACAAAATGAGTGGGTGTGTGGGTTCAGATATTGGTGTCTTGCATATGCCTTTTTATAAGCAAAAAATTATTGTAGAAATCTAAACTACTGGTTGATTCAGGCAGTTCTTTGATGGCTCCAATATTTAAATATAAGCGGTTGGTGGAAATTTCTACTATTTTTATGTGATTATTCCTCTACAGTAACTTAATATTAAGGTTTCATAAGTAATGTTTTGATGCGGTTGAGGTCTTGTTCAATTTTGCACTACAAGATGAACTAATGAGTGACAATCTACGCGGCTGTTCAGAAGTTCATGTAATTTAAACAAGATCAAGATAAACGACGTTGAATGATTGATTTTGGAATAAGTATTTGCGTTATTTAGGATGAGCACATAAACATGAATAAGGAAATATTTGGTGAAAAAGTCATGAAATTGAGGGTATATTCAAACGAAAAGGCAATTCCAAAACCCTCTGCATTTAGAAAAACTGAATTGAAAATGCGACTTGATTGGGATAAGGCTTGTACTTAAAAGAAGTATGTTAGACATAGAAAACGGCTACTTTCGTGTAAAACTGTTATGGCGTACGAGTTGAAAAACCCTAAATAAGCAGTTTTTGATAATTGTGGCCACATTGGATGGCATACCGTTCCTAAAACATTGAATTGCGCATATTTTCGTTAAATTCGCGTTGTCACATACATGAAACTTAAAGTATATTATATACAGCAATTTTGTTCGTGTCCTATTTATCCTCCACATTTAAATCTTTTACTTGACTACTAGCGATTTTTTCAAATATCGTATGAAATGAGCTCCGACGTCTCTTAGATCAGGCCATTGACGTATCACAAATATTACCACAAATATAGAGAAACCAGTCGTTTTATTAACACGAACCCTGGTCTTTAAGAAAGGCCTGATAACACCGGCAGCCGTAGCCACGAGTAAAGGTATTACTTGTAATGTTGTTAACACTTTATTAATTAACTTTACAACAAGTGCTCGTGCATTTGAGTTATCTATTCCCTCTACAGTCACATACTGCTGTTGGGATAAATGTTCTATTTTCGTAATTCGTGTTTGACAATTCTTCAAAACTTCATACATATCTCTCAGCCTCTCATCACTTTGGTATTGAATTTTTTCTTCCAGGTCGGCAATAGTTTGTTTCGAATTAATTATATCATTTTGATGGAGTTCCGTTAAGTCATTGATTTGTTCTTTTAATCTTTCAGCCCTATATCTTTCGCTTTCTAGAGTTACAGTGAGGTCTTGGTATTCTTTTTTTCTAAACTTTCAATTCTTCCGCGTAGCGTATCGATGTCATCTTTGCGGTCTTGCAACTCCCTTATTAGTGTTTTCCACATCAAATGACTTGTTGCAGACTGACTTTTTCCAGAACTCAGTGGAACACTACCGATTGTCACACTACTGCATTCACTACCATTTTCGCTATTGAATTTCCCACTTCCCGCACCACCAGTGTCTCCAGAACAAGTTGATGTAGCATGAGTATTTATCGTACTGACTGTATTGTTTGGTGTCGAAGTTCCGCATATGTGTGGATATTCACATTGATGCGTTGCTGTACCGTGGTTGATCTTGAAAAGTCCCTATCTTTAGCCAAGACTACAAAGCGAAACATTCCCCGCAATGCGAGAAACAGGTTTATATTTTTTTCGTTAAGCGCGCCAATCCGATCAAGTCGATATAAACAAAATGCAGTTAGCTTCCGGATATGAACGCCTTCGGCCAGGGACTTCTCACAAGGATATTCCACAGCAAAATTGAATTAAAAACGATTACTCACCAGTTCCAATTTAAAGAGCCATTCATCGCAATGCAAGAAACTGAAGCGAGCTTGGGTTACGGATGTGAAGAATCCACAGGACGTTGATGTTAAAGAAAACGACTGAGGCAATCGCGATAGAGAGCGAGCGACACACCTCCCATCAACGCAAGTTCTGACTGATTTCGTCCAGGCTGCACCTTACAGTTACCTGTAACTAACACGAACACACCCGGTCGACTCTAGCAGCTTGGCGCACGATGACGAATTGGAACTCGACGAACTCCCGAATTGGAATTCGAATCTTTTCATACTAGCTGGAATATGCAGGCTAATAAAACTAGAGATATAAGTAAAATTAGCATAATTTACTTGGGTTTGATGCAGATGCGTGGAGATCACGAAGATGAGAAGTGCCTTAATCAGTGGTCAACCTTGTGTAGCCCTTCAAGACTCTTCCGATGCAAATGGTTGTAATTTCCTTCACGTCTTCATTTGCCGCGATAATGAATCCAATTTGCCCAGGGCGCAGTTTTTGTAGCCACCGAAGTTGGAAATTAAGCGTATCCACTATCTCGCAATGTAGCCGATCACAGTCTAAAGTTTCGGATCGAATTATAGAGTTACTTCAACGAACCAACTATACTCTGAAAATATCTACGCTGACATAAATAATTACGGTGACGTAGCGTAGCGTGGCTTCAATGGGAGATTCTACAATTGGGCGGGAAACTAACATATCACACTTCACGGCCCGCAAAACTTCACTCCCTGACCACAAACTTATATGACAATCATTCACCCCGTTTACATTCCATTCGCCAATCTAGTACATTGGTGAAGTGCACCAGATAAACGTTCCTACACTGTAAATTTTACATGGCAAATTTAAATTGTTCTAAATAAACTAAATTTGAACGAAGTTAAGTAAAATGAATAGGATTTTTTGTTAAATGTCAATAAAATTAAATTTCATGAAAAATAAAATTAAAGGAAAACGTTTAAATTTTATATAAAGGAAAATTGATATAAAATTACATTTAATATATAGGGAAATTGATAAAAAATTGCATTTAACAATAATAATGAGAAAGAAAACTATTTTACAAATGACGATTCTGAGCGGAATGAATTAATTACTTTTCTAAATCCGCCACATAAAATTACAAGTAGAGGATAGGAAGGTTGGCTTGAGAAACTGCGCGATAAATACAGGACGCGGTCAATGGACCGAGACAGTTGGAGACGCTATTTGCAGGAAGCGAAGGCCTGAGAGGGGCTGTAGTGCTAAGAAGAAGAAGAGAATTGCTGTGTAACGAAGTTAGAATCATCTGGATCTAGGATAGTATGGCAATTAACGGTCGCAAGCTCAGACGTTAAGCCTTCGCAGGCTGCCGTGAAAAAGAGGTACTTTTACTTTTGGTTGTGGATATGGAGTACACCCAAGTAACCGTACCTCTAAGGGTGGATGGTGTGGGTACGGCTTGACAAAAGGGTTCTGCAGCAGAACGCACAGGATCCACTACCTTAGGCTTGCTGTAGATAATAGTATCGAGAATGTGTTTGGAAGCATTTATTAGGTAGTTCAATTGAATAAGGTTGCAGAGACATAAGAATGAAGATAAGGCGATAGGAAAATCATTCGAAGTGATAATATACTTAGTATCAATGTCCCAGAAACCACAAAGCAGATTAAAATCTCCACAGATTAGGAAGTGTGCCGGCTGTTTGGTGTAGAGTATAAAGTGTTTGCAGGAAGCAAAGGCTTGAGAAGGACTGTAGTGTTACGAAGAAAATTTGGATTTTTAGTAGATCCTAATATGGCAATCCTTACAGAATTTGGACTAGACAACTCATTTTGGAGATGACTAGCTATGACGACTTAACTATCGACAAAAAATGTGAAAGAGACAGAGAGAGCATCCCTGTAATAAGTACTAATAGAAATAGGAGTACGTTTCTATGATTTTTAACCACTGCCTTAAATAAAACGGTGAATGAAAATCAATTTGCTTCTCAGATAATGCTCTTGATAACTAAACTTTACATGTACACGACATAGTGCAGGCAATGACGCCTCAAGCGCCAGGAGTTAAAATTTCAGATTTAATATAAGAATAAACGTAAATCAAAGGAATCTTGCTGGCAGGAGATCTCATCAGCGAAAATTTTTATTTATCACATTTTAAATGATTAACAACTATGTCCTTCTAAAGAGCATCCGTTTTTTTCCTGAAATGTAAAATAACATTCAATAATAAAATTACAAAGTGTAACAAAATCTATTTACTGACCTAATTTAAGATAATCATTATTGAAGCACCAATGACTTCTCAGAAAAACTTATTTGTTCATGGAACAGTTTATCGAAATACTTGATCTACCGCATATGAAGCGTATCGTTTGGTTTTTATTTTTCGTTTAAACAATTTCACATAATTTTTCCTCTTTGCCTTTTACAAAAACTTTCTATTCTCTTTTGCAATAATGCAATATTGGCATTGGATTGATTGAATAATCCGCAAGCGTTTGTCAATCAAATCAAATGAAACTGTTACAATTTACTACTACGTAATCAATGTACGAGTAATTTGTAAAATCTTGTGCGAAAATCAGACAAAACAATTTGCTTGCCTTCTTGTGCACAAGTCTCAAGTGCCAATCAAAAATTTTTAACTGAATAGCAGAGAAAGTGTAAAATATGTTAGTGAAAATGAATGAAAAAATGACGAGCAGTACCAAGCGCACGCTGCTGATTTATTTGGGAACATGTTATATTGCGTGACCTCCAAGAACTCCAAGAAAGAAAAAAAGCAAACAGAACAATTTAGTTAGCATTTTATTTAATCCTTTCACATTAGAGCATATAATTTCCTTGAGAATATATTCGAACACGACGAGTTTATCGAAAGAAAAACCACCGAACCATAAACAGTTGGAAAACCAAGAAAAGATAAAACAACGAATACGTTAAAGTTCATGAACTTATCTAAGTCATTGTACACACACCACCAGTGGATGTTCTATAAAAAGAGATAAAATTCATCGTCCACAGAAAAGACCCACATATAAATTAAACCAACGCGAAACGCGGCGAAGTCCAAGAAAAACGGCTGTCGCAGCGTCTTTTAATGCTAAGCAGGAGATATTCTGTGGAAAACCAGTATTTCAAGACGTGGAAGTAAATATGTAAGTACTTGGGAAGAACCACCACTGGACCTAGACCGGTGCCTAGTGGATGTGCTCTTTGCGGTCGAGAAATGTAGGCACTGCAGCCTATGTATGAGCACACTGGTGGAGCCCGCATGTAATATTTTCATCTCGAGTGGACGTCTACGTGAAACAAGTCAAGTAGATTATAATTTGATGGGCTCCGATAAGGCTAAGGGCATTATTCTATCCGCTCCGCCCGCCTAAGTTATGTTATTGCAGGGTGACGTTCCTGGTTCACAAGGAGGCGGCAAGTTGAGAAATGCATTGGTTTGCCGGTTTACAATGCAGGTGTTTGGTCAGTTACAATGAATTTGATATACGAGTAATATGAAAGGTAATGCAATTTGTCAAGTTCAAATTTTCATTGCAACATACGAGTACGAGTACAGTTGATCAATCACATCCGTACGATCAGGGTTCAAGTAATTTACTCAACTTTACAATAGAAGCAGTTTTTCCTGTTCAATAGCCGAACTTCTGGTGTTACAATTAATCAAAATTCTTCATAATGATCTTTTGCTGTAAACAAAATGTCATCGTTAAGCAGTATTAATCTGACAAATCCACCTTAAGCCGAAAAGCAATCGTGGAAGCGCTGACAACTTAAAAAAGAGTAAACATCGTATTTTATTCATCCATGATAAAAACTGAAATTGATTCGTCACTGATACCAATGCTGGTATTTCAGAATTTTAACTGTGCGAGTATCTTGGACATACTATGCATGACAATATTATCGTTTAAATTTTCAACCATGGAAATGTACGCAGAAAGGCATTAACCTCAATAAATTGCAATGTTGAGATAAGAGGTGAAAAGGTGTGCCATTACCGGTACGGCTATCTGAAAGCGTCGATATGAAGAAGATAAGATAAAGTTTCTCGGGAAGAACTTGCGCGGAGTTTAAGATAAGCATTGCAAGGTTAGTAATCTTTAATCATGAAAGGTAAGTTCACATTGCAATCATACTCAATTTTAATAACTCAAAAATTTTTAGAAAAAAAAAACAAAAAAACCGACTTCGAAATGCCCTAAAAAGGATGAAATAAACTTTATGGAAGCGGTGCCATATCTTTTTTTCCCCCGATTCTTTTGTGATGGTGCAGATGTTGGAAGTTTATATGTTGAAATGGGGAAATTGATTTGGCACCGTTTCCATAAAATTTATTTCATCCTTCTTAGGACATTTCGAAGTCGGTTTTCTTTTTTTTCTAAATTTTTTATTTAACCCCTTTTAGTGGCAATTTTTTTTTTCAAACCTTTCAAAGCTTAGTTTCTTGAAAACATTGTACCATGTATATTAAAATATAATTTTTTACTGCAATGCAAAAATCACCACGGCTAAAATCTGCAGCGTTCATAGGAATCAAAGTTAATTCTGATACATTTAATACATGATCTCATCGACGTCTACCTTGATTTTAGGTTTCATAAGAATCCAATATGAATGGTAGCTTTCAGAAATTTTCGAATTTCGAGCTTTGCCTAGCCGCCATTTTTATATCTGACCTGACTCTGAAGTGCTTTTTTATTGTTCAACTTTTTTCGACCTTTTATCGGCCGTCATTTTGGTTCAAATTGTTCTATTTTTTATTGTGAGATTTATCACACACTTAAATAAATCTTTGTACCAGTTTTAGTACAAACCGAAGCAATTTTTCGGTCGGAATAGAAATCACGGGTTTTCATTAAAACATCATCTACTTTATTTTTGCTTAACCAATTTGAATGATCAACAAAACTACTCGAAATATTTCTGAAAATTTGGCGAAAATCGTAGCAAAATTCGGACACAAATTTCGTTATATCCTAAACACACACACACACACACACACACACACACACACACACACACACACACACACACACACACACACACACACACACACACACACACACACACACACACACACACACACACACACACACATATATATATATATATATATATATATATATATATATATATATATATATATATATATGTATATATATATATATATATATATAGTCACTTGATGGTGTTGGTTGTCATATATCGGAAAATACTAATCAGATTGAGGTCAAACTGACGTGCGTTTGAAAGGTGACATTCCAGTCTACAATTTTCATCTGGACAGTTTTCGTCATTCGTGTCAAAAGTTGTATTCATTTAAAAATGAGTGAAATTTCTGAAAAAAATCGTTATATTTTACAATATCACTACGATCAAGGTGAGAGTGCATCACCGGCTCATTTGTGGTGTCTACGGTCAAGAAACTTTTTCAAAGGCCACAGCCAAGAGAGGGTTCACTCGCTTCCATTCTGGAAATTTTGATGTCAAAGATGCACCTCGCTCAGGTCGACCAATCACTGAAAAAGTCGATGAAATCTTACAAAACATTGAACAAGACCGACACATAAGCAGCCGTGACATTGCTAAGGAACTGAATATCCATCACCAAACAGTTTTGAATCATTTGCGTAAGGCTTATACACCCAGAAGCTCGACGTTTGGGTGCCGCATGAATTAACACAAAAAAAATTTGATCGACCGAATTCACATTGACGAAATGCTAATAAAACGCAACGAAAACGACCCATTTTCGAAGCAAATCATTACGGGCGATGAATAATGGGTAGGATACGAGAACGTGAGCTGTGTGTATGGTGGGATTGGAAGGGAATTGTTTATCATAAGGTACTAGAACCCGGCCAAACACTCAATTCGGCTCTGTGCTGTCAGCAATCAACCAGATTGCAGCAAGCAATTAAAAACAAGTTGGGTAAACAGACCTACGCTCATGTCAGAAGGGTTTTGTATTCAATTTACAAAATGCAGTCACCAGATCGAATCAAATCAAGAAACATGTCAAAGAGGATTTTATTGGAGAAAATATGAAATACGAAAATCATCCTATTATTAACAAAGTTGAACGAATTTCGACTTCTGAGGTTTTTGGTATTGTTATACTCATAAATATCTCGCTTGATAATTATTTCAGATGTCCATCCGCGACGGAGGAAACACATTTTTCATGTATCTCCCCCCTGTGCTCCCACTGAAGCAAAAACTGACAGTTTAAGAACTGTTTTGAAAAGCTCCCATGAAAAATTTCATTTCATACTCATATTGGCTACCTTTGATGAATTTTTTTTTTCAGGGGCCACTCTCCTGTACTGTTATCATCGACTAATGGCCAATTTTTTCGAATCCTAGAATGGTTACAAAGCCCTTTTGCTAGGAGCTCTCTCCCGCCTCTTTGACTTGTTTCACTTATGGTTATTAATTGTGGGTACTCATCTTCAGTCATTAATTAAATTGAGTCAAGTGTTCAAAGCATGCACCTTAAACGTTGAAGTTGGGAAAAACGAACTCAAAATTATTCAACCTTCGCATTTAAAACAGCCACCATTTTGTTCAACGATTACTGATACCACTAGCTGAACCGATTCTCAAAGATATTCATGATGCCTATCATTCCTGAAATTTTCATGGAAATCCTAGGAAAACTGTAGTGTCTGAGTCGGTAAAAAGCGCATATTGTTCCATAGCCATATGTTGCCATAGTAATAAATGCAGCGCATATTGTTCCATAGTAATACAGGAAAATTCAAACTGCTATAACTTCGCTAATTATGATTCAATCTTTATGAAACTTTCAGGATAGATCCATCTTATAAATTGTCATCTGTCTCTGTTTCATTGAATTTAAGGGTACCGTTAAGATTTTATTCAAGAAAACATAAAATCCGTAAATCATACAAACTAACAAAGTTGAGTGAATTGCGACTTCTCACGTATTTGTTGTTGTTGTACTCATCAAGGCCTACTTTCATGATTTTTCGGACCGCAGGTGTCCAATCGCGGGGGGGGGGGGACACAAATTAAGTAGTTCCCGAGAAAAACTGCTGTGACACACGGACGGACAGACAGACGGACAGACAGGACGCGATTTTAGAAAAACCGGCCAGAATTGGTCAATAGAAAGGGCGTTGTTTTCCATCATGACAATGCCAGTACACACACATCTTTGATGACCCGGCAAAAGTTGACAGAGCTTGGCTGGGAAGTTTTGATGCATCCACCGTATAGCCAAGACCTTGCACCATCAGACTACCATTTGTTTCGATCTCTGCAAAACATCCTTAATGAAAAGAAATGCACTTCAAAAAGGGACTGTGAAAATTATTTGGCCAAGTTTTCCGTCGATAAACCACAGAAGTTCTACACAGATGGAATAATGGCTCTACCCAAAAAATGGCAAAAGGTCATAGATAATAATGGACAATATGTACTTAAATAAAATCCATTTTAAATAAAAAAATATTCAATCGAAAAATGACAAAAAAAAGCTCAGTACTTTTTAGACTTACCAATAACAATCAGAACACTGACACAGAAAATCAGCGGAAGAACATGACATGAATTTGACCTAACGTCACCTTCGATAGGTTTGGTAAATCACAGTAATTCTGTAGCCCCTGTGCCATCCCAGTATATACATCTACTGGGTCGTGGACGCAGTTTAGCATGTGAACGTACAAAGGAGTAACTACTCTCCTGTCGTTATGCACTACAAAAGACCGTCTCGATTGCGCCAATATTCTTGAACAAGATCTTGTACACGATGAGCTTCTATCTTGGTTAATTGATAGACGTAGAACAACTGTAGCTATGACTTTTGAATCAAAACGACGATCAAGATCAGAGTGACGAGCCACCAGAGTTCCTATGTATGAAGGAAAAGATGGAACTAAGTGGCTCATACAGACGTTGCTAAAAGTTCGAGAGCAATTGTAGAATGCTTTGCTTTGTTATTAGATTTACCTCCATGATTTTTCCACTTATAAATTGTAGGTACTCGTCTTTAGCAATTCATTGATAAATTTAATCAAGTGTTAATGGCATGTGCCTTAAATGTTAGTTGGAGAGTAATAATACAAACTTATTCAATATTATCATTTCAAACGGCTGTCATTTTGTTTTATGACTACTGATATCACTCGGTGAACAAGTTCTCAAAGATATTCATGTTATATATATCATTCCTGAAACTTTCATGCAAATCCTAGCAAGCCCGTAGTGTCTGAATCGGTAAAAGGGGCATATTGTTCCATAACCATGCATTTTTGCTGTTGTAATGCAGAAAATTTCAAACCGCGTATAACTTGATTAAATAATCTGTAAGCCTTCAAGTAGCCAAAGGGCGAATTTCTTGCATCTCGGTGAGGCGAATGTCAAATTTAACGACTCAATTGTCGATTTCGCATCACGTCGGGATCACTAATATGGGGATCTGCTTCACTGAAGTCCACAAAAATAATAACAAAATCTTTTTATTTTTCACAACGAAAAGAACATCACAATCACAATATGGCGGTTAGAACGCGAGAGAACAACAACTTAGAACATTTGAAATTTATAGCCTGCCGATCCTTACAGAGATTCAAATGTATTGGTTTGAGTAGCTAATATCGTCACAGTACTCGCACCTAAGTACGTTTGACAGTTTCACATTTCATAGACAGCCAAATATTCATATTTTGAATTGTATTGAATTCAAAGTTGCAGGTTTTACTTTAGGTCCCAAATAAGTACGATAACTTCGTTGATCCGACATCGTTGATTGCGACGTGAGCTCGGCAGTATGATCGTAATAAGCTGGTTTCAAACGGCGTACAGATTTCCCATTTATCTCCCACTTGTAAACGTTTGCTGAAAGGCACTCGATTATTCTATAGGGTGGTCCAACCATAATGCACGATGTTAATTGTTAGTCATACCTTAATGTCAAGTTTTTCGCCCAACTTAATTTGACATTTCTTTGTTTCAGTGTTTGACAAGTTCAACCATGGAGAAGTACACAATTGAGCAGCGTGTTAAGGTTGTTGAAGCCTTTTACGAAAATGGGCGTTCAAACCAAAATGATTTTTTTGGTCAGCATAATCGACCAAATGTGTCCATAATCGGGAGAATTGTGCGCGAATTTCAGCAAAACGGATCTGTAGGAAATGTGAAATCACGTGTGCATGCTCACTCAGTTCGTTCTGCGGAAAACATTGCTGTTGATCGCGATAGTGTAGCAGAAGAGCCGTCAACCTCGACTCGTCGTCATGCCCAAAAATTGACCATCTCACTAACATCACTGATGCGAATTTTGAAGAAAGATTTTTATTTACACGCTTACAAGGTTCAATTGACTCAGGAGCTGAAGCCTACTGACCTTTTTAAGCGTCAGCAATTCGCTGGATGATTGGTTGAACAGATAGAAGGGAAGGGTGACTTTACAAAGAAAATCATCTTCAGCGACAAGGCACACTTTCACCTCAGTGGATTCGTTAACAAGTAGAATTACTGCATTTGGGCAAATGAGAATCTCCGAGTGGTTGCTGAAAAGCCGATGCATCCACAAAGAGTGACTGTTTCGTGCGGTTTATGGGCTGGCGGCGTCATCGGGCCGCCCTTCTTCGAAAATGAGGACGGCCAAGCAGTTACCGTGAATTGTATTCGCTATTGCGAGATGATAACGGACTTCTTTTGGCCAGAAATTGAGGTAATGGACCTGGACGATATGTGGTTCTAACAGGATGGCGCCACTTGCCACACAGCCAACGAAACAATGGTGAGAAATTCAATGGCCGTGTTATCTCACGTTGTGGCGATGGTAATTGGCCACCACAATCGTGTGATTTGACACCGTTGGACTTTTCTCTGGGGATATTTAAAAAAAAAAGTGTAAGTCAATAAGCCAAGAACAATTCAGGAGCTAAAGGATGAGATAGTTCAGCACATTAACGAAATTGAATCTCAATTATGTCTGAGTCATTGAAAATATAGGCCATCGGATAGAAGTATCCCACCATAGCCGTAGCGAGCATTTGGGCAAAATTCGTTGCACACATAACTGTCATAGATTCTTCTATTAAAATAAAAATTATTAACATAGTTCTCTGAAAACTTTTTGTTTAATTTACAATTAACATTGTGCGTTTTGGTGGGACCACCCTTTATATGCGCCTTCGTATGGATGTTCCAACGGTTTCTTAACGTGGTCGACGCATAAAAAAACATGTGAAAAAGTTGCAACGTCCTTGTGTATGAAAACTTTTACCGGTCACTGCTATAATGTGCCATATTACCCAGGAGTGGATTGATGTTCTGCCAACTGTTTGCTTGGATTGCGCACAAGCATTAAAGACGACGTTGGCGCTACATCTACAGAACTAGTATATGGAACAATCCTACGTATATTTGGAGAGTTTTCTTGAATGAAGAAATGCTACCCGATCCCAATTTTTCATGGAAAAATTTTGTGAACATATGAGGGATATTTGAGTAACTCCAGCGTCACGTTATAACAAGTGAAAAGTTTTCATACACAAGCATATTGCAACTTGTTCGCATGTATTTGTACTCGTTGGCCACGTTAAGAAGCCGTAGGAACATGCGAAGGCCCATACAGAATAGTCGTGCGCCTTGAAATAGCCTCCAATATCTCGGAAAGACACAGATCTATCATCTCTATGCAAATTAACTAACCAGCTGACAAGTGTTAGATGACAGATCTCTGCCACTGAACCGCCACTTATCAAGCGAGTAAATTATTGAGAAATTATATAGTTTCCTTCCCCCAGACTGCGTAGTTCGTATGCAGCGTGTGCCCGTTTCTGCCGGTTTTTCGTGTCGCCTTCCGCAAAGCTAAGTTGCGTAGTTTTTTTTCAGTTTGATACCGACAGAGAGAGGATTTAATCTGAGTAGAAAACGAGGCAGATTTGGTCGAGCGATAAACGACTGAGCACGATTTATATTTGGATGAAGCAAAAATCATCTACTAATATATTCTATTAACACACGACAGCAAACCAACCACAACACGATAGCTCGCACTATTATTTTAGCTTAGTATATTACGTTAATTCCATATGCTCCTAACTTTTGAATTATTAAGTAGAAAATCAATTTCAACAAATTTGAACAAGGATTAGTAAAATGGCGATTAACCGTGTGTCAATAATCATTAACCCTAATAGTAAACATAGTCTGTGTGGTCTAAAGGTTAGAGCATGAACGCATAAGCTGAAGGTCCCAGGTTCAAAGCTCGTTGGGAGCAACGTGATTAGTTCAGGGGATTTTTCGGACAGACTAGGAGTGTTCACACAGTGGTGGTATGTACTGATTTAATCAGATTATATCATAGCTGAGCAGGCACGCGGGAGCATGATACTGACCAAACCAACTTCCGGAAAAATCAATACGGTCATGAAAATGAGATACTCTAACTATCTCTAAGCGAAGGCCCGAGAGGGGCTGTAGTGCTACAAAGAAGAAGAAGATTGATTGGGTTTTGGATTCGAGTAATTTATTTCGGGCACGGCGTCGGTGACGCGTGATTTTTATTCAGGTTGCCTTTTTCTGATTTCTCTCGTTTAGACTGGACGTACGGTCGAGCAGAAACGGAAGGAGAAGTAAAGTTGAGTTGTTGGAAGTTGATTGACGTTTTAAATCGTGCATTTGAATCGGTGGCTGATACTTGTATTTTGTACTTGGTCTGCTCGTGGAAGACCTGCAACCGAAATCTCTCTCCGAACTAACTAGCCTGCCAGGAGCCACCTCGTAGGAGACTACGGGTGTCCGGACTTGTTGACCTGATGGGTACAGTCTGTTGAAACATTCCTAGAGTTCACGTCTACACCTGATAAGAGGTCGGTTTAGATTTCCTTCGGGAAATCTCGAACGAACGAGGACGTGATTAAAAATTATTACAGCCTTTCAGCAAACATTTACAAGATGAAGATAAACGGGAGGGAGGTCAACATACATATCTGTAGATCGTTCGAAACCACCTTATTACGACCATATTACCGAACTGACATCGCAATCAAAATTGCCGGGTCAACGAAGTGCTTGAGCTTCTTTGCGACCTAAAGAAAAACTGCAACTTAAAATTCAATATAATTCAAAATATGAATATTTGACTGTCGATGAAATTTCAAATTGTCAAACGCACTTTGGTTGGAGTACTGTGGCGACATTAGCTACTCAAACCAAAGAATTTGAGTCTCTGTAAAGATCGGCAGGCTATAAATTTCAGATTTTTTAGGTTGTTGCTTACTCGCGATCTCACCACCATATTGTGATTGTGATATTTTTTTCGTTGTTAAATATATTTATATATTTAAAAAGGTTTCGTTAATATTTTTGTGGATTTCTGTGGAGTAAATCCCATCAAGCCCACATCAACCACGCCCTCTCTATAGTTTTAAGAAATCATGCAAGAGACTTTAGTAACAACATACAAATTTGTTGAGGAAACGATGTAGTGAAATTCTACCACTGAAAATGCGATCGACATAAATAAACTCATAATTACAGAAAAACAAGGAGATTGCAAACGAAACACAATAAAATATTGAATTGTGATTAAAGATGCTTAAGACGAATATATCGGTAAAATACGAGAGTGGTTCAAATATGATGGAGACAAACGCTGTATGTGGCGCGCATGTATGTTTGTTTGTTTCGTGGCTTTAGTATGTGATATCTGGGTCCCGTACGAACAGAGTGGCATAGTTTTCGTCGGGAATGCATGCTTCACGCATGTGCTACGACCATGAGTGTATGTCAAGTGCCAACCACCGTTGCGCAACGTATTGTCATTCGTTTTTTAGTGTGGGAAGGCGTTAAAAACACGAAAATTTTTCAGCGTTTGCGAAATCAGTTCGGTAGTGAGCGCCTGAGTAGGGCTGCTGTGTTTAAATTGGTCAAAGCATTCAAGGATGGTCGCGAAACCGTCGAGAATGTTCCGCATGATCATCGACCGCGTATCAGCATCCCACCAGACAACATTTGCCGCGTAGAACAACTCATTTTGGAGGACCGCAGGATGAATGTTCGAGACATTTCAACTGAACTCGACATCAGTATTGGTAGTATAGAGTCTATCAGCTACGAACACCTTCAATATCGCACGACGGGTTTCTAAACCAGCACGAAGTGCGATTCTTCTCCATATAACGCACGCCCTCATACCGCGCGTCTCACGCTCTATACGCACACACCCCCAGTCCGGATTTATCGCCCTGCAACTACCACATGTTTGGACCACTGAAAGAAGCCCTCGGAGGTCGAAGATTCAACACCGACGACGCGGTAGAGGAGTTCGTGCGCACATGGCTGTCCGAGTTGCCCAAGGAATTCTTCGCTACCGGATTCAAAAAACTACCGGAAAAGTGGACAGAATGCGTAACTTCTACGGAGGAGTACCTAGAAAAACTGTTAAATTTTTGTAAATTTTTCGTTACTAAATAAACGTGTCAGAGTATTTGTCTCGATCATATTCGAACCGCCCTCGTATGATTACTAATCTGCTTCTCAAAAACGAAAGCACGGACTTTAGAAGTTCTCTTACAATTTTTTGTAGCAAAATTAGAATTCCACACAACTCACAAAAGTTAATGAATTTCATTGCCAGCCAGGTTATAAATTTTAATATATTTTATCAGGTCTTACCATATAAATTTTCTATTTGGCAGTTTTATCGCTCTTTTTAGATTTGACTCCCTATTGCAATTTTCGGTATTAACATTGGAATTCTATAGATTTTCGATTCTAGAGTTTTACCAAATAGTGTTTATTTTTTACTTCCTTTCTGTACATAGGAAACCTCTCCCAAAATACAACGTTTATTGACTCCCAAAATTAAATCAATCCAAGACTTCTTAAGTTTCCATAAAAATTTTAAACTGGATTTGCCGCTTTTAGGAGAGTGGAGAAGCTTGAACACAAACCAGTAATTTCTAAAGAGCTTAAATAAGCAGATTTTTTGATTTTCAATAGATACCAACATTTTTTTCTAGTGGGTCAAAAGTCAAAGTTCGAGCTACTTTGTTTATTGCAATGCTCAAGATGCATTAGCTACTATCTATTCAATAGGGAAGTGCAAAATAACACTCTAATTTCACAAAGAGAAATCGAATCACCTAATTAGATTGGAAAAGCTTAAAATAACTACCAGGCAACACTACTAGGAACTTAAGTAAAGTAGACAAATGCAATGTGACACCTTCAACTATTGATGAAAATCGACTGGAAACTATTTCACCTACGGAACGAAGAACAATGAAAGCGCGCTAATCGCATTTAATACTAAAAGTAAATTTTGAAAATCATAACAATGGGCGCAATTGCATCGAATTTTCCCAGAAGAGTACAGCGCAAGTCAACACGGACACAGAATATTTCGTTTGTTTACATACTCTATTTAAGTATATAAAGTAGATACGTTGCATGCATGACTACGAGTATATGGAAACATTGAATTCAGAATTTTACTCATGCACATACATATTTGTATGTTGACAGCAATCCGCTGAGGTAATCTCTACACTACATTGACGTACGGCGGTGGAAGGTTCACAACGCTTTGGATTATCGATGTTTCTCCCCTAATAAAGAAATCACCGAGGGAAAATTCACATTGCATCAAAGCATCCTCCGCGTGTAGCTGCGAGTATGTTTAGATTGGAATAAGTATTTTATGTCTTCACTAGCGGATTAGGCACAATGAAATCCAGCATAGAGTGCGCTGAAGTTGCATTAAAACTGTACGTGGTATGTGTCTAGCGAAGCCCCTAAAATTCTTCCGTTCTACAGCGAATCATGTAAAGCCCAAACGTAGGTCCGTTCCGCGTTGGAAAGTGCACTTTCCCTATCCGTTTGGTATCTAGCTTTATACATTCAATTAGATACGTTTGTTCTGACAGCAACAACCAAAACGAGACCGTTGCACGGAAAGCTTCTTTGATGATTATTTTCATTACAGTTCTTCGAGTTTTTTTCCTAGTTGGATAAAAAATATATTATCCTAAGACCGTAACGTGATCTTCTAAATCTAAGGGTAATATGTTTTATTAAACCCACCCGGGTCCTGTGCTGGGAAAATTTGGTAGAGAATTTAATTTGTTTAAAATATGAAGCTCCGACCGTGCATATGAAAAAGATATATGTTCAAATTCTACCGTGTTGTCAAGGGTTACGTTATTTTCACTGGAAATGGATTTATATACTGATACATGGAATATATGACCTTTATTTTTTCGTAATTCAAGGCTAGATACATTATTATCCAGATGAATAAGAAACTCATTGAACATAAAATAAAATAGGACGAAAATTGACTTCCAGGAAATACAATACATGGTAGCATGAGAGCTAGGGATTGAAATGTCCCAAAAATGCTTGAATTTCGCTCAATTTAACTTTTCAAAGTGGTTTAACATTTTAATATGAAACCAAAAACTTTCTTGTTAATAGAATAACCAATGCCAGACTTGGATTGACAATTTACAGTGCGAAAATATACGAGTAGAGGCATATCTCTATTTGTACGGCGTACAAAATATTTTTAGAAAATAAAATTAGGGCAGGTAGGCCGCCAATAAACCAATTGTTGACTGTCAAGCAGTTACTTGAAAAATAGCAGGGAGTTCTACATAGACGTGCGCCAAATTTTCGTTGACTTTAAGCAACCATACGACAGTATTGATCGTAACGTACTGTACCAAATAATGCTTTGCTTTGGCATCCCAAACAAATTAGTCTGTGTTACCAAATTAGTCTGTCATACCAAAATAAAAATGACGTCGACGACCTCTCAAGTCCGTATCAATACCTTTGACACAAATATCGGACTAAAGCAGGGAGATGGGCTAGCCCCATTGCTATTCAATTTGGCTATGGAGTACGTCATAAGGAAGCTACCTATCGATACACGAGATACATTACTATACAAGTCGAGCCAAGTGGTAGCCTATGCAGATGACATCAGCATTTTGCCACGGTTATGAACAATTGCCAAAGAACTGTTCCTGAAACTCGACAGCGAAGCAAAACTACTAGGTCTACAAATCGATGAAAATATAACAAAACTCATGGCACAGTCGAGGAAAAATACCTTAAATACACAGAATATATATCTATGCGCCAAAATAACGAGAGCCGCTAATAAAAGAGACGAAATACGCCGAAGAATACAGCTCGCAAATAAAATATTTTATTCAGTTTTGACGATTTTGAAGACCAGCTGCATACCCAAGAAACAAAGCTCCAAGTATACAAATCTGTGATAAGACCTGTGTTATGCTATGGGTGTGAAACATGGACCCTGACCCAAGCATCCGCAAATATATAGCGACGGGTCCAGAGGCTAATAATCGGAGCGGAGCTAGACGGGGACCAATGGCGAATTCGATACAACCATATGAAATTTTTGAGCTATATGAAATTTTTGACGAGTTGGAGGTCTCAACGATTGTAAGATTGTGGATGCTGCAATGGGCTGGACACATGAATCGTATAGACGAGCAATGGATAGCCAAAAAGGTATTCGTTGGGAGAACTGAAGGCCGAAGACCAGTGGGGAAACCGAGGAAATGCTGGTCTGACTCGGTCGAAGAAGGCAGTTCATGGCTGCTCGGATTTCTAAATTGGAGGACGTGGTCAATGGACCGAGACAGCTGGATGCGCTATTTGCAGGGAGCGAATGCCCGAGAGGGGCTGTAGTGCGAAGAAGAAGAACTTGCATTCGCGTAATTATTTCATCAAAAAGGAACACTAATACCATTTTGATGTTTATAGAGTAGTGTACTTTGTGTTCGTTCGTTTGGTTCGAGTTCGATTGGTGGCAACGAGATTAGTTTCGAGTGATTCTTCAGACCACAGAATAAATTAAGACAGAAGGAAAGCTTCTAACAATCCCGTGTGAATCGCTTGGAAATCTTGAAAGCGCATGTAAATCCTATCCCATATAAAAATTTGTTTAAAACGTCAACCTAAACAAGTGAGATAAGTGAATTTATAATACCCAATGCAGCATGGTTGATTTGAGTGAAGTACGAAGCTTACTTCTTGGGTGTATTTACGTTGTGGTTCCCGTCGACTAAAAAACGACCCTTGTGCTGATTTCGGCTAATAAGAAATTCGTTTCCATTATAGATGCGTACAATTACATGTGGTACTGACTTCTGAAGTCCTCTGGCAATTTACGAATGATATACCTCGTAAAGAACTAGACGTCAATCAACGTTCAATTTTTTATCAAATTTTGTTCACTGATGAAGCACACTTTGGCTAAAAGGCTACGTCGACAAACAGAATTTGGAGCGATGATTGATTATGGACCGGTGTGATAATTGGTCCATATGTCTTCAAAAATAATGATGGTCGCAATATTACAATTAACGGTGAGCGGTACATAGACACGATTACTAACTTTTTGGTGCCTCAATTGGAAGGCATTAATTTTGCTGCCATGTGGTTTCAGCAAGTTGACGGCACATGCCACACAGCGCGCGATTTAATTAATTTACTGAAAGAAGCATTTGGCGAACGATTAATTTCACGACATGGCACTGTTAACTGGCCATCGCATTCATGCGATTTGACACCTTACATTACTTTCATTGGGGATACGTAAAGTCGAATGGCTACGTCGATAGAACAGAAACAATTGAGTACTTGGAAGCCGACATTCGACGCCTTATTGCCGAAATACAGCCTGATTTACTGCGAAGAGTGTATGAAAATTGGACCTTCACATTATGCCACGTACGCGCTTGTCGCGGCGGTCACATGCCCGAAATCATCTTCGAATGTTAATGATAAAAAACTTTCCTTCGAATAAAGTCAATTTCATGGATATTAGAAATATTTTTCTTTGTAGTCGATTATTTTGGTATTTTGCTTACTCAAAGAAGCAAGGCCTAACGGCTTTTCAAGAAGAAAAACAACATTTTGTTTGTTTTATTTCAATTTAGAGTTTTCCGCCCGTAATAAAACACCCAATAGATTTTATTTTTTTAAGAATTTTTAGACCACACCACACCTTGCCTACATATGTTAAGAATAGCTAATACAGTAGAATTAGCATAAATGCCTATTAAAGTTCGTTTCAGGATGTCATATGGAAAAATCGATATATTTAGGGGAGGATTATATATAACATTGAAATACCTCCCCTTTTTTTTACCTGGAACATTGTTTAAAAAACGGTCTTATTCGAAAAAGTGGGTGCAAAATCAATTTTTATATAACTCAGAAACCTTTGCCGATAGAGATATAAAAATTTTAATGCTATTGAAACACTCACAATCGATTAATTTTTGAGTTGCTGTTTACAACGTATTTAAATAATCGAAAAGAACTGCGGGCATTTTTGAAAACTTTCAATGATTTTTAATTTCTTCAAAAAAAGCACCTAGATGCCTGCAATCAATGAGCTTTCTATCTCAAATTGTTGTTCTTCTTTTTTTTCCAAAATTACCAGGAATAACAATATCAAAATGGCATCTCGATATCTTTATTTGTTGTGAAGTAATTTGCATAAAGACCTCCTTAAAAATGTTGGCTTTTTAAGTGCCATTTTCAAGGTGGAAAAAATATGAAAATTGGATTAACTGCTAATAAACAATGGGAATTGACGATAAAATAAAGCAAATGAGAACTCGATAGGCCCTTTAGGACAACGGGAACTGGGTCAAATTGTAGTTTACATTAGAGACCATTTTAATAAACAAACAGACTATTTCGTACAAACATTAATATTTTTTGTTAAGGGTGTGAAAAGAACTTTTAAGCATCTACATTGTTTTTTGACGAAATAAATATAATTGAAAATATGGAAAATTAACGCGGTTTTTTCGGTTATTTACAAAAATAACGTAGAGAGATTTTGATTTAGCAACTCTGAAATAAACAGTTTTTGAGTGTTTGGGCGGTATTAAAATTGTTAAATATCTATCGACAAAAATCCTTGAGCTTTATAAAAATCGGTTTTTTGTGTAAGACCGTCCAGACAAAAAAAATGATAGGTATTTCAATGGTATTCTGTCCTCAGTACAGCCATGACTGAGCAGGAGATACATAGGTCTGTCGCGCAACACGTCATCATAAATTTTTTGATTTTGAAACGTCGCAATTTTTTACTCGTTTAATGGCGCAGTTCGGCAACACTATATTATCTCAGAATCCAGTATATTCGTTGGCCAGGGAATTTAAGGGTGGGCAAGAACGAGTTGAAAACGGAAGTTATGACCGACGTCCAAGGACAAGTCTTACAGATGACAACATCCGTGCCGTTTGAAGAGAGTTTTGTTCATTGATTTTCTTTACGATCAACAAACAGTGTAAGGGGCCTACTATTGCCAGTTGTTACAGTCAGCGAAAAGCTCCTACCTAAACAAAATACGAGGCATGCCATTAAAGAGGTCATCCTTCTCCAATACAACGCTAGGCCGCACACCGCGGCTTTGACAAGGGATAAACTGGAAGGAATGGGCTGAGACACTCGAACACTCTCCTTGAAGTTCAGACTTGGCTTACTGTGACTGATTTCTGTCCGCGTTCCCGAAAGAATCACTTGGAGGAAAATGATTCAAAAGCAATGAAGAAGTCGAGGAGTACGTGCGCAATTCGCTGATAACTCGTCCTAAAACTTTCATGTACAAGCAATTTTCAAGCTTCCAAAACGGTGGCCAACGTGTATAGACAATGAAGGAAACTATATCAAGAAATATTGATATGATTTGTGTCTAATATAATTCAATAAATGTATAAAAATAAATTAACGTCCATACGAAATGTGAAAATTGAGTAATGAGACTGATTCCATGAAAACCGTATATTTAAAGATTATTCTACAATTCTGCCATCCCCTTGGGCAGCTATACAACGATTCCAGCGCATTTTCCATGCTTTGTAACATTTCTGGAACGCTTTGACTGGGATGTCCACGAGTACCCTCGTCACGGCCGCCTGGATGTCCGTAATCGGCTCAAAATGGGTACCTTTGACCACCAATTTTGTTCTAGGGAACAAAAAAAGTCACAGGTTGACATATCGGGCAAATAAGACGGCTGATGCAACACGGCGATCCTTTTAGAGGCCAAATACTGGGACACGCTGAGGGCTCCTCAGAAAGGTTCTTTGGGACAATCTTCGCGCACAACTTTTTCATCCCAAAATCGTCGGTTAAAATTTGTCTGACTGTTTCACCCAGTTCTGAGGCCAACATTCGAACTGTTAAACGCCGATCTTCACGAATTAGGGTGCGCACACGCTGCGCATTCGCGTCAGTCCGCACCTCGACTGGTATCCCGCTCCGCGCCTCGTCTTCTACGCTTTGACGCCCCTCCTTAAACTCTTTATGCCGTCGAAACACCTGGGCACGACTAAGAGCACTATCACCATGCACTTTCACAATTTTAGCGTACGTTTCCGAAGATGTTTCGCCCAATCTGGCGCAAAATTTTACCGCGACGTGCTGCTCTTGATTTGATTCTCCATTTTCGTGACGAGCACCACCAACACACGTCTACTCAATACGACACAGCAGGCGAACTAAACAAGCTAGAGCGATGGTAAATATATGAATGGAGAGAAGAAGGATTCCGGGGAAGGGAATTTCAAGGTCGCAGATTTACCACAAGCGCGGCAATTACTCAATTGTCACACCTCGTATTAGATTCACAAATTTTAATAAATTTTAGACTTTTGGCTGATTCCGCTGTACTAATCCAGTTGTGGTCTTCCTTTGGTGTTTACCTTTGTTGGTGTTCTTATTTTTGCTTCTGTGTGTCTGTCTACGCTATGTTTTGTGTATCCACAAATAGAATAGAGTGGAGTCTATGTTTCATTGATAAATATGCTGTTAATTTATGCTGTGAGGGGAAAAGAGACGTTTCGGAAGAGGAGATCCGAGTTCGACGTTTTTAAAGTGAAATCTTCAATATATATAAAATATATAGAAAGAAAATGCGATACCGTTTACAGAGCAGGCAGACAGCGACACGACAGTCGCGCGGAAAGCAGTGGTAGATAGTGACATCGTATGTAGGCAAATTAGGTGATTTTTGCATGGGCAAAATATATATGTACTTTTTTGGGGTTGCCAGGTGAATTCCATTTACGCATTGAGTATGGGGCTAGATCTCTGAGCAACAACCGATCTAACTTCTATCCTTCGTCAGGTAGCCCCTCAGAAGCGACATTAGATATTCTGAAACTTGAAAAGGATTTTCCAACGTATCCAGAACATTCACCTATCTAGCAGAGTTGATTTTCACAAACTCGAAATCCACCAACAGAGAGATTTGTCTATTGGTGCGGCTATATGTCTCTGCCTTTTCGACCACACTCACCACCTCTGCAATCGCAAAATTTGTGGAGCGTCCTGCTCTAAAGCTGTACTGCCAGCGACATAGGTCCTCAACAGTACAATATTATGAGTTCGCATCGCGTAATGAGACCGCAAAACAGTTTAGGGAGCGAGAATAAAGGGTGGTGGACGGCGTTTGAGAGGCGATCCCGGATTGCACATAGATGGTGAATGATTTCGGATGATGGCTGATGTTAGTGGCTGACGGCTGATGAAAGCGGATAATGGCTGGTGATAGTGAATGTATGATGAATGATGACGGATCATGGGTATGAGAGCGAATGATGCCGAGTGATGGCTGCTAATGGCGAATGATGCC
Organism: Odontomyia ornata; assembly: GCA_963969285.1. Classification (NCBI taxonomy): domain Eukaryota; kingdom Metazoa; phylum Arthropoda; class Insecta; order Diptera; family Stratiomyidae; genus Odontomyia; species Odontomyia ornata. Next base: position 140,475,304 of record OZ017741.1, on the reverse strand, counting down.
GGGTGATGGCTCCTAATGGCGAATGATGCCGTAAAACGCTGGATGATGGCAATAATGGTGGATGCGAACGAGTTCGTATGATGCAGTGGCAAAAGGGGATGAGGTACATCATGGTTAATTAATGCGGATGATGCCAGTTGATGGCGTATGAAGGTGGAAGATGGCTGTTAACAGTAGATGATGTCGGATGAGGATAGGTGATGTCGTATGATACCGGTTGATTATGGCAGGTGCTGCGGCGAATGAGGAGTGCTGATTGTTGATGATGAAGAATTATGGCACGTCATAGCGGATTATGGTTAGTGATGATGGGTGATGGCTGTTGATGGTGAATACCGGCTGATATTCGTACTCGAATGATGCCGCATGGAACCGGATGATGGCGAATGAGAATGATGATGGTAAATAGTGGCTGATGATTGCGGAGGAGGACGTGTGATGCCAGATGAGGGTTGATGATCTCTTTATGGCTGACGATTGCGGATGACTGGTGATTGTGAATAATGGCCGGTGAGGGAAATGCTGTCGTGTGATGACTGCTAATAGTGGGTGCATGCTGATGATGGCGGATGACGACGGGCGATGGAGAGGCCAGTATGAAGTATTCACTTCTCTTAGCAGTCCGCAGTGAATGCCAGCCCTTTCCGGCCGTCGGTTAGGAGTATAGTCAGAATATCTCATTATCTCAAGCGTATGCATAGGCGGTAATATGGTCAGAATCATGCCTTGGCCGTGTGTTTGTCGTCCATCTAGTTACAATTCGTTCTGGTTCTCAGTCCGTACGTATCATAACTGAACGCGCTTATAGTCCGTCCGAAGAATCACTCGAAACAAATCTAGTTGGCACCGACGGGATTGAACCAGGGACCTTTAGCTTACGGGGGTGAGCACTCTAACCACTATACAACTCGGACTGTTTTAAATTATATTTACATTATTTTATAAGTTATTTGCCTAGCGTAAATAATCTTTTGGTTTAAGTGTGGCACTTACTAGCACGTCACTTCATAAGGGGTAGGTACGATTACACAGGTCAACATTTGATCTAGGCGTTAGGTGCTACTAGGATTTTTGGGGCGCTGGTTACGATAAGAGGATCGATTAAACTTTAAAAGGTCAGCTTTAAGGTCATTTCATGGTCAACTAGAAAAATTCATGCATATGTTTATAAGGTCACGGAATCCGAATCCGGCGTTTATTTGCACTTTGGATCTGTCCTAGAAGTTATCATCATATAGATTTTTCGAATCGTACGTAAAATTTAATTTCAAAAACACTTTAAAATGTCTTTTAAATAAGCTTGAATGAGCTCTAGGATAGTTCTAAAATGTAAATAGTTCCAGGCTGGAGTCACTGGTCCACAGGGGAGGTGTTTAGTGGGTAGACCAGTCGCTTGCGAGCATGGGAGCCCCACGCTCAGTGCGTAAATGGCATTCACCTACCAACCACAAAGAAAAAAAGTGTAAATAGACACCGGATTCGGATTCAGCGAACTCAAAAATTGTTGAAAACAACAAATAATAACGCCCGGAAATCGATTTCGAGAAATAAATAAAAAAACTCGCTACGCAAAATTAAAAGGAAGGTTTTTAATTTTTTAGTATTTATCCATTGGTTTTAAACAGGTTGGTTACTCCAAGTTTGAATATTTTGAGCTAAAACTTTAGCACTTCTTACTATTGACAAGCTATTCTCATCATAGCTTAGGCATAATAAGCTGGAGTATATGCTAAAAAAGGTCCCTTTTTGGATCATGTAAGACATCTGTTACATAATCTTAAGGAATTCATGTCTATTAATAGGACAAACCTTCTAAGATGCACTTTAAAACTTTATTGAATTTACTCCAGCATAATCCAAGATCATATTGATGAATTAACAGGAAATAGGCTTCATAACAGACTAACGAAAATTCAAAGGCACGGGAAGAGAAATGTTATAAAAGCAACTTAAGGACAATGCTTGCGTAGCGTTTCTGTACTTTCTGTGCCTCTCAATTCTGATACTGCCATTTGAAGACCTATCTTGGAAGCTCACACTTTTTTGATAATAAAAATTGTTCCAAAGTTCATCTCCCTGTATTTGAGACCGTCTAAAACCGTTGGAGGCGTTTTTTAGTATAACAAATTAAAAGCAGTTGCCACTTCAGATCTACTTAGAAAGCTTGAGAATTGTAACTATTCGGGTTTCCGAGACACAGACGGAAAGGTAGATCACGATTTCATTAAGTTAGTTCAAATTGGCTTCGATCAAAAAAGTCGATATATATTTTTAATTTAGACAATTTCACTCTATCAGCATAATTTTTATCAATTTCAAATATATATATATATATATATATATATATATATATATATATATATATATATATATATATATATATATATATATATATATATATATATATATATATATATATATGCACGAATGGAATGCCACATTGGCAACACTATTTGAACTACAATACGTTAAATTTCCTTCACTTACAATGCAGGGTTAAAGTGAAAACTACCCTGCATCAAAGTACCACCCAAAAGCCTATAATACTCGTAGCTGAAGCAAATAGCCTGTGTAATCATTGAGTTGACTCAAAAGCAGAAACGAGGGGCAAAAAGACCTACAATGTTCACCCTTCATACTCTACACTGAATTGACATTGCTCCATAACTGAATTCCTATTCAGTATTTGCTTCAAATATCAGGCTGGGGTGCAATAAATATATTCAATGCATTTGAGCTGACATTCGGGTATGCAACACAGCAAACAGTTGAATTACCTCTTAGACGCAGCCTCCTCGCAAAGGCAAGCAACGAGGGTTGAAATTGCGGAGGAAAGGAGGAACAAACTACCCCATACCCAGCACTACTCTTTTTTGCTTTTGGCATCCAACTCACCCAAACGATAAACACATGCATAATATGCACCCCGGCCTGTGAAACCGGTACAAAAGCAGAAAACGGTACAAGGGGAAATTATCTATCTTAAAGCAATTTTCTTTTGGTTATATTTTCTTCCTACGTCGTGTAAATTAATTAAAATTATGTAGTAATTCAAGGCGAAAATTAGTGGAATATTTTGTTTTAATGAATAGATCGAAAATCAAGCCCACAATTCAAGCTTATGGTTGCATCAAAATGCAACGATTGAATGATAAATGAGATTTCTGAAGCTGATTGGTGTTTAGGTTTCAAGTTGTAATCGCAAGATGATTTATTGGGCAGAAAGCAACGAAGATTACTTAGATTCCGAGACATTAGGGCGTGAACTCTTTGACATTTGAATGGTTTGTTTCTTTCGATTGAAGATCCAATGCAAAGCAGGCTCATTTGTGACCTACATATTTAACATGATGTATGAATATTTCAATGGAATTATTTTTATTTGTGGATTTTTTCCGCTAGGCACGCAAAGGTTTGACGAGCATTTAATTTAAGGGTTAATAGAGTTCAAAACTGATTAGTACTTCTTCTCAAAATTCAGTGTTATTTAATAATATGCAATCAGGAATGACTTGTATGAAAGTCACATTATTCACAACAAGATTTTTTCTATCTCTATTTCAAAACAATATAGTACACAATTAGCCTATTCCTGGAATACATTACGAAGATCAATGTGCAATTTCAAAGCACTTAAGAGCCCATATTTTATTTCAACATTCAATTTTTCTAACCTTTTACAATCACTTAATGTATATTATTTATTTGTGTAGCTGCATATTTCTTCATTTACCGAACTTGGCGAATATTTCCAATAAATCAGAAATTAAAGTATATTTTTACTTTATAAGCTGTTATATTATTTGGTAATCCCCGTACAATCAATTGGTGGATACTTTTTTGGAAATCTGCTGTTGAAGGCAAATTTAGGTGAGATCTAACATTTAGTTTATGACAAATTATTGGGAAAATTTCCGTAGTTTTTTTCACACCCAAGAATGCCCTAGAAACTTGAATGGATGTAACGAAATTCATTGGACTTACCGAGTTCCATTTTTAATGAAGTCAACTAGCACTCGACGGTCGGCTAGTTGAAGGTCGCCAAACAACAAGAATGGTTCAACGGATGAAGAACCGGGCTTTAAGCGACAAAGCAGATCGATCCTTAGAACTTGAGTCCCCGGTTGGTGACTGCTTGCGAACTAGCTAGGCTCGGAGAGAATTGCAGTCGTGGGGTCATTATTGAGACTCACGTATCCGTTGGCTTATTTTCAGGCATCGTAAAAAACCCTTTACTACCAACCGAACAACAAACAAGATTTTCATCATCTAACAATTCACTTTATTTACTGCATGTGCAGACCGATTTTAGAAATGCCAGGCCTCGGAAACCACCCAAAAATAAGCTACTTTACTATCTGAAATGATGCCGTACGAGAACAAAGAAAAAATCTACCACCGCACCACCGAACCGTACCGGACGCGGCATAGAGCTAAGTGGATAAAGCATGGAGGGAAAGTCGAGTGTACATTTATCTGTCTGGCCCCTAAAAGAAAAACGAGCCCTGGAAATAAAAGGTTTAGTTGATGCTGGGCTTCATTTAAAATTCGATTAGCTGAATTAGCTTGGTCAACATTCCTCTTTATCCTATTCTAAGAATTAGCAATTTTTTGCTTAAGATTTATTATAAACTGAAACATTAATAACCTCAAGTATCACATTAAATAAGATCATCACATTATAATATATTTAAAATGAACTGTATCGTGTTTCTATGAATATCATCTAAGGTTAGGGGTTGAGTGCAGACATTCGGTTCTTTTGTTCTTTTTAAAAGAATGCATGTTATCGTTTTGCAGAAAGTGTCCGAATATATTCCAGAACTTGGTATTTATTCTTTTCAAGTTTTAAGGACTTTACTACTTCACCATCTGAACCCAGAGGCTGTTAAAGGACAATACAACTAAATTGAAAATAAGAACATCCAAGGTGTCTTAACCATAAAAAGTCGGTTTTTTTAAGATATATTCTCCTCTAAACTACAAATATGCAGGAATTACAGATTATGCGAATTCGTTCGATTGAATCTTTGTATATCGTAGGAGTGTCTGTGTGGTTTCATTGTGGTTCTACCTGTATATATAAATCTAAGCCCTAATCCAAGGATTTTGAGCAATGTTCTGATATCTTACTTTTCATTAATTACCATCTGGAAGGGAATTCGATACAGAGAATCTCACGTATACAGAAAAAGGATTTCTCTTTTACGAATGTGAGCTTAGGGCGGGGGTGTAATTATATACGTATACATAGAAATGTGCGATAAGAAGGGTGTCCAAGCAGTTTTCATTTTTCTTTCCCATGTTCAAGTTTTATGCAACTAGATTCTAGTAGCCGTACATGGTCCCAAGCCCGTTTCAGAAAGGAGAAAGGTTCCCCAATAATTAAACACTAAATGTCCGCGTGGCTTAGTGGTTAGAGCACTAAGCCCGTAAGCTGAAGGTCTCTAGTTCAAGTCTCGTTAGCGTGAACGAGATTTAGTTCGAGTGGTTCTTCGGACGGACTATAAGCCTGTTCAGTTATACGTGCTGGTTTAAAATCAGAACGGATCGCAGCTGGGTGGACGGACACACGGCAAAAGCGTGATAACGATCATTTCACCTTGTGGAGTGCCGATACATTAGATCATGACAATGAGATACTCTAACTATCTCTAAGCGAAGGCCCGAAAGGGGCTGTAGGGCTACGAAGAAGAAGAAGAAATGTCAAGCAATGCCAATAACTGCAGCTCTGCTACTAAATCCTACTTGCAACTCCTTTGTGATGAAGTAAGAGTGAAGGCGAGTCTTCCGTGCCTGATAAAGGAATCAAAAGTAACAACCAAGCCGTCGGAATGGAGGTTGGGCGACGGGCTAATTCCCCGTCCCTGTAAGCCCCTACATTGTCCCGAAACCTGCAACAGAGCCTTGGAATGAATGGGACCTACAGCAGCGACCTCGAAACCGCAAGATGGTTTCGAGGTCGCTGGGCCCTGCAATGTCAGATCTAGCGCTGTTAAGGACCTTTTACAACAGGTCAGTCAATATAATTTAAACATAACATACTAGCAATCCAGGAAACGAACTGAACTGAAAGTGATATTCAAGATTAGATCACACACAATATTCAAAACTGGGAAGCCTTCTGGAAAACAAGAATTCGGAGCGGCCTTTATTGTGGATAAGGAGTTCAAATGGCATATTATCGATTTTGAGGCAGGCACTGAACGGTTGTGCGAGGTCCGTACAAAAGCGAAATTCTTCAAAATTTGGCTGATAAATGTTCACGCCCCGACCGAAGAAACGAAGGAAACGTTATAAAATTACTTGAGAAGACCAGTCGATTCATTGCTTACAGACGACACAAAAATAATTCTGGGTGATTTCAATGCTAAAGTTCGCAATGAGCTATCTCATCGCGGAAAGACCGGAGGATATAGCCTCCACGATGTAACAAGTGGAAACGGCCAGCATCTGATTGACTTTGCATGTAGCAGAAATCTAGTCATACGTTCAACTTGCCCACATCAGCGCATATATATAAATACCTGAGTATTACCGGATGGCAACACACAAAACCAGATTGACCGTGTTCTGATCCAACAACGTTGGGCCTCAAGCATACTCGGCGTCCGTACATACCGAGGAGCCAATTGTAACTCGGATCATTACTTGATAGAACCAACCTATAAGCGTCGTATGTCAAAGCCATATTCGGGGAAGACCAGCGCTCTACATTAACTCGACATAGAAAGGCTCCAAACGGCGTCTGTGGCGAAAAAGTTTATGGAAACCCTCGTCAAACAGCTAGCTCCCATCGTATTAGACACATCGCTGAAAACAAGCAACGAGCTATGGTCGGAAGTGAAAGCGGCGATTAAGACCGTGGCAGAACAGACGATCAGACATCAAGCCCGGCGCAAAAGAAATGATTGATTCGATGATGAGTGCTAGAATACGTTAGGCAAAAACAAGCAGGCGTACGAAGAATACTAAGGTGGGAAAATCAGGACGAAGAGAGAGCACTATGAAAATCTCAGAAGAGTAGCGAATAAGATAATCAGACTTAAGAAAAGAAAATACTATGACCACCTATGAGAAGAATCGATCTAAGTCTAGCAAGCAACAGCACATGACAAACATACAAAGTAGTAAAAAGCTTGAAACAAGGTTATCAGCCCAAGACCACACTCTTCTGTGATGACGCCGGCAACATAATCGCTGATGAAAACTGGGTTAGGGACAAATGGACATCATATTTCAACAACCTCCTTAATCCTCTGCACAAATCAAGAACATCGGAGCCTATATATATTCCCGGAGAGATTCCATTGGGCCCACCAACTCTGGTTGAAGTTTATTCCACCATCTAAGCCCAAAAAATAATAAAGCGCCAGGCATAGATGAGATTCAAGTGGAGCTTATAAAATAAAGTGGCAGCGGTGTTAGGAAAGCCATCCGCAAAGTCATCCAGTACATTTGGCAACAAGAACACATGCTTAACGAGTGGAGCCAATCAATTATATTCCCTATTCATAAAAAGGTGCCAAGCTACAGTGCAACACTATGGAGGCATATCATTACTTTGCATGGTGTACAAAATATATTCGAAAATCTTGGAAAATTAAATCAAATCATACGCTAATAGTATTATGGGGAGAATCAAGATGGTTTTAGAGCAGATCGATCGACGATATAACAACTGATTACAGTCAAACAGGTACTTGAGAAATGCTGGGAGTTCCACATAGACGTATAACAAATATTCGCTGACTTTAAGCAAGCATATGACAGTATTTATCGTAACATACTGTACTAAATAATGCTTTGCTTTGGCATCCCAGCCAAATTAGTCCATCTTACCGAAATGAAAATGTCGTCGACAACCTCCAAAGTCCGCATCAATAACCAACTCACCGACACCTTTACGACAAATATCGGACTAAAACAGGGAGATGGGCTGCCCTCATTGCTATTCAATTTGGCTCTGGAATATGTCATTAGAAAGCTACCTGTCGATACACGAGGTACATTACTATACAAGTTAAGCCAAGTGATAGCCTCTGCAAACGAAATCAACATTTTTTCACGGTCGCTAACAACTGCCAAAGAAGTTTTCCTGAAAATCGGCAGCGAAGCAAAACTAGCCGAGTAGAGAACATAACAAAGCTCATGACGCAATTGAGGAAAAATACCACAAAAACACCAAATATCACATTTGGCGACTACGGTATCGAAAATGTGGGCGAATAAGTTTATTAAGGCGCCAAAATAAAGAGAACCGGTAATGAAAGAGACGAAATGTGACGAAGAATACAGCTCGCAAATAAAATATTTTATTCATTTTTCATTTTTGACTATTTTTAACACCAGCTGCATACACAGGGAAACAAAGCTCCAGGTAAACAAATCTGTGATAAGACCTGTGCTATGTTATGGGTGCGAAACACGGACCTGAACCCAAGCATCCGCAAACATATTGAACGCCTTCGAAAGACGGGTCCTGAAGCGGATAATTGAAATGAAACTAGACGGGGACCAATGGTGAATTCGATACACCCATGAGCTGTATGAAATTTTCGACGAGTCAGATGTGCCAACGATTGTAACACTGCGGAAGCTGCAATGGGCTTACCATATGAATCATATGGATTAACAACGGATGCCCAAAAAGGTATTCGTTAGGAAACCGAAGAACCGCTGGTCTGACTCGGATGACGAAGAAAGTTCATCGCTGCTCGAATTTCGAAATTTGAGGACGCGATTAATGCACCGAGACAGTTGGAGGCGCTATTTGCGGGCAGCAAAGGGGTTGTAGCGCTATGAAGAAGGAGGGCAATTGCATATCGCTGTTGGGAGTTCAAAATTGGAAGACGCGGTCAATGGAGTAAGACATTTGGAGGAGCTTGCTGCAGGATGCGCAGGCCCGAGAGGGGCTGCAGTGCTACGAAGAAGAAGATTTTAGTCAAATGTTGCCTATCTAGAAATTTCCCCCTGAGTAACAATTTTTGTGTGTCAGTTGTTTTACTGTTCATTGCAGATATAGTTTAAAGGTTGTTTAAAAAATATATGGATATTTTTTATTTATTTGTTTACAATTTATTTTACAATTAATTTTACAAACTACATACTTATATACAATATATCACATTTTTCACACATATTTGGTAAGGTAGATATTGATACACTATAACAATACTAGGATTAAGGACTGAGGGACTTGGATAAATTGGGACCTAGAGATGGAGGGTGCATTCGAAAGGGCACGTTTTTGTCGGTCAGGCACTTTTTGAGCTTCATTTAAAAAAAAATTTAGTCATAATTCAAAATGGATTATGTTCTGAGACATTTTCCTAGCAGTTAAACTTCAAAAATTAAAAAAATAAAGGATTTTTTCGTTACTTTATAGATTTTTAAAAAGGATTGCATAATCAACGAATTTTTTAGGTGAGCTACCCTTGTAAAAGGGGTGGATCTATATAAATATAAGCTTTTAGAGGTACAGCCCTTAGTACATTGTATACAGAATTGAATACTTATTGGGGCTTTCAAATCGGATGATTAGAACTTGAGAAAAATGTAGACTCGAGAAAAACGAGAGGAACGTTTTGCATTTAAATCAATTATTTCGATTTAATACCTTATTCTGCCATTTCTGGTGAATACTATAGGTCTTCAACTTTTGCGAGATGTAGAATTCATTGTTTCAAAGCATTTTTTCATGCGAGCCTCTTTTGAGCATTCGGTGCTCCTTCTGTTGGCTTGCAATATACGGCAATGACCGACAGTTCCTGCGAAATTCATAGCGGTGTAGTCAATTTTGATGCCCATCAGATCCATAATGGTAAGATAAGTTCATGCTTCTTCGTTCAAGGCACATGCAGCTATCCAGGATGCAATTTCCACAAGTTCTTTGCCAGCAAATGAGTTCTTTGTAACTTGCGTTACTGTTTTGTATATTTCCACCAAGCATCTATACTTAGTAAATCATGGCTATAAAGCGATGGCAATACTGTTAAAACTTGTTCTTGCATACTTGGATCAAAAGTTGGTTTATGTTGGAATGGCTTATTTTCTTGTTTACACTGCAAATATTTGCACTCTCTTAATCTATAGAAATTCTGTGATAATAACCAGCAAGAATTTCTTTCTCGATTTTCTCTATGGAATTTGGATATTTTTTTATGACTAATCCATAAAAAAGCGTTATTTCCCTTATTAATTTCAGGGTTAATTTAGCCGTTTTTACGGCGGGGATGCGGTTGAAACTGAAGCATCTATAGTGTCACTTTTTGATTTTCAACCCCTTTTCTGGCTTTAACTTTTTTCTTCTTGACTTTTCTTTTTCGAGTAAAGTTTTTTTTGATTCATCTAATTCCCCGGAAATTTTCCTATCATTGAGAAAATACCAAGCAAAGACGTGAACACTGTAGGCCTTCAACTTCTGCGAGATGTAGAATTTTTTGCTCCAAAGCATTTTTTTATGCGAGCCCCTTTCATCCAAGTGCTATCTACAGAAACTATCAAATTGTCAGCTTTATTTCCAGCTGTTTCACTCAATTCTACTTCTTCTTTAACCGCTATTTTGGTTATCGAATCAAAATAAATTTTTGAAGCATTACGTTTTTTTTTGAAATTACAGGATAATAAAGTGTCGGAGGGAAGCTTGAAGAAATATCCATGAGAGCAAAAAACATTCTTATATCTTGAAACCCCACACCAAAAACTCGCATGGCAAACACAACTCTTTGATTTATTTCATAACAGTTTTTGTCTATTGTTGGTGACGATTCGATACATTTTCTCCCATAGGAGCACTCGACACATATTTTAAAACAAAGAGCTCTGCTTTTCTGCTGAGAAAAAGAAATACTTACAGAGAAGCTTTATTTTAAAGAATCAGAGCAGTTTTAGGTTTTTCGAATATCGGTGCTGAGCCCCTTACACTGGTGCTAGTTGCAGTACCAACATTAAAACGGTTTTTTTATTGTAGCCATAAGCCAGTTTTTTTTCAATAATAATTATTTTAGTATCTGTATTGGCACCAATTCCAATTATGTAGTGTAGTGGTTAGAGCCGAGCTGCGTAAGCCGAAGGTCCCTGGATCGAGCCCCGTTAGTGAGAACGAGATTTGTTGCCCGTCATTTATGATACGTACTGGTTTAAAATCAGAACGCGTCGCAGCTTGGTGGACGAACATGCGGCCAAAGCGTGGTCCTGACCATATCACCTTCTCGAGTACCGATATATTCGATCAAGATAATGATATACTCTAACTGTCCCTAAATGAAAGGCCGAAAGGGGCTGTAGTGCTAAAGCAAAAAAGACGAGTTTTACAAAGACCTACTAATTTCGTGTCCTGTTTGTCCATCTGCCCATCCGTCACAACATTTTTTCTCAGAAGCTATAGATACTACAATCAAATCAGCTAACTTATGTTATGGCCTTATAGAGAATTATTAGATTTTATTGGGGGGTCCTTCCTTATAAAGAGTGACCCTTAAGATTTTTTATTAAAGATAGGCGTGAGGAGTATCAAATGAAAGGTCTGGATTACAACTCTAAAATCTAAAACAAAGTCAATTATGAATCAAGGGCTCCAATGTCAGGCAAAATATTCGAAAAAAAATGTTGTTCTCCCCCTTCACGATTGAACGCCTTTGAGACAAAAATCCTGAAAAAAATCACGGAGGTAGTCCTTGATGAGTACAAGGGCAACAAATACCTCACAAGCCAATATTCGCTCAACATTATTAGTAATAGTAAGATTTATGAGTTTTATGTTTTGCTCCATAAAGTCGAAAAAATTCACAATTATTTAGACGGTTATGACCACAAAATGTCATTGAAATCGAATTATAATTAAGTGAAATACTATAAACTCATTTCAGTTAAATGAAAATGCAACAACACAACATGTGGTGGTAGTTGGTATATATTTCAAATCGACATTATTTGAATGCTATACTCGTACGTTTGATTGGCCAAGTATTCAGAAAATTAATTTAAGATGGAACAATTTGGCGGCTGTTTTGCGTTTATGAAAGACACCCTCGATCTTTCGTTTATAACTGAACTATTTTTGTATGTTCAATAAAATGCTTTTGAGCCCAAAGATGGTTATTAAGACTTTCTGGTAGAAGTACTTCTACTCAAGTTGTTTGAGTAGAGGTATCGATTTATGAGATTTTGAAACTAGCTTTCTTCTGTTATTATCAGTCGATTGACAAAACAAAAAGTAGATGTTAAAAGTTAAAAACGATTTTTTCTGAACATAGAACTGGTCAAAAATATCTACCTATTTTGCAACCCTTTTAGTTATGTTGGATATACAGATCACTATTAGGTCACCTAAGTCAAGCAATATCGGTCGTACATACTCGTAGTATTTCGATAAGGTATCGTCTTATCTACCATGTACTTTTTGGTCACATTTGTATATTCACCTTATCTCTTCCAACTTATCGCAGTGGCTACTCGATCAGTGGCCACAACATTTTGCACCATTTAAAAAGAGCTTTTATAATGGGATATATGTTCAAACCTTTGCTACTGCATAAGGTAATGTGCAACCGTGCGAAAAAGGAAAGCGAAGATTCCCTGGATTCAAGGGCCTGAGGATATCCATCTGGATTTACTCCAATAATGTCTAACATTAAATCGGTAGAATAAAATTCATAGTGCGAAATACAGCTCAAAATCAAGGTCTGATTTTTCACGGACTGAGTTTAGGTCATCCTGCGAAAACTCTTCTCGTTAATCAGACTATGGGTAGTTGAAGAATTGACTTTAGAAAACTTCATAAGTGTCTTGTAACACAACATCTCATTTTTTGATATCGTTGTGACTTAAAATAAGATGTTTTTAAACCTTAAATTGATTATTATTACTTACTCAAGATAATATTTGGTATATGATGCCATTAACTTACCTGAAAATAAGAAGGAAAGTATATATTAGCGTTTGATATTTTATAATATTGAAAATTTATTGATATATTGACAAAAATAAAGGCTTGAATAGCACTCTAAACGAAAATATTGGAAATCACCCACATGAGAGTAGGAAACAATAGGTACCTACATTTAATGTTGAAAAATCCAACAGTAGTGTTTCCTCTATAAAGTTTACGAAATTACACAAAAAAGGTGGTGGAATTTTAACCCAGTTTGATAACATATAATTTCACAAATATTGTTGTGCCATTCCGCACTGACGGAGTGTATGTAATCTCGACGTGTGTTAAGTACTACAAAACTGTGTGAAATCACACCAGACAAGGTGCAATCTTTTACTTTACTTTATGTGTGATTTCACATATTATCTTCGAAAAACAATTCTACAGGATTTTTAACAAACAATAAATTAAGGCACGTGTGATTGTCGACTTTCATGCGCATTATTTCTCACATTTCATTTTAGAGTGTGGATTGAAGCATTTAAGGAGATTTGTTTAGGGATCATTATGATGTGAAACTTTAATGATCCTGTGAAATTTTTACTCATTTCAGGGTTGGAAAACCAATACCAAACCAATCCATATAGAAAAAAAAGAGCCGTTCCAATTTGGAATGGGCTCAATAGTAAGAGTGTTCGTGAGCTAACCCCGATCCCGCATTTTTAAACACGGGAATTGTTAATTGGGAAGTGTTCATCCATCTCCATCAGGATTTACAGGGAGAAACGAATAGAATCTAACGAATTCCAAGAAATCTAAATTAGAGTTTACATTTAAAGATAAATCATGGAAAATTACAAACTAGGTATGTAGTTTTGGAAATGCTTATCTAGTTTGCTTGTAAAGCGTGTTTTTTAAGAGGCGGAGAACTTTAAATTGAAACAAAGGAAAATATTTTTAATATCCATGAAATTTGCTTTATTTGGAAGATACTCGTATTTATTGACATTAATATTTAAAGATGATTTCCGCTATTCGGCCGACGCGTGCATAGCGTAATCAGGAGGTCCAATTTTCACACATTCTGCAGTAAATCAGGCTGTATTTCGGCAATAACGCGTCGATGTTAGCTTCCATGTGCTCAATTGTTTCTTGTTTATCGGCGTAGACATTAGACTTTACATCTCTCCAAGGAAGGTAATCTAGCATTGTCAAATCGCATGAACGCCATGGCCAATTAACAGAGCCATATCGTGAAATTAATCGTTCGCCAAATGCTTCTTTCAGTAAATTAATTTCATCGCGCGCTGTGTGGCATGTGGCGCCGTCATGCTGAAACCACATGTCAGGAACATTAATGCCTTCCAATTAAAGCACTTAAAAGTTAATAATTATGTCTCTGTACCGCTCACCGTTGACTGTAACATTGCGACCATCATTATTTTGAGACATATGAACCAATTATCACTATCCCACCGGCCCATAAAGCGCAAATGAAATCAAACCGCATTTTCAAAATAAAATTGAACAATTCGCAAACGTTGCTGCGGCGTGGGTATTCATGATGAATTGCCAAACAAAATTAACCTCAAAACCATCGAGAACCTTGTCATCAGCTGTCACTGGAAACCGTGTCTCTATTGTTAAGTTCTCCACCTCTAAAAAAACACCCTTTACTAGATAAAGATATCAAATTCCTTACCACTACTCTGAAAGATGCGAATAAGAAAACAAACTCGGTTTGAAGCTCCAATTGCTTTAGTAGGATATACGCGTCTCGCAGGGGGATTTGAAGATTGCATTGCGAAACACAATCCCTGGCATATAACATCGTAGCACCCAAAAAAGCGCATGGAAGTTTAAGAAAGTGTTGAAAAATGTTATTGAAAACATTTAAAAGCCTGTAGACGATGGGATAATACGCCAACCATACTAGAAAACATGGATTGCTCCTGAAGAGAAGAAAGTGAGAAAACTCTTGAAGCGCTACTGATCATTTATTTTGTGGCTGTAATGTTTCAGTGGCTGAATCGTATTCAAGACAAAGGGAGTTGCAGATCTAATTCATGGAACAGGGAAGTAGGGTATTAACCTCTTCAAAAAATTCAGAGCGGCCAATATATGCCCAGGTATGCTTGAAACATAAAATTAACCTAATTACTGCCACTTACGGTTATATTCAAGGGCTGCCTTAGATTCTACTGCGTAACACAACCCTTCAAGAAATTCTGAGAAGTGCTGATTTCGGAAACGGAGTACAGTAGTGTTGCGAATTCGGGCGAAAGGGAAAACATAGATATTATAAATATGAATATTAGAATAGGAAAAAAAATAAATAAACATTTTAAAAGGAATGAGTGCACCATCGAGTTTGGAAATTGATATTAATGAATTCCAAATCAATGACCAAGAGAATTCTTACTTATTTGTTTGGAATTCATTAGTATCAATTCGAAATCCGATGGTGTACACATTCTTTTTAAAATATTTATCCTTTTCCTACTCCATATTATCCTTTATTATTACTTATTTTAAATTTCCCCATAATCTCTATTAAAAAAAGTCTTCCTTTCCTACTAAATAAATTTCATCTTTGTTTATTGTCCTTGTTGTTCCCATTCATCATTGCAATGAGACAACAGTCATTGAATAATTAAAACTTTCCAAACCCATTATGACGCTTTTAACAATTCAAGCGTACCAACTTACTCATTACAATGTTATTAATGCAAGAATTTAATCGCATTGCATCAATTGCAGCTTGATTAGACAATATCTAGTGGGCGAGGGGAATGCCAGCAACTGTTGTGATTACCTAACACGTCTGACTAACAATCTGGAGTTTGCTGTGGTCGTGAGTTCGAGTTCACTCGCGGGCGAAGTAGTTTTAACCTTCATTAAATGGCACCATTTCCAAGTAGATGATGATTTTTACATAGCTATGATGGTGCTTTTTACTATCATAACTATGTGCAAATCAGCTGGCATGCAATGGGAAATGTTGAATTCGGCGAAGATAGATAGATCAAACGGAGGGAACGGGTCGTTAGTATGTTGAACTCGGAAAGTTCAAGGTAACTGGACGTGACAATAGCGGATATTTGGGGAGTAGAGTCAGTTTGGTAGTAACGAGAAACGGTGAAACAGCGTTTGGCTGAAGAAGAAGAACCTTCGATGTGAATGATAGTGCTCTTATATATGAAAGCCAATAGATACCTCTGCAGACTTACACTATCTGCGTTATGAAGTACCGTTTGACCGTGTGGATTTAAATTACAGGAAAGAAATATTCTGGTAGAACTAGCAAGGTGCTTAAACACATTCGAGGGCTGATGAAGATCATAACGCGTATCATTACATCGTTTTGTCATTGGTCGTATTGTATTCACAATGAGATTCTTATCTTTACCCCGCAGATTTTACACCGTCAATCGGTGAACAGAATAATTCGGCATATACAATTTCCAAAGCTACATCAAGAGGACAGAGTACAAGATTTTTAAATGTTATTTTTGTTTTGGGTAATTTATTTGAAGTGACCGCGCATAAGGAAAGTTTTTATAGTATTTTTAACATTTTAAAATTTTGTATTCTTTTAAAATTTTACTTTTTGTGAGATTTAACATTTTATGTTTGAAAAACATCTGTGTTGCATTTTTAACAGTAAATGATGGCACTTTTTGTTGTATACTTTAATACGTATGATTTCTGGCATTTTATTTTACAGTGTGGATTGAGGCATTTAAGGTGATTTGTTTAGGGATCAATATGATGTGAAACAATGATCCTCCAAACCCGAACACCCTGTGACAGACGTTCTCTTGCGGGGAAAAACAATAAATATTGTGTGATTTGAATTTTGAATAAAATCGCGCTTTTGTGTGGAATTTTCACAATTTCAGGGTTGGATACAACACTTAAATTGCAACATCACACAAAAGTCGAAGTTATTAAGCACAAAAAGTGGATTTTACATTTTTTTTTGTGGAAATAAAATTCATTGTAGTGTTTTCCTCTAAATGCGTGGAGTTTGAGATCTTTTGCAAAGGAGTTCACTACTTTTAGCGACGTAAATTCCAGGCAATGTTTTAGAGTGTAGTCAGGGATAGAACTGAGGATATCAAACATTAGACCTGCTAGCGCCACTTCGCTCGTTCTCTAGGGAGCTTAGAGTTGGTAAAATTTTCAGAGGCAACTCTTGTGGTTCAATAGAGCTAAGTCAGTGGTCAAATACTTTTTAGCATTGAAAAGAACAAAGTAAGCTTGTTTTTCTTTTCATTTTTAAATGGGACGAGGGCAGAAATACGACATTATAAATTATAAGCATTGCTTTAGGAAATCAGATTGTCAAGATCATTCCTCGTCATTAACTTTGAAGAAGAAGCCATCAGTATAAATAGGTGATGAAAACATTAAGCAGGAAGCATCGTTAATGATGACCAAAGATAACAAGGGGTTTATGAGGCAGACTTACGGGACATCAGAATGAAGGCAAAGAATTTCACCTTTCTTCTTCCGACTTGAAGCTTACCGCGCACTTACAATGACTGATCTAGGAGTATGACCAGCTAAGGATTGTAGACATATGTTCTTGAACTTGATCATGGAAACAACATGGTTATCAAGGTCAAAAGCTTTTGAATACCTAGTATGAATTAAATCAATTTGATATCCTCAGGAGTGGGAGAATGAAAAAAACTGGGTGAAGGAAAAAATTCAAAAATGTAGATTAAGTTTTGACAAATCCAGGTTGTTGAGTGGATAGATGAGAAAAAGAGAGTAGAGGAAACGGGTTATTAAATGATAAGAGAGGGAAGCTTTCACTGCAAACCCAAACACGTGTCTTAATTAAGACGCTTAGGCGTTGCTTTAATTTAAATACCTTAGACGTTTTACTGAGTAAAGTATTTTAATCAAAACGCTGAAAAGGTTTTATTAAGAAAAACGTTTTAATTAAAACACCAAGATATTTTTATCGCCATGGCCAAACGTTTTACGCCATTTATATTAATCGTTTTACTCGTGTGTAGGACAAGTAAATTTAGTGAAAAATGAAAGTGTTGAAAGGACACTTTCTCTGCATATAATGTTGTAAGCAGATGCGTGATAAATACCAGTGGTCCCAAATTACTTGAATTTTTCGGTGTTGGTATAATTTTTTTATTTTACGATTTTTGGGCTTGATATTAATACGTAGTGTGCGCATGCCATTTTGGAACCCTTTTGTCGAATCTGTTTCGACTAGCTACTTAATGATCTTTGTAACTTGTTTGCTTTGAGTCGTTATTACCTTTTTTATTGAATATAAAATTTTCACATTTACCGGAATGAACTGATTCCACCAATTCAAATGTCAAATGTGCTTACAACATAAGATGCTATAATTAAAATGGCTAGGCGTTTTAATGAAAGCATTCAAGGTCCTTTAACCCTTCGCACGTGAATGGTGACTCTCGCTCACATGATTTATTGCAGTAACTCGAGAGGTGACTCTCGCTGACCATTTTTTTGTGCGGAAAATCGATGTCCGATAATAATTCACCAACCTTTCAAGTTACTTCGCGCGACCTATTTTCTTCAAAAAAAAAAACAAAACAAAAAGCAAATAAAATTTCCGATGCACGTGTTCCTTTACGCATTTCAGAACATGGGAGTGCTGGCAGATCGTAATAAACAAGTTGGGTAAACAGACCTACGCTCATGTCAGAAGGGTTTTGTATTCAATTTTCAAAATGCAGTTACCAGATTGAATCAAGTCAAGAAGCATGTCAATGACGATATTATTGGAGAAAATATGAAATTCGAAGATCATACTATTATTAACAAAGTTGAACGAATTTCGACTTTTGAGGTTTTTGTTATTGTTATACTCATAAATATCTCTCTAATTATTTCAGAGGGAGGAAACCACATTTTTCATCTATTTCCCCCCTGTGCCCCACTGAAGCAAAAACTGACAGTTTAAGAACTGTTTTGAAAAGCTCCCATGAAAACTTTCATTTCATACTCATATCGGCTACATTTGATGATTTTTTTTTCAGAGGCCACTCTCCTGTACTGTTATCATCGATTAATGGCCAATTTTTTCGAATCCTAGAATTGTTACAAAGCCATTTTGCTAGGAGCTCTCTCCCGCCTCCTTGACTTGTTTCACTTATGGTTATTAATTGTAGGTACTCATCTTCAGTCATTCATTAAATTGAATCAAGTGTTCAAAGCATGCACCTTAAACGTTGAAGTTGGGAAAAAATAACTCAAAATTATTCAATCTTAGCATTTAAAACAGCCACTATTTTGTTTTACGATTACTGATACCACTAGCTGAACAGATTCTCAAAGATATTTATGACATCTATCATTCCTGAAATTTTCATGCAAATCCTAGCAAAACTGTAGTGTCTGAGTCGGTAAATAGCGCATGTTGTTCCATAGCCATATGTTGCCACAGCAATACATGCAGCGCACATTGTTCCATAGTAATACAGGAAAATTCAAACCGCTATAACTTCGCTAGATATAATTCAATCTTTATGAAACTTGCAGGGTATATCAATCTTATTAATAGTCATCTGTGTACTGAATTTCATATTTAAGGGTACCGTTAAGATTTTATTCAAGAAAACATAAAATCGATAAATCATACTATCACTAACAAAGTTGAGTGAATTGCGACTTCTAACGTATTTGCTGTTGTTGTACTCACCAAGGCCTACGTTCCTGATTTTTTTCAGATTTTTCGGATCACAGGTGTCCAATCGCGAGGGGGGGGGGGCACAAATTTTTCGTGTATTTCCCCTCCCTGTGGGCCCCTCGAAGCAAACTTTGCCAAACTAAGACCTGTTTTGAAGAGTTCTCATCAAGACCTTTCATTTGAAACCCATATTGGCTACCTTAAATGAAATTTTTTTCGGGGGGTCACTCCCCTATATGGGGAGACCCCCTTAAATACCTTATAAAATTTTTTTGTAGTTGAACTTTGAAGAGAACACCACTTTACACCTACATACAAAATTTGATGCTTCTAGCTTAAGTAGTTTCCGAGAAAAACTGCTGTGACACACGGACGGACGGACGGACAGACGGACAGACAGGACGCAATTTTAGAAGGGTTTTGTAAAATTATTTTACAAAACCCTAAAAACTAAAAGATTGCATAGAACAAATTTGTTTTTCTGCAATGTTATTGATTTTTGAGATATGGTAATCCTGAAATCTCTCATCAAAGCACATGTTTATATTCACGCCAATCCTCGCATCAGCGTTTACTTAACCATAGTATACTCAACTAGTAACCACACTCCATAAACCCTCCGGAAAAATTCGAACACAAGCCGAACAGCGAGCCATAAATCTTCGGTAGCAGGTAGGTAGGTTAATGCTGACGCGAGGATTGGCGCGAATATACACATATGCTTCGATGAGAGTTCAGGATTTCCATATCTTAAAAAATCAATAACCTTGCAGAAAAACAAATTCATTCCATGCAATCTTTTAGTTTTTATTAGGATCTGGCAGCACTCCTATGTTCTGAAATGCGTAAAACAACACGTGCGTCGGAAATTTTATTTGCATTTTGCTTTGTTCCTTGAGCGCGCCAAACATGGGATCAGCTGTAATGCCCCGGATCAGCTGAGGTGCCCCTGGGAAAATTCAAAAAGTGTACAACACAGGGTAAATGAAAGGTGTCGGTACTAGTTGAGTATACTATGTACCTAACTACTGGCTACCGAAGGTTTATGGTCGCTCTTCGGGTTGTGTTCGGATTTTTCCGGAGGGTAGATTGAGTGTGGATGCTAGATGAGTATACTTTAGTTTGAACCATAGCATACTCACATAGTATCCATGCTCAATCTACCTTCCGGAAAAATCCGAACACAAGCCGAAGAGTGACCATAAACCGTCGGTAGCAGGTAGGTAGGTAAATGCTGACGAGGATTGGCTTGAAAATAAACTTGTGCTTCGATGAGAGATTTCAAGATTATTATATCTCAAAAATCAATAGCATTGCAGAAAAAAAATTCATTTCATGCAATCTTTTAGTTTTTCATTAGGATCTGGCAGCACTCCTATGTTTTGAAATGCGTAAAGAACGCGTGCGTCGGAAATTTTATTTGCTTTTTGTTTTGTTTCAAACGATAACCTAACCAGCGCGACGTGGCTAAATTAAGGAATGAAACTACCCAAAGTTGCATGCTTACATTGTAGAGTAAAATTGGAGTAAGCGAAGCTTACTTCAGTATGTCTCTATGCCGGGGTTATATTTTTCATTCTTGGAGCTAAGCAGGTGAACCAAATAAAAGATTCTTAGACGATCCACAATTCCTCTAACAACTCGAACATTTCTCTTTGAGGGACTCGTGCGTTGGAACAACATTACCAGAGTGATAGTTGTTTTCTTTTTAACAAATAAAGTTATAAATGACCATGAATTTCTACACTCCTAATTGTATTTGATTACAATTCAATTGCCTTTTCTGTTTTGTAGATTGTATTTTCATCACATAACAACCAAATAAATGGCTTTCATTAAACTGAAAAAAATTAATTCATGAACATAAAGATTCGTTTTCTTGCACGATATAAATAAAATATTACCACATGCATTTGTTCGTATCTCAAGTGAAGCCCCTAATGAACCTATGCGAGAAAGTTTGCGAGTGATATGCCTCCAATGTTGCAAACAAGAGTAATTTATTGCTTGCCTTCTTACAAGATTTATCATAATTTTTCAAGGCCGTCACAAATAACATTTGAGCCTGCAATGTTGATGAAGAATTTTAGGCATTGCTTTGTGAAATTTCAGTTTAAAATTTGATTAACTCCATTGTCTTAAATATTTCACTGGATCTATATGCCTATCTTTCACGATCATGAAGCCAGAAAATTAAAATTGAAAGTCACTCATTAGCGGCTGTACGGTTCGCAGAAATTTAAAGTATCCATTGCGAGGCTACAAAAAGGTTCCATTTGCAATGAAGCACTCCCTTAGCCAGTCATTGAGATGTTTCCCTGGAGGAGAAAAGAAAACAATAAAAGATAAATTTCAACTGCGAGCCGGTACATAAATATTCAATGTTATATAGTATGAACGATCCCCAACTTAATTGACAATCAGATATTTCTCTTTTCGCGCATCTTTTATTGATGTTTCGATGTTTTAAAGTTATATCAATGTATGGATGAAGGCTATGTTGGCATGTACCTCTGACCAAAATGCCGGCTGAAATTGATGTACTGGGTTCGCCCGATTATTACTGAGGAGTGTAATAAACATTCAATTTCAATTTACACACGTGCTGACCTCGTATAGCATCATCCTGGTTTCATTCGAGCCAACAACTGTGTCGCAATTGACATTAAGAGTATTTGCAAAATGATGATGAGAAAGTCAGGCAGTGGCTTTTGACGAAGCTGAATTCGAAGACAACATTTTGATCCCAATGAGTGTACTTAAATCGTTTGATTAGAGGCGAGATAAATTTGATTAGTGTTTGTGAAGCATTTCATCTTCTTAATAATTAATGCTGGATTTTCTTACCAAATCCTGCACACACGCCACACGCATCAACTCGCAATGAAAATTAAGCCCAGGCCCTTGGCATCGATTTCAACATTGCTCTTAGCAGCCATGACTTTCAAGCAATAACAACCAGCAATCAAGTTAACTTCTTGCAATAAATTTTCGCAATTATTATTGATTCAATCATTTGGATGTACGATTGTAATATTGTTAATTTAGATTTGAAACTCTTCTTCCATTAAAGTCAAAGACCTCGAATGGAATCTTTAAGTGAGGAGGCAAAGCAAATAAAACTCCCGTCAAGTTAATTTTCGTCTAGAATGCCAAATTATTCCATATGCATATGCAAACAGCATCAGAAAGTTCGTTCTCAGACTAGAACGAAAGGCGAAACTACTTGTATCACATACGTATATGGTGGTCACTTAAAGCTTTTTAATGGGTCAAATCAATATAAAGAACAATTATATGGGGTGGACGATGAACTCTTCCGTTCGTTTTAGGTCAGTGCATTTCAGAGCTGATTTAACTAAATATGCACATATGATGATGATGCAGTAATAAAAGAATTAGAGTTCTGAAACGATGGCAGGAAACTAGTGCTAACATATTATAATACTAATTTTTATATTTGAAAAATTTAGAAGATGCTTGGCGCAAAATTTAAGGGATTTGACCAATAATTCTGTAAGTTGCAGAAAACTTAAATCAATAATTTGTTGTAAAAGATCGCGGAATAAACCAAGCCCAGGTAACTGAGAGTCTAATTTTAGAAGCAATCACCAGTATCAGGAAACTAAGTCCAGAGAATGAGACTGACTTAACTTATGTTGTTTGCGAGAAAACTTGCTTTGACGCACGGACGGACATATGGACCGACAGGTCGCGATTTTAATATGGTATTGTAGAATTATAATTCCGGATCGGTTTAATCACTCCAAGAGCCGAAAAACAGCCAAATTTTGGTTTTATTTTCATACTGTTATATTTACGCAAATATTAGTTGAAGAACATGGTATAATATTGTATTTTGCGGACATGAACGATGTGAATTAAAAATTCTAGCATCATCCGGGAATTTGTTAAAACAGATGATCTAGAACCTTCGAGTAAAGTCTCACGAGTCGGGGCTCCATTGACAAACTACATATTAGTTTTAGAGAGGGAGAGTAGACTAGCATTTATGATGGCTCTACCTCTCAGAACCAAGGCAGAGCCAGAGTACGACACCTTACGACATTGGAGCAAGCTACTTCTCTACTTCACAGGGAATCTTCTCTTCTGTTTGCCAATGGAGTAGGACTCTTTAAGTACTCTTAGCATGTCCGCTTTCTGTCCCTATGTCCTTACCACCCATTCGAGCATTATGCTCGCAAGTCTCGACAACGCGTTAAGAGAGTACAGCTTTTGATGGCAAGCTTTGAGGCGTCGAATCTAGTAAGGACTATACAGTCGTTTATGTGTCGGTAAAAATTGGCCGTTTCTATAATCAACTTATCTTGAAAAACAGTACGGTGATCTGTTGAGCTGGGTGATAGCTTCAAATTAAAGCCAACATATGTAGCAGCGCGATTCGCGATCATATTTTGAGCCGTCGGTGTAAATTATCGCCGAATTAGATAGTGACTGTAGTCTGGTTACCCATGTTTCCCTTATTAGAACAAGAGATTGAAATTCCTGATTCAGAGATGGTTGGGCGATTCTATACAACATGTAGATGACTTTGGAAATTGACAGTTCCTGAGTCAAGATTTTTGCATGGCCGAGATATGCCTTAGCCAAGATGGATATTTTCTTCTTCTTCGTTCCACTACAGCCCCTCTCGGGCCTACGCTTCCTGCAACAACTGCCTCCAACTGTCTCGGCCCATCGACCGCGTCCTCCAATTTCGAAATCCAGGCAGCGATGAAGTGTTATCGTTGACCGAGTCAGAACAGCGTTTCCTCGGTTTCCCCACTGGTCTCCGGCCTTCAGTTCTCCCAGCGAATACATTCTTGGGTATCCGTTGTTCGTCCATACGATTCATGTGTCCAGCCCATTGGAGCTTACGCAAGTCTTACAATCGTTGAGATCTCAGGCTCGTCAAAAATTTCATACCGCTCACGGTTGTATCGAATTCGCCATTGGTCTCCGTCGAGCTTCGCTCCGATTATTGGCCTCAGGACCCGTCGCTCAAAGGCGTTAAATATACTTGAGAATGCTCGGGTTAGAGAACATGTTTCACACCCATAGCATAACATAGGTCTTATCACAGATTTGTATACTTGGAGCTTTGTTTTCTTCGGCGTATTTCGTCTCTTTCATTACCCGTCTGCGTTATTTTGGCGCCTAGATACACAAATTCGCTAACATTTTCGATACTGTATTCGCCAAATGTGATATTTTGTGTATTTTTCCTCGACTGCGTCATGAGCTTTGTTTTATTCTCATTGATTTGTATAGTAATGTACCTCGTGTATCGACAGGAAGCTTCCTTATGACGTACTCCAGAGCCAAATTGAATAGCAATGGGGCCAGCCCATCTCCCTGCTTTAGTCCGATATTCGTGTCAAAGGCGTCGGTAAGTTGGTTATTGATGCGGACTAAGGAGGTCGTCGACGTCATTGTCATTTTGGTAAGACGGACTAGTTTGGCTGGGATGCCAAAGCAAAGCATTACTTTGTACAGTATGTTACGATCAATACTGTCGTATGCTTGCTTAAACTCAACGAAAATTGGGTGTACGTCTATGTTGAACTACCAGCACTGTATACTTTACATGTAGCAAAATCATCTGCTTGGTTGGAGTCCAAAGAAGTAGCATTAGAAGTGCCTTCGTGAAGTAACACTGCTAACCTTCGAAAATTGCTTATTGTCTTCTGGTTCGTCATAATTTTATGCATGTCCACCAGACTGCTACTCTATAGAGTAGAATAGGTTCCACTGCAGCTGCGAAGTAACGCGAGGTGGCAATCTCCATATCGCTTGTCTGGTTATATTACAGGCCATAACTCGGAAATTTATTTTTTTTGTATAGAGGAGTATTTGAGTTTTATTCGGGTCACCATATAAGATTCTCTCTCGGCACCGTTGCGGTAGAATGAATAAAGAAGGATTTAGACTTGTTTTTTTCTTTAAAAGCCGTCGGGCCTTGCTTTGTTGTGCAGCAATTACCCACCATGATCTGGGATCATCCGCCATCAGCCCAAGAAGACATACAAATATTGGGTTTTGCATTAGGGGCATAACAATTTCGTTCCTTTATATGAACGCACCCCTAGACTTTTTCAATAAGCTGTCAATGTCAAAACGTTATTTAAAGTCAACATTTTCATCACGGTAAAGTTCCCAAACCAGCAATTGGGCTCTGACAAAGCTTGAAGAAAATGGAAAATTTCGTCTTAAAATCATCTTCAGCGATGAAGCTCATTTCATATGCGTTATTGGTCAGCATGAAACCCACATGTGCTTTGTGAGACACCGTTGCATCCGCAAAAATTACTGTTTGGTGCAGTTTTCATGCCGGAGGTGTGATTGGGCCGTATTTTTTCGTCGATGAAAACGACTGTCATGTAACTGTCAATGGAGGGCGCTATCGTGTTATGTTGGAAGATTAATTGTGGCCAGAATTGGATGAACTTGACATCAACGATATGTGGTTTCAACAAGACGGTGCCGCTAATCAACAGCACGCCTCACAATCGATTTAAAATTTATTTATTTATTGTTATGTCCTTAATGGAAAACCCTATATATTGTATAAGCTTACTACATGTAGTGGAAGGCTTTTTTAAGAAGTTTTTTTCAGTAAGTACGTTGGCCAGAATGCTTGGTAAGAAGCAAAGACACAGTAAAGATGTACACAGGTAGGCAAAATATTAAATGTGCGCAGTTTTTTTCTAAAACAAGCTTAATTTTCATTCTTTTCTTTACTATCCCTGACAAATTAAGTTAGTTTTCAAAATAAACATATTTCATCTTTGCAACGAAAAGCAAAAGGCTTCACAAACTTTAAAAAACTAAACTATTAGTTAATTTATAAAGTGTACCAATTTTCAAATGGTCAGAATAATAAGTGTACCCAACAGTCATTGTAATCGACATAGAACTTTCGATAGTTATGGTCCCTTTTTATAAAGAATTAGTTAAAACGTATCTAATACCCTTTTCAATTCTTCCGGGCATAGACGGTATCAGCTTCTGACAAGTTTCTACAGGAATATTGTACCAAACTTTTTGAATATTCTCCAATAATTGGGTTTTGTTTTGACAAAAAATCTTTGAAATTTCTCGTTTAAGTTCACTCCAGAGATTCTCAATAGGGTTGAGGTCTGGGGATTAACTTGGCGAATCATGAACGTGTTTTGAATCATTGTCCTGTTTAAATGTCCACAACAACGGCATATTATCCTGGGCGTATGATAGCATTACTGTCTCCAACATATCCTTGTACACAAATCTAACCGTTATGCCATCAATTCGATGTATCAGACCTATAGCAAGTTATAAAAAACAACCGCATACCATCACGCTGCAACCTCCGTGCTTAATCTGTTTTTTTTTGTAAACCTAGTATGAAATTGTTTGCCTTCCGGTCAACGAACGTTTCTTT
The DNA here is from genome assembly GCA_963969285.1 of Odontomyia ornata. Lineage (NCBI taxonomy): Eukaryota > Metazoa > Arthropoda > Insecta > Diptera > Stratiomyidae > Odontomyia > Odontomyia ornata. The sequence goes on along the minus strand of OZ017741.1, from coordinate 140,448,316 downwards.
CCGCATCGTTAACAAACAAATTTTTCTTTGTTTCATCGCTCCAAAGAATATTGCGCCATTTTTTCTCACCCAGCAATCCGCACCAGAATTTATAGGCTAACGCAAAGTTTTTCCTTTTCCTCAAATTTTCAGTTTTTAGGAGAGGAATGAAAAATTCCTCTCCTACTCGGCAGGATTGCCTGAAAAGGGCAATCCTACCGAGTAGTTTGACGCTTACTTATCACTGTCGAACGCTTCATGATGAAACAACATTCCCAATTTTGCTTGAAATTGTCTTAGATGATTTGAGCGGGGCGCGTTTAGCGCATGTAACGAAACGATTGCCGGTCAATGGTGGTTTTTTTTAAAGGTGACGCGTCTCCATCGATTTTTTCGGTTTCAGAGCATACAGTCTTCCACAAAAGTCAAGGTACAGAGAATCGGTAACTGAAAATTGTATTACTGAATCAATATTTTTATTTGAAAACCAAAAGTTATGAAATGGTAATAATACGAGTTCTGTTGAATTTAAGTTTTCATAAATTTAAAGGGATTCGGCAATAATGATCATTCAAGACAATAATTTTTTGTTGGCAATGTCTCTTTTCTACTCCACAAAAGTCTTGGTACAGTTGCAGAAAATGCCCTGTTATTTGTTAAAAGGGGAATCCCCCAAGTTCATATTATCAGAGTGAGTTAACAACCGTAGGCCGTTGTCTTTAATATCGCGTCCGTATTCGTGGTGTATCTTTTATTTAATAAAATTTTTAAAAAATTAGTCGAAAGGAGTTGAGTATTAAGAAGCGTGAAATAATTATTAATCTGCATTCAAATCAGAGCAAATCATATTCTGAAATAGCTGAACTAGTGTTGCGAAGTCGGTCAACCATTCAAAAAGTGATAAATCGATTTAAGAAGGAAAATAGAGTGGAAAATGTGCCCCGAACAGGTCGTCCATCTAAACTAAGTGCAAAGGACAAGAGAAAAATTTCACGAATGGTAAAACAAGATCCATTTCTAAGCTGTAGAAAAATCTGCGATGTTCTTGGAATTAATGATAAGAAGGAGGTTAGCGCAGAAACTGTGCGTAGAGCTGTCGTAGAAGCTGGATTTTCATCTCGTACGCCTAGAAGAAAACCTCTTGTAAGTTCCATAAACAAACAAAAAAGAATAACATTTGCAAAAGCATATATTGACAAACCAATAACGTTTTGGGATAATGTTTTATTTTCGGATGAGTCTAAATTTTGTATATTTGGTGTAAATGGGCATAAGAGGGTCTGGCGAAAAGTAGGAGAAGCATTTAATCCCAAGAACACTATTAAAACAGTAAAACATGGAGGCGGTGGTGTTATGGTTTGGGGTTGCATGGCTGCTGCTGGAGTCGGAAATCTGACATTCATCGAAAATACTATGGATCAGAACTCTTATTTAGAGATTCTACGAAACAACATGAAACAAAGTGCAGCCAAATTAGGTATTCGAGAAGATTTCTTGTTTCAACAGGACAATGACCCTAAGCACACTGCGCATAAAGTTCGAATGTGGCTATTGTACAATACTCGCATGCTTGCTACACCGCCTCAAAGCCCTGATTTGAACCCTATAGAGCATCTTTGGAATGAGCTTGAAACAAAAATCCGAAAAAGAGTGATATCAAGCAAGGCGCAGCTTAAGGATGCTATATTGGAGGAGTGGGCCAGAATCAGCAGCGAATTTACTAAAAAATTGGTATATTCTATGCCTAAAAGACTGGAGTCAGTAATTCAGATGAAAGGATATCCGACAAAATATTAAGAAAAGTTAATTCAAATAACTATGCAAGACTATAATTACAATTTGTATCATTTTTCTTTAGGTGTACCATGACTTTTGTGGACTTCATTCATTGACTTTCCAACACATCATATGTAATAATATATTAATACGACAGAATTTTCGTTTTGTTTTACATGAATTTAAAGTGTAATGATTATAGTTGAAGTAATACCAAAAAAATTTTATCACTATAGGTTTTTTAAATAAAAATATCAAACAATTTTCATGATATTTATCACTGTACCTTGACTTTTGTGGAAGACTGTATGTAATAAAATTTTCAGACCGTCCAATTGATGTGGCAATCAACTTGTAGAGGAGGGAGGAAGAGGGATTCCCAGAAAAGTGATCCCCCAACCCCGACTGCTGTGAGCCCCTTTTATCTATTAGGGATGTCCGAACAGAATGATCTACATGGTTCCATTTGTTAACCGATGCAATCATCTCTCCGATAAGACTTTCCGAGGAGAGCTCTGCTGTTTCCTTGTAGAAATCCTGGGGCAGCGTGTCCCATCTTTTGCATGCAAAAAATGTGTGTCAGGCATCGTCTTCCTCTCCTGCGCAAAAGCTACAGTCGGGGGACAGCGACTTACAAATCTTGTGCAGGTAAGACTGAAAACACCCATGCCCGCTCAAAAGCTAGGTCAGATAGAAGTCAATCTCACCGTGCGTTTGACTGAGCCACGCTCTCACATCAGGAATGAGGTGCGCAGTCCATCTTCCTTTCGTGCTGTTTACCCAGGACTGCTTCCAACCATTGAGTGAGCATTGTCTCTCCTCGCGGGCAACCATCTCTCTCGTGTTTTCTTTCAACGCAGATAGGGTGATGGATAAGACCTGCGATGACTGTAAGAGACTGTCGGATATGAAGATGCAATCTTCGGTGCTCTTCCTCTCTGTACCTGTGCCAAGCCTTTTCGGTATATCTCCTTTCTGAGAGCGTCAGCCTATATTGCTGCTCCATAGAGTAGAATTAATTCAACGAGCCTCATCAAAAGTTATCGTCTTGATGGGTTGGGTCCCCCTATGTTGGCCATAAGAAAACTTAGAACTGATACGCCTGAGGCAGCTTTATCAGCCATTGCTTTGATTTGCTCAGAGAAACTCATCTTCGAATCAATTAGCAGCCCCAGGTACTTCACCGCTAGCTTCGATTCGATCAGTATGTTTCCAATACTCATCCTTACTCTAGGGATTCTCTTTTTTGCCAAGATGACCACTTCAGTTTTCTCCAGTGCTAAACTGAACCTGGGAGCAGTCGTCCAGTCTCTCATCCGGCGCATGAGCATACCTAGCCTAAGTTGGGCTTGTTATAGCATAGCCGATCAAGCGCGACTCATCGGGCATCTCCAGCCTCAGTAGCCCGTCGTAAGACACGTTTCACAGGCCTGGGCCAAAGATAGATCCCTGGAAAACACACGTTATAACTTCCATTCTTCGTTGGCCCTACATCGTATCATAAAACAGACTATGATCCCACAGGTAGTCCCTCAAAAGTCGCATAAGATATTGCTTGAAAAGGGATTTTCGACGTATTTGGAACATCCACCTATCTAGCGGAGATGAAGGCGTTCTGAATATGAAGTGGCACCAACAGAACTACTCGTCGCTTGAGACTGTATGCCTTCGTCTTTTAGACCGTCTCACCACCTCTGCAATCGCATTAATGGTAAAGCTTCCTGATCTAAAGACGTACAGCCGAGGCGATAGGTCTCCAGTAGCAAAAGTCGAGTCAGTGAGTCTTCTTCTGATGAGTTTCTCTAGCACTTATCCAGCCGTGTCTAGCATTTATACTGGGCGGTATGTAGACGGTGACCCGGGGTGGCCCTTCAGCTTGCTGATCAGTGCGAGCCTCACTACCTTCCAACGCTCCGGTAAAATCACGTCCCACAGGTAAACGTTGAATGCAAGTCAGGACAATCGTAATAGACGAGCTGCAACACCTTAGTTGGGACGCCATCCGAACCTTATTTTCAGTGAAAAGACTGCCTCTTCCAGTTCCGACCGCGTGAACATTGGGCATTTACCTGCTGTTTTGCCGAGGACAGCGTCAACACATACGGGATGGGCGGGGAAAAGTTCCAGCAGTATTTCGTCCACCTTTTCTGCTTTATGTATGCACGGCGTGCGTAGGACACCAAGCTTTCGCATAACTGGCTTGTAACCACGGATCCCTGTTCCCACTGTGCACTAGATCTTACCAGCAGCGGGCCTTATTGCTGTTAATGGGTTTTTTTTTGTTTTTTTTTTTAAATACCTCCATTCCCTACCACTCTCTTTCATCGTCGCACAACGCTCGTGCGATCTGCACTTCACACGTCGTCAATTCTTACGTGTACCTCCAGGCAATGCTAAAACTTCGGTATAAGGGGCACACCAAATGTTGTGGAGTACTCCTCTCCTGCGAGTCTAGTCCGATTCGTGAAATGTTCTCAGAGATAAAAAAAAAATATTATAATACGACGCAGTAAAAAAAAACTCTGAGTTTATAAAAACTAGCTGTTTTTAAGTATCTCGACGTTAGGGTCTAAAATGCCCTAAGATACTGCGTTTTCAATCTTCAGGACTTATCATTAATCTGAATTTATTAGATGTTCATTAAGTCTTTTCTTAAAAACCAATAATGAGTTTGCGTTTTTCAGTGTTTCTGGAAGATTATTGTATATACGCCGAGCATCATTCGTTGCATCGTTCTTTAGTCGATCAGTTCTAGCGTAAGGTATTACAAAATTGTTGGCATTTCTTGAATTATATGGATTTATTTGTGATACTTTTATAAAGGGGCTTTGTTCCGATTCACTGGAACTTAGACATTTGAAGATAAACTTCGCTTTCTCCATAGTCATGATTTGACTGAAGGTGAGTGCATTGGTCCGTTGATACACTAATCTTGTTGGAGTGAGAATCGGAAGGTTTAGAATATTTGTATAGGCTTTAGTTAGTATCCTGGATATAATATTAAGGTTTTGCTTTGACGATTCACTCCAAACGACCACCGCATAATGTAGCTTTGTTAGTACAAATGCATTTAATACAGGTTTCTTTATATGCATGGGAAAACCTCCATATCTTCTCAACACTCCTATCATTGGTGCTAGCTGTCTCCTCAAATTATTTGTGTGTGGCAACCATGTCAAACGATGATCTATGGTAAGACCGAGATATTTAATTTCAAACACTGCAAGTTTCCGCCGTTAATTTTTAGGTCAAATTCTATGTCTTCCTTATCCTTCTGTTTTAAAATCATGTATTTTGTCTTTGTAGTATTCAAGGCTAGCTTGTTTTCGATAAGCCATGAACGATATTTATTTAGATCCTCGTTGACGATATTCTCCATGGCAGCTTTATCATGTCCTGAATCAAGAAGTACAGTATCATCAGCATATAATGTGTGGTGAGCTTTCAGTTTACATATATTCAAATTATTGGGGGATAGCAAAAACAAGGTTGGTCCAAGTATGGATCCTTGAGGAACCCCCAATTTCATTGGTGCTAGATTGCTCAAGACATTGTTAACTGATGTTCTTTGGAATCTTCCTTCCAAATAACTTTTAAAAAGCTGTTTCGGTTTTCCTTGTATACCACATGATTCATGTTTTTGAAGTAACAGGTTATGATCAACCGTATCAAAAGCTGTCTTCAGGTCCACAAAATTAGCAATAACATAATCTCCTTTATCAAGACTTTCATTGATGTAACGTGAGACAGAAAGTAACGCATCGAAAGTACTCTTGTTCTTTTGAAAGCCAAACTGCTTCGGATTTATGATGGAATTGTCTATTAAGGAAGATTTTAAAGGATTTTTTATAAGTTTTTCGTATATTTTACTAAAGGCTGTCAAAAGCGCAACAGGGCTCCAGATGATCTGCTCCTTTGAATATTGGAATTATTTTTGCCAGTTTCTCTTCGTCCGGAAATGTTCCATTTCTAATATGCTCGTTTATAAAATTTGCCTTTCAAGGGCATTTCCTGGGCGATTTATATGCTGCTAAGCACGGTTCCATGCCCATTGAGCTTCACGTCGAAGCTTATGACACTCCCTTTGCATTTCAGCAATTTCAGTCGACCACCAGTATACTGGAGGCTTGCCGTCACGGGGTCTCCGATGAGGCATAAAAGCGCTGCAAGCAGCTATTATGATTTACACAGAACAGTTCAGCACGTCTTGAGATGCTAGCTGTTCAATTCCGTACGAATCTTCCAGCAACGGCCCATTTGCCGTGAGCACCTGACGAACCTCTTGACTTCGATCCCCCTGATGTTCCACTCAATCTTGGAAGGCTGAGAGCAGGGGTGTTGGGAGACAGTATCACGGATCCTAAGCAGAAAGTACTCAGGATCACTGGCCGAGTAGTCCCCTAATACTCTCCAATTGTATACCCGCCGTGCCCGGATCTCCGAGGCGAAGTGGACTACCCACTAAACACCTCCCCTGTCAATCTGAGAACCCAGCCTGGAACCGTTTGACACATTACTTCGGGCCAGGTCTCGTTTTGTTACGCCGTGATGCGCCTTCAAGCTGAGGTATCCATTTCTTAGCGGGAGGGGAGAGGGGAAGAAGTGCCAGAAAAGCGATCCCCTAGCCCCAGCGCCCCGGCTGCTGTGAGTCTCTTTTATATTTTAGGACTGCCCGAGCATAATGTGCCACCTGGTTCCATTTGTCAACCGATTCGAGCATCACCGCAACTATATTATCCGAGGTGTGACAGGCATTGTCCTCCTATCCTGGGCAAAAGCGACAATCGGGGGACCGTGACTTACCGGTCTTGTGCAGGTAAGACTTGTTACATACTTAAAAAGTACGGCCGGATACTGTACTATAACTCGATAATTGGACGATGGTGTTTGTTTTGTTTTGATACGGAAGCAAAATTGATGATAATCCTTGTCATGTCTCGCAAACCTAGATTTTCCTTAAATTTTTATCATTTAGAACTTGACTGATATAAAAGGAAAGACCCATTAAGGTGCATGTAGTAATTTTCTTTACGCTGAGTTTAAAGCTCTAGCGTTTGTATTGAAAGGACTGCATCATTGCTATCTGCAAAGGAGGTGATCCTTGTGATGAATTTGCATCAATTTGAGTTCGCTAAGTTAAATTACGCTGAACAGAAACCATTGCGCAGTAAAGATGACTTGAGACGATGGTATGCTAACCTGTAACTACAGCAAGGAAAGCTCGATTCGCATTGTGTGAATACAGAGCACCCATTTATTTATACGAGTATTTGTCATCGAAGTTCACCACGAAGCCAATTCGAACTAGTTTAAATCATGCATACCAAGTCTAGAAAATACAAATAAAAAAATAACAAAAAACGTGTTGGGTAGACAGAACTACGCTCGTGTGAGGACATACAACTTGCAGACATACGAATATAGAATGATTTAATTCAAGAAAAAGACATACTTTCATACAATTTAATCATACTTATACAATTTCACCAGCGAAAATATCTAATTTACAGATCCTACTATCATTAGCGAATTTGAACGAAGTTATTTGTTATTGGATCTACCTTCGTAATTTCTCCACGATTATTGTTACCTGCTCATCTTCAGCTGTTCATTAATAGATTCAATCAAGTGTTAATAGCATGTGCCTTAAGTGTTGAAGTTCGCGAAAAAGAACACAATTTTATGCAATATTCTCATTTAAACCAGCCGCCATTTTGTTTTACGATTACGGATGTCACCCGCTGAACACAATCTCAAAGGTATTCATCATGGATATAATTCCTGAACCTTTCATGCAAATTCTAGCAAACCCTTAGTGTCTGAGTTGATTGTAAAGCATATTGTCCATAGGCATTTATAGTTAACAATGTAATACAGGAAAATTTAAACCCCCATAACTCTGTTAAATACTAATTGATCTTTCTGAAGTTTTCAGTAATGATTAAACTTGTAAATTAACATTTACATATTGCATTTCATTGAATTTGAGGGTGCCCTTACGATTTCATTCAAGAAAGTGTAAAATTGATAAATCGACCGAATTTCCACTTCTGACGTATTTTTTGTCCTAATAAAGGTCTACACTTATGTTTTTCAGATTTTTCGGATGAAAGTATTCCAATCGCGAAGGGGGTATGCCAGAATTTCGTACATTTGCCCTTTTCCTGCCTCCCTGGATACCGATAAAGTAATTATAAGACCTGTTTTGAAAGGATCTCGTTGACGCCTTTCATATGATACCCGACTTGATTACCTTTGACGAAAAAATTTTTTTTTAATTGTGAGTCCTCTTTATACATAGTCCTCTTTATACCCCCTGAAACTCTGCATATTTTTTTCACATTCTAGAAATCATAACTTCCGATCTTTCCACAAAGTTGCATGGCTGTAGCTTCTATAGTTTCGGAGAAAAACTGTTGTGACATACAGACGGACACAGGTCGTGATTTCAATAGAGTTTTGTATTTTAGTACGAAACCCTAAAGAGAATTTATTATCCTTTTATTAATTTGACAAATGAAAATGAAATTAGTAATCTTACATAAGCAAAAGCTGTGTCCTCTCTTTCTCCGTGCATTAACACTTATCCAACCATTCCAGCGATAGCAAAAAGTGCATTAGCCTGGGTGCACTGTACTTATAAAATGTTAATATAGTTAGTTTACTCCTTGAAGTCTACTTATTGCACATCATTGCGGTTCTTACTGTTTTTCCTGTTGTGTCGTCGGTTGGCTTGTGTTGTAGCTGAGGCTGCTACATTCACCCCAACTAGCTTAGCTAGAGCTAGCCACGCTGTTGCTCGTTGGACTCGCTCCCGTCCCCCCCAATATCCTACCGCATGTAACACCAGGCGCATCAGTGTACAATGTTGGTTATACGAACCAACCAGTCAACTAACCACCACCTGTCTCCCCTGTGCATCAGAAACCACTTTAGTGGTCCCATGTGCATAGTACGACTCGGGTTAATGCAGTTGCCATCCGCGAAGGAACCACTCAACCATTTCACATCTATGTGCTAACCATTCTGCACCACCTAGAATTTATTGTAGAATCATTGTAGAAGTTTTTGGGTTTAGGTTCACGGTTCACAATATTCATTGCACGATTCTTTCGACTCTGGTCGAGGTTCTTTGGCTGGCGATGGTGGTAGTCCTCCTCTTCATTTCCTTCTTTGCTTGGCTACGTTATTGTACACTGAGCATTTATTATTCCTTCTACTGCTGTTGCTTGAGTTGTTGGGGACCATTAGGAGTGGAGTGAAGCGTGAACAGGTTTATAAGGCCTGGGTCGGCTGTCAGCCAAGTGTCTTGTGATGTTTTCGAGTGACTCCCTTTGCCATGACATGCTCAGCAAAATAACAACAATAACCGCCAGACGGAAGGAACATGTTGTGCGCAATTAAAGTTATACTCTCCCACTTTGGTGGACGAGCTTAATTATTATGCTTGCATTGGTTGAAATTTTGAAGCTTATTGGGGCTGCTGGGACAAATTTAGAGCAGCTATAAGAATGAAGGCAAGAACGGCTCTAGAAATCCAGAATCTGTTTATGGTTTCACTTCATTGCACTGTGCATTAACGAGCATTTCTTTCATTCTCGGTGAAATAGGTTCGTGACGACTTATCTACGCATTGGGGTCGCAGCCTATTGAAATGTTCTCATCTTCTGCACATAAGATCATTGACGTAAGCAAGTTATCCGTATTGTGATTCGAATCGCACATACAAGTCGCGGTTCGCTGGAAAGATTATTGACCGTGGGAATCACGCATGAGTTCATGACATTTAATAATTTTTTTCAAGTATTCACATAATCTCAGGTGTGTTCTTTCACATTTACGTCGACAGAAAGCAACTGATGTATTTGAAGGATTTGTGTTTTCAGGGTTTAATGAGGCCAAGAGTTGACTACTGGAGAACTATGTAGCAAGAAAAAAAAAACATGTAGGCTGTTAGAGGTTGTGACTATAATCATTACAATGATAATTTAAATTTAAATAATTCTTCACTGGAATTAGAATTAATAGCATTGCATGCGTAACGACGACCATTTCGGCGTTGTGCCTTCTAGATAACAGCAAATGGTAAATTTTGAAATTTCTTAGATTTGTTAATTTGGTTACAGCTTGATGATGGGAATGCCCAGAAACTCGGTTTCTTTTAAAGGACAGTTTAATAAACAAACTCTTAAAAATACAGAAATTTTTAAATAACTATAATCTCAAGTATTCAGAGATACCATACACACTTATTTATTCAAAAATTAAGACCGGCGTTGGTTGTTGAAAAATTCGCCAACAAGTTACCTAGGATGTTTAGAATGAAAACCTTTTCGTGTTTTTGGAATAAGACTTCAATACTTTCCAATTCGAAGTATCCCCGACCAAGCTTAATTTACAGGCATTGTTTTCTAACTGTTAACGTTGTGTTGACTTATTTCTTGAAGAAACTTTAATGTTGAAACAAGAGGGCCTAGGGAGTAGTAGCACTATTGGACAAAGTCTCAAGACCATCTTCTCGGGTAACATTTTAATTTATCTCGTATGAAACAATATTCAGGATCGGTAAATTGTTTCGTTCAAGCAAGATTCAACGTTTGTTCTTTTTCATTTTGTGGGTTTTCGAAGTGTTTTGTACAATTATTTAGTCAGCCTTACTAAAATTGGGTACAAATCCTCTAAATTCGAAATTTTGTATATAGGTTTTTTCGATATAAAAAAAACTAAAATGTTTCTTTTGCAAACGGTAAGAGTTAGGGCTTGTTTTACTTCTGTCGGATTATCAGCCTACCCAGCTGTTATGGGTACTTATTGAAAAATCAGGTAATAGTCACTTGAATGATACTGACCTTCTAACAAATCTCAACGCCAGGGTTCAAATAAGACTAGTGCGTGATGATTATTATTATTTTGCAAAAGGAATCCAATATGGGTAATAATGAAAGGTCTTGATGAGATCTGCCGAGTGCAAGACCAATGTTGGACGACGCGAGGAGCGCAGAACTAATCACGAGTTGAGCAAATCAACTTACAATTTACGACTGTCCAATACTGCTTAAGTCGAATCGCCTGAAAATTTTGTTCTGCGTTTTTCGTAAGCACTTGTTAGGTGTAAAACAACAATCGTATAATGCCTATTTTTTTCGATCGCATACAAAGAACCTCCATTGAACATCTTCTTAGGCCGATTTTAGCTTCTTCCATACACCTTGAACTGTAACCTCGCACTTAATATGCACATATAAAGATAAATCGATGGTTATCACCAATTTCGCCTTCGCCTTTTGATCTTGAACGCTAATTGTTACTTCGCCGCCGTCATCATCTTCTTTCTTGTTGATATCGACACATTCCAAACTCAAGAAGTTTTGAACGGCATACGAAACGAGTATGCATTGAGAGAAGAAATTGCAGAACTCCAAAGAACAATACATCAAACTCATGTCCAGCCCGTCAATGTCAGTAATTGTAGTTGCCATCTAGAATATAAGTACACGCAAGCAAATCAGTCAAGCGCAAATGTAGGATTAAAGAAATCTCCGCGAAAATCCGAAACACAAACATGTTATTTCCATCGCAGCCAGACAATGTCGACCACTCTGCTCCTTTCGAGAGAAGAAGGGAATGAATGCCGTTGCTGATGAATCAGGTGGACATCATGCTAGTGCGCGATAGAAATAGCGGATTAACATTTTTAGTCGACACCGGGGCTGACGTTTCAGTCATTCCGAAATTTCACGCGCCAGATCGAAAATACGCGTCAAGCTACAAATTATTCGCAGCAAGCGGCAGTGCAATAACCACATACGGGACGAAGAACATAACGCTATCACTGCGACTACCTAAACGACTGACTCGATAGTTTCACGTAGCCGCCGTGTCTCGGCTGGACGATCAACAACAGGACAAACAAGCCAGTCTAGCTGCGCAACGCTTTTCACCGTGAACGAAAATTCGGTATTCTACGCCTTATTAAGAGAGTTCCCTGAAATCACAAACTCATACAAAACGCGCAAAGTCACAACTCATAAAGTTCAGCACCAAATAGTAACAACTGGACCACCCGTAGCCGATCGTCCACGTAGGCTTACTCCCGAAAAGTGAAAAATAGCAAAGTCTGAATCCGACGACTTAATCAGAAAAGGGTTTTGTCGCCCTTCCAGTAGCCCATGGGCCAGTCCACTCCACTCTACTTAGCACAAACGAAGGATGGCACGTGGCGCCCATGCGGCGATTATCGCCGATTGAACTCAAAAACTTAACCCGATCGGTACCCAATGCGGAACATGGAAGATATCACTGATATCGCAGCTAACAAGGTAATCTTCTCAAAAGTGGATTTATTGAAAGCGTTGCACCAAATCCCCATCGCCGAAGAAGACGTCCCGAAAACTGCCGTAACAACGCCATTTGGATTATATGATTTTACGGCAATGACGTTCGGGTTAAGGAACACGGCATAGTCTTTCCAAAGACTTATGGACGAAGTTTTATGAAATCTCGAGTTTTGCACGTGCTATGTACATGACATTCTTGTCACGTCTGACTCACAAGAGCAACACTTATAACATCTTCACATAATTTTTGAAAGATTAAGCAAGTACGGAATCATTTTAAATCCTGAAAAGTGTGTTTTTGGCGTACCAAGCATCGAGTATCTAGGACATATAATAAACGAGAAAGGAATCTCACCACCCACGTCGCGAGTAACCGCAATCCGCACATTCCCGAAACCCGTAAACGTACTGCGACTTCGAAGGTTTTTGGGAACATTGAACTTCTATCGACGTTTCGTAAAAAACGCAGCTTAAATTCAAGCCCCTCTACATAAAATTTTGTCGCAGACTAAAAAAATGATAAGCGACCGATTCAATGGACCCCAGAAACCGGCAAAGCATTCGTGCACTGCAAGAACTGTTTGGCAGATGCAGCTTTACTCGTACATTATCAGCAAGGAAACGCATCTGACAACGCTATTGGGGCCGTCCTGGAACAACGCCAAAATTACCAATGGCTCCCATTAGCTTTCTATCAAAGAAAGCTATCACCCCCAGAAAAGAGATACAGCGCGTATGACCGCGAACTGTTAGCCATTTACAGCAGTATTTTTCATTTTCGCCACGCGCTAGAAGGCACTAACTTCATAATATACACGGAACACAAACCGCTCGTCTATGCGTTCTCATAAAAACCCAACAAGGCATCACCTCGACAGCTCCGCCATTTAAGCTTCATATCTCAGTTCTCAACGGACATTAGACATATCGCTGGTAGTAAAAACTGTGTTGCAGACGCCTTGTCACGCCTCGAGACCATATAAATGCCCGTGTCCGTTGAAGTCGACGAATTAATACATTGTCAAAACTCAAACGAAGAGCTGAAGAGCTCCAAACCCTATTAAGGAACAACAGGTCATCTCTTCAATTAAAACGCATCGCCTTCAATGGTGGATCTGAGCTATACTGCGATACATTGACAGGAATAATTCGCCCTTTCGTACGGCTTACCCCGTGAAAAAAAATATTCAATGCGTTCCATCAGCCATCACACCCTACAAAGGCCGCGCCACATACAAAGTTGTTTCCCAAAGTTTCGTCTGGCCCTGCATGCGAAAAGATACACACCAATGGGCACAAAACAGCAAACCGTGCCAGCGCTCCAAAGTAGGCCGACATCAAAGAAATTCACCCCAGCATTTTGCAGTTTCAGCTGAAAAATTTCAGCACGTCCACCTTGACATAGTAGGACCACTTACTCCTTGCCAGGGATTCAAATACGACCTCAATATTATGGATCGATTTTCACGTTGGTCCAAAGCAGTTCCGCTTAGCGATCAAACGGCCGAATCAGTCGCGAAAGCGTTTTTCAACAATTGGGTGGCACGGTTTGGAGCCCCACAGACCGTAACTACGGACCAAGGCGCACAGTCGTCATTTTTCACAGCTTTAGCTAACCTCATCGGCTGCGAACGCACCAGAATATCACCATACCATCTCTCGTCTAATGGGGCGATTGAACGATTGCATCGATCCTTGAAAAGAACTCAGCCTGGGTTGAGCTACTCCCGACAGCGTTGTTGGGCCTTAGAAACACAGTGAAAGAAGACATTGGAACATCCTCGGCAGAAATGGTATACCGGACAACGTTTACGCTTCCAGGTGAATTTTTCATACCCAGCAACGAAACAAGAAGTCCTCACACGTTTTTAAATCAAACGAAGCAAGAACTTCGACCCACGCCAACATCCAACCACAGCAATTTACAAATATTTCGCCACAAAAACTTAAGCAATTGCTCACACGTCTTCCTTCGAGGGGACGCCGTACGCAAAGCTCTATCGCAACCATTTACCGGCCCACATAAAAATCGATTTTCAGGAGTACTATGCAAAATTGACGTTAACGGGCGCTCAATAAACGTCTCCACCGAGCGATTGAAGCCCGCGTTCCACGAAGAAGTTCCAAATGCGAACAGCTACCCCGAAATGAGCTAACCCAGTGCTGCAGCGATCACATCGCAGCATCCGAACCGTGAATCCGGGTCCACCGTGCCGCAATCGCCCAAGCCCTGAATACCAATTAATACACCGCCACCAAGCATCACGCGCACATATCCACCAGCTAAACTCATATCATGAACGATATGACTCACGAGGGAGTACTGTGGAAACGCAGCAGCTCGCCGCTACAAGGTTTCGATATTATGGACTCACCGTCAGAGATGATGCAACGCTCAAAGAGTATAAGACAACAACGCAGGAGTTGATAAGCAACAGTCAGTCTGATGACGCCATTCGATGCAGGCAACACGCAATTCCAACTGTGTATATGTCGATGCGTGATTATTGTTAGTTATTAAGTTAAATAAAGTTATATACAGTGACGACGCATGTATTGTATTGTGTGATATCCACAAATATGTAGCGATTAACACATCTACTACTGAATGAAGTTACGGTGTTCACCACTCCTAGCGCTGAAAGCAACAAGAGTACGAGATTTCCTTCTTCCTGCTACAGCCGGCATCGTTAGACCACGACTAAATTATTTCATTGTTATGTTTAAAATTGTTTTTCGTGTTCACATTCTATGCTAGGTGCCCACATTTGTGGAGCCCGACGTGACCGGCTGGAGAATAAATCTTAAATTCAGAAGAATACTTTTGTGTAGTTCGCGAAGTGACGCCAAGAAAAATGGCTACCGAAACTAACATGGGGACGCCGAAAACTCCTTAAAACACGAATACGCCAGTACCAATTGCGCCTAGGCCTTCAACAAGCAATTTATTTGTCGAAGCATCAAGGATAAAAAATTCCCGACGTTTTATAAGCCGGATCCAGCGTTTTGGTTCGACTAAGTTGAAGCTGCACTTCACACATATCACATAACACAGGACGAAACAAAGTTCAAATATGTGATTCAGTATGCAGACGCCGATATTCTACCGCACGTTATCTCCATCGCGCGGAACATGCCAGCGGAAAACAAATACGAAGTAGTGAAGCAACGAATTTTGACGGCGTTTGCGGACTCCACCGAGTCTAAGTTGAGGCGCTTATTACAAGGACTAAATCCGGATGGAAGGAAGCCTTCGCATTACCTACAGGATCTTCGTAATACTGGAGAGGAGCAAGTAACCGATGCAATGCTGCAAACGCTGCTCCTGGAACAACTCCCGGAAAATATTCGTGTCGTACTTACAATATCGAGCGAGCCCGACATCGAAAAATTGGCGAAAATGGCGGATTTGTTGATCGAACTTCAGCAGCCTTCCGGTGTTGCGGCAGTCCACAGAGAGTCAACGAATGATATTTTCTCTCAACTAGTAAATCGAGTGGATCGCTTGGGGTTGCGTACTCGAAACCGTTCACGCTCCAGACCTAGGACCAGAAGAGGCCGATCAAATTCACGCACCGACGACGGTTTTTGTTTTTTCCATAAGCGTTTTGGAAAGCGTGCCCGGAATCGTCGTCCGCCATGGCAGTGGACAGCCAATGATAAAGCGGATTCGGGAAAAAAAATTCGCCGTCCCGAATTACGGCGGCCGAGGACGACCAACTTCATGTAAACAATCGCCGACTAATAATCCAAGATCGGAAAAGCGGAACTCGCTTCCTCATCGATGCTGGAGCCGACATTTCAGTCCTGCCACGGGACAAAAGTCACATCACTCCAGGGGAATTGGAGCTATACGCCGCGAATAATTCTTCGATTAAAACGTACGGCCAGAAACTAATGACACTTGACGTCGGATTTTGTAGACCGTTTGCTTGGAGATTTGTAGTTGCAAATGTAGGGCAGCCAATATTCGGAGCAGATTTTTTGCTACACTTTGGCCTTATAGTAGATTTACGTCGGAAGAAGTTGGTTGACAGCGAAACAAAATTAGGAGCTAATGCTACATTTACCAACCAAGCCAATGCTACCATTACTACGATAAAAGAAAACTCGGAGTACTACGATCTGCTGAACGATTATGCCGATTTAACTGTACCATTTGATACCAGGAAGGTTATGGCTCATGGTATTTACCACCACATTGTAATTAAAGGCCCTTCAGATGCAGAAAAAGTATGACGCCTGAGAAGCTGAGAGTAGCAAAAGCAAAATTCGAATTTATGTTACAACAAGGAATTTGGCAACCGTCAAGCAGCCAGTGGGCAAGTCCACTACACCTAGTCCAAAAGACAACTGGCCATTGGAGACCTTGTGGTGAGTATCGTCGTTTGAATGCAATCACCATCTCCCCGTTTGAATGCACATTTAAAGCTAGAGGAACTGAAGATACAGTGTTGAAATGTGACTGCAATATACGAAGATAAAATAGCAAGATTTCACTTAAGTTAAGATTTAAATTAAGCGATTTTCATTAGTACCATAATATTTTTATGTTTAAAGATTTGGAGCGAGCATTATCGGCATATTTTATTGTTTCACGTCCGAAAGGGACAAAATGCCGTGAAAGCTCGAAAGAAATTGTGTGAAGTTTATGATGAGGAGTGCTTTACTGAAGTTGGCTCGCTTCCGTTCTACAAATTACAATGTGTAAGATGCACCACATACTGGTAGTCTAACCGCTACTGATGACGACAAAATAAAGGCGTTAATCGAAACTAACCAGCGTATGATAATTTGGGAGATAGCAGATTTCGACATATCGAATTCAACCGTTTACTTGCACTCGCAACAGCTTGATTACGTAAACAAACTGGATGTTTGGGTTCCTCACGAATCAAAGGAAATCCACCTCACCAAACGCATTAACTTATGCGACTCTGTGCTGAATCGTAATCAAAACAACTCAATTTGAAAAAGAATCATAACGAGTGATGAAAAATGGATTGTTTACGATAACGTAGTCCGAAAAAGATCAAGATGAGCTCCCACAATCGACATCTAAAGCCAATATTCACCAAAAGAAGATTATTAGGCTTGTGTGTGGTGGGATTATAAAGGTATAGTCTACCTTGAGCTGCTTTCAAGAAACCAAACTATTGATTCGAATGTCTACCGTCGTCAACTATGGAAATTGAAAGAAGAAATCAAGAAAAAACGCCCTGAACTTGCTAATCGCAAAGGCGTGATGTTCCTTTATGATAACGCCTCTTTGATAACACGACAAAAATTAATGGAGCTCAATGCCATGACAGCATCATCAGACTATTATTTATATATCCACCTATATATATATATATATATATATATATATATATATATATATATATATATATATATATATATGTGTGTATATACACGTATATATATATTTATATATATATATATGTATATATATATATATATATATATATATATATATATATATATATATATATATATATATATATATATATATATATATATATATATATATATATATATATATATATATATATATATAATTCAATTATTTTGTTTAGTTGATATCCGCAGGCCAATTCTCTTTTTTCATGAAAAGCCGTCGGGTCCTGCTTTGTTGTGTGAGCAAACGACGCGACTTCTTTTAGTCATCTTCAGTGTTTAAAGGATGCTTAACCCATTACTCCCTTCAACACATCCTTTAGATACTGAAGATGACTCAAAGAACTCGCGGTGTATGAGGATGCTAGATGCTGTTTTCGTTTTTAGGGCTTGGTAAAAAAATTGTTTTACAAAGACATACTAGTTTCGCGACCTGTCTGTCCATCCGTCCGTGCGTCGCAACAGGTTTCCTCAGAAAGTAAAGATGCTAGAAAGCTCGATCTTTGTGAAAAGGTCAGAAGTGGTGGTCTCCCATAAATTTAAGTCTTACCAAACATTTCAAGAATTTTTAAGAAGGTCTTCCCTTATAACGAAGCAGCCCTTGAAAATGTTTTTTTATCAAAGGTAGTCGAGTGGGGTATCGCATGTAAAATCAAAACGGTAGATTTACATTTCTTGAAAATCAGAAATTATATAGATTAATATAACATAAGATCTTTATGCTCACAACATTTTATAGAAATCCAATCATAATCAAGTGAGTTATAGCCATTTCAATTGTATGGTATTACAACAACAATAACACGTGTTGATGGATGATACTTACATATTTCAAATTTAACTAGGCACTTTTATTTTCTTCCAATTTTCATGAAAATTTGAGGAATAATTTGAATATCTTCAATCTGTCGAGTGTTTAGAAAATTTATTTAAGTTGGAACAAGATGCCGATTGCAACTTGCTTATGAAGGAAACTCTACTTTTTTTGCATAAATTTGAACGATTTCTTACCCAAGTATTGAATGAATAATTCACCGATTCACACTGTTAGAAAACTTGTTTCGAACCGTAGGGAGGTTACAAAGACCTTATGGTAGGAGCACTGCCCTACTTACTCAACGTTTTAAATTAAAATCGAAAAATTATTCAATTCAAAAGCCCCCGCGGGAGGTTAATCAGAGATCAACCCTGCAATGTAGTGACTTCATTTGAGAAGATAATTTCATGACCGTTTATTTGACACTACTAAACAACTATTGAAAGTTTTAAGAGATTGCTAGATTTATAGTTGACAAACGCTAATTTTAATAGGTACTGGCTAAATTTCTTTATAAAGTTGTAATCGTTTTCAAAGTTGTAGTCAGTTGTATCAGATCAAATTATAATTTCGTATGAAGATCGGGTGAATTTATTTTATGTACATACAGGTATATTTCTAGTAACGTGAACTAAGGAAATGAATTGAAAAATAATCCTTCAGTTTTTAAAGCATATTTGACCGCACGTCCTTTGCAATTTTGCTCCTTCCACGGCATCACTCACGCATCTCACTTTTTCTCATTCTCTTGCGGACACCATTTAACCGCAAATTGGACGTCTCCTTCATCGAGCACTTGAGCTGTTACAACTGCCTGGTACGTTGATTCATTGAAGATGTTTTATGCCAGCATCTATTTCGAGTTCTAGCCACAAGGCTCGAATACTTTATATGTAGCTACTTATGAGGCAATGACATATTATAACAGAGAAATATGGCATAGTTAACATCGCATCGGGTAACATACCGTGAAGCCTTCCATTGGACATTGGACTATTTGCTCGGTCCAGGTTGGCTGTTGGTTCATGAACGCAACGGCAGGATACATTGAACTTGCATTTCAAGGCTATCCACCAGGCAAACATACTCATACGCCCAGACCAGCTGCTGAAAGGAGCCGAGTTCAAGCCATCCAACCAAATAAATGGTTGGACACAATAAACAACGACTAGATGGCCATGCAGCAAAAACATCAAGTTGGTGTTTAAACTCAGTCCTGGTCAGTCACCAGGCTAGTAGAAATACTAGCTGCTCGCTAGCCAATCCACTCGGCCAACCATCCGTTTCATTTTATTCGAAGCACTCACGAAACAACAGTCAGGTTTTATAGCTTGATCCGTTTTTAATGTTTTTTTCTCTTTTGTTATATTCTTTCATTTTTCGGTCGATTCCATGAGTTTGTTGATTTCTTTCAATTTTATTAGGATTGTGGTGAAGATGATGATGAGTTTTTTCGCCTCGAATCATTTTGGCTTTTATTGCTCCGGATGATACTTAATTTTCAATGTGACGGCAACTCATGCTTAAAGTGAATTTTAACCCTCTGAAACAATCTACATACGATTGAGATTAAATACAGGTAATAACCACTAACAAAATTGGGCGGAAAATAAGAATTAAAGTATGTAACTACTAGAATTCTTCTCGAATGCCGATACATATGATTTAGACGTGATACTCTATCCCCAAACAAAATGTCTGATAGGGATTGTAGTGTTAAAACAAAAAAAGGTATCTAATTAAGCAATTCACAAGTTCTGGTGAGTTTCTGTATGCGGATTTCAAATAAATTAAGGATTAATTTACATAACCATTTCTGGTTACCTAGCTAAAACGCAAAATATAAACCAATGGGAGTTTTTTAGTTACAAATTTAGAACAGGAGTAATTAGTAACTTTTTTATGCATTTCTTTACAACAGCAAAGTTGTTCAAAGGACGAAAAGTGATCTTGTGGCTGTTCGTTGTAGTGTAAATGAAAAGTAAACAGGTAATTATGCTTTTAGGGGGACGAAAAACAAATTTTACATGGACGTACTAGTTTCGCCTGTCCTCCATCCGTCCGCCAAATTTTCTCATCAAATGTAGAAGCTACAGGATTAAAGGTGGTGATCTTATAAACTTTGTGTACTTATTAATTCAAAGATTCCCATATATTGAAGTCAGCCTTAACATGTTATAAATTTCAAAATAAATAAATTTGTTTATAACGTGTTAACATAAGTTTTAGATTTTGAAACTAAATTTTAGACTTTGAAACTACAAAATCAGTTCCCGCATCAACGGGTTCGGAGTTATATTAATGATAGCCCGCATACAGTTGTGGACAAAAGTTTAAGCACGGATCTATTTGCTGTGAAAAAAAATAATTAAACAATGCGAAAACCAAAGATAAATTCATTCTTAGCCCACGGAAATTCGCATCTCATTTTTGATCACAAACGGTCGAACGTTGGTCGAAAAGACTCAGTTTTTAAAAATTTCTAATAATACGAATCCAAAGAATTGGGAACATACTTTACAACAGAGATCATGAGTAGTAAGAAAACAACATTTAATTAAGTTATTTTTTGGAACAGGAGGTTACCATATTCTGGCTACCTTTAAAAAATGTCTTTTGGTTTCGTCCAGCTAACCACATGCTATACTCCTCAGGTGCTGTTTCAGTAGTATGTGGTTGGCTGGGAACAGCACGACCAATAAGAGAGGTGTTGTTTGTTGTCACTGCTTATATAGACTGAAGAACACAGAAGAATTGCATTTTATAGACAATGTAATCCATTGTTGCGATCTTAAGAATTTTGTTGCCGTTTCTCTTGCCTACTGCCACTTGCAGAGGACTTTGTCCATTAGATGGAAATGTGGCCACCACTTAAGAGGACACAAGGATGAGCTCTTCATGGAACCCCATGTCGGCTAAAAATTCTTTTTTTGAATAGAAGGTTGCCATCTTCTGGGTACCTTGTCTATAACTTGCCATTCTTCTGTCTATAAGCAGTGAGAACAAACAACACCTCGCTACTTGGTCATGCTGTTCCCAGCCGACCACATGCTACTGAGACAGTACCTGATAAGTATAGCATGTGGTTAGCTGGACGAAACTAAGAGACTCCTCCGGTTTCAAAAAAGAATTTCAGCCGAAATGGGGCTTCCATGAAGAGTCAACCCTCGCGTCCTCTGAAGTGGTGGCCGAATTGGCATCCAACGGCAAAGTCTTCTGCAGGTAGCAGTGGACAAGGGAAACAGCAATAACATTCTTATTTAATTGTCTTTTACATGTATTATCAAAAAAAATATCTAGCAAAAATACTTTCTTGAGGAGATCTTAAAATTTGTTAATTTTTTGGATAAAGAAACAAAAATCACAGAATTCATTTTCTTTCTAATATAAAATATAACTTGAAGTTAACAAAAAAACAATAAATGATCTGCTGAGATAAAAAAACAATATTTTTTGAAGGCCTCCAATCCAAATAAGCATAATTTGTCTATTTCCTGTGTCATTCGCACGTTTTGCTCAAGAAGCTCGTACGCTCACGACATATAGGCGCCCTGCAATATTTACAAGACGTTTTTGTTTTCCTGTCTCTCTTCGAGGGTCACATATAGCATCTCTAACAAATGCCAAGCGCCGGGCCTTCTCCTGATTGAACTGGGTTTTCTTCACCCCCGAGTATTTCAGATACATGAGTACAAATGTACCTAGAATGACTTGGAATAGAAGATCTAGTTGCTAGCTAGTTGCTTCAAAAATATCCTGCTTTCATGCGGCTTTGAAAATAACCTATGCGTTTATTGGGTCTATGTTCATCAAACCAAAAAATATTGTCAAACATCTCCTCCTGCTGGTTCTGGATGCACTATAGATGCCGCATAACTCATCAAAGCCACATATGAGAACATTGGAGTCAGTAATCATTTCCAGTTTTCGATTGAATTCAGTCTCTAAGTTTATGTTCGCGTCGCGATGCATGGTAGAAGAAAGCAATACAATCTTTCCCCTATTTGGCGAGTAGGAGACAAGTATGCAATCAGGCTGAAATCCAAAATAGGACGTATTTTTATCACGTCCTCTGGTCTTTACAAAAACTGGAGGTATTTCTGAGTTATTTTTAGGGCGTTTCCTAGCGCAGTAAGAGCGTAGTCTTCTCGTAGCTGCGAATAATGGAAACTACTCAACAAACTATCCATCACCACATTGCGGTGCGTGTTTTTTATGGGCTCAACCATTCGCTTTACAATATAAATTGCAGAGTTGCCCACCCTGAATGGACCTTCACTTTGCTTACCAAGGTACACTTCCATGTTTTTAATGTAGTAAGTTTTTACATCAGCCATGACAAAAAAGTTGGTACCGTATTTTGCGGGCTCGCTTGGCATATATTGACGGAACGGGTATTTTCCTCGAAAGAGTTTTAGTTTTTCGTCAATGGTCACATGTTCTCCCATCGAATAGTGTTTTTTTACTGTGGCAACGAAATCCTCGAAAATATTTCGAAATGCAAGAATATTATCACTTTGTTTTTTACATATCACGTATTTATATCATCTAACCGTAAGGCACGTAGCAAAAAGTGAAGCCTGTTTCGACTCATTGTCCGGAGCCGGTGCTATCGGCAGCCCATAAATTTTTAGGGTTGAAATGTGCACCACGAATTCTGCCAGCATAATACAGTAGCCCGAATAATGTTTTTATTTCTGTCAGACTGGTAACAGATCAATCTGTTTCCCCCGAGTAATTTTTTTACCGACAGGAAATATAAATGTTGGTAATTGTTACGACATTTTCCCAAACAAACCATCGGGAAACATTAGATTCCAGCAATCCAACGGTGCCTTTACTTATCTCGTTTCGATTAAGTCATGCAGCTTTCAGAGGTTCATTGATACTCCACTGTGTAATATTGTCTTTCCCAACATAATAGCTTTGACGAAATACATATAAGTGGAAAGTTATTCAAATCATGTCTACTACTGGAACGTGATTTAGAACAGTGATCTTCTCCACTTTCATAAGAATCGGAACTATAACTGTTCACTTCAACGTTATCTTGATATTCCGAAAATTCACTTTCCGAAGAATCTTCTTCTATCAAGATATTTTCGATAGTACTATCGGATAAGCCTCTTCGGTACATTTTCTACGCTAAAAAAAAACCGACAAAAATTAAACACTATATTACAAAAAAAACTTAAATAGACACTTAAATGTGGGTCGAATCAAGCCAAGCTCACTTTTCGTGTCCGTTTTACGCAAAATCTCGAAGAAAACTAACCTCCATGTAGAAAGTTGACAGCTCATAGTTTCATTTGAAGGTACATTAAATGTCGCCACAAAATGGTGAAGACTAAAGAATTTCTGACAAAATTAGAAATACTCTGGGTCTTTCCGACCCGGTGCGTCTTAATAATAAAATTAACAAGTATTTGAAATATCACGTTTTTGCCCGGACAAAACTTTCCACACAGTCCATCTTCTTCTTCTTCATAGCACTATAGCCCCCTCGGGCCTTCGCCTCCTGCCTCTAACTGTGTCGGTTCATTGACCGCGTCCTGCAATTTCGAAATCCGGGCAGCGATGAACAGTCTTCGTCAACCGAATTAGACCAGCGTTTCATCGGTTTCTCACTGGTCTCCGCGATTCATTTCTCCCGACGAATACCTTTTTGGGTATCCGTTTTTCGTCCATACGATTCGCGTGGCCAGCCCATTGCAGGTTTCGCAGTCCTACAATTGTTGAGAAGTCCGGCTCGCCAAAAATTGCATACAGCTCATGGTTTTCTCGAATTCGCCATTGGTCCCCATCTAGCTTCGCTCCAATTATTCTTCTCAAGACCCGTCTTTCGAAGGCGTTCAATATGTTTGCGGATGCTTGGGTTAGGGTCCATGCTTCACACCCATAGCATAGCACAGGTTTATCACAGATTTTGTTGCAGCTGGACTTCCAGGTGACAAAAACTGAATAAAATATTTTATTTATGAGTTGCATTCTTCTGCGTATTTCATCTCTTTGATTAGCGGTTGTCATTATTTTGGCGCCTAAACACACAAATTCACCCACATTTTCGATACTGTATTCGCCAAGTGTGATATTTTGTGTATTTGAGATTTTTTTTTCCTCGACTGCGTCATGAGCTTTGTTCCATTTTCATTGATTGTCAGGTTCAGGAAAATTTTGTTGCCGATTGTTAATGACCGTGACAAAATGATGATGTCGTCCGTATAGGCTACCACTTGGCTCGACTTGTATAGTAACGCACCTAGCTTTCTGATGACATATTCCAGAGCCAAATTGAATAGCAATGGGGCCAGCCCATCTCCCTGGTTTAGTCCGAGTGAATTGATTATTGATGTGACTGATATGATTGTCGACGTCATTTTGGTAAGACGGACTAATTTGGCTGGAATGCCAAGGCAAAGCATTATTTAGTATAGTACGTTACGATCAATACTGTCGTATGATTTCTTAAAGTCAACGGGAAATTGGTCTACATCGATGTTGAGCTCCCAGCATTTCTCAAGTACCTGCTAGACTGTAAAAAATTGGTGTAGCGTCGATCTAGCAGCTCTCAAGCTATCTTGATACTCCCCAATAATACTGTTGGCGTATAATCTGATTTTATTTTCTAAGATCTTTGAAAATATTTTGTACGCCGTAGAACGTAGTGATATTCCTCTATAGTTTTTCACTGTAGGTTGTCACCTTTTTTTGTGGATAGGGAATATAATTGATTGGCTCAACTCGTTCGGAATATGTTCTTGTTGCCAAATGTGCTGGATGACACTGCTGCCACCATATTAAATGAGCTCTACTGGATTTTCATCTATGCCTTTTGTCCCTTGATGAAGGAACAAGCTTCATCCAGAGTTGGTGTACCAATGGAAGCTCCCCGAAATATCTATAGGCTCCGGTGTTCTGGAGCTATGCGGAGGATTTAGAGGGTTAAATATGATGACCATCCGTCCTTAATTCTGCTTTTGTAAGCAATTATGCTGCCGATATCATCAGGCTTTTCGCTGCTTTGTATGCTTGTCTTGTTTTGTTGCTCACTAGACTTACATCGATACTCAATTGGTCGTCATAGTGTTTTCTTTTCTTTTTTCTAATTATCTTAGTCGCTATTCTTCTGAGATTTTCAAAAGTTCTCTCTTCGCCCTAGTTTTTCTACCTATATATTCTTTGTACACCGCATTCTTTTTGTCTCACGCATTCTGGCACTCATTATCGAACCAATCATTTCTTTTGCACCGGGCTTGATGTCCGATCGTCTGTTCGGCCACGGTCTTAATTGCCGCTTTCACTTGAACCCATAGTTCGTTGCACGTTTTCAGCGATTTGTCTAATACAAGTAGGATGAGAGGCAGCTGGTTGTCGAGGGTCTCCATGCAATTTTTTGCCACAGACGCCGTTCGGAGCCTTTCGATGTCGAATATATGTAGAGAGCTGATCTTCTTCGAATATGCCTTTGATATACAACATCCAGAGGTCACATGTGGACGATGTTATTCTTAAGGCAGAAATTTTCAAAATGTGTAATTTGATAATCAATAAATATTTTTTTTTAATTGCTGGCTTGCTCATTTTAATCGATCTACTAAAAAGAAACTTTCTTTTGAGATACTTTGTATTAGCTACTTGATATAGAAGCACCATGAAGACAATGAGGTCTTAAAAGGAGTATTCTCCTGGTGAGGCCCCTTTGTCGCACCATACAAGTAGAACCAATAAAATGAAAAATATGAAGGACATTTCTTGTTGCAGCCTGACTACTCCCACAAAAGTGCCCGTGTCCAACGTGGGTACTTCTTTGAAAGTGGCTGTCATACAAAAAGAGGGAATGTGCTGATCAGCAGTAATCGATAGAGAAGCACAAAGCAGTTGTAAAGGCACAAATATCTGCTGACTCCTGCAAGACAGCAAGAGTTCTAAATGAGATATTGGTAAGATCTAGTAATTGTTCTGAAGCTTTAGATGTCTAGAGTAGCTACACCGAAGTGACTGCACCAAAGGTTTCTGTCACAAAGAAACGTACTCTAAGTAAGGAGATGGCTAATTATTTGGAAAAATAACTTCGGCGACTCACGGGCATTTGATCCACAACAATAAGATACTTTGTCTAAAGTGGCAGCACGTTGTAGGTGAAAAGTTCTGGAGAACATGAAGCCGCATGGTGTATATGTCCTGTCAGAGGCTTTCTAGCTTTTGAGCGAGTTTGTTCCTTACGAGAAAGGAAAAGCCCACTCGGAAAGAGATGAGAACATCTATGTTTATTCCTGAAATACTTGTGTACTACAGTATTTCGGAGATTTTCAAACTGATAGGCTAACAGAACCCCGCTATAAATACCCGACAATAGTCTACCAATTCCGGGATTCTCGGACCAATCGTGATTACAGTGGTTACTGAGCGCGTTTCGGTTCTCAGGAATTCCTGCGCTTCGTGACGAAAGTAAAAGTTTTGCGAGCTGCATCAAGCTATGATAAATTTCAACCGTTTTTTTCTGCAGTACTATAAATATCCAAAAAGATGGAGATTGGGTTTACTGATTGTCAGATTAATTTGCGACACTCTTGTGCGACCAACTTAATTGTTAATACGCATAACAGATTATTTACATGCACGCATTATGACATGCATTCATGGAATGTACATCAAAATGATTTCATACTGTCGAAGCACCCAACGGATAAGGTACTTCTATGTGATGACTTCAATGCTCCAAGCATTGAATAGGATATCTTTGACTATTGTTATAACCTTAGCAAAAATTACTTCTCTATTTTGTTTGTTTCCTTTATGTCCCATTGCTCTTTAGCTCAACTTTACTATGCTTCTAATTATAATCATCGCATCTTGGACCTAATTTTTGGCTAACCCAGCTACTACCTTTTCTGTTTGCATCACATGACGACTTCTATGTCGGTTTTTTATGAAATCACTTGCTTCATCGCTATCTTTATTTCTTGCGATCTTTTCAACAAGAGCCTTACTAATGCTACAGAAATTTTCTCATATTTACCAATCCATAATGATTATGATATTTCAAATGTGTGCCTATTGACCGATTTCATTTCTCCTTTGCTTTCCCGAAATTCTTGAACGGGTTGTCTACGATAGAGTTATCAGCTGCTTTTTGCCTTTATGCACTCCGGTGCAACATAACTTCCTCCTCAACATTCTACGACCACCACCTTATCGGAACTATCTAAGTTTATTGCCCGCGCATTTGACTCTCATGCTCAAGTTTATGTAATTTATGTTGATTTTAGTAAGACATTTGACATTCTTTGCATAAAGCTTAGAAACCATGGTTCTCCAGACAGTATGGTATCTCCAACCGTTCGTGTTCTGTTTCTATTAATAATGTAACCGCTTCAGAAACTTATTTTCATTCACCTATGAATCGTTTACTTCGTACCTATAATCAATTGAAGCTTGGTTCTTTTCCCTCAAGTTTGATATTTAAAAATTTACTTATAGCTTCCCTTGGCCAGTTCAATTCTTAATAATTTGTGTGTTAGCTGACTAACTCTCTGTAATTGGCAACTTTGAATTTCTCTTTGGAATGGACGGAAATAAATTCAATAAAATCTCTGGTTCAAGTCCCGTTGGTGACAACGAGGTTTGTTTCGAGTGATTCTTCGGACGGACTATAAGCCCATTCAGTTATGATGCGTACTGGTTTAAAACAGAACGTATTGGAGCTGCATGGACGGATTAACGACCAAAGCATGGTACTAGCCATATCACCTTCTCGAGTGCCGATACATAATGAAATACTCTATCTCTAAGCGAAGGCCCGAAAGGGATTAAAGTGCTAACGCCAAAAATAAAATAATATATAAACGGGCAACTCAACGGGAATAAACAAAATAAGACTACAAAGTATACAGAAACCCACGTGCGTCGCCTCACTCAAAAAAGCAAGGCCCGACATCTTTTCAAGAAGATAAAAAAATTTTTAACATTTATTATAAGTACCAGCGAGGAAACCCGCTTCTTAACTAGACTTCAACGTTTGTTACACTCAGAAGAAAGTGATTGACGTAAAGCTTGCTACAACAACTCGATAAAAAAATGACATGTTCTGAGTGGATACTTCGATATTAGGTTAACGAAGGACTGTTTTAAAATCGTATCAAAACTTACAGAAAACTGATTGGCGAGAGTTCAAAAAGATTAATGATTCGATCGAGAGCTCGGGATGACTGAGAACAAGTTCCAAAGTTGAGAGTGCGATTCATAAATTGAACAGCACACTTGCTAATAGCTATAGTTTTTGGGATGTCTGTCCTATCACTAGTACGGCTACTCGGAGCACGGAACACGGAACTGATGAAGCTAGGGAAAGATAAAAGGCGACTTTTGAATCAAGCACTAAAAAATTGGGCAATAGCTGACTGGAGCGACGCGAAGATATCGGGCTGCGCTCCCCGAAGCGAATAGAATAAATAAATAAATAAATAAACCTGAGAACCCAGCCTGGAACCGTTTGACACATTACTTCGGGCCAGGTCTCGTTTGTTACGCCGTGGGGCGCCCTCAAGCTGGGAAGTCCCTTTCCTAGCGGGAGGGGAGAGGGGAAGAGGAAGTGCCAGAAGAGCGATCCCCTAGCCCCAGCGCCCCCGGCTGCTGTGAGTCCCTTTTATATTTTAGGACTGCCCGAGCATAATGTGCCACCTGGTTCCATTTGTCAACCGATTCGAGCATCACCGCAACTATATTATCCGGGGTGAGCTCTCCCGTTTCCCTGTAGAGTTTCCTTCGCAGCCTGACCCATTTTGTACACGCAAAAAATGTGTGACAGGCATTGTCCTCCTCTCCTGGGCAAAACCGACAATCGGGAGACCGTGACTTACCGATCTTGTGCAGGTAATACTGAAAACACCCGTGCCCGCTCAAAAGCTGGGTCAGATAGAAGTCAGTCTCACCATGCCTTCGATTCAGCAGCGGTCCTACATCCGGGATAATGCGCAGAGTCCACCTTCCCTTCGTGCAATTCACCCAAGACTGCTGCCAATCGTTGAGCGAGCGCTGTCTCTCCTCGCGGACAACCATCTCCCTCGCATCCTCGTTTCGGCGCAGGTAAATAGCGCGGCGCTCTCTAGCAAGGAGGGCGACAGGTATCACGCCTGCAATCACTCTCACCGCCGAGTCGGAGACTGTTGGATACGAAGATGCAATCCTCAGTGCTCCTCTTCTCTGTACCTGTGCCAAACGTGTTCGGTATACCTCCTTGCTGAGAGCGTTGCCCCATACCTCTGCTCCGTACAGTAGCATTGACCCTACAGCACTCATCAAGAGGCGTCTTCTTGATGGGCTGGGTCCCCCTACGTTGGCCATAAGTCGACTCAGGGCCGATATTCCCGAAGCAGCCTTCTCAGCCGTTGCCCTGATTTGCTCAGAGAAACTCATCTTCGAGTCGATCAGTAGCCCCAGGTACTTCACCGCTGGCTTCGATTCGATTTTTATATCTCCAATACTGATCGTCCTTACTCTAGGGATTCTCTTTTTTGTCAAGATGACCACTTCGGTTTTCTCCAGTGCCAAACTAAACCCGCGAGCAGTCATCCAGTCCCTCACTCGGCGCATTAGCATACCTAGCCTAAGTTGCGCTTGTTCAACGGTGCGTCCAGCGACCAGAGCCGCAACATCATCCGCTTAGCCGACCAAGCGCGACTCATCTGGCATCTCAAGTCTCAGTAGCCCGTCGTAAGACACGTTCCACAGGTCCGGACCAAGGATAGATCCCTGGGCAACATCCGATGTAATTTCCATCCTTCGTTGGCCCTGTGTCGTGTCGTAGAGCAGGCTTCGGTCCTTTAGGTAGTTCCTCAAAAGCCGCATTAGATATTCTGGAGCTTGAAAAGAGTTTTCCAGCGTGTCCAGAACATCCACCCATGTAGCGGAGTTGTAGGCATTCCTGACGTCGAGTGTCACCAACAGGACGATCCGTCGCTTGGTGCGACTATATGCTTCTGCCTTTTGGACCGCGTTCATCACCTCTGCAATCGCATCAATGCCTAAGTAGTAGAAGTGCTCAATAATAATTTGAACATAAAAGTTAACTTCCAACACCAAAACTATGTTTCGAGGAAATGGAAAGAGCGACAGTTTATTTGTGGGAAGTTTCCGCTTACGACAAAATTGAAAAAAAAAAGCTGCACGAGTTAATAGAAAAGGAGTTTCTAATCAAAAATACTTAGACGCACATTATTCAGACAGACTTGGCGCCCATTTCACATATATAGTATATTGCTAAGTCTAAAAAGTCATTTTTCGATTGAATAATTCTTATATTAAAATGAATTTTATTCAAGTACATATTGTCCATTATTATCTATGACGTTTTGCCATTTTTTGGGTAGAGCCATTATTCCATCTTTGTAGAACTTCTGTGGTTTATCGGCGAAAAACTTGGCCAAGTGATTTTCACAGTCCCTTTTTGAAGTGAATTTCTTTCCATTAAGGAAGTTTTGCAGCGACCGAAACAAATGGAAGTCTGATGATGATAGGTCAGGACTATACGGTGGATGCATCAAGACCTCTCAGCCGAGCTCTGTCAATTTTTGCCGGGTCATCAAAGATGTGTGTGGTCTGGCGTTGTCATGATGGAAGACAACGCCCTTTCTATTGATCAATTCTGGTCGGTTTCTTTGAATTGCTTGTTTCAATCTGGTTACAGACAGTACAGAGCCGAATTGAGTGTTTGGCCAGGTTCTAGCACCTCATGATAAACGATTCCCTTCCAATCCCACCATACACACAGCATAACCTTATTTGGTGTCAATCCTGGCTTTGAAACCGTTTGTGATGATTCACCTTTATTTTGATCATGATCTTTTTCGAACGACATTCTCGTATCTAACCCATTTTTCGCCGCCAGTAATGATTTGCTCCAAAAATGGCTCGATTTCATTGCATTTTATTAGCATTTCGCAAATGGAAATTCGTTCGATCAAATTTTTTTGTGTTAATTCATGCGGCACCCAAACGTCGAGCTTCATTGTGTATCCAGCCTTACGCAAATGGTTCAAAACTGCTTGATGATGGATAATCAGTTCCTTAGCAATGACATGGCTGCTTATGTGTCGGTCTTCTTCAATTTTTTGGAAGATTTCATCGACGAGTTTCTCAGTGATTGGTCGACCTGAGCGAGGTGCGTCTTTGACATCAAAATTTCCAGAACGAAAGCGAGCGAACCATCTCTTGGCTGTGGCTTTTGATAAAGTATCTTGATCGTAGACACCACAAATTTTTTCACGAGCCCGCGATGCATTCTCACCTTGATCAACCTTCAATTTATTGTAAGATTTCATCGACTTTTTCAGTGATAGGTCGACCTGAGCGAGGTGCATCTTTGACATCAAAATTTCCAGAACGAAAGCGAGCGAACCATCTCTTGGCTGTGGCTTTTGATAAAGTATCTTGATCGTAGACACCACAAATTTTTTCACGAGCCCGCGATGCATTCTCACCTTGTTCGTAGTGATATTGTAAAATATAACGAATGTTTTCAGAAATTCCACTCATTTTTAAATGAATACAACTTTTGACACGAATGACGAAATAGAAAACTGTCCAGATGAAAATTGTAGACTGGAATATCACCTTTCAAACGCATGTCAGTTTAACTCAATCTGATTAGTATTGCTCGATATATGACAACGAACACCATCTGGTGACAAAAAAGGCTCAATACTTTTTTGACTATCCAATATTATTCGTCATCCATTGAAGAACATGCCAACAATGAGTTAGAATGAATTTTTACGCAAATAATAGTAGGACCCTCTTATTATTATAATAGTTATCAAAGACGACCTTAAATGGAAGTCAGGAAACAACAAGATGCGAGTCCACTTGCAAGTTGCGAGACGAGAGATATCTACCAACTGTTAAATTATTGGTTTTTTATCCATGTGTACACAAACGCTAAAACTCGGGATTGAGTCGGTCGATTGAGCTGAAATTCACATCGAATGTGTTTCTTATTGAGCCGGTTGTAATAGGACCGTTTAAAAAAAATCCGATAGGTGGCTAAAAAAATATTGTTGGCACACTATAGCACGAGAACCAGTTGTCGGTTAAACTTGCCTGCTTTTTGTGTCCAATATTACATCCAAGTTTCCAATGGATAACTGCAAGAAAATAAAAAAAGTCCGATGGGTAGCACACAAATAGACTAAAAACATATTTTTTGGCAGGTTAGACTACCCTGCTTTTTGTGCCGCATATTATAGTAGTCTCAAGAAAATCCAATGGGTAATGTGCAAGAAAATGAAAAAAGTCCGATGGGTGGCGCAAGTAGGCTAAAAACATATTTTGATTGCGATCGTACAAAGTGCAGAGAAGATTGACACAATTTACATATACGGAAGATATTTTCGCCGAATGTATGTCTCTTCGAGCCTAATGCAATAGCATCGCGTCAGTTGATGGTTGCATGGTTTAAAATAAAACAATATTATCTAATTTAGTTTTATTAATTTCGTGATGAAATATACAAAAGCGTGCGTCCTGACCATCCTGCAGATTCAGAAGAAGAACGGAAGTGCACACATATTGGCAAATTAATGCTTAGGGAGCGTTTAGTGATAACAGTTTCAAAAGCTCTGCTGTATGGTGCACAAAAAAAATTTAAGTAAATGATTTGCGACTATGAAGTGACATAAAGATACCCGTAAGGCTCATTCGACAGGCATCGTTGAGACTTTAAGGCCTCTTTTATTTATCACTTTTTATCAAATGTACTTTTCTATACCATTCGACTAAACATTTTAAAATGTACTTTAAACAAGAACTCTCATGTATAGAAGATGTTTCAATCATAATTTATTTACAGATTAATTAATTGTTGTTATTACTATTGCTTTTTTTGAAACAATTTACGAGTATTTTACATCTATCTTTGATCTTAATACGGAAATAGATAAACTTACAAGTTGGGTAAACAGACCTACGCTCATGTCAGAAGGGTTTTGTATTCAATTTACAAAATGCGGTCACCAGATCGAATCAAATCAAGAAACATGTCAAAGACGATTTTATTGTTGAAAATGTGAAATTCCAAGATCATACTTTTATTAACAAAGTTGAACGAATTTCGACTTCTGAGGTTTTTGTTATTGTTATACTCATAAATATCTCCCTTGATAGTTATTTCAGATTCCATCCGCGACGGAGAAAACACATGTGTCATGTATTTCCCCCCTGTGCCCCCACTGAAGCAAAAACTAACAGTTTAACAACTGTTTTGAAAAGCTCCCATGAAAACTTTTATTTCATACTCATATCGGCTACGTTTGATGAATTTTTTTTTCAGGAGCCACTCTCCTGTACTGTTATCATCGATTAACGGCCAATTTTTTCGAATCCTAGAATGGTTACAAAACCCTTTTGCTAGGAGCTCTCTCCCACCTCCTTGACTTGTTTCACTTATGAGCATTAATTGTAGGTACTCGTCTTCAGTCATTCATTAAATTGAATCAAGTGTTCAAAGCATGCACCTTAAAGTTGAAGTTGGGAAAAAATAACTCAAAATTCTTCAACCTTCGCATTTAAAACAGCCACTATTTTGTTTTACGATTACTGATACCACTAGCTGAACCGATTCTCAAAGATATTCATGACACCTATCATTCCTGAAATTTTCATGCAAATCCTAGCAAAACTGTAGTGTCTAAGTCGGTAAAAAGCGCATGTTGTTCCATAGCCATATGTTGCCATAGTAATAAATGCAGCGCATATTGTTCCATAGTAATACAGGAAATTTCAAACCACTATAATTTCGCTAAATATGATTCAATCTTTATGAAACTTTCAGGATAGATCAATCTTATAAATAGACATCTACGTGCTGAATTTCATTGAATTTAAGGGTACCGTTAAGATTTTATTCAAGAAAACATAAAATCGATAAATCATACTATTACTAACAAAGTTGAGTGAATTTCGACTTCTAACGTATTTGTTGTTGTTGTACTCACAAAGGCCTACATTCTTAATTTTTTTCAGATTTTTCGGATCACAGGTGTCCAATCGCGAGGGGGGGGACACACATTTTTCGTGTATCTCCCCTCCCTGTGCGCCCCTCGAAGCAAATTTTGCCAAACTAAGACCTGTTTTGAAAAGTTCTCACAAAGACCTTTCATTTGATACCCATATCGGCTACCTTCAATGAAATTTTTTTTCGGGGGGTCACTCTCCTATATGGGGAGACCCCCCTTAAATACCTTATAAAGTTTTTTTGTTATTGAACTTTGAAGAGATCACCACTTTACACCTACACACAAAATTTGATGTTTCTAGCTTAAGTAGTTTCCGAGAAAAAGTGCTGTGACACACGGACGGACGGACGGACGGACGGACGGACAGACGGACAGATGGACAGACTGGTCGCGAAACTAGTAGGGTTTTGTAAAATTATTTTACAAAACCCTAAAAAAATTGGTTAAATTTATTTTAGGGACAGGTAAACGTGGCGGGTGAAGCTAGTAGCAATAACAATAATGGTTATTGATAGTAATAATAATCATCACATTCTAAACCAGTTTCCTCAGACTATAAAATTTGCATCGACAGGTACAGGGAAAGGGGTAATGTATTATTCATCTCACTAAATAGAGTTTCATAATTTTCGTTGAAATGGCAAAAATCAGATAGGTTAAAAGTTCGGGTCATTTTAACCCATCCTATAGATGTTGTACTAATTTTCATCTTATCGACGTATTTCTTGATATTTATTCATGAATTCCGTAAGAAAAGTGTCTCTATTTCATAGTTTGAGTACAAAACCCTTCTGGCAGAAGCATATTTCTGCTTACTGAGCATGATACAATGTTAATGTTTTTGTCAAGGTGTCGGGTTTACTTTCCAGTAAGTTCCATTTGAAAGGCATTCAAATGAAATTACAAATAAAAATTTATGTCGCGGCAGCTCAAGCTGGGCCTTAGCTGCCTGGATCATTCCCCTCCAATCATCACAATTCTGCGACCACGTTCGCCAGTTGATGACCTCAGGCGAGGATCTACCGTGTCTTCTCATCGGGTCCTCGGTTTTCTCGCTGGACATCTAACTTGCGTTTCAAACTTTTATGTTCTTTTGGATATCCGGTTTTCTTCCATTTTTTCTACGGCTCGCCCATTGCAATTTGCGCAAATAATTCATTCAACTCATCGTTGGAACGTAGTCTCCACTCTGTTCTTTGTTTCATTGGGCCGTAGATTTTCCAGAACACTGCGTTCAAATATGTCCACTGCCTTTTCGGATTCGCTTGTCAGGGTCCATGTTTACTTCCATATAAAAACACATGTTTGACCAGTGATTTGCAAATACGGAGCTTATTTTTCCTGTGCATAACTCTGGCCTTTAGAACTGAAGGTATAAAGTATAAGGCTTTATTTGCCAGTCTCGTCGTTTTCGGCGCCTCTTCTATTCAGGTTGACTCCAAGATAAATAAAATGGTTCACACTTCCAAGGTTATAGCCTCCAACGGTCAGGTTTTGTCGAACTGAAGTGTCCTTCCTCGTTTGAGCCATGAATTTAATTTCAGTTTCAGTAACTCATAGGCCAATTCGGGTTGTTTCAGATTCCAGGCTAAGAAATACTCATTTGAGATTGATCGTGCCGTAATATTGACGTCATCAGTATATTCTACCAACTGTGTGGACTTGAACATTAGTGTACCAGAGGTTCCAGCTGTTGTCTTCCTGATGACGTGCAATATTTAAGGATATCGGGGCCAGACTTTGCCCTTGTTTTAACCCTGATTCCATTTTGAAGGTTTCCTTTAATCTTGACCTGGGGCGCTGTGTTTAGCATCATGACTTTGACCATGCGAACTAGTTTTGTTGTACCGTCATAGTTAAGCATTATTTTCTACCGGGCATTTATGTCGAGACTCGTATGCTTGCTTGGTGTACAAAAAGTTGGTGCACGTCGATGTTATATTCCCAGCACTTTTCGAGTACCTGCTTAACTGAGAATATTTGGTCTATTGTAGAGCAACTACTTCGAAAACCTCTCTGCGACTCTCTCTTTGTAGTATGGCGTTAATTTTCATTCTATGATTTTGGAGAGCACTTTATAGGATGTACAAGTACACCGTAGAGCGATGCTCCTTTAATTTTCACATCTTAACTTGTCTCCTTTTTTATGCATAGATCATATTAAACTTTTTCGCCAGTCCTTTGGTAACTGCTACACCTACCAAATTCTGCAGATTAGTCGGTGGAGAGGGTTACGAAGATCCAATATTGCGAATAAAATAAATATTCCTCCACTTAAAGTTCGCTTCAAATAATCTGGAAATATCGAGAAAATAAGTCGATAAACACTCAATATGCCAAACGCTCTGATGGCATCAACTTTATATAAATAATTTCAATTTCTTAATCGTCCAAACCAGCCAGACACAGGGGCTAATGTTTGCACTCTCACACATTCACCACAAACTAATTAATTACACCCATAATGCATTAATCTAGGGTTAAGCTAACTTTACTCAAGAACCAAATAGTTCTGTGAAACACCCGGCCAGCAACTCACTCTCAGCGACCTAAGAGACTTAAGACACAGTAGTCTATTTGTACCAAGTAGCATCTTCGTCGTCGCCATATTTAAGGAACCATACTCGTATATTCACCGTACATTCAAGAAAACTTTGCTAAGCAAAAACTCATGTTTATTCGTCTCTTTGTTTTGCTAACATCGAGATTAAGCAGATTAAGCTTTTCGATTCGCTCCCCCCGAGTCCGCTCGGCATGGTATCTGTACCCCGGGCAAAGCGGGACGAATTAGCGCGAAGAACGGAACGTACTTACTCATATCACAGATTCACCGTAGTCGGGTGTAGTTGGAAATGAATGAGTCTCCGCAAACTTGAAATTAACTTAATGACGATATATTCTTGGGGTTTATGAACTTCACTCGACACGGAGTAGACTCTCCTCGAAAATTTATGATGATTGGTTTTGTGTTAAGTTTCGTAACCTTGTTATCAATAAGATATATGACACTCAATGCATGTGTGTTTCGATCGCTTTCAATCTGACCAAGCATAAATCTTAATTAGTAGCAGCGACGGCTCGAGGTGTAGGAGAATCACATGATGGACTTTCTGTAATTAGACGAATTGGCGAGATGCTCAATGAACATTAATTGGAGGAGCGACCTTGGCGAGAAAGGCCACATTGGGAATTCTGAGCCTCTCGTTTAACTTGTACAGCGAGTAATCGCAACTTTTTCATTCCAAGGTGGTTTAGATATTGACTGAGTCAGTTCAAACAGGAATTGTGAGTATGGAAGATGCTGGTAAAATTTACATGCCTTTACAACTACGTTAAATCGAAAAGGTACCACGGAGTGGCGGAAGCAATTTCCGTTAACACAAGCATCGCACATATTGCTCGCCTTAACTTAGTGACAACGACTACCTCGAATAATAAAATTCGCATGTCATGTTATGCACAAAGCCTTAAAAATTTTATAAGGACATAAAGCAAAGTAATTGTGGTTTCCTCAGCAAACCTACATTTCAGATTACCTACTTGGTGGCAGTAACTTTTTATGTCTTCTAAGCAAGGAAATGTGCCCTCATAACACCAATAAACCTCCAAGTACCTTTCAAATCCCCTCTTTATTATTAATTATAGTTTGTTCAAGAGAACCGAAACAAGTTCTATAGTATTCATTATTTTCTTTATTCGCTGCCATCACTCGTAACGATAATTGCTGCTGATGAATATCGTCGGCGCTAGGAGATATTTCACCGGCCCAGCGAAACAATATGGTGGCGAATTAATTTTCGATTGAATGCCAGCTACTTTCATTCTATTATTTGTGCTATCTTTAGCAACGCCCAGTAAAACAAGAAATTGCGCTATTGTTGATGCCTGCTGCTGCCTTGCGGCTATTAAGAGTGTGTAATGCAAGAATTTCGGGAGCCATAAGCGCAATGCATATGCACAAGCACGCAGTTCTAGTACAGTACATACTCATATGTACGAGTATAAAATTAACTGTACGGAACTAATAACGATGTAACTGTGCGTTAATTTTCAAATAAGCAGAGAATGTATTTCGGTGATTCTAAATGAGATAATTGGGGTACAGCGCATTTGATTGTTATTGTCTATGATTGCGCCACTTTAATACATACGAGTATATTAGGAAGTGTTTCTATTTCAATGGTTTCGACACTGCTTTGAATATGAAGGAATTGCTTAGGTACGATTTGGCTTTGGAATTATGAAAAGTTGGAGTTGTTTAAGCCAAATTTCAATTTAATATTCGTATTAATAGAAAGCTAGCATCACATTGTAGGTCTACTAGGCAAATCTGATTCTGAAAATACTATAAAGTTTATTATTTTAAAAGCGCGCAGAAGTAAGCAGGTTACCACATTTCAACATAATTTAGGGCTTTTTCCTATGATATCCTTAGTTTGTTAAAGGCTACACCAACATATGCATTATATATATCTTACTCAAACTAGAGGTCAAAAGAAGGGCTCTTGCTGACCGTCATGCTAATAACCATCATGGGAGGGTTCCATTGGGTGCGTCATGAAAATAAGGGAGGAAGTCAAAGCCAGAAAAGTTATCGTACAATAACGTAAAACAAACATTTTCGAATCTCTTCAAACACAGAATTATAAGACCAAAGAATAGACAATCATCGGATCCAAAAATATCCAAGTCGAAATATGCCTAATCATATAGTTTCTCGCAGCTACTTTTCAGCTGCTCGCATAGGTTGCCTATTTACAGCTGAAGGGTAACCCTACGATCCTTATGATCGAAAGACTCAATCAACAACAAGCAAACGAAACGAACTAGTGGACTCCGTTAATTTTTGGTTGCCCGAACCAATGGTAATCATCGGCGCAGACGCAAACGGCATTCGCAAAGAGTGATCTAGCACCGGTACCTATAATACATATGACTGCGCTAAGGAGTATATAAAAGTGAAAACGAACCTTGGCACCAAATATACGTTCGTCAAAAGAACGTGTAGAAAGTGACACCCGCAACAAACCGTATTGCCCGTAATATATAGTGGTGGCAGGTGTAAGACGAGCCATCATTATCTGATAGATACATTTGCATGGTAATCGATAAAATGGATAGGAGA
The DNA here is from genome assembly GCA_963969285.1 of Odontomyia ornata. Classification (NCBI taxonomy): domain Eukaryota; kingdom Metazoa; phylum Arthropoda; class Insecta; order Diptera; family Stratiomyidae; genus Odontomyia; species Odontomyia ornata. The sequence goes on along the minus strand of OZ017741.1, from coordinate 140,408,872 downwards.
ATTACTTGCATGAAATCATCAAAATGTATGAGAAACCATCTGAGCCACATACTAGATAGAAATATCTACAAATGGGATTAACAGGCTATTCGAATATTTTTGAGCTAACCGTCCGATGGAACGATGATGGAGCTTAAGACTTGCTGTTATGTGAAAGAAAACTCGCAAACGCTTTAACCAAGCAAAAACCTTTAAGAGAAGATGGAGAAAACTTTTATTAATTTTTTTTTATTGGGTGAAATGCATGAAATATTATTTTTGAGATTTCTTCATCATGCTAATCTATCGAAGAAGAGGTAGCATCTGATATCCTCGATGACGAAATTTCAAAAAATAATTTTTCATTCATTTTTCACAATAAAAACCTTCTTCCTCATCATCCACATTACAAAATCATAGTTTGCGGGGATTTTAACCTACACTCTGTGGGATGGGATATCCACACCATAGTATACTTACATAGTATCCACACTCAAAATAGCCTCCGGAAAAATCGAACACAAGCCGAAGAGCGAACCATGAATCTTCAGTAGCAGGTAGATAGGTAAATGCTGTGCGAGGCGCGTATATAAACATATGCTTCGGTGAGAGATTTCAGGATTACGAGATCTCAAAAAATCAATAACGTTGCAGAGAAACAAATTCGTTCTATGCAATCTTTTAGTTTTTTACTCCGATCTGGCAGCACTCTCAAGGTCTGAAATGCGTAAAAGAACACGTGCGTCGGAAATTTTATTTGCCTTTTGTTTTGTTCTTTGAATACGACAGGCCTCGGCTCAGCTGACCGGCCCCTTCAGAAAGTGTGAAACACAGAGTAAATGGGAGGTGTGGATACTATATGAATGTACTATGTTCCACACTACCCCTACTATTTCCTGAGCAAACTATTCTTCTTTGGTTCTTTTCTTTCCGCTCTTCTTTCACACAATTTAACCACATTCGAATATGTAAAAGTTGCCTCCTTGACGCTGTCCTCACAAATGTAGAAGCTTATTGTTTATCTGTTGTTCATACTTTGCATCCTTATATACAACCAGATTTACATCACCTACCTCTGTCTCTTGACTGTCAAAGATAATATCGACTAAGTTGACTGGTGTGCGTTTTCTTTGCTTTTGACTACGATCGCCATCTTCTTATATTTCTTGCTACATTATAAGTAGCGCACAATTGTCAACTACATCCACTCCAGATTTCATGGCGTCATAATCCAAAATCATTTGTGGTTTTCCGTGTGACTTCATCAACTTGGCCATCATTTGTGCATGCTTGAAATTACAAGCACATTTCTCCCTTTCTTCGGAAGAAATGGAACAAGTGAGCTGTCCTTTGTAAAACCAAAATGACTACTACGAGTATTTATAGCTCTAGATTATATGTTCAAAAATTCAGGAGGGAGCTGGCGCTTGTTTTTTAGCAACAATGACAGCTTTTTTGCTTTGAGAGTTATATTATGTCCTGATCCATGCAGCGGTCGAACAAGCCTCATGAACGCGTCTTGCGACTTATCCGACTGTTTGCCTGCATACATTTCTAAATTATGTGTATAAAACGTTTTGGGATCGACGGCAGCATAAATCTTTACACCATGTTTATTCGGCTTTGATGAAATGTACTGTACAAATGAGCATCTTCCTCGAAATCCTTCCAGTTCTTCATCTACATTAACATCTTGTCCAGGTGAATAATTGATTTGGCAGTTCGTTATAAATAAGTCAAAAAGTTCGTGAGCTGCAGCTAGCTTATCGTTTTTTTTTTTCATCTCGTATATTTATGTCATACTAGCGAGTACGTTTTATAAGGAACTTGAATCTTTTCAAGTTAATTATCAAGTGAAAAACTTGTACGCCAAAACCATTTTCGCCCCATAATTCTTCCAATGACTGTCTATTGCTCCTTAGAAGACCGGCCAGATAGAGCAAGTCAATAAAACGAACTCTATTAAATCGGTTAGTTTCGCATCCCTTTCTCTTGCGTAAATTTTTCTCAATGTATATATTTGCATATTTTACTATTAATTTTATTATGTCATAAGGAAGAAAAATTGTTCAGCATTCATTTGGGGAACTTGTATATCTATTGGGTCCAAGTAATTCTAATAAAACACTGTGTGCTCTCCTTCTGGTTGCAGGCTTTACTTTAGACCATTTTTTCCCCTCCTTGCCTATGAAAAATTCTTGATCGGCTGTTTCTTCTTTGTCAAAGCTCTCACCGTCCTGGTCTGTATCGGAATTCTCTTCTTTTCCTTGTACATGTTCTTCGCTATCAGTGTCAGTCTCGCCATCTCCATTGTCTTCATTGGCTAATATCTCGTCGTCATCAAACAAAATTCAGTGGATTTCAGCCAAATTCGCAGAGTTTCGTGGGTGAAAGTTTCGGGAAGCAGGTTCACTTGATGTTGAAGCCATTGGAATAGTAGATTGCTTGGTGAAGAAACCATTCATTTTGGAGAAGTACAAAAACGAATTCGCAATAATCTGACAGACTATATATCATCTTACAGTAAATAAAGCTAATATTACACAATCTATTTTAGGTATAAAAACTGAAATATAAGCAAGAAACAATGGAATTTTGAAAGTCCTAAATATTGTAATTACACGATCGGGCGCAAGTCATCTGAGAGCTTAACACATTGACAAAAAATCGAAGATGACTTTCGATATGTGTAGAGACAGGAAGCTACTAGGAGACTCAATCCAGTATCCTTCGATTTCACTGATTGATGAAAAAAAACACGTGACATAATCTGAGAGATTAGCTGCGTCCGACGGAACTAAGAGACCCACAAACAAGTCTTTGTGAAAGTGCACAAGGAGCAATCATAGGTAACTCAAAACAGGTTTCCAGTGTCCCTAACAACGATTTAAGCTGTAAACATGCCAGAAGTAGAGCAAGAGGTCCCAGTTTTACTATGAACCAGAGACGAAGTACAGGCAGCAGTAAGAGGCTTCAGAAAAAATAAGGCTCCGGACTATATGGAATATCAGCAGAACTATTCTAGAAGTAACCTGCTGCATCCGCTAATATGCAGAATATGCTCAGAGGAGCAGTTACTAGAGGTCTGGCGAAAAGTATAACAAGTTAAAGTGTGAAAATCATAGGGGCAACGCTCTACTGTGTACGTCTTAGAAAGTGCTCTGCAAAATCAAAGAAAGAAAATTAAAGTTGTACTATGAAAGTATTATAGAGAGTATCAGGGAGGCTTTCGAAGTGGATAGTCTCCAAAAGACCAAACATTCTCAGTTACCCAGGCGCGTGAAAAGTGCTGGGAATATAATATCGACGTGCACAAACCCTTTGTAGACCCGTCAAGCATATGACAGTGTCGGCAGAAGAGCACTGTACAAAATGATACTTGATTTTGGCGTTCCAACAAAATGAGTCCGCATGGTCAAGGTTTCGATGCTGAACATAGTCCCAGGTCAAGATAAACGGTGAACTAACAGACATCTTTAAAATAAAATCAGGCTTAAAACAAGGGAATGGACTTGCCCCAATGCTTTTTAATATTGCGCTGGAACACCCCCTCAGGAGAACATCAGTTGAAACCTCGGGAAACACTACTGTTCAAGTCCACGATCACGATCAATCTCAGATGCCAAAGTAGTATTTGGCCTACGAGTTAATGAAAACTATCTTAATTCATGACTCAAACGAGGAAGAAACCTTCACTTCGACAAAACCTAACCGTAGACGACTGCAGCCTTGAAAGTTTGGATGGCTTTATATACCTTCGAGCCAGCCTGAATAGGAGGCGCACCGAAAAGGACGAGATTGGAAGTCGCATAAACGCCGCAAATGAAGCACATCACTCCGTACTTCCCATTCTAAGGTCCAGAGTTATGCACAGGCAAAATAAACGCCGCATTTAAAAAACACTAGTCAAACCCGTCCTGTTATACGGAAGCGAAACATGGTCCCTGACGAGCGAATCCGAAAAGGCAGTGGTTATAAAGGGGTTTCCAATAGGAGGTGTTATTTTGAATAGCCCGCTACTTCGGTTGATGCCACTTTTGAATCTGTCATTTTTTGACATTTAACAAGTAGAAACTACGCTATTAATAAAAATGGAACGATACACGCTTCAACACCGCACTGAAATTATTAAAATTCCCTATAAAAATGATGAAAATTTGGCAGAGGCGGTTCGTAAAACTCAAACATTTTTGGGTCATCGTGAAGCACCTTGTCGGACCGCAATACAGAAATTGGTGTTGGGACAACTTAGTGATGTGAAGAATAAAACCCGTGCACGTCACTCAAGAACAGCCGAGGATATTGCTGCTGTAGCCGAAAGTGTTGAAGAAAACCCAGGTTTGTCCATTCATCGTCGTTCTTTGGAATTAGGCATTCCACAAACGTCATTACACCATATTTTACATAGAGATTTGGGTCTTAAGGCTTATAAAGTTCAGTTAACACAAGAACTCAAGCCGGTGGATCATCAAAAACTCGTGTCTTTGCTGATTGGGTTCTTGAAATGCATGAAAATGATCCGGAAATCCATCGAAAAATCATCTTGAGTGATGAGGCCCATTTCCAACTCGGTGGCTTCGTCAACAAGCAAAATTGTCGCATCTGGGGCTCGGAAAACGCAAGAGTTATTGTTGAAAAGCCTCTCTATCTTCAACGTGTGACTGTTTGGTGCGGTTTATGGTCCGGCGGAGTCATTGGACCTTACTTTTTCGAAAATTAGGCTGCAGCAACAGTTGCGATGAATGGATTGCGCTATCGAGAGATGATTAATGATTTTTTATGGCCGGAATTGGATGGTATTGATCTGGACAACGTTTACTTTCAACAAGGCAGCGCTACGTGCCACACAAGCAACGAAACCATTGATCTTTTACGGGAAAAGTTTCCGTACCGTGTTATCTCTCGAAGAGGTGATCACAATTGGCCACCGAGATCTTGTGATTTAACACCTTGCGGCTTCTTCCTTCCGGGCCACGTGAAAGAGAAGGTCTACGCCAACAGCCCAGCGTCAATTCAAGACCTCAAAGATGGAATTCGTGAGGCTATCGAGGACATAGGGTAGCCACTTTACGATTTGGTTATGGAAAATTTCATGAAAAGGATATGGTCCTGTAAGCGTGGTCGTGGTGGTTATCTGCCTGATGTAATTTTCCACTATTAACGGCATACCTTCCACTTTATAATGAAATAAACATCCGGTCATTTATATTAAAAAATGGCATTTTTTAATATCAAAATTACAGCTCTTATCGGAAAACCCTGTATTTGCACATTCCGAAAAATTTACATGGTGGTGAAACTTGGTATGCTGATAGGCAAGACACATTGTTTTGTATTTTTTTCTCTGAAATTGTAGTTCAATTGGATCCGACTGAGTTCAATTGATAAACATTTTATTTAAGCTTTTTTAATATTTTTATTTAGGCTTGGCTCATAGGAAACTGCTGTGAAATGAATAATCAAATGTATCATAACACTCCCTATTTAGTTTTATTTTTCTAGCATCTACTCGACAAACTGCTAACGGGTTTTCCACCAAGGACATAATTTTATATATTAATAAAACAAAGAAATATCTGAGATATTGAGTTCAAATTAATTGTGGGTGTAGTGCAAGCATTAAATTTTATGATTTCGTCCTTATCACCAGGAGCCTGTTTACTGCAGTTGATTCTTTGGACCCAATTTTCCACCACTCTGGCACACATTTCGACCGGAACGTTGACAATTTCACGTTGGATGTTGTCTTTGAGCTCGTCTTAAGTTGCTGGCTTGTTGGCAAAGACCAGTGACTTGATATAGCCCTATATAAAGAAATCCAATGGCGTTAGATCGCATGAACGAGGCAGCCATTCGACCGGACCATTTCTCAAGATAACACGTTCACCGAATTTGCCTTTCAATAAATCGATTGTGAGGCGTGCTGTGTGGCTAGTGGCACCGTCTTGTTCAAATCACATATCACTGACGTCAACTTCATCCAATTCTGGCCAGAAATAATGTTCCAACATAACTCTTCATTGACGGTAACATGACGAAAAAACGGCCCAATCACACCTCCGGCATGAAAGCCGTACCAAATAGTAATTTTTTGCGGAGCTAACGGTGTCTCAAGAAGCACATGTGGGTTTGTTGCTGACCAATAACGCATATTTTGGTTATTAACAAAGTCATTGAGCCAGAAATGAGCTTCATCGCTGTGATGATTTTTCGATGAAATTCTTCATTTTCTTCAAGCTTTGCCAGAGCCCATTTGGAGAAGTTTTGGCGTTTCGAATGATCAAGTGGCTTTAGTTCTTGAGTCAATTTGTTCTTGTAACTATGTAGGCAAATATCTTTTCGCAAAAGACGAAAAAGTGTCGTTTGAGCGATGCCCGATTTTTGAGAACGACGTAGAATCGACTGATTTGGCCTCATTTTGAATCGATGCACTTACTCGTATTTCCTTCGTCTCGAGCGAAACACGTATTTTTGGCACCAACACGCCCAATAGTGAAAATTTTGACTCAAACCTATCCACTAATAGCAAGCACAGCCTATCGAGTGGGACGATTATTATCGCCGAAAATCGGAGTAAGCGCTCTCAAAGTTGCGACCACCGACTAAGAACTTCGGTAGTAATTTTTAACAATATCCAAACGTTGCTGGTTCGTGAACTTTACCATGATGAAAATGTTGGCTTTAACTAACGTTTTAACATTGACAGTTTATTCAAAAAGTTTAAGAGCGCATGCATACAAAGATACAAAATTGTCACATCCCTAATGGAAAGCTCTATATAAGCACCATCTACAATACAACATAGGTTATGATATAGGTTCCTATCGGGGGCAGCTTCACCATGGAAGTACGGCTAGACCCTTTGCATCGGTAAGAACCTACATTAAGACAAATGCTCTGGTAACTACACGCACCTTCGCAATGGGAATGTCTTCATAGCGAAACGAGCCTACATTATTGTTGACTTTTCTGATCACAGGACGTTTTCGACTTCTACAACTTAATGTGACAAATTGCTCTTGCTCTAATAAATGATTTACTGCGTATCCCAAAAAAACAAAAAAAAAAACAGAAACAAAAAAAAAGCAGCCAAATGAAATTAAAACTTCTACTAACAGTGAACATCAGCAATTAAGACTTTTCCAATCCTCACTAATAACCATAAAATGTCGGGCCTAATCGATTGTATTCTGCATAAATCTACAATAATTTGAAATACCATCTAAAGAATGTCGCAACATTTCACATTCAACCACATAATGTCCTCTTAAAATACTCTAAATTTTCCAAATTGGTTCATCATATGTTCAAGTACGTAAGTAATAGAAATGTTAAAAATTTTCTTTGAACTGTAAATCGACAAGGGCACTTCATATCTGAAGCAAATATTTTCCATATGAAATACGAAGCCCTATTAGCCATATTATATTTATCAGTACATACAAGTACTCGTATTTTAATTTGCGTGCAAAGGCTTGGTACATGTATGCATAGGTTTGCATGCAATACACACATATCCAGTTTACGTTAATCATTGGATTCGATACGGAAACGCTTGTGGTTTGATTTCCACCTAAATACGTTTACTGCTTTTTCATGGTTGCTACTGTTGCTAGTGGTATTGGTACAGCGGCTGCGAAGGTTTTTTCAGGCTTCATTTGTTGCTATCAGCAGGAAGCTATTGAAGTGTTTCACAGCATTTTTTCTTCGTTTTTTCCCACCACATATTGAAAATATAATTTTTTCCTCGTGATTTGATTTTGGTGGTGTCGTTATCGAGTTCTACTGAACATATGATGCGAGTTTATGCGGGAGGTATTTCCTGTGAAATTCAGGAGCAGCTGCAGGATTTCAGACTTGTTTTTCGTTGATTTAAGCTATATGAATAGATTTAATGCGAAAGGCTTCTGATTTCAAAGCCGTTTCGTCAGTTCTTTGAAAAAGTTGGATGTAGACATAGAACCTTTTCTATAAAAACATCCTAAAATTTACGGAGGATTTGGGTTCAATACACAATAGTTTCGCAGCTGTTGGCTTGTTGCGAACTTTATTAATATTATGAAGTCTATAATTCATTCTTGTCGGTATCCTTGACAACAATATCTAAAGACTTTGATTAATTGCCTGCGATCTTCTGATGTTTATAGACACTGATATAAGCGTCTAACATCGAATTGAACCTTTGGTGCTGCTACCATTTTAGTTGCATATGTAACATTGTCGTACAGCTGACCTAAATTCTACACTGAGTGCATTCAATAAGTACTACTTACTCCACTCAAAATATTATTTACAGTCTTTCAATTTTTTCACCTCACTTTCTCGACTGTTGTCTGATTTTTATGACTATTTTACAATCAAATTGACATACATACTTAAAAACTTACTACACAACTACAACAATGTTGCTAAATCGTATCAAGTAGATGTAATTTAATGTGACTTAGCTGGTATCTCAAACTGGTGGAAAACAGGAAGTTTAGGAAATTTTATTTCTTTCTAACACTGAGCCAGCATGAAATATAGAAAGGGTTTGCAAATCTAATGGGGAGCAAAACTTCATTAGATAATGAAAATTAATTTTACAGACTATGACCGACAACCATTAGGACAGTATTTATGAAGGTAAAGCTCCTAAAATTGATCAAATTCAGAATTTATTCTAAGGGGGTTGTAAAACGTCAACTTTTAAGACCGTAACTTTTGCAAGGAAAACATCCGAAAACATGTAAGCTCTTGCATTCGCTCGGGTCTCTCTAATTGTTAAGGGCGAAACTTTTCAAACTCTCTTGCAGTCAACGGTCTTTACTCACGCACGATTAACGTGTATAAATACTCGTACTTTAAGATTGGGACGAAAACTGTTTCAGTAGGTCAACAAAAAATTCTGCTAGGAATGAGCAAACTGGACGGAGGTTGACAGGATTTTCCGGGTTAACTGATGATTCTTGGAACAGATTTGTTAAAACATCGGAATCAAATTTGTCGATGTCTTATTAGAGTTTTGTAAAAAAATTTACAATACCTTATTTAAATCGGTACTTAGCTGTTTTTCTGTCCGTGCATCACAATTAGTCTTTTCAGGATCTATAGAAGCTAGAATCATACGTTGTGGAAAGATCAGAAGCTGTAGTCATATATGTATTGTAGTTGAAGTAGTTTTCAAAAAATATTGGGGTCGTCTCCCCATATAGGGATAAGAATACTGAAAAAAATTCCACAGAAGATAATCAAGTAGGGTGTTAAATTAATCAGATCTTTAAATATCAAGTTCTTAAACTGTATTGTGATGGGAAAAATGGAATGACGCCACAGTGTTCTTCAAAATCAACTAAAACGAAATTTAATTGATTTTATAATCGGATGATTCTTCGTTAATCTCTTGACGGTTGTACATTCAGCCTAATCAAATCCTTATAGAAAAATAACCAAGGACTGATTTCCTTGGCACCCGCTTATTCCTTCGCGCAGGCTGTGATTCGGACTGAAATGAGGCCAGGCTCTAATGTTGGTAATACGAGGCTGAATCAAATAAAACGGTAATTTAGCTATTCTGCTTAGCACGCGCCTCCGAACTAGATGATATAGTATGGCGGTTGGTGGTTCGTTTATGAGGAGTGGGGGAGCCGGCTTAGTTAGCGGTCTCGCTCGGTGCTGTCCTCAGTATAGCAGGAGGTACATCCGGTGGTCGCGCAACTTGTCACTATAAAGTTTTTAACAAATGAAGGCGTTTAACAGTCGGAAATTTTTACTCGTTCGAAGGCGCATTGGGGACACTACATTGCCTCAGAATCGAGGGTATACGTAGGCCAGGAAATTTAATTATATATATATTTATGCGTGGTGTAGTGATTAGAACATTCACCCCGTAAGCCAAAGGTCTCTGGTTTGAATCCCGTTGGCAACAACGAGATTTGTTTTGAGTGATTGTTTGGACGAACTTTAAGCCAGTTCAGTTATAATAATTGCTGGTTTAAAATCAGAATGTATCGCAGCTGAGTGGGCGACACAGGGCCAAAGCATGATATTGATCATATCACAAACATTCGATCAAGATAACGAGATACTCTAACTATCTCCAAGCGAAGGCCCGGAAGGGATGTAGTAATAAAGCCAAAAAAAAAGAATCGAAAAGTCAAATGGAAGCCGCAAGATCTATAAATAGGCGAGTTGAAAAATCTGTAAATAGACGAATTGAGAGCCTGCTTTAATGGCCGGAATGAGTGCAAGAAATTGCAGCAATCACTCGACCGGAATCATAAAGTTAAAAGCACCCCTTGAGAATATCATCAATAATTGACAACGAAGTGCGGCCGATACGTCAAGGAAGAAATGGACAATCATCAACGCTTGAAAGACCATGAATTCAACGTGGAGTCGATATTGAGAGATCAAAATTGGAAAGATCACATCCATGCATCTAGAAATAATAAAGTTCTGCACCCGCGATTATAACTATCCAACGCAACTATCGCATTGACGGGTATTGAATGTTCGGGATTAACTGTAGGTCACTGCATTGCGAAGTCGAGAAAAACTATTGAGCAGATCATTAACCTTTTTGATAACTTCAGCTATGAAACTTCGTGCCAACAGGTGCACACCATGTGACATCAATATGATGGAATAAGCGTCATTGAAAATACATTGTGCCAAAATACCCGGAAATTGCAAATAAAACACAAAGTATTTATTCATCAATATTTATTTTGTCGCCTTCAAAGTAATCCCCATCAGATGCACTACACTCGAAACACTTTCCATAAACACTTTTTGCAATGGCCTTCAGCTCCTTCAGCGAGTTTTGTTTTACATTGTGACAAAAAAGTACCCGAACATTTCAAAGCAAAATATTTAATTATTCATCAATTTTCACACGGAGCCAAATCTGGTGAATACGGTGGTTGATTGATGGTTTTTATTGCGTTTTTGGCTTTAAATTCGGTCACAATAAAAAAAAATCACAAAAATTCGCAACCGACTTAAGCAGCTGCTGTAAACAAACTGGTAGACAGATCGCGCTCGTATTTGGCATAGTAATTAAGGACAGCCCTACCAACTTAACAAAATACATTTTTTTTAAATATCATTCACCCGGGGAATTTAAATTACGATTTCCGGGTACGTCGTTGTCACAATGTATGCCGAAAGAAAAGCCTGTTAGTTTAAAGATCGCTGGATTCACGAGTATCGTAACATAGTATCGACATGAAATACGTCTGAAGGAAGCCATTTCGGAAAATGAATCAACAAGCTTATTAGGAGTCCGTGTAGAGTAGTGGGTTAGCTCCCAAGTTGAATCCTCGGTAACGGCATCGAGTTTGAGCTTTTGATGTTGCTATTGGATTATCAGCCCACCCAGCTCTGATAATTAAAAAATTAGGTAATAATCATATGGTTGAACGTGATATGGACCATAACACGTCGAATTCCGTTAGGATCATGGAATGAGATGTCCTAACATAAAATGTTAACGCCAAGATTTGGATTTGGACTGTTATGCGATGGATTATTATTAGAAGGAAGAAAAATCGCAGATTAAAAAAGGTTGCTTGCTTTCAAATTGCCAGAAGTGGATGAAACACGGGTGCAGTCCTTTCGCATTATTATTTAAAGAATGTAAGCAAGTTAATTGATTAGAGAAAAGAGATGGCAGAAATATAAACGCCAAGTGCTTATTTCTAATAAATAATGCAACATTTTAATGATAACAAAAGGTGTTTTAAAATCATAAAAGAGCAATCATATGTCATCAAAAAACGACGATAAAGCCCGTAAGTCTTATTGTAGACAAATAATAAATGTTCTTAGAGACACTAAATGAGGAAGAGCATCAACGGCTTCTTCGTGCAATGCTAGACAATGACACATGGATGCTTCCAATTCATTCATGACGGCATATGTACAGTGGAGTTTGGAACCATTTATTCTAAATTTTCAGTCTGCCAGAAGCGGTCCAGTAATACTAGAAATTTGCAGAAAACCGAATGTATTTTTATTTGATCAGTTTAGTCACATAGCAAGTCTGTATTTTCAGCTACAGTTGAGCGGTCACGTGCTGAGTGATAGTTCCCGAAATTAAATGTGATATATGTCCTGGTCCACCTGTTATGTGTACTGGGTATAATTAGATAATAATCATACGGTAGTAGATGCTTTTACTAGTTGCTTTTACTTGTATCATCTTATCTGACTAACTGTGTAATGATGTTTTTTTCGTCCGAATCCGTGTAGGACACGGGTGGAGATTGCCTGGCACAAGTGTCAGCGAGCTATAAAGAAGACCGAGCTCAGCTGACTAGTTTCGTTTGACGACCGCAGACGCGTGCTTGTCAACTAGTTATTTGCGGGATCATATGAGGCGGGTTTTTGTCGTGCCACGAAGCTACAAAATAAAATATTTATGACGCGTACTCTACGAGACAACCCGATCAATTTGTATTACCCTTAGAAAAGTTATATTATGCGTTAATCAAGCTATTCTATAATAATTCAAAACTGTTCTGATTTCTTTAAAGTTAGCGGACACAGAGGCTTGAGAGGAACGCAAAAATCGTACAAAAAGTAACCCTTACTTTTCCTGAAGAAGGTCGTTGCATTACAAGGGGAATGTCAAGCATAATGATGTTGAAGTGGCTGAAGTAAACCACTCATATCTGCCTAAAGCATGGAAACTTGACGGGTATAATGACCATTAACCAAGTAAAACAGCAAACTTGGCAGTTTCTGCGGGGTGACTTGCTTCTTCCTTCAGGAGCAGCCATTTCTGATCACCACGGCGTTGCTCGACTGTTTATGTTTATTACAACTCGCGACTGATGAAAGCACATTATATTCATGATTTGCAATGAATTTAACTTCTCGTCTTGCTTCCTTATTTTTACTGATACATTCTTGCTAGCAGTGATTTAAGCGAGCGAGGTTCGTGAGTCTGGGTCACGTTAATTCAATCTCCACCATGGATAAAAATATAGAGCTAAAACCAACCGTATTGATTATTCGGCCTTAATAATTGTACTAAACAATCTTCCTATAAGCAGACTTTTATATTCGTGAAAGAGGCTTTTGTATTTTATTCTCTAATATTAGTATAATTTTTTCGCCGCGCTCAAAACTGCGGGTCCACAGTACTTTCTCCAATGCAATTACGAAACTTTCATTGAATTAACCGTTTTTTTTTTAAATCTAAATACTACTACATTTATCACAGTATTGTTGATTGTAGTTATACTTTTTACAACAAAGCAAAGGGAAGCTCAATTCATAGTGTAAACAGACCACCTTCGAAGAAAACAAAAATTCAACATTTTTTTGATTATAAGTTAAAAGAGAGAGGAAAAGAAGAAACAACAACGTATAAATAACTACACACTTATGCAATGAATTCTGTCTGATTATGAATTGAGCATCTTCTGGGTGGAGAACGCCAAATGGTTTCCTCTAATCCAGACTAACGTTATGCACCATGAGGTCAATTGTCGTCCGAACTGAAACTAGCTCTAAACTGGCGTTATTATAGCACAAATTGGCGTTATTATACGGAATGATACTCGTAACATACATATTGTACCCAATTACGTCATACACTCGTACAAAATAATTTGCAAATCACTCCTCCATAATTATTTCATTATAAAGGGCGGTCCAACCATAATGCACGATGTTAATTGTGAGTCACACCTTAACGTCAAGTTGTTTGCCCAACAATTTGACATTTCTTTGTTTCAGTGTTTGACAAATTCAACCATAGAGAGATACACAATTTAGCAGCGCGTTAAGGTTGCTGAAGTCTTTTACGAAAATGGGCGTTGAAATCAAAATGCATTTCGTGCACTTCGTGACTTTTGGCCAACATAATCGACCAAATGTTATGGATCTGGACGATATGTGGTTGCAACAGGATGGTGCGATTTGCCACACAGCCAACGAAACAATGGCTCTTTTGCACGAGAAATTCAATGGCCGTGTCATCTCACGTTGTGGCGATGTCAATTGGCCGCCACGATCATGTGCTTTGACACCGTTGGACTTCTTTCTCTGGGGATATTTAAAAGAAAAAGTGCACGTCAATAAGCCAAGAACAATTCAAGAGCTAAAGGATGAGATAATTCAGCACATTAACGACATTGAACCTCAATTATGTCTCAGAGCCACTGAAAATATGAAATATTGGATAGAAGTATGCCACCGTAGCCGTGGCGAGCATTTGGACAATATTTTGGTTTACACATAATTGTTATAGATCCTTCTATTATAATAAAATATATATAGATAATTCTCTGAAAACTTTTTGTTTTATTTACAATTAACATCGTTAGTTTTGATTGGACCACCCTTTACTAAACCGATTGGCCGATTCCCAGTCGACAACGCTAGTTTCTGTTGGGAAGCCAAATGTCGTACCCGGTCCGTAATATTAATTTTTGTTAGGACATATCCGATTCTTGAAATGTTAATATCGTTAACTGTTTTCGTCATTTGTTTCAAACTTAGTTAGAACAAATAATGGTTAATTCTGGCCTGCTCAAAATTATTTATTTCACCAGCCTGTGGCATAAATTTAACCTTTTTAGGGATACAACATACAATGTCATCTTTTGAAAAAAAAACCATAGACAGAAGCAGTCGACGGAGGTAGATTTAGTGAGCATAACTTCGAGTGCAAATTTAAGATAATAGATATATAATTCTACTTACGTCATCATTGAACATATAGCATCAAGTAAATAAAAAACCAGATCTTACCTGTAATTAGAACAAACAAAAAGTATTTTAAATATTGAAATATTAACTTCAAAAAATTTTAGAAAGCAATTTATGTGTAAAATAATCTTAGGCATGCACAGCATAAATAAAGTTGCAATATACCTTGCGAAACTTCATAATCCAGCCGAGACTAATCTATGGACTATTAACTACTGGAGTACTAACCCCCCTACAAAGTTTACTTTAACATATACTACTACATTTTAAGCATATTACGAGTATATGGTTAATATTTGCCATTTTTTCAAACTGACATTTAAATTCTAAAAACGTTGAAGACAAAATCCATTAGCCGGATTTCGAATGGAAAAGCTTTTATGAAGTTTAATCTCTTCTTTAATTTTTTGTTCTCCCTAGTCTTTCCCCTACCCCATTTATTGTTGAACTATGAGGATCATGTCCAGTGAATGTTCGTTCATTACAATCAGGGAAAGGTCTAAAAGGAAGAAGATGGGATAGGTAATGAAATACAGTTTTTCAAGTCTTTCGTTCTATACTATTTCTCTATATTCGATTGTTCAGCAAGTGAATGAAAAACAGTCCGTCGTTTTTCACATTCTCTGTTGAACAATCGCTCTATAGTAAATGTATGTAGCTGGGTTTGCTACTTTTCGTGACTACTCTACACACTAGTGAAAGTTCTTCCTCGTCTGAACCAACTGAAGGCGGTAGTCGTAGTGATCTCGTAAGGATTGATTGTTTTGACGTTCAATGCTAAATAAATGAACTTGTTTTGTATGTTCGCATGTGATTTGAAATGAGACTGAATATTTAGGACAATATTATATTTTTTGAATTCAAATGCTTGGAAAAAGGAATAATCCCAATATACTTTGTGATGAATTAACTGTTTTACGAACTCAATTGTTTGAAAAAGATAAACTGATATATCGATTATTATTCAGACTTTTCGTAACATGATATTGCTTAAAATATTGAACCTATTTATAAGTTTGACATTGGCACTAATTGCCAAACAGAGCATGAGTATAACAGCATTCGACTGTGGTCAATACAAGCGCACATTCATTTTCCAGAGTATTGTAATTGCCATCTCACGCAGTTTAACATGATATACTCGAATATATTTTGTGAAATTTTTGTTTAGATAAAAAAAAGTTTAACCTTACTTTTCATTTTCTTCTTGGTAGCACTAAAGCCCCTCTCGGATCTTCGATTCCTGCAAATAACGCCCTCAACTGTCTCGGTTCGTTGACCGAACCCTCCAACTTCGAAACCCGAGCAGCGATGAACTGTCTTCGTCGACCGAGTCAGACCAGCGTTTCCTCTACTGGTCTCCAGCCTTCAGTTCTCCCAACGAATACATTCTTGGGTATCCGTTCTTCGTCCATACGATTCATGTGTCCAGCCCATTGCAGCTTCCGCAGTCTTACAATCGTTGAGACGTTCGGTTCGTCAAAAATTTCATACAGCTCATGGTTGTATCGAATTCGCCATTGCTTCCCGTCTAGCTTCGCGTCGATTATTCGCCTCAAAACATGTCGCTCAAAGGCGTTCAATATATTTGCGGACGCTTGGGTTAGGGTCCGTGTTTCACACCCATAGCATTACACAGGTCTTCTAACAGATTTGTATACTTGGAGCTTTGTTTTCCTGTGTATGCAGCTAACTGAATAAAATATTTTATTTGCGAGCTGTATTCTTCGGCGTATTTCGTCTCTTTCACTACTGGTTCTCGTTATTTTGGCGCCTAAATACACAAATTCGCAAAAATTTTCAATACTGTAGTCGTTAAGTGTGATATTTTGTGTGCTTGAGGTACTTTTCCTCGACTGCGTCATGAGCTTTGTTTTATTCTCATTGATTTGTAGCCCTACTAGTTTTGCTTCGCTGTCGAGTTTCACGAAGAGTTCTTTGGGAATTATTAATGACCGTGACAAAATGTTGATGTCGTCCGCGTAGGCTACTACTAGGCTCGACTTGTATAGTATTGTACCTCGTGTATCCTTATGATGTACCCCAGAGCCAAATTGAATAGCAATGGGGCCTGACCATCTCCCTGCTTTAGTGTGATATTTGTGTCAAAGGCATCGGTGAGTTGGTTAATGATGCGGTCTTGGGAGGTCGTCAACGTCATTTTCAATTTGGCAAGACGGACTAATCTGGCTGCCAGAGTAGCCCATCTTAACCTAAACTCAATTGACCTTAGCCTAGAACCTGGACAGATACTAATTGAACTCATGTGGAGTGGGTTTCGTATGATCAATATATAATCTAGCAGGATTGCTAAAAAATCTGAAGCAAACTTTTTGTCGTGAATATGAAAATTATGTTTGGCACCGGATTGTCGAAGGAAATTGCTGCATATATTGCCGATTGTTGAATTCTGTCTTGTCGTATATTAGTGAATATATTTGTCATTTTTTTATATGTTCCTAGCATTAATATGTTTCATTTTGTTTTGTGGTTGGAAGTTCAAGGCTAGCGCTCAATGCTTCTAGGCTACCCACTAAACACCTGCCCTTAACTGTTTGACACATTACTTCGGCCTGAGATTTCTTTCCTAGGCCTAGCGACAACTCCAAGTTACAGGAATCCTTTCTCTAGCAGAAAAGAAGGGAGGGAAAAGGATTGCTAGAAAAAACCTTACCACTCGCAACGCCTTCTGCCGTTCCAGGATGCCTTTTTAGGGTTTTGTAAAAAAGCCCAAATAGCTCCGCGACCTGTCTGTCCGTCACAGAAAATTGTCTCGGAGGCTGCTATCGCTACAGTTATGAAACGTGGTACGTAGATCAAAAGTGGTAACTTCTCCAAAGTTTCGGTATAAAAATTTTACACGGTTTTTGAGGCGGTTCCCCTCATATGTGGAAACTACCACTTAAATTTTTTTAAAGAAAGATATCCGATTTGTATATCAAATGAAAGGTCTTGACGAGAACATTTAAGATTGAGTATTTAAAGAGCGGTTATTCTGTTCAGGAAAGAGGGAGGAAGTCAAAATAAGTTGAAAATTTGTGCCAGTTTTTTTCAGTGCTAGGATGAAGCCGTGAGCGGCAGTCCAGTCCCTGGTGAGCAGCAGTCCAGTCCCTGACTGGGCGCATAAGCATACCTGGTCTGAGTTGTGCATGTACGACTGAGCATCTAGCGACTAGCGCCACAATATCATCCGCATAGCTGATCAAGCGTGACTCATCCGGCAGCCCAGGCCTAAGCAGCCCGTCACACGAGATATTCCATAAATCAGGGTCGAAGATGGAGCCCTAAGCGATATCCGATGTATCTACCATCTTCGGCTTTCTTCCTTCGTGCCGAAGAGCAGGCTGCTGTCCTTCAGATAGTCCCTCAAGGTAGGGATGGCGGTTTTTGTTAAAATAAACTATTCTTCGGTTTTCTGGTTTTTTTATCTTCGGTTTAATCGGGCGGTTTTTTTACAGCCAAAACCCTGGTTTTTGGAAGAACCAGTTTTTCGGTTTTTTCTTAGCAAATTATTTAAACAAAAAAACACTCGAATCAAAATTAAATGTATATTTTTATGTCCATTGATTAACTTTAGATAACTTTAGGTATAAATGATTTCTCCATTTTTTTACGCACAAAACTATTAAAATCAAAATGAACTGAAGGATATTTCATCTTTGTGTTAGAAATAAGAGGCCAACGTATTGAAATCCAAGACGGCAGCGTACTGCTAACTTGTCATTCATTTACAGTATAAGGATGAATGATCCTTCAGTTCAGTCTCGAAACATTTTTCATTTATTGTGTATCGTGTGCTGGCTTCACTTCGCACTCCGAGTGAAGCCCTCTGCATTGAAACGAAACATACAACTAATACCAAGAACCAGACAAACGTAGAAATTTGCTTTGCTCTGGTGAGTGCGTTGATTAATCCTGCCTGTCTTATCCGGTTCTTGAATTTGAAAGAAAAAATCGGTTTAAACTGAACGGAAAAATCCTCCAGAAAAACCGGTTTTTCGAAGCAAAAACCCGATTTTCGGTTAAGCCGATGCAATTTTTCCCACCCCGACTTCAAGGTCCGCATAAGATATTCTGGTACTTGGAAACGATTTCCAATGCTGCCAGGATATCCGCCCTTCTAGCGCAGTTGAAAGCATTTCTGATGTCAAGAGTAACCAGCAGATAAACCCGTTGGGTGGAACTGTTGTGTGCCTCCGCATGCTGAACCTTGCCCACCACTTCCCCGATTGCATCGATAGTAGAGCAATCTGCTCTAAAACTACACTACCATGAAGATAGTTCCCCAACAGCATGAATCGCGTCAGCGAGTCTTCCCGTGACGAGTTTTCTGAATACTTCCCCGACCGTGCCTAGCATACAGAATGGGCGGTATGCAGACGGCGATTCGGAATTCCCGTTATTCTTGCTGAGCAGCACTAACCTCCTCACATTCCAGCACTCTGGAACTGTCCCTTCACGCAAATAAGCGTTGAACCAAATGAGCAGTAAATTGGGGCAAAAATGATAGACCATCTGCAGCACTGTAGCTAGACTCCCATGTGGTCCTGGACCCTTTTGTGCATTCATAAGCAAAACTGCTTCCTCAAGTTCAACCTTCATTGAAAGCAGACATTCTACTGATGTTTCATCGTGGATGGACTCAACATAGACGGGATGAACAGGGAAGAGAGTCCGCGTAATCTCGTCAATCTTTTCCGCGTCGTAGGAGCAGGGTAACCATTGGACACCGAGCTTCTGCATGACTAGCTTGTATTCCAAACCCTACTAATCTTTGATCGCGTCGTCCAGCACGTTTTTCAACAGCTGGCCTTACTGCTGTTGATGAGTCAGCGGAAGCGTTTCCTACCCAACTTATAAACTACTAATCTGGTGCATGCTTCTTCCCCAGTACCTAGCTTGTGACACCCTTTTCGGTACTCAGCAATTCAGGGGACCACCCGTACACTGGGAATTACCATGCCAGGGTCTTCGGCAAGGCATTAACGACTTGCAGGCAGACGTAATGAGTCTCATAGTTGAGTTCACCATATCTTTAGCTACACGTTCTTCTCTATCCAGAGAGTCTTCCTTCAGTGGCGATCGTACTTCTGCAAACCTCTCAACGTCCACCTTCTCAGTATCCCACCGGAGTCCAAAAGACTGGGCGCCGAGATCTCAAGTGCTATATACTGGAGATTAATAACGAAGTAGTCTTCTGGAACTCTACAATTTTTCACCCTTGGTACTAGGGACTCTGAAGCGAATGTCGCGTCCGGTATGGTTTCAGCGCAACCCCATCGGCGGCAAGTAGGGGTGTGGCCTATGTTCAATACAACGAGATCCGTTTTCTCCGAGGACTTAGTTGGAGCATGCCCCATTCAATAGCATGCAATTAACATACGACTCTCAGTCTCCCAAAGCATTGAGCCTAGCTTGAAAATATGTTAACGATTCCTTCGGCATTAAGTATACCGGATTTTCATCTCTAAAGATATTAGTGCAACTACGTTCATTCCCGTTCAATATTCGTTTCAGCTAAAATAATTCTAAAAATTTGTTCGTTTTGATGTATGTTTGACTGTTCTGCCTTCAATGACGCACTTGAGATTCAATGAAGTGTATGACTGCCCTGTCTAGTTTTCAATTTACCGGATTGATTGGTTTTTTTTCGAGTTAAATATACTAACTACGTTTTCGTCCTACTATGCAACTCTAGGATCAACATTTGCTTTCATTTAATCTGTTTAATCCTTGTCACATCCATTCACAATTTGCAATCCCACCTAAATACCAATCATAAATCTTTATCCGTTCGCCTAAGTAAACAATGATTGTCTGTGAATGCTAAATTTTCTAGCTTTGCCTGTTCGAGGCGGCTGTGTCTCGTATGTCCTGCATTCCACTGAAAAATGATCTAAACCCCAAATCTAATTCTCTGTTCTATATTTGTAAAACGATTCTTTCCAAGTGTATTCCACATGTGTTTCAATACTTATTCGCTCGAAGACTTGGAAAAAGGTCATAGACATTTGGGATTGGAGGGTTAGAAAACCTGAAATATACTCTTCATATGAGTACACATGTAAAAAATATTGGGTTTCTAGGAATAATATCTTTGTGTTCAGACTTCTATCCTTTTTTCTGGGTATATGGGCGAACGTGCAAATCATTCCAGGAAATAAATATAATTTTTTATCGAAAGATTGAGGCGGATCTCGATGTAATCAAGAGCTAGGCAGAGATTTTTGAGGGCTGGGAAAGTTGCTGACTTTACATGAGGTATAAGCTCCGATCAAAGCATGTCCTTTTGAGATGCATCAATCCCTTGATTGATATAAGGCAAACACAAACGAGTAACTCCTAAGTCAATTATGAATACATAACAATACGGTATAATAGCATATGCATCAAGTGCTTGTATTAATTTCCATTTAAAGTTGCCACACTTCCTTTCGACCTTGCTTTTGGATATTCGGGACATATTCAAGCAGCCCCGAAATCCCGTCGATGGGACATGATTTGAAACAAACCTCGCGTTGAAAATGCTTGAATTCATAGGAAATTTACAGCGTATAAGTATCCTGCCTTTTACTACCTGAACACAAATATTTTTAAATTAGAAGGTATATTATTCGGAAAAATATGACTTTGGCAACAAAATACTAACATTCATTAATTTGAGCGAATTTCGATTGGAACGGCGATCTCACACTGCAGAACAGACTGGTATAGTGTATTGTAAAAAATATTATTGACACAACACTAAAATTAAAAAATTAAGACCGGAACACAGATCTGATTCTTCAGCAGTTCGTGAAGATGATTGAAGGGAAGAGGAATGCAGTTTAAGGGTGTAGGAAGGCTGCGAAACGAAAGCCGCGCGTCGCAGTATGATCGCTTTTTTTAACCAGATGTAAATCGCGACAGCCGCACGATTATCGTGCCGTACCCAAAGACACCCAAACATTAGGAAAAAGAAAATTGGCCAACCAAAGTAGAACTCTGTCAAGTTCTCGTTATCGTGTTGGCAATTTTATTTCATTTTCAACTAAATATCTGATGGGGACAGTTGCATCCCAACATTTACGTGCCAAAGTCTAAGTACAATATTCGAGACCCTCAATTGTTTCAAGTTTTACAAATTTGAGTGCCTGCCGACATCCCTGATTCTAATACCATACACCACTTATAGGATACATATCATATCGAGGACACAACACGAAATATGGAATGAAGAGTGCGGGTAGAATATCCGTTCTCATTTGAAACACTGGTGAGACCTGATTGGAGAACTTGCGCTAGGGCGCAAGAAATGGTTTCGTTCTCTTTGCATAGTCGCCTACAATGAAAAAACAAACATCCCTGAAAGTGTGTGGTGGTAGGCCATAGAGCCTTGTAGTGGTGACCTCTTCTCTGAAATGTGAAGAACAGGAGAGGAATAGTTGCCGTTGCAGACGTCGACAAGAGTGTGTTCTATTGCTAGCTAGAGCTCGTTTATGCCATATTCAGCTTTCACTTGAATTTATTATTGGCAAAGGATGCGGGAGAGACTGAAGACTGCGGCGTGTATCAAGGACTACTATACATTACCATGACTTTGGCTCTCCCTCCTTCTATATGTATGAAGCAATCTTCGATAGTGCACGTTCCTTTCTTCAGCACGGTCTTGTGACTATTCCACCCCAACTAACAATTCAAAAGAGGGAATAATATTCCCTTATGTTGCAACTGCATAGGAAGGATTCAAAATCGAAAATGACTGAGATGGCGGCGACGGTCTGAATGAGCGTTGAACTTTTGACACAACGATAACATTGTTCCTCGCTATGCTTTACACGTTGGACGAGTAAAATTTCCGTTCCTGATGGTTCGTCCCTTGAAAAATTGGAACGGAGATGAGCGCGTTAGAATTTCTGTTCAGCGAAGCAAAGAGATGAAAGCATTCTACATGGTTGATATTTGTGGCAATACAAAATGAATGAAATAATAAAAAAAGGGGAAAGCTACTAGGGAGTTGTTTTTTGGGCAAAAAACGATACTTTAAATTAACTATCATTTTATGCCGTCTCATATGCAACGCTTACGGTATTGAGGTTGCTGCAATAGTGTTACAAATCTTCTATGCAAACTAGAAAACATAACATTGACGAACCAAGGCAATCCTAATTTAACTAACATTAAATTATGGTAACGTATTTACAACGCCAATCACATTTATGCAAATCATTCATTCCATGTCGTCCTTGCTTAAAACGATGGCTTTTGGTAGCTAGCATCATAAATTTGCATTTCAATGCATCCTTAGTGGAAGTAACCTTAATTGTAAAGGATTATTAAGAATGTCCTTCAGCAATGGATTTAATTTTGTAGTGGCAGTGATCGAATTGTAGGTAGAAAAATACATTTATACCACTCATGCTGCAATGGTTATTTGTAAATTTTCATTTTTATTATCTTTAAAGCCGTTGTCACCTTATTCTCCTTCAAATTCTTAGAAGATGAGCTTTGTATTGACTAACTACAGGGTGCGAACGGTATTTGAGAACAACTTGAGATAAAAATTAATTTGCTTGTATTTTTAACAAAATTTAATGAAATGTCAGGATTTTTTTATACAACGTTAAATTAATAGATGGCTATAAAGTTATTCAATAAAATCGCCATTAGCAGCAATAACCTCTTCGATCC
The DNA here is from genome assembly GCA_963969285.1 of Odontomyia ornata. Classification (NCBI taxonomy): domain Eukaryota; kingdom Metazoa; phylum Arthropoda; class Insecta; order Diptera; family Stratiomyidae; genus Odontomyia; species Odontomyia ornata. The sequence continues at coordinate 140,385,520 of OZ017741.1, read as the reverse complement.
GGGTCCGGAAACGATTACATGCCCGAATCAAATGCTCCTTGTTCATATTGACCATAACGGCATTAATAGCAGTCTTCAGGGAAGAAGTGGTATTATGAGAACGCTTATTGGACTCACGCTCAACTACTGGGTCGCTAGGTGACCATAGGTTCGGTGTTATGTGGTCATGAAAATTTTCGGCCCTCCAATCTTGTGTCGCCATCGCTTTATGTGAAGGAGCAGAGTCTTGTTGAAAAATGTATGGTCTGCCTCTGCTTACATTGTCTATCCAGGGTTTCACTACCGTCTCCAAAAATTCGATGTATGCAACAGAGTTCACTCGAAGTCCTTGAGTAAAAAAGTGTGGTGACATAACATGTCCTTCGTTACTGACAACACCTAAAACCATAACAGTGGCTGGAAATTTTGTGTGCATAACAACAGGAACCTCCGCAGGATTTCAACATAGCCATCTGTCATTTCTGCGATTAGTCTTGATCTTGGTCAACATTTTGTTCATTGGAAAAAATTCATAACATTTTGGGCGCCACAGGGTGTTTGATTTTGTTTAAAAGACGTTTTGATCGGAGAACTCTCTGTTCCCGTTCCGACATGAACTGTCCTCTGCGCATCACGTTAAACTTATACCGAAGATCTTCGTGGACAACTCGAATAAGGCCCTCAGAAACATGAAGCTCACTCGCAAGGACCCTCATTGATTTTGAAGGGTCCTCGTTTATGATCGCTTGCACTTGCTCTAAAAATTTTGCAGATCGGACAGTGTCAGATGGTTGTTCGCGCTTTTTGCGTTTTGCAACCGATTCAGTATCGCCTCCTGATGCTTCCAATTCACGGCGAACCTTATGCACGAATGAACGGGCGCAATTAAGAAAATTAGTTATCTCTAAATCTGTATGGTTCGCACATATAGCGACGATGACAGTATGTCTCTTCGTTTCTTGAGTGATGTTGTAGTCCGCCATTTCTTATCTGAAAAGGAAAAGAAATAAAAAAAAATTCGCGAACTTATAGTCACATTTATGCATGTCCTCAAATACCGTACGCACCCTATACGTTGTAGAATCATTAATGCTTTCGAAGAAACATATTCAATTTCCATCTTTCGCACATAATATTTGGCCTAATCTAGACGCTACAGCTAGCAGCTTTCTTAGTCGAACCCTTCCGCAGGTCTATACGCCTCAACATTACACGCATTTTCATATTCTATACACAACAAGTACACACGAGCAGCGAACAGGAGGTGTGCATCGTGAACGGTTTCATCCCGAGATCAAGAACATATTTCTAATCTACCATACGAAATCTTTCCCTTTGAGCTTTTAACAGCCGAATGATTGCCTTGAGTACTAGGAAAATTTCTCAGGCGCAGCAAATGGGTATGCATTTGCTGCAATGCGTGCGGCTAGGGCGTTAGGCGATATAGGACTTAGGGATTCTTCTTCTCTATCTCCCGACGCCGCGGCTTTTCCGTTTGGAACAAAAACTGGGTTTACCAATTTCAGGAAGGTAGCAACGTATAAAGCGTATGGACAGGCCCTTTTAGAGCTGATTTCTTCACGAGAAAAAACATAACGCAGTTTTTATTCAGTTTTGACGATATTAAAGACCAGCTGCATACACAGGAAAACAAAGCTCCAAGTAATCAAGCCTGTGATAAGACCTGCGCTATGGGTGTTAAACATGAACCCTAACCCAAGCATCCGCAAATATACTGAACGACTTTGAGCGAAGGGCCCTGAGGCGAATAATTAGAGCGAAGCTAGACGGGAACCAATGGCGAATTCGATACAACCATGAGCTGTATGAAATTTTTGACGAGCCGGAGATCTCAACGCTTGCAAGACTGCGGAAGCTGCAATGGGCTGGGCACATGAATCGCATGGACGAAGAACGGATACCCAAAAAGGTATTCGCTGGGCGAACTGGAGACCGGAGACTTGTGGGTAAACCAAGGAAACGCTGGTCTGACTCGGTCGACGAAGAGAGTTCATCGTTGCTCGGATTTCAAAATTGGAGGACACGTTCAATGGACCGAGACAGTTGGATGCGCTTTTTGCAAGAAGCGAAAGCCCGAAAGGGGCTGTAGCGCTACGAAGAAAATGATAGCAACGTTATAAACAAGAAATTTAAATGCACACTGGTTCATAAGGAGGATGAATATAATTGCGCGTTGTTAAAGACTTCAATTTAAGTACGAGGGTAGTTAAGATATGATGGAGATAAGCGCTGTAGATGGCGTGCATATGTTTTGAATTTCGTGGCTTGAATATAAAATAGAAAATAGCGGGGTCCTTTACGAACAGTGTGGCATCGTTTTCGTCGGGAGTGTATGTTTCACGCACGTGCTACGACCATGACGTTGCGCGACGTATTGTCATTCGTTTTTTAGTGTGCGAAGGCGATAAAAACACGGAATTTTTCGGCGTTTGCGAAATCAGTTCGGTAGTGAGTGCCTCAGTAGGGCTGCTGTATTTAAATGGGCCAAAGCATTCAAGGATGGTCGCAAAACTGCGAGAATGAGCCGCATGATCGTCGACCGCGGACTAGCATCACACCAGAATACATTTGCCGCGTAGAACAACTCATTTTGGAGGACCGTAGGATGGATATTCTAGACATTTCAGCTGAACTTGGCATCAGTATTGATAGTTTAGAGTCTATCATCCACGATTGCTTTCAATATCGCAAACTAATGCTCAAAAAGGAGGAGCATTCCAGCACGAAGTGCGACTCTTCTCCAGGATAACGCGCGCCCTCATACCGCGCGTCTCACGCTCGATACAATATCGGAATTGGGGTGGGAGATACTTGAACACCCCCAACAGTCCGGATTTACCACCCTGCGACTACTACATGTTTGGACCACTGAAAGAAGCCCTCGGAGGTCAAAGATTCAACACCGACGACGAGGTAGAGGAGTTCGTGCGCACATGGCTGTCCGAGTTGCCCAAGGAATTCTTCGATACCGGCATCAAAGAGCTTCCGGAATGGTAGACAAAATGCGTAACATGTAAGGGGGAGTATCTAGAAAAACTTTAAATTTTTGTAAATTTTTTTAAAAGTAAATAAACGTGTCGGAGCATTTGCCTCGATCGATCGTTTTCAAAAAAATCCAAACGATTTAGTAACATTTTCCTAGTACCACCAAATCGGATTAAATTAGAATCATTGCTACAGAAGTGGTACGACGATTCGAACAATTCAATGCATCCTTAGTTCTGAATAACAGTTCAACGAAATCAAATCTGTTTGTCATGTGGCCTTCAAAACATTTGCAGAGGGAGAGTGTATGCGAATCATAGAATTCTGAGATTGATTTAATAAAATTTTAGGTAGATTGAGCTTTAAGCTTGCAACACATTTTATAGTTGTATGATAGAAATATGCTTTTACGCATACATATAGATACGTATTAAAATATACACCTTCAAACAAACGATAAATACCCTAAATTCTTGTAATATTTTCTGGGCATAGTACAGACACTGCAAACGTCAGTGTCAGAGATTCAAGAACTACACAATTGGGTGCTTCAAAACAAAGCACTTGTAAAATACAGTGATTCAAAGTGTTTATAACCCTAAACAAGTTGGGTAGACAGAACTACGCTCATGTCAGAAGCGTTTTGTATTTAACTTACGATATGTAGATATATTCACGGACTTACCGGTTAAGGGCCCTATATTTCATCTGAGTCAGCCCTTCTGAAGCAAGAATGAAGAAACTGAAGAAAATATTTCAACGCTGATGGGGCTTTAGCTATTTTGCGCACATATACTATAACTCAGCTCCTTATGGAATGAGCCTTCTGTTACTGTCTGTTGGTCTAAAATAAACACTTAAATATCTCTGCACTCCGCCCATTGTCAGAATAATGTTGGGAGTATTTTAACCTCTCGTAGTCTGTCTGGTCTAGTGGTTAGAGCATGAACGCATAAGCCGAAGGTCCCAGGTTCAAATCTCGATATTTTGTTTTACAATAACGGATGTCACCTGTTTAACAAATTTTCAAAGATATTTATTATACATATAGTTGCTGAAACTTTCATGTAAACCTTAGCAAAATCGTAGTCACACGTATATTTTCCCAAAGGCATGTATAGTTGCTGTTGTAAAACAGGAAAACGTAAACCCCAATAACTTTGTTAAATACTATTCGATCTTTCTAAAATTTTCATTAATAATTAAACTTATAAGTTGACATTTGCGTATTGTATTTCATTGAATTCGAGAGTGCCCTTACGATTTTATTTAAGTAAATTTATAATTGATAAATCATACTATTACTAACAAAGTTGAGTGAATTTCGACTTTTGACGTGTTCTTTGTTGTAGTGCTCATAATTGCTGATGATTTTTTTCAGATTTTTCGAATAAAAGGTGTCCAATCACGTGCATTTCCCTTTCTCCTAAATTTCGTGCAATTCCCCTTCTCCTGCCCTCCTTGATACTGGTAAAGTTATTTTAAGACCTGTTTTGGAAAGATCTCAATGTGACGTTTAATATGCAATCCTCCTTGATGAACATTTTTTTAAGGGTCACTCCTCTACATGGGGGAACGCCTTAAAACTGAACATTTTTTTCATCCTAAAACTTTCTAGAATTCATAACTTCCGACCTTTTTACAAAGTTTCAGGGCTGTAGCTCCTGTAGTTTCGAAGAAAAACTGGTGTAACATACAAACGGGCGGACGGACGGGACACAGGTGCCAATTTCAATAGGGTTTTGTATTCTAGTACAAAACTCTAAAAAGCTAGAACAAAATGAAAGCCAACTTCGAAATGTCCTAGGAAGGCTGAAACAATTTTCATGACATAATACAATGTACCGAACAAAGGACAAAAGTAAAAAATTTTATTTTTTTATATTTAATTCTTAACCGTCCAGTAAGATTTGCGACTATTCTTGCAAATATAACTGCATAAAAACAACAAGGAATACGTTTGTTTTGATTAAAAAGGAAAAACACGGTTATTGTACTTTTAACATGGTGGTCTCATTGAAATCTGCTTTATGCACATATTCAGTTTGTTGCTCTCCCGTTTTTTTCTGAAGCATCTTAATATTTAAACGTTCAATCGTGCAATCATAATAACTGAAGATGGGTATGTTCTTGTTATTTTTTCGACTTTACTCTCCATTATGTCTAATCTGTTTTTAGGCTAAAAAGTTTGATGGATCATAAGAAAAAAACTCCGTAAAATACCCTTCCAAAATTTGTTGATCATAAAGCTTACTTCAATTAAAATTTATTTATTGCAGGCATTTGAATGGCCAAAATTTGCCAATTCAGAAGTTATTTACTTCCCAGGTCCGTCAAATATTACATACCAATCTTTTTCAAATTTGGAATATTGTGTACAACTTCACGATGCTTTTAACGGTTTTTTTTGAATTAGCAGATGCATCGAGTGTGGGGCTCCCATGATCGTGAGCAACTGGACACCTCCCCTGCTAACCTGAAAGCTTAGCCTGGAAACATTTAACATATTACTTCAGGTCAGGCCTCGTTTCGCTACGCCGTGGGGCACCTTCAATCTGGGGGATCTCTCCTCCAGAGGGAGGAGAGGGGAGAAGAGGAAATGCTAGATAAGTGATCACCCAGCCCCAACGCCCCCGGATGCTGTAAGTCATTTTTATCTCTTAGGACAGCCCCAAGTTAATTTGCCGAATGGTTCCATTTGTCATCATCACGGCGAATTTACTTTTCGGAGCGAGCTCTCCCGTCTCACAGTAAAGGTCCCGTCGCAGCGTGCCTGATTTCTCGCCCACAAAAAATGTGTGGCAGACTTCGTCTTCCCCTCCACTTACCAATCTTGTGCAGGTAAGACTCAAAACATTCATGCCCGCTTAATAGCTGGGCCAGACATAAATCAGTCTCACCATGCCTTCAATTTAGCCACGGTCTCACATCCGGGATGAACATCGCAGTCCACCTTCCCTTCCTGCAATTCGCCCAAGACTGCTGCAAATCGTTGAGTGATCGCTGTCTCTCCTCGCGGACAATTGTCTCCTTAAGGCCCACGTTTCGGTACAGGTAAATAGCACGGCACTCTCTAGCAAGGAGGGCGACAGGTATCACGCCTGCAATAACTCTCTATTCATGAAGAAGATATTGTTATCAATCATTGTCTAACAATAGTATCTCATGTTCCGGTTGTTCTCTCGGCTTACGTAAAAATATTGTGAATTGTTGTGGGCAAAATCACGTGCACTTCGACCTCTTCATTGCTTTCGAATCGTTTTCCTTTAAGTGAACCTTTTAGCGGCACGAACAAAAAGCAGTCAAAAGGGGACAAGTCTAGACTGAAGGTGTTCGAGTGCTTCTCAGTCTATTTCTTCCAGTTCATTCCTTGTCAAAACGCGGTGTGTGGCTTAGCTTTGTCATCGAGAAGGATGCCATCTTTAATAGGCATACCGCCTCTTTCGTTTCGGTAGGAGGTTTTCGCTGATTGTAACAGCTAGCAATAGTAAGTAGCATTCACTGTTTGTTAATCGTGAAGAAAATCAATGAGCTCTCGAACGGCACGTATTTTATCATCTGTATGGCTTGTCCTTGGACGTCGATACCCGGGCCACGTATACACTCGATTCGACAATGTAGTATCCCCCAAACTGCGCCTTTAAACGAGTATAAATTTCCGACGGTTTAACACCTTCATTGGTTAAAAATTTTATAATGGTGCGTTGAGCTACAGGCGGATGTACCTCTACCTCAGTCATGGCTGTACTGGGGACAGAACCGAGCGAGGCCGGTAACTAAGCTGGTTCCTCCACTCCTTATAAATGAGCCACCAACCGCCATACTATATCATCCGTTTCGGAGGTGCGTGCTAATAGCTAAATTACCGGTCGTATTTGATTCACCCTCGTATATTAAATATTTGGTTTCGAAGAAAAACTATTATTACTCAAATTTAACTATTATTACTCCAATTTTGTTGTAATATCAATAAAATCATTAACTTAATGAGTTAAATATATTTATGTAATTCATCTTATATATAATTAACAATATATTTGTGTAATTCATCTTAAGCCTGTATACTATAGTTGGAAAATTTTGTAGTTTTTGTTGTAATAGGAGAAATTCAAATGGTTTTAACCTCCATGATTATATTTTGAAAAAACTTACTAAATATATATTAGAAATACTTAAATATGAAATTTCATCGAATTTAATGGTACCTAGACGATTTTATTAGACGAAGAAAACGCTGGTCTGACTCGGGCGACGACAACAGTTCATCGCTGCTCGGATTTCGAAATTGGAGGACGCGGTCAATGGACCGAGACAGTTGGAGGCGCTTTTTGCAGGAGGTGAAGGCCCGAGAAGGGCTGTGCTACGAAGAAGAAGACGATTTTATGACAGAAAATGTGAAATTTACAAATCATACTATTATTAACAAAATTGAGTGAACTCCGACTTTTTTTTTGTTGCACTCATAAAGCCCCTTCTCAGATTTTTCGGATTACAGGTGTCCAATCACGAGAAGAAGTACAAATATTTTTTATACATTTCGCCTCACTCTGCTTTTCTCGATACAAATGGCATAGATTTAAGACCTGTTTTGAAAAGTTCTCGTCAAAATCTTTTATTTGAAACCCATTATTATCACCTTTACAAAGTCATTTCTTTCCACACATCCTTTCGACACCGAAGATGACTAAAAGGAGTCGAAATGCATCTGCCCACACAACAAAACAAAGCGATGGCTTCTCAAGAAATAAAAAAGATCACATCTGGTGAAACAATTCAAGAGTCCCCTCCCTATACTATATGGGAACACCCTCCTGAAAAACCTTTGCAAAAAATGTTATGCTCAAGCTTTCTAGAGGCTGCCACTTTACAAGCATTCATCAAGTTTGGTCTTTATAATTGCTACAGTTCCGGAGAAAAAGTGCTATGACGAAAGGACAGACACGTGGCGATTTTAAAAGGATTTGGTAAGTTTATACAAAACCCTTAAAAGCTGCGAGTATCTGATATTGTACAGAACTGGAACTCTGAAGAGCTCTCTTTCGCTGTAAGTATGTCATCATGCTCCAGCACCTCTAGTGCTCGACCATCTATGCTGCTCTGCAAAACTTAAGTTTCTATTTAGGTTTAGGTCTCAGTTTTAGAAAATATAACATTATGCATTCCACTGTAAATAGCGTCCATGCAAATATTTTTCTGAGTAAATAATTTAAAATAAATTCAAAGCCCGGAAACATATATGTATCTAAGATCGATGATGCGGTAGACCTGCAGAAATTATTAGATAAAACCGAAGAATTTATTCAACAGGCTGGGTTCATACTGCTAAGTTTATATTATACGTTCTTTGTCATATTGTTTTATTCTCACTTTATCCTCTCCCTGGGCCTATCAATGGATAAACTGACTGGTAAGTTTCATTTTTAAAAGTTCTGAAAACATGACAAGGAGTAAGAACTAAGCCCAGAGAAGGCTATCAGGGATGAGTCGCAGGAAGTCAACTGACTTAATTATGTTTGGCATAGCGAGAGTCTGACTAGCAGGGCTAATCATTTAAAAGCATAAACTCAAAATTCTACTTCCAATGTTGAAAATAATACATTCATTTCTTTAAGGCAAATCTTATTGTGACATGCGACCAGTTCAAAATAAGAGTTCAACAACAAATGGCGTCACTCAGGAAATACGCAGCAACACCACTAAAAAGGCAACAAACATTAAAAGTGGTATAGTGGTTGGAAAGGTGTTTGCATTTGAAAATGGAGAAAAGTGATGAAACATTGCGCTGCATTATGCAATATTATTGCGAAAATGGGAAGAACGCTTCTTAGGCTTAAAAAAATTGTACTGGGAATGGTGAAGGTACTTGATCAAACTGCTGCGCGTAAAGGGTTCGCTCCTTTTGGTTCTGGTAAGTTTGATGGGAAAGATGAGTCACGCTCTAGTGGTCCAACAACTGAAAAGGCTGATGAAATTCTTGGAAAAGTCCAACAAGATATATATATATATATATATATATATATATATATATATATATATATATACATATATATATATATATATATATATATATATATATATATATATATATATATATATATATATATACATATATATATATATATATATATATATATATATATATATATATATATATATCAGCAGTGGCGATATTGGTATGGAGCTAGGTATTGATCACAAAACTATTTTTAAATCTTGCGCAGCTGATACGCAATGAAATCGAGTCATTTTTTGAATCGTTTCATAACCGGTGAAGAAAAATGGATCACGTACGACGATCGGAAACGTCAAAAATCGTGGGCAAGGAACCTTTACAACCGTTTGCCAAGCCAGAATTGACCCCGAAAAAGATAATGCTATGTGGATTGGGACAGGTAGGTACAGGTGGGGACTCGTCGAGTAGTTGGTCAGACGGTTGATTCTCAATTGTGGTTAAGTAGAGGGATTACGATACGAATTGAATAATAGGTAAGTTGTTGATAATGACCGTGTATTCTGGACATAACCGTATATTCTTGACATAACAGCGTCTGACTATCGCTTACTTCGATATCTGCAGAACTCACTCAATTGAATCAGCTGCTTTCAAAAAAAGCCTGCGAAAACCACTTAATTGAATTTTCTAACCAGAAGCTACAGAAGTTCTTCATTGGCAGCATCATGACTCTATCTGAAAAATGGCGAAACATTGTCGATAATAATGGAAAATTTTTGATTTAATTAAATTCATTTTCATACTAAAAGAAAACCGGTCGAATTTTACTAAAAAATGGCAAATGGTATCCCTTTCAGTTTCAACCTGGGCTTTAGGGATACAATAAGATAACGAGCCTATCAACGACTCGAATATTAAAGCTTTCAAGACTCTGACTGAATAGAATGATTTCTCAAAATAATTCCAAATTGTTACAATACCTTAGCAGTAGTATATGCTAAGGCATTGTAAAAATTGTTTTTATAAGAACCATAAAATTATGCAAAGAATTTTTGCTATTTTTTGAGCAATCTCGGTAAGTTAATCTCAATGGATATTAAGCCATGTAAAGCTGTCTACTTTTCTTGAATTGCGATATATAAACGCCTATTTTTATTGGGCGGACGCGTTCTTTTTTGATTGAGCTGTCAACTTGGCTATCTCTTTTTCAACTTTACTCGATTTCCACTACTTAGGACAACATGTAATTTAAATTTATTTACATTTAATTCTAGGTGTCAACATATGCTGCCAGTCTTATGGGCTTTGGTAGTAGCGTTTCCGTGATGTCGGTAGAAGGTTCCGTTACGTGTTTCAGAGCAATATTCAATACCAGTGGGTAGGTCCATCCACCGGTTTTTAAAATAGCTCATATTGAAAACTTTTCCTTCGATTCCAATGAGATTGTGTTCGTCAAGTTTTATTGCAGACCGGAATATAGTATCGAGTCGCAACTATTTTGGAAGCAATGCAACGTAAGTATTCATGTTTTTAAAAACTAACAAGGGGAAATTACAACCCTGGACACACTAATTTAAATAATTTTTGGTATGGTAGTAGAAGATTCGGCATGGGGGCCTTCGGTTCCACATCGGGCGCGTCCTCAGATGGTAATGTGAGAAGTAAAACACATTCGACTAGATCGAGTATGTTCTCAAATAAAAACAAGCAGCTACTAGCATTGTCGACACGCGCTCGTTCTGCGTTGCTGTCTGTGATTCGGACCACTACCTTATAAGAGTCAAGTTTCAATGCCACATCTCCAAGAGCTGTAAACAAGCAAGACCAGTAACCCCAAGATATACAAGTACAAGCTATACGATAGCTCAGTAACGTCCACATACACATCGCTGAAAATCGCACCAACATATCCCCGCAGGCGAGAGAAAGTAATGATGAAATCAAAACCATGTAGAAGGCAGTCAAAAATGCGAGAACAGAAGCGACCGAAGAGGCGTTAGAGCATCGACCAAAGAAAAGTATGAAAGACAGGTATGACGAGGAATGCAAACAAAAACATAATCCTAAATAAAGTCAGAACGCCTCTATTAAATGGCTAAGAGAAAGCTTAAATCAACAAACAAGTCTTTGCAAAAGCGCACAAGGATCAATCATAGGTAACCCTGTAGAAATCAGAAATAGATGGCTGCAATATTTCCAGAAGCTATTTACAGCGCCCCAACAACTAGTCAAGCTGTGAACATTTAAGAAGCAGAGCATGACGATCCAGTTTCACTACCAACCAGAGACGAAGTACAAACAGGAGTACGTGACCTTCAGAGAAAATAAGGCTCCTGGAATAGATGGAATACCAGCAGAACTTGTCCAGAGCGGGGATCCTCATTAAGTAACCTCCACCAACTAATATGCAGAATATGGTCAGATGAGCAGAGAGAGTCTGAAGAAAAAATAGAGTATGCTCTGCGCACAACAAGGGGGACAAGCTAAGGTGTGAAAATATAGAGGCATCGCTCTACTGTGTACGTCATATATAGTGCTCCTCGAAATCGTAGAAAGAAAGTTAAAGACGTACTATGGAAATATTATCGGAGAGTAGCAGGGAGATTTTCGAAGCATACGGTCTACAATAGACCAAATATTCTCTGTTAAACAGGTGTTCAAAAAATTCTAGGAATATAACATCGACCTGCATCAACTCTTTGTAGACTTCCCGCAAGCATACAACAGTTTCAAAAGAAATGCGCCGTAACAAATAATGCTTGACTTTGGCGTTGAACAATACTAGTCCGCATTTTCAAATTTACGATGATAAACTCAGAGTTCCAGGTCAAGCTAAACGGCGAACTAACGGCCAGCTTTCAAATGAAATCAGACTTAAAATAAGCGGGTGGGCTTGCCCCAACATTCTTTAATGTTGCGCTGGAACACGTCAGCAGCAAGAAAACAGCTGAAACTTCTGGTACACTAATGTTCTAGTCCACAATTGATACAGTATGCTGATGACGTCAACAGTATTGCATGGTCAACCTCAAATGCGAAATGAGCATTTCTGAGCACAGAATCGGAAGCAAATTGAATCGGTTTCACTGAGGCAGCCCAATATGCGCAATATTCCTCAATGATGGTTAGCTCCGATAATAATTTCTAGTCCTTGTTTGGGATATTGCACTGACTTGGCGATTTCGGATCTGATGCTCTTACTCGCATATTCTGCCGATTCGGTTTTGGAAAGAGTTCGACTGGGGATTTGTTGATGAAACGAATTTGAGCTCGTTGTCGCTTGCCCCTAACGTTATCTACGGTAAAGCCTTCATCGATAAACTTCTTGCAGAAAATTTTTAGATTTTCGATATTTGATATACGAGGTGTGGCAATTAAGTTCCGAGAATTTAATCATAACCCGGGAACTAACAACACTGCATATTCCATCCACACCTGTCCAGAGAGAGGGCCGTTGTAATTCAATTTTTAAGTGAAATCTGGCGAAAAACCCTCGGAAATCCTCAAAAAATTGCAGATCGTGTACGGAATGGGCAAGACGGTTCAAGAAGGGGCGTGAATCGGTAGAAGACGAACCACGTAAAAGAGCTCCCGTAACTGCTCGTACCGATGCAAATGTCGACTGTTTGCGCAGGCTCATCACAGTTGACCGACGTCTGAGCATTCGTGCGTTGTCTGAGGAGTTAAATGTCAACAAAGAAACCGACCGCAAAATGTTACACGAGAATTTGAATATACGAAAGATTTGTGTAAAAATAGTGCCAAAAATTTGCACCCATGAGAAAAATAAATGCGAAAATCGATCTGCAAGAATTTATGTTTTTTGGTGAAATAAAGGCATCCCAACGATGCCGCACACGACCTATAGCTTCGATATTGTCCCCTGCGACTTGTTTTTACTCCCCATAATGAAGTTTACGCCTCAAGGGAGCTCATCATGGTGGCGTAGAGGACCTCGAAAAACTGTAACGGTGGTGTTGAACAGGTTAATGTAGAGTTATGCAGAGTTAAACGGAGACTATTGTGAAGATCGATATTAAATTTGAAAAAAAATTGATGTTTTTTTTTGTTGAAGAATTCCCCCGGAATTTGTCCCTACTACTCTTGCAGCTGACTCTTTTCCCATGACGTTGAAATTTTGGTGATTGATTAGGATTTTTATCACAGTCCTAACTCCTACTCTGACTTTATCCTTGACCATCAATTTAATATTCTCCATCGATGAAAGTACTGACGGTCTCCCACTTCTGTTTGCGTACTCGAGCTGTTCTATGGGTCGTGTGGTCCCTAACTTAACGGTCTTCCATGGAATCCCGAGTTGGCAGTTGATCAATGCGATGCTGATTTCTCCGTTATATATATCTTTTTAAATCATGATCCTACGTTAAAAAAATATACAAAAGGTAAAAACTGCTGCTACTTCTTTAAAACTATCAAATTATTGGTAAACAATTTAGTTCAAATAAAAATCGTCTTTCAAGTGGATTTATAGTGAGTGTTGTTGGTTCGTGGAGGACAGCAGCGATGGTAACTGCCTTAGCGAGCAAAGATTTCGGGCTTTGCTGGAATGACGTTGCCTGACGAAGCATACGCGTTATGGCAGCTAGCTTTCTGCGGTGTCATGGGTCGATTTCTTTCCGCCAGCCCAAAGTCCACATTAAAAAATTATTGAAATTCGGATGGAAGCTTGATTGTATGTTGATTTTTGCATGTTATGGGATCCAATTACTCCATATATTTCAAGAACACACATTCACAACAATTATAGATTAAAATGTAAATGATGTTGAAAATTTGACCTGTGAGTCATGAGTTGCTTTTTATTACTGATTTTAAAAGATTTATTTGCAATTTTGTAGACTTCATTTGGACTGAATGGAATTAGAAATAAAGCGCATATAAGAAAACATTTTATTGATATCAACGCGTTCATGTTGTACATAATCAAAAATAAGGGGAACCATGTAAAAGCACTGAATGAAACATTTTGGTTTTTTATTTTCGATTATTTTAATTGCTTTTTTTTAATTAGACTGCTGTTGCGATGATGTTGTAAAGTTTTCTCATTATTTTAATAAATTTTTTGAATAGGTTCAACGCGATTGACTGCCGAGGCTGGTCAAATTACGTATTTCTTCGCATTTTTATTGTATGACAATAATGTTTATTGCGGAGGGAGGGGGAAATTATAAAACGGTTTGTTGAAAGATAATATTGAATTGCTATTGACTTGGATTTTCTCATATTTTGTAATTTTTCCTGTTTATTGTTTTGTAGTATTCAAGTTGCAGTGTGTCTTTAAGTTAGTTCGTTCTGTTTATGCATCATGTCGTTCTCATAGAGTTGATTCCTGCGTCCTCTACCTATTTACAGTATGCTGGTGAGTTTCGCTTACAGCTTTCTATACGTCAAGGGGCGTAGGAGCGTCTTCGTGTGTTACGGCGAGATGATGTAATATCTTGTCGACTAGATGGTTTGGCTAGCATTTAAATGGTTTATTTCTGTAACAAATAGGAGTGTACGAGGGTCATTCAACAAGTACTTAGCCTCACCCCCGATGGCGCTGCTATTACAAAAGTAGCCTACTGTCAATGTTTCAGTCAATTCCCTTCATTGGTTTTGTTGAATGTACTGCACGATGGTAAAACTCTTTTGTAATAGCAGCGCGATCGGGCGGTGAGGCTAAGTACTTGTTGAATGACCCTCGTATGTATCGAATGATCGATCAGATTTTTCGAAAAACCGACTTAAAAAACTATGCTCATGTCGTTAATGTTGTAAAAAATTATGTTTTATATGCTTGTATGGAATTTATTATCGAGTATGAAATGCATATGTTTAAAGAACATAACCCTTCTTTTAAAACGATACCTATTCTCAACTTCATGCGTTTCTTTATTTTAAATACAATCAAAAGAGTTTGCTTCAAGAAATTAATTGCCTGGAGTAAAATTATCGATTAGCAACAAATGGCGCATTAATTGATTTTGTTTAATCAGATTTTAGCAAAGCAAGTATTGACTTTCCTGTACAAAAATTAAACACATGTTAACCAGATAAAAAATTATCAAGTACAATGAGAAAAGGTACGAGTAGGCCGCGTAGTGTAGTGGTTAGAGTACTCGCCGCGTATGCCGAAAGTCACTGGTTTGAGTCCCGTTGGCGACGAGATTTGTTTCTTCAGGTTTGTTAACAGCATAGATATAGAGAGTACTGGATTCGCAACCGGTCGTGAGAGCCGAAGCAATTAGCAACCTTCGCTAAAATTGTGTGAAGTTGAGATTTCAAGTGATATGCTTTTGTTTTACCACTTTAATCACTCTGAAACACGTTCACATTTAAAAAGTTTTTAATCTTGAAGATCACGCGTACGAAATCGGCACATTAGTTCACTGTTTTATTAAAAATTTACGAAATTTCTATCCGCTTTGACACATGAGTTTTCTCGCCGTTTTCGCGTCCTTTTCGATTTTCTTTTGCTTTGACGTTTGAGTTTTCCGTGACAGTCGTTTGTTGTATTGTACTCTAACTGTTCCCCGAATGATAACGAAGGCGCGATCGTATGCACGTGAAATGAAATTTCGTTGGTGTGCGCGGGTGTTAGTGGGGGAAGTGATTCTTCTGAAGAGAGGAAAGGCAAACCTGACTGGAAACAAAGGGGAAGGAGAAGCAGAGGGAATCATATAATTTCGAGAGCGTAAGTTAGTTATAAATAACTTATGTAGCAAATTTGCTTCTCACATGGACGAGTACACAGATTCTCGTTGCTCGTCCATTTATTTATATGTCTTTGGTTAACAGTCAGCAAAGCTCTGTTAAGATCATTATCTGGTGAAGAAATTCGCAAGTTCGAGATAATTCCAAGAGGCTTTTGGAACTACCAATATTGATCTTTCTGAAATTTAGATGAACACTGCTTCGACAGATCAGTCAAATCTGCTTCGATACACGGAAGGATTAATTAAAGAGAAGATCACCTGTTTATTTTCAAAAGGCAGACTTGCTAACACTTCATAAGGACTCTGCCTTTTAAATTGGCTGTAGATTATAGACAAGTTACCAGAATACAAAATAATCACTATTTAAACAAGTTGGGTAGACAGACCTACGGTCATGTCAGAAGAGTTTTGTACCCAATTTCTCCGAAATGCAGTCACCACCAACGAATAAAGGCAAGAAACACGTCAAAGAGATGTGCACATTTATAAGAAAATCCATTTGCTCCTCTACTGTCAAAGGTTGCCATTTTTTGGAAACCAACAAAAATCACTCAAACCATGAATTCCCAAAAATATTTATGTTATTGATCTTATTTGAAAATTTCAAGAAGATCAAATCAAAACCACAGTGTCTGATCCGATGGAAAGTCCATAAAATACCAAAGTCGTGTGTTATTATTGTGGAATTTGGAGAAATTTCAAATGGCTATAAGTTCCGTGAATATGATTCGATTTTCAGCAAACTTGCAGAGTATTAGGACCTTTTGCAAGGCTACTTAAATATTAAGGGTATCCATACGATTTGATTGGGAAAAATGTGAAATTCAAAAATCATACTATTATTTACAAAGCTGAGCGAATTTTGACTTCTAAGGTATTTGTTGTTGTTGTACTCATAAACACCTACCTTCGTATTATTTCAGATTTTTCAAGTCACAGGTGTCCAATCGCGAGGGAGAACACACATTTTTCGTGTATTTCCGCTCCCTGTGCGCCCGTGAAGCCAGAAATTCCAGTTTAAGACCTGCTTTGGAAAGTTCTCATCAAGACCTTTCATTAGATACCCATATCGGCTATCTATGATGAAACTTTTTTTCGGGGGACACTTCTTTATATGGGGAGACCACCCTTAAATACATTTCAAATTTTTTTTTGGAAATGAACTTTGAAGAGGGCACCACTTTACACCTACGTACAAAATTTGATGTTTCTAGCTTATATTGTTTGCGAGAAAATTGGTGTGGCACCACATGGACGGACGGACAGATAAGAACCGATTTTAGTAGGGTTTTGTAAAATTATTTTAAAAAACCCTAAAAACTACTTTCTATATGATAGATGCTTCATTTTAAAGTGTTGCACTACATAAATTTGCGTTATCACCGATGAAATTGACAAACAATACACTTTACTTAATCAATGTTGAAGTTATTCCACTATCAATGCTGCTACCACATTTTATTCTAGGTAATACTAAATTAATGCGATAATTTCGATTTGCAAGCTTCGAGATCATAAAGTGCCTCCTATCTACGAATATTTCGCCATTGCTTTGCTTCAGTTAACCACAAAATGTTGTTATGCTCTTAAGACATACTCTAGTTATTTTTACTGAAAATGTGATGAAAAACTGTCTCGAATTGTCAACACTCATAGAAATCGTAACTCACAACTTTGTCAGACTAAAGCTCTAAGATGGAAGCGGAAATAATGACGAGTTACTCGACATACGCAAAAATGCATGTCACTAGCAGATGCCGTAAAAATGGACTTGCTCAGCAACATTGTTAGCATTAAATCCAACTACTGTATGGCCTAATGCTTCGTTAAGCGTTTCTGCTATTTTACATAATGTGAGTCTCAATCTTGTTTAGCGTACAATCTGAAAGTAGACTAGCAAGTCAGAACTAGGAAAAGGCGTATTGGGGGCTTGTATAAATCCAATTAGAATTTAAAAGTGGTATCAAACTATTTCCAAAGTAGTCATTTTAGGTGGCTCGATGGCACGCTCCAAAGCGCTTTGCTCGTAGATCGCGTTCGGCGTCGAAAATTTAAAAGCCACATCAACCTTCAGCCTCCCTCGATTTGAAGATTCTAAAAATAAATAATTTATTGTGATTGCAATAAATTATTGGCAATTAAGCTCAACACGCGAAGGAATTTGGGCGGAAATCGTGCGAAAACTCAAGGAAAAGAGCTGTCCCACTTTTTGATTTCGCGGATAATTCACCCTTAGCCGAATCCCAGGAAATTTCCATATTCTAATGGGAAGTTTAGGATCGCTGTTCTATCGTTACTTTTAGCTAACACATGCCTATGCAAAGTAGTGTTGCCCGCCCGCGTAAACACACGACGACAAGCGAAGCTGAAAAATGAAACATGTGAATGAAATGGATTCCGAGCGATAACGTTGTGTTTAACATGGCCAACATTGACGAGTTTGTGTCACGCTGTTTTTCACCACAGCAAGCGCAATCGGGTTGTGCAAGGTCAATCGCTCCTAACGCGCTATGTCACCGTTCGCGATATAGCTGCCGGTGTTGTGCACAACAGATTAATTCAATTACTCACAGCTCTACACAGGAGCCGGCGCGCCAATGCAACCAACCTGTGAGGTCGGTTCCGATTTGGATGACGATATAACCCCATTAAATCGTATCTCGATATGATGTGTCTTGAATTCTGTCTTTATTTTAGGTCTCAATCTGCGCGAGCGATACGTGTAGCAAAAAGATACTTATGTTACTCGCAGATACAACTGGGACGCGATCGCGACTCGGTCAGTGTTTACAAAAAAGTACTAGAGTGGTGCGGTGCTGCCCACTCCGCCTTTACGCTGGGAAAATTCAATGTTGGTTGAGGATGTCGAAGCTATTAGGAAAATCTCTGAAAACGGCATCCGAATTGCTAAATAGCCAATAGCTGGCAACAGACAAGCACCGCGGGCAATGTGTTTGCCCGGGCCCGGAAATATTGCGGCTCGATATAGTGGAATTGCTTTCAAATGCAGTCGAATCGACGCTACACTCTGTTGCTTCATTCGTACAACGCAATGTTACGAATATATCGATATGAGAACATCATCGATTAGAATGTACACTGATTTGAAATTAGGAAGACTGTAAAAGTGGGTCAACACACGGAATGAGATTGCAGGAAATATTAATGGGTTAGGTGTTAACACTTGTTCATTTCGATTAGGACATGGTGAGATTTGAGTAAGTTGTCGTTGGAAAACATTCAGAATCACTGTTGATGTTAGATATGTTGATTTTAACCTATTTCGCGGAGAGTATTTGATGAATTGATGTTATCATTGATTAAAACTTATTTTTCGTTGGCTCAATCATGAAAATTTCTGTACCGAAAGCATACACAAGGTATCAAATTAAAACATCTCAAATTTATAATTTTCTCAATTGAATTTATGATTAATTGTTAATTTATTAACATTCCTTTGATTCTTGCTCTGTTTAAATCAAGCTAATCACGTTGTAATTCTTTTAGCACTACAGTCCCTTTCGGCCTTCGCTTAGAGATAGAGTACCCCATTA
This sequence comes from Odontomyia ornata, assembly GCA_963969285.1. Lineage (NCBI taxonomy): Eukaryota > Metazoa > Arthropoda > Insecta > Diptera > Stratiomyidae > Odontomyia > Odontomyia ornata. Next base: position 140,366,309 of record OZ017741.1, on the reverse strand, counting down.
TATTGATCTTATGCATCGGCACTCGAGGAGGTGATATGGTCAATACTGCGCTTTAGTCGTGTGCATCCACCTAGCTGCGATACGTTCTGACTTTATACTAGAACGTATCATAAATGAACGGGCTTAAAGTCCGTTCGAAATAAATCTCGTTGCCACCAACGGAATCGAACCAGGAACTTTCGACCTACAGCTTGAGCACTCTAATCACTACAACACATGGACTTTTATGAAGTGAAGTTTATTTATTCAGTACAATCGAATGTACAATATAATAGCCAAAGAATTTAATTAATGTTATTGTGGCAAATTTTGGAGCCGGTATAGGCGAGTTCGCATGCAGTCGGGTGGAAAAGTGCATAGTCGAAGTGATACGCAACAAGCAAGTCGATATTTGTTGATTAGCGCCATACAAGGAAATACTTTAAGTAATGTGGATTTTCGAGGGCTGGCGTGTGACAAGAAATTGATCGTTAAAAAATAAAAATGTTTCAGCAATATGCATAGTATTAACCTTGGTATGAAGTTTCAAAAGAAAATCAATTTTTCTTAACATTTAGAGAAAATCAGCGCTGTCTTCATTGTTGTCGAAAACTGGAGTAAATATTTCGACGATTAAAGGAGATAACGGTACGAAAATTGACACCTAACGATCGAAATAGGAGTTTTTTGTTTAAATTTAAACACGAATTTATCTGTACATAACCACTGTATGAAGTTCATACTGAAAGGATTTTACTTGTCATATTCTCTTGATTAGATTGTCTAAATTTCGTATTCATACTGCTGCTAGGGGCCACGATAAGCCCGAAAAAAGCTTGCTGAATTTACATAAAAAGGGAGCAACCAAATAATAAGATTTGGATTAAGTTGTATTGGAATAGCCTGATGAAGTATACAGCTAAATTGCTTATCGTTATTAAAACGGAAGTAGCTTTTCCAACATATTCGAACGAAAAGTGCTCTGAAAAATCGACGACCCAGTGAAACAACGAACAGAGTGAGTTGTACGAATTATTTGCCGATCCACCTGACGGCAGATCCTTGCTGGGAATAATCAGCTGGCGGACGAGGTCGCAAAACTGGAGGCCAAGGCCCGGCTTGTGCTGTCGTGTCATAGATGATAATGTTGAACCTTCCCAATACTGATGACCGTTAAAATATTGTTCATGTAAGGAAAATTCATAGAAGTCCGTGTGGTGTAGTGTTTGAGTGCTCACACCGTAAGCCCAAAGTCCCTGGTTAAAATTCCGTTGGTCACAACGAGATTTGTGTCGAGTGATTCTTCGGACGGACTATAAGCCCATTCAGTTATCATGCGTATTGATTTGAAATCAGAACGTAACGCAGCTAGGTGAAAAGACGCGCGGCCAAAGCATGGTATTGACCATATCGCCTTTTCGAGTGCCAATACATTCGATCAAGATAATGAGATACTCTAGCTATTTCTAAGTGATGGCTCGAAAGAGGCTGCGGTGCTAAAACAAACAAAAGGAAAATTCGTTTGTGAAAAATGCTTATCCCTCACAAGCTATAATATAAATATTAATGCGTAAACGCTTGAGAGTTTTTGAACAATTATATGAAACATCAATATTTTTTTTCCAACTTGGAAAACGATGTGTTGTGTTCGAATTATTTTGAAACATCTTCTTAGTAGTGTTACAGCCCTGCATCTTGCAAATATTGTAGTTCCTCCAACTGCAGCAGAGCAGCGATAAACTGTTTTTGTCGACAGAGTCGAATCACCGTTTCATCGGTTTTCCCACTAGTCCACTTGTATACAGTTCCAACAGTCAAAAATGTTCAGTATGAAGCTGTTTGATAGGCTACTGCGTCCTACAACGATTTAAGTTTTAATGTTTTTACTAACTAGAAATGAAATACTTATATCACTTTACTATCTGCTTATGTATAAATTTAATATAGGTCGATGCAATTAAACTGACACCAATTTGAGAACAGCTATAACTTTTGAACAGCTGTTATAACAGAGGCGGTATTTCACCCAATCACTGCTTGTTTACAAAAGTTAAAAAGTATTTGCATCCTAATTCTGAGGACAACATTATTAGTAATAGAGTTCAAGTGTAAAAGAGTAATAGCGCTATACTTGAGTGGAAAACTCCAAGTGGTAATTTTTAGAGTCTTCAAACACACAAATCAGTATTAATTATCCATTCACGCTAGGGATGGCAAAAACCGCACCGGTATAACCGATAACCGGTTCTTTTGATTCGAATAACCGGATTCCCCAGAGGTTTTTTTCCTCCCGGTTTAAACAGGGATTTTCTTTCAAATTCACGAACCAGATGAAAACCCGGATACAAAAGAACTCTAGTTCAGCACGGGAGAAACCCGAAGTGGTCATCTTGACAAAAAAGAGAACCCCTAGAGTAAAGGTTGAGGAAATACTAATCGAATCAAAGCCAGCGGTGAAGTGCCTGGGGCTACTGATAGACTCGGAGATGAAGTTCGCAAGTCAGGGCAACGGCTGAGAAGGCTGCTTCAGGAGGTTGACTTATGGCCAACGTAGGAGGACCCAGCCCATCAAGAAGACGCCCTGGATGAGTGCTGAAGAGTTAGTGCTACTGTACGGAGCAGAAATATGGGGCGACACTCTCAGTATGGAGGTATACCGAAAACGCTTGGCACAGGTACAGAGAAGAGGAGCTTTAGGATTGCATCTTCGTATCCGACAGTCTCTGATTCGGCGATAAGAGTTATTGTACGCGCGATACCTAATGCCCTCCTTGCTAAAGAGTACCACACTACCTGCGTCGAAACGAGGATGAGAGAGAGATGGTTGTCCGCGAGGAGAGACAGCGCTCGCTCAACGATTGGCAGCAGTCTTGGGTGAATTGCACGAAGGGAAGATGGACTGCGCGCCTCATCCCGGATGTGGGACCATGGCTAAATCGAAGGCATGGTAAGACTGACTTCTATCAGATCGAGCTTTTGAGCGGGCATGGGCCTTTTCAGTCTTGCTTGCAAAAGATTGGTAAGTCACGGTCCCTCGATTATCGGTTTTGCCACGGAGCGGAAGACAATGCCTGCCTGGACCTCTACAGGGAGACGGGAGAGCTCACACAGGATAATATAGTCAAGGTGATGCTCGAATCGGTTGACAAATGGAATCAGGCGGCACATTATGTTCAGGCAGTCCTAAAAGATAAAAGGGTTGCACAGCAGCCGAGGACGTTAAGGCTGGGGGATCGCTTGTCTGGCGCCTCCTTTTCCCCTCTCCACTAACGCTAGAGGAGGGATACTCCAGCTTTAAGGTGCCTCACAGACCTGGCCCGAAGTAATGTGTCAAACGGGCCCACGCTGGGCTCTCGAGTCGACAGGGGAGGTGTTTAGTGGGTAGTTCAGTCACCTTCTTGCGAGCATGGGAGTCCCACACTTTGTGCGTAGATGGCATTCGCCTCCCAACTACAAAACAGGGGTTTTCTTTCAAATTCAAGAACCGGATAAAAACCCGGATACAAAGAAACAAAAAAATACCGAAGAGAAAAAACCGGAAAGTAATTATTTCGCCAGCCCTACCTAGGCAACATTAATGGCAGTCACCAGAGCAAAGTAAATTTCTTTCTTTGATTGGTTCTGGGTATTAGTTGCTTATATTTTGTTTTAATGCGGAGGAGTCTACGTAAGGCGCGATGTGAAGCTAGCACACGATACTGAATATATTCAAAGCCCTTGAGGAATGAAGTGAAGGTTCTTTCGTCCTTATACTGTAAATGAATGATTCAGCTTAGCAGTAAGCTATTAGCTTGGATTTCAATACATTTGTTTCTCATTTTTAACGCAAGGATGAGATATCCGTCAGTATATTTTGATTCAAATAATTTCGTGAGTGAAAAATAGAAAAACCATTTGCACTAAAGAGATATCCCTCAGTATATTTTGATTCAAATAATTTCGTGAGTAAAAAATCGAAAACCATTTGTACTAAAGTTAATCAACGGGCATAAAAACATACATTTAGCTTTGGCTCGGGTTTTTGGATTTAAAAAATTTGCTATAAAACCGAAAAACCGGCTCTTCAAAAAACGCCCAGTTAAACCGAAGATGAAAAAACCAGAACACCACAGAGCCGGTTTTTTTACCAAAATCCTCTTTTCCTAGCTCGCACCTCCAGCCATAGCATACTACATCGATACTGACTAAAATGTGCCGCAAAACACTAGGGTTCTGGTCTGCATAAGGTAGCAGCAGCGGCAGAACAAGTCAAGGCTTGAATTGAATGATACTCTTGGCATAATTAGGAAAGGAAGCTACAAAAAAAAAAGATTTGACGTAAACACAACAACAGTTCTGCTAAAATATGAGTCAAGGAAATATTTATCTAATGATACAGCAAATAGTTGATTACCTCATTGGCGTATCACTATCTAAAGATTATTGTGGAATACACAGTATCAAATCAAAGCAATGGAGATGGGTTAAAACACTCTAACGTTATTCCGAAAATGGGCGGATCCCCCCCCCCCCCCCCTAAAGAACTGTTTATTTTAGACCAACAGACAGCAACAGAAAACTCATTTCATAAGGAGCTGAGTTATAGTGTATATACACAAAATAGCTAAAGCCCTATCAGCGTTGAAAGTCCTGTAGTTTCTTCATTTTTGTTTCAGCAAGGGCGACTCAGAGGAAACAAAGAGTCCTCAACCGGTAAGTCCGTGAAACTATTTGAACTTGGCTTCGCTACCCTACGTATTCCCAATCTATACTTCTATCCATGTTTGTGGCATAGGAGTTTGAAACGACAATTTTATGTCTCGTATATTCATGCAAGTGTAGCTTAGAAATGTCTGCTTCATCCGTTTCTAGTACTGCTTTTTCATCTGAGTTTGTCCGGAAACGAACTTACTGGGCAGTTAAAGCTAATTCACGGAAGAATCTTGAAATGTTGCGAAAGTTAACGCAACTAAATGATAGTGGTTTGAACGCCTTTATACATACGATACAAGCATAAAGAAACAAAAGAATGTAACAACTCCAATATCAAAGTCAACTAAGGAGCCAAATGATACCTGGTAGGGACTCCATCCAATGCCATCATGTCAGGGATAACTCTCTTTCAATTCGCGTTAGAACATCTGGTAGTGGCCACAGACTAGATTAGATTATAAGACGAACTGTACAGGCGGCTGCTTTGTGATTGAAACTTCAGTTTTCGCAAGCAGGCCAAGCTTGTTCGAAATATCTTTCAAGCAGACCATCTTTAAACACTTTTTGGCTTTCGTATAACACTCACATTACGAGAACGTTTTTGGGCAACGAAAGGATTTTTCTATTCGGATAGAATGTTAAACAAAATTTTTTTTTTAAATTTCCGGTCAGTTTCTGACTTTGCCACTAATATTTATTTCCAATGATTTTTACATTTTACAATACCCTATTAAACTCAGTTATTTTCTTAGGAAATATAGAAGCTCTAATCACCAAACTTTATGAAATGCTCAGATATGGTACCCTAATATAAGTTTTGCAATAGACACTTTAAACTATACTACACTTTAAAATATGTTTCCACTGAAAGTAGTCAAATAGTTTTCTAAATGTAAGATATTTATGTGATGTTTTAAATAAGGCATTGTCGATGTCAGGGTGAGCAGGGAAAGGAAAAGAAAACAAAAAAAAAATGTGTTGTGTGGTATAAGCCATCAAAAGTTCACGTCATATTCACCTGAATAAAATGGCGTAGTGGAAAGGATAAATCGCACACTTATCGAACGTGTGAGGGGCATAGATCCCAAATTAGCCTAGATATTTTAGGCAGAAGCATACATTACAATCGAGTGCCGTGCAGAGGAAGCCTTGCTGGTTCTGAAGAACTCTGGACCAATCGGAAGCCATGTTTAAAGTATCTATGTGTGTTTGAATGTAAGGTGGCTGTAGATCCCATCAGAAAAGTGGAGCAAACCGGATTCGAAGTCTATGGAGTATATTTTCGTCGGATATAGCCAAGAATTAAAAGCGTATCGGCTTTTCAACGCTAAAACGAAGAAAATTTTAACATACCGCAACGTCGTCTGCATTGAATCGGAATCCAGGGTAGTTTATGATGCAACGAATGTTAATAATCATGCTATATGGCCTTTGGTTTATGAACTCGATTGTGAAGGCACCGTTTCGCCGAAAGAAGGCATATACCCTTCATTAGCTGATCTTGATTGTAAGGAAGTTATCAACTCAACGGGGAAAGAAAATCACGAATTCCCAAAGGATAATATAGTACCAGATGACGGTATATAAAACAATGTAAATGAGCCTCCATGCGTAATCGAGCTCGATGTACTCTCCGATGTGGAAAATTAACGTATACCCTCGCTTAACGAAGAGAATGCGAATATTAAAGCAGATTGGCTACGACATTCTGAACGTATTGTGACCCAACTGCGACCTAATTACAACTGTTTCATCTCGAAAAACAACTTGGTATATACGCTGACAGTTAAAGAAGTGCTTTCTTTGCCAGAAAGAGAGTTTTGGGAAGTAACCATGAAAGAAGAAATAGAATCGCATTCGTCAAACATAGCTTGGATATTAACTGAAATACACAAAAACAAAAGAGAAATGAAAAGGGTCGTACATGGAAATCCTATCCGATATAAAACAAGATTAGTTGCGAAAAGATTTCATCAACAAAAGGGAATTGACTATGAAAAGACCTTTGCACCTGTCGTCAGATGTACATCAATTAGGTTTCTATTAGGATTAGCAGCTAAATATGACCTGCTTATTAATCAAATGGACGTGGTTACTGCATTCCTTAACCAGGAGCTGAAGGAGGAAATAACATATACATGACTCAGCTAAGTTGTTTCGACGATTGCTCAGGACGAGTATGCCGGCTGCTAAAAGCAATTTATGGTCTGAAGCAGTCTAGCCGAGTCTGGAATCAGAAGTTTAACAGCGCGCTGCTCAGGTTTTGATTGCAGTGTAGTGATGTTGACCCATGCATTTACTATTGGATTAAAAATGGCAAAATATTGAGTGTATCCATTCATGTCAATTATGTACTCATATTCTCGAACGATGTTGTATTTGCTGACAATCTGAAAAGTGAACTCGTCAAAGACTTTGAAATGAAAAATATGAGAGGCTTCATCTATATTTGGAATACGAATAAGCCGCAAATAGAGCGATAAAACAATAACCTTTGACCAATCTCAATACATTTCTGAAGTTTTTAAACGTTAATGGATCAGTGTAATCCTGCTCTATCGCTACTTGACGTACATCAAAAGTTGTCGTCTGACATATGCCTGAAAACGAAAGATGTATAAAATGACAAGGGGTGGGAAAACCGCACTGGTTAAACGAAAACCGTTTTTTTGGTTTGAAAAACCGGTTTTTCCTCCCGGTTGAAACCGGTTTTTAAGGTATTGTAAAATCATTTTACAATACACTACTAAAATCGCGTCCTGTCTGTCCGTCCGTCCGTGTCTCACACCACTTTTTCTCGCAAACTACATAAGCTAGGAACATAAGATTTTTTGAGTAGGTGTGAAGTGACGCCCTCTTCAAAATTTCATCACAAAAAAATGTATATGGTGTTCAAGGGGGGTCTCCCCATATAGGGGAGTGGCCCCCGAAAAAAAAGTTTCATCGCATGTAGGCAATATGGGTATCAAATGAAAGGTCTTGATGAGAACTTTTCAAAACAGGTTAAACTGACAAATTTCGCTTTGAGGAGTGCAGGGAAAAGGGAAATGTACGAAAATTTTGTATCACCCCCCCACATTTGACCCGAAAAATCCGAAAAAATTCACGGATGTGTGACTTTAGGAGTACAAGGGCAACAAATACCTTAGAAGTCGAAATTCGATCAACTTTGTTAATCATAGTACATTTTATAAATTTTACGTTTTTGCCTATAAAATCAAAATGGGACCCTTAAATTTCCCAAAAACTAGAATTGAACTTTTTTGAAAGCAATTGTATGTGTTCTGAAAATTTCACAATAATCGAACAATAAACAGCCAAGTTATAGCGGATTGAATATTTAACAATTACAATAACATTAACACTTGATACTAGGGAAATACACATTTGCAACGGACCTAACCACTATAAATATGTAGGAATTTTGATAAAAATTTTAGAAATGGTTTGTAATGTTGATGTGTTATCATGACTAATTAAACGTCGGGGTCAAAACACTTGAAACAAAATGGCGGCGAATATAAAAATATAATAACCATGATAATTCTTCCAACTGTAGTCTGTGTGGCCTAGTGGATAGAGCATGAACCTATAAGCCGAAGGTCCCAGGTTCAAACTTCGTTGGGAGCTACGTGATTTAGTTCAGGGGATTTTTCGGACAGACTACGAGTGTTCACTCAGTGGTGATATGTACTGATTTAATCAGATCATATCAAAGCTGAGCAAGCACACGGGAGCATGGTACTGACCAAACCAACTTCCGAAAAAATCAATACGGTCATGAAAATGAGATACTCTAACTATCTCTAAGCGAAGGCCCGAGAGGGGCTGTAGTGCTACAAAGAAGAAGAATTCTTCCAACTCAATTTATGGAATCTGTATATTAGTTAAGTTTCGACATGGAGAATATATTGTTTGATTTACTAATTGTTTCACAATGCCCTTCTGGCAGGAGCACTCTCCTGCTACCTCAACTTGTTTCTTTCAATTTCACGAACCGGACACAGAAAAAACGAAAACAGTTTCTTCGCCATCCCTACCTAGCCAGGATTCATGAATGCAGTTATCAGAGCAAAGCAAATTTCTACGTTGGATTAGTTGTTAGTTTCACTTTACTTCACTTTAATTTTGGTTCGAGTTTTTTTTAATAAAAAATTTGCTAAGATAAAAACCGAAAAATCGGTTCTTCCGAAAACAGTATTTTTTTTGCCGAAAAAACCGCTGGATTAAACGTAAGATGAAAAAAACCCGAAAACCTATGTTTTTACCAAAAACCACCATCACCAAAAATGACATGTCAAATGTTCCATACATGCAAGCGATTGGCTATTTGCTCTTTATCTCTCAAATCGAACGCCTGCGTATCTGCTTCGCAGTGAATCTGTTCAGTCGATTTAGCACTAGGAAAATCACACTGAAGAGCGGTTAAACGCATGATGATATACTCAATAGGCAAAATTAGCAAAGGTATTTTCTATGTTCTCATCAAGAATCCACTGAGTTAACAGGTTTATGTAATGCTGATTAGGCTGCGATGTAAGACGATGTACCACTGGATACGGCTCTCTGTTTCAAGGAGCCATTTCATATTCGACAAAGCGACAGCGCACGATTGCACTGTTAACAACTGAAGCGGAGTTTATGCCTATCGTTGCTCCCAGCCAAGAAACATCGTGGCTTCAGCGACTGGGAAATGATCTCTATCCCGATGGATCTAGCTCGATGGTATTATATTGTGACAACAAAATTGGCATCCACATTGCAGCTAATAATTCGTCCTCATCTCGAACAAAGCATGTGTCTATCAAGAGTAAACTCATCAAGGAAAACACTGAACGTGGTCAAATTGAGCTGATGTACGTGCCCCTGGGTTGAATTTTAGCAGACGTACTCATCAACGCACTTGTAAAACCTAGCCATAGCACCCTAATAAGTGCTTAAAATAACTTAGGCTTATGAAGATAGAGTCATAAATTTAAAATTTTCTTTGAATTATATTTTTGGAAATTTTTAAAATAATTGTTCAAGGAGGATGTTATTGTGGACAATCGTATTGAAAATTGTGAACAATCATTCTTCCTTGTGTTGCTAAACTGTCCAGACGTGTTTCATTTTCCCTACTCAATCTCACACCAGCCCGCCTAGAATTTCTTAAAGTTTTCGAAGTGATTTTCTTACCTTTACTACAAGAAATCTTGTATTTTAGATTAGTTGTGAACTTCTTTCTCATTTTGCTGCAACATCACCATAGATTATAAATTCAAGCCGAATGAGGAAACAATGCGGCATGCATAGAGGCCTTTATTCAAAATTACTAACGTTTTCGAAATTAGAATGGATTAGCAACTCTTAACTTTCGCCTGAGACAGGATTGCCTCATGCCCAACCTCATGGCAATTAGGCATGCTGAATTCCGACAAACTTAGGTATCAAAATATTCTATTGCATATAACTGGCACCAACATTTTGCGTTTGTGTTTATACTTGACTAGAAATTAAACTAGAAATGCACAAAAACGCATTATAGACCAATGAGCAAACAGTGCGGAGTGCCTCAATTGTACGTATCGGATACTTTGGCTCTGATTCAGTACGGCTAAGTTAAGAAGCTGGAAAATGTGGCTCTCATGCAGAAAAAAAAACATACCCGCCTTCTAGCTTTTTCCTAACTTAAGCATATCTACTACCAGTTAGTTACGTCCAGTTAGGACATAATTAGGCATTATTAATGTTCAACTAATCAAAATTGAATTAGGCATGCGAAATTTACGCAGGGTTTAACAATATCAATATCACGCTTTGACCATGTACCCGTGCACCCAGTTGCGATACGTTCTGATTTTAAAACAGCACGTATCACAACTGAACGGGCTTATAGTCCGTCCGAAGAACCACTCAAACTAAATCTCGTTGCCGCCAACGAGAGTCGAACCAGGGACCTTGGGCTTACGGGATGAGTGCGCTAACCACTACTCCTTTGTTATATTAGATCTAAGAAATTTTACCGAACATTATCTAAAGGCAAATAGATTAGGCTTGTTTCTTTATGTTTTAATGCAGAATGCGACATGCCTTATTACCGACTAGTTTCTTCCCAACTTAATTTTGTAGTCGGGACCGCACGAGCATGTGATATCCGCTCAGATATGAAATATCGTAGATTTACTTGTAGCTTTCAATATTTTTGGCTGTAATATGTAGGATATTAATTTCATTTAATTTTTGGGGGCACTATACGAATAAATTGAAACCAAGTTCATTAAACAGGGCTACCTGGAAATTTTGATAATTGATGCTTCTTTCAAGTATGGTTGCATGGTTTTATTAGCTGAGTTGACTTAATAACAATGACTACTGGATGAAATTACAATCTGGCAGGTAATCACTAAAAAATCTATAGAACTAGAAACAAACTTGAAAAATATTGAATGGCTAGTAACAAGACCTGATGTTTTCAACAATTCTTTTATACTCGGATCTGCGCCAAAAATCGTGCGGATAATCGCCTATTCCTTCGCCAACTAACACCACGCATTACCCAGGGGGACGTTAATAAAATAATTTTTTTCTCAAATACCAATCAGTCACTTTGTTCTGAAAGTATGGCAATTTCGCAAGAGCCAACCCTAAGTAGGAGTGCTAAGCACATACTCTACATTCGCCAGCCATTCAATAATTCCATAAAGTTTTGCTTGTTTGAAAGCAGACAACCGCTTTGGCCCATCATTCATAGAAGGGTTTGTTTAGTTCTTTCTTAATATATGCTAGAAGGGGTTTGTCATTCATTTGATCAATCCATCATGCAGTTGTCTTACTACAAAATGTTCATCCATTTTCACCCCTAAATTGAAAGTCAGATGAACAATTTGAATTGTATCTAAGTAGCGCGTGTCAATGACCCGCTAAAGACACACACCACTCATCTATGATTATCACTACATGTACTTTAGGTACGAGTACACACATACATACATATATACAAATCGGGTATTTTTGAGGGAAGAACACGATTTGGCATTTTCGGTATTAGTTGAAACTGCAGTTCACTCATGCACCCCTCACGCAGAAAATGAAAGCGACTTGCCCCTACATACTCGTATATTACTTAAATGAACAAATTCAGACACTATGAGATTATTTTATAATCAATGGAATAATTGAACCAAATTTGAAATTTCTCATACGGTGTATTTGCAGGACACCGAAAGTTAACATAAAACCAAAAGATATTTCAGACCAACCAAAACTGGCTAAACTAGTCCATTAAAGTTCTAGATTAGATGATTGAAAAAAAAAACACATTTAATTTTCCCTCACCACGATTTTTTGCAGCAAATTATAGCGTGGGGTCTCAGACACAGAATTGTCGGTTTTCGAGAGAATACTCTAAAAATCAGAAAATTCTTCATCGTCCTTGCGCTTGAAGTTGCCATCATCCATTCCATCTACCTGTAATGATTTCCACCAGACCGTTCCCTTGACGATGATCGCTGGCGGCGATTTTAATGGCAGCAGCTGCATACAGGGTGAGATGGGGTTTTTGATATAAATTAGGGTTGCCAGAGAAGTTAATTTGTATATTTTAAACGTGAAATCTGGAACGAATCAGGAAGAAGGATTTCAGGTTATGTTTAGTTGGGGCGTGAATAATGGAATGAAACAGAAATTTAAACAGGTTTCCGGAAAAATTTTACGGTTAGGATGTCCTGGAGAAATGAAAAATGCAAGCCATAATCAAATGTACCCAAGTGAAAAGGGCATTGTGTTGTTGAATTTTCCCCTATTGTGAAGAAACTGAACGTTTTTAATTTCACAGCATTAATAATCAAGACAACTCCAACCTGAACCAATACTGCATCAACCTCACATTAGTGCATCCGCCATGGTTTCTCCGAAAATCATTAAACCCATAAAGAAGTGTCTAGCTAGGCGGGGCGATAAATAGAGGGACCGAGCAAACGTACTATGTATATACTGTACGGGCAGATATATAGTACATGCCTTCATCTGAAAATTTTCAAGTTTAAGGTGGCATTAAAATGTTTACGAAGGCCTACCAGCGAGCGAATGAATGCATTTGAAAAAAATTTAAACGTGCAAAAAACTACATTTCTTACGACCGGCATAATCTATACGAACTCGTATCTACAACTAATTCCACAATAGTACACAAGAGAAATGTTAGTTTTTTCTTATTTCTGTCTTCCCTTCTTCTTCAGTTTTTTTTAGAGGTTAAGATGTTTTGTGTCTACTACTACTGAATTGTTGCAGATACCGCTTCTCTTTTCGTTGTGCCATTTATCTCATTTCGAATTTCACGGACCTCTGTCACGTTATTGTTTTTTTTTTACATTCGGCTGTGTCTACAATATTCATGCGTTTAAGATATACATATGTACATAATTCAAGTTGAGATTAATAGGTTTCTTTCTACCATGGTTAGATTAAACATTTTTCGTTGTTTTTATGTCTGCTGAAATTTTTCGGTATACAATTAAAATAATTTTGATTTGAAAACATGTAGGAAATGCCTCAAACGATTATGGATAGATTGCGATTAATTTAGTGCGGGAGTGCATACGAGTACAGTAATTTATAGTTAAGATTTTGAATGAAAGTTAGTTCCAACGTTATTATAATTAGTACAATTTATGCCATGATACATTCATTTATAAAGCAGAAGAAAAAATCAGCAAATTAAATTGAGAAGTAAAAACAAGTCGAAGCAACAGGAGAGTACGCCAGCCAGAAGGGGTTTTCAAACAAATTCGTAACTCAAAAACGTCTTCTGGATATCAAAACTTACTCATACATAAGATTACATCAATTGAGTTTGAAGAAAATCTTTTGGAAAAAAAGAAAAACAAGTTCGAAGTACGAGAATAAGGGTGAAATTACCAACATGTGGCGAACTTTAATGAAACAGGGAAAACTGGTATGACACCGCTTCCATGAAATTTACGTATTTCACCCTTTTTAAGGCACTTTGAAGTCGGTTTTATATTTTTTTTCAAAAGTTTTTTTTCATTTCACTCTTTTTGATGGCAAACTTTTGCACCTAAAATTTACAAAAATTCACTTTCTTGACTAAATTGTACTTTGATCCGCTTCATCTTATGAAAATTCTTTGTGTGCAGCTACATAATTGAGTTGCTTTTTAATAATTTTTCAGAAACATTATTAGTAGAAAAGAAAAATGTTAGAAGAAGGTGGTTTCGACGTGTGTACTAGTGCTCCTCAGGCCACCACTTTTCTTCTGATTTATTTTCTCTAGTAACTTTTCAGAAAAATTATTAAAATGAAACTCAATTATGTAGCTACACACAAAGAATTTTCATAAATAATTTCAAGCTATCGGAGCTATCCGAAACCGAGATCGATAGCTGCACGATGCAATAAAAAAATTATCGTATAGATTTACATCAAGTTGATGTAAAAAGGGTGAAGTGATCAATTTAAAAGTTTAGCAAAGACAAATCCTCTTCATCGTCTTTGTGAATTATGCCATCACATTCATACGGTATATATTAGTGCGTACATTTCATATGAACACATACTAGAATTTAATTTCTTGGCTGCAATGCACACTACAGAGTTGTCCGAATCTGCAGAATTTAAAGGATTCGAATTCTGCTCGGCTACATTTAGTCGAAGATGTTGTCTTTCGTATCCAAAAACAGTAATGAAAATTTCACTATGTATTGATTAGTTACGCCAAAAATCATCGCAATAGTCATTCTGTATTAATCGAGCGGTCAACCAAGCAAACTGCTCGTAAACCTTCCTATCCCCTACTCAAAATTTTATGTGGCAGATTTGAATTAAAAAAAGCATGTAATTACTTCTATTCGTAATCATAATTGGTAAAATAATTTTTCCTCCTCATTATTATTAAATGTAATTTATATCAATTTTCCTTCGTATTAAGTTTAAATGTTTCCCTTTAATTATATTCGTACGAGATTTAACTTTTATTACTATTTCCGGTTCCCTCCATTTTTCTTTACTTCTGTCAAATTTAGTTTCTTTTATAACAACTCAAATCTGCCACGTAAAATTGAAAGTGTAGGAACGTTGATCTGATACACTTTACCAATGTACTAGATTGGCGAATGGAATGGAATTGAGCGGATGGATTGACGTCGAAGTCAATTTGACGGATCTGGAGGAAGTCAATCAGGGTGGCCGCAAAAAGATAATCGAATAATTCGGTTATAGTGTGGACGTGGTGGCTTCCTTTAAGTGGGGAAGAGGAAGGAGTGCGCGTTCAATTCCGATTTTGTTACAAAGAAGGAGAAAATTTCACCAATTGAACTCGATCAACGCCAGAAACTAAAGAAAACCGTCAGGTGAGTTAGGGCGAAGGAAAGCCTCCATCTTAGTCTTAGAAAATAACTGTTGTGTGCTTCTTTGTTTGCAGTGGGAGTGGTGGTAGATGAGGACAAGGTGGTGATTATCGTCCAATTATCCATTACCGTGACGTGAATGCGCCGCATGAATCAGTTGAGATTTTGTAAATTCCATAGGTTACCAAGGCAACAGCTCTCTGCTACTGGAGAACTCTCGTCCACGGATAGCAACTGCCGAATACATCATCAGCGCCGATCTCAAATCAAAGGCTTGGACAGCAGTTGCGATTATTGCCAGGTATTTAATGGCGAGTTACATATCATTTTTCTGTTAAAAAAAACAACAAAAAAATGTTAACTCGGGCGACAAGACAGCCATATTAAGCTTTCCATAAATGGAATTCATGCAATAGAATGCAGCAACTGTCATACAATTGTAGCTTAAGCGATGCCGTCCCAGAAACTCCTTACTCAATAGGGGCAAATGTTGGTACTGATGAACTGAATACCTTAGTCAACACAATCCTGAAAAAAAATATTGACAATAACAAGATAGATTTTGATTTGTTTGTACTCGGTGAATATTTAAGAACTCCATTAGGAGACCATTTGAAAGAAAAGACAATATTATTCGAAGATGTAATTCAGATTGAGTATGTTGAACGCTACCCAGCACCAGAACCAAAGGATGGTTTGCTTCATGACGATGGAGAATCGCTGTCGTGCGTGGACGTTTTACTGTGCATGAATTAATTTTTCAATAAATGCAGGCGTTCTACATATTTTATTTTTGCGTACTACGTTAAACTATACTTGAATATTTTAGGTGTTAAAAGCTGGTTCAATAACATGGATCGTCCTAATCCTCCGCAAGACAACAGTTTACGGACCATAATTGTTAAATTGACGGAGTTCGTGGGCCGCAATGGGCCCGAATGCGAATCCATCACCAAAGCCAAACAAGAGGGAAATCGCAAAATAATTTGCAGTGCAAAGCTAAAGTAGACAATTTCAAGTTGAATGTTAACTTGATTTCGCAAGAATTAATTGTGTGCCCCCATAGACAGACATTGTTTGAGTTGGTTTTGCGGAAATTGCGGACGTATTAGTGGACGCCACACTCCAGTCTCAGCGCAAGGGATATAATTTTACATCTAAAACCGTTCCTAAGTGGCTCTTTCAACGACAGCTTACTTCCACTTAACCAACTGGGATTGCGGACTCAAAGTCTTGGCGTGACTTGAGTTGTGTTGCGAGTTGAGCTTGACCCCACCTGTGTGCTGGCAGAAAATTTATGCATTTGACTGCGATGATTCTTCTGACACATTAAACCCAACGAACATGTTTATCGTATTTTGGAAGTAAAAATTCTAGTGGTCTGTTTGCGCCGTGAAGCGTGCGCTGACGCTGGGACGTTCTTAGTTGCGACAGTATCCTGGATAATGCCTTTGTTAATTCTCTACATCATATGGTAGCGCGGTGACGATTACTCTCGTGGTGCTAGCCTTCATACCGAACTTCGAACGACTCAATTTTAAGAGTAAACGTATAAGAAAACAAAGAAGACTTAAGAAGAAAAGGATAAAACAAAAAGCGTTACTTGTTGTAAGTGTTAAGTGGATAAACAATAAGTGTTGTTTTATGAAACCAAATGAGTAGAAAAGCAACAGACTTTTTTTTTTTATAAAACCTCCATTCCCTTCCACTCTCTCCATCACACTTTTTTCGTCGCACAACGCTCGTGCGACCTGCACTTCACATTTCTGCGTTTCCTCAGGTATGCCACCCAGACAATGATTAGACCATCGGTATAAGGGGGCACACAAATTATGGGAAGTTATCCTATTAATCTCATCTTGTCCATTTCGTGATCAGCTCTCAAAGATAAAAAAAAACTTTGTAATACGCCGTGGGAAAAAACTCTGAGTTATAAAGATAGCTGTCTTTTCAAGCATCTCGACGATAGGGTTTAAAGTGCCCTTAGATGCTATGTTGAAATTTATTGGACTGAGGTTCTCCATAATAATATCTTTCTGCTATACAATCTCGACAATAGAGTCAAGAAAGGCCCTAAGATGCGATGTAGAAATTTATTGCACTGAGATTCAATCGTTGTTAAATAAATATTCTTTAAGCCTTTTTTTAAAAACTATAAGTGAGTTTGCATCCTTAACTGAATCTGGGAGATTGTTGTATAAACGCAAGGCATCATTCGTAGCGTCATTCTTAAGACGATCCGTTCTTGCAAAAGGTTTTATGAATTGATTTGCGTTCCTAACATTGTAGTGATTTTTCTGCGGTACTTTCATAAATTGAATATGTGACGACGAATTTGAGTTCAAGCATTTAAAATCATTTAATGATCCAATCACGTGAATCACTATTAGGTGTACTTTAGTTACAACTTAAGTCAGTAGTTAATTATTATTGTAAATTCAAAACGAAATTAAGTACAAACGTATTCGATGTGAGTTTTAAATTTTTTTGTGAGTCAATTGTACATATTTGAAAAGGTTTTAATCCCTAAATAATTTTAATTCTTCATTACGTTTTAAACTATTTTATCTAATAACGGTGAGAATATGGGGCGGAGTTTTGAACTCAGAGACAAGTATTAGCTGTGAATTGATATTTGCGCCTTCAACCAGCCGATAGGAAATCATTTAATAAGTTGTTTTAAACTAAACAACTTAAACGTGCTTTTATTCATGTTTTTAGTTCTATTGTATCTTTTGTTAGCCCTGGATAATTTGATCTTCAATGAATATGAAACAAATAATTTAAAATATTGGAATCGCGTTTAAAGTTACAGTAGAGATAGAACATTTTAAGATAGTAACTGATATCAAATTGATCAGCAATTTACTTATGAACTATTACTCCATTAAAAACATATTCGTTTTGAAAATTTCATATTAGCATTCCTACAGTAATATAGTTTAATTTATTAGAAGTTTTTACAACCAATTTCACCAGGTTTTACGTCTCAAAAGAATTCCGATAAATATTGTTTTTATGTTCGAGCTAAAATCCTAGAAATTGTGAATCAATTTTCCATGAAATTAAAAATTTTATGGTACCATATAATTAAAAATTTTGTTTGTGTGCATGGGCAACGGAACTGAAACGAACTTGGATAATTTTTTTAATAATTCTGTTAATGTAATGTAAACTTAAATATACATATATTCACTATCAATTTAATCAAATGAATAAGGCTGATATTGTATTGTGATAGAATGAAAATGATCAATGAAAATAATAAGCTCAACATGAATTGGTAAAATTTAAAAAAAATCAGTCTTTCCTTTTCTCTCGTCCGGACCGGGTATAGGACCCGCATCGATGGCAGGCTCCTTCGCTGATATAGGCTAGCCTTCGGGTGCGCTCCACCGTTTTGTCCATAACCAGGGGCTCTTGCCGGGTAGAGTGGCCTTCCGCTCGCGTGCCTTTTTATGATATAGGGTTATGTGATTTCATTGCATATCTCTATAGCATAAATTGGTTACGTTTGTGTTTCTCATTTGAGGTAAAGATTCATTTGCAAGTGCTTTTGGATACGTTTTTCTCTCAAATGGGAAACACATGGCCACGTCTACGTTTGGATCTTGATCCGGTTAGGAGGGTGCGAGGGGGCACCACCTCCATCTGGATGCCCCACTCTTATTTGTGGGCCATAAGAATCGTCGGGTAACGACGAAGTCCCCTTAAATCCGTCTGTCTTCCCCAGGTGCAGTTTGTCCTTTTTCGTCTGCAATCTTCAACCCTTAGTTGGCTACCTCCTTTTTTTCGACTTTGGTCGATTCGTTTGTGACCCAGGAATTCGTGAATGCGAAATTCTTTTGTGGTGGGTCCTTGTGCCTGCCAGCGCATTCACGCGTCCCCAGACAAAGCCAATTTCGGCGAATCTCAGCATCCTCTTCTGCTGAGGCAGCAGACCATCGCTGCAGTCCTTAACGGACATACTTATACCTACTTATCACTACAATTACTTGGCAAAAACAGAACTCCTCAATACATCTGCATTCAAAATGTATGCCCATACATATAAAACATCTATGGAAAAAAGTAAAAAAAATGTAATGTACTCAAACTGAAAATCAACTCTGCTATAGAACTCAGTGAAAAGGTTAATCCCATTTTCATATGAAATTGTGCTGAAATTCAGTTATTTAATTAAAAAAACCTACAAAAATAATAGCTGATTATATAATACATAAAAAAAGCAACAAAAAAAAAACAAACAAATGAAACTGATAGTCTACCCTCCTATGGAAGTCAGTTAAAAATTAAAATATTGTTATTATGTATTTTTTCAGTGTTGTTTGAGTAGCAATGATAACATATCAATGTTACAAACAATTTCTTAAGTTTTCATCAAAATTCCTATACACCTGTAGTGTCTAGGTCGTCAGCAAACATGTATCTCCACAGTCTTACGATTTATTGCTGTGATTATTATCGGCTGGAGCTTAGGTGCTTGTTACTAAGAAATCCAGATATCAGTTTCTGTCTAATAATCTAATTTTCTTAACTTTATAGACAAAAGAAAAATGTAAAATTCATAAAATTTACTTTTGAGGTGTAAAGGTGTGTCGAAGTTGTCCATTAAAAACGCTATTTCTACTAATGTATAATATATTTCGAGAATAAGTTGCTCCGTTCTGAAATGTGGCTTTCTGATACAAGATAGTCTTTCCGGATTTTTTTGTATTAAACTTAATGTCCTCGCTAATCCTTTCTTGATGCTCCTTCAACCGAGCCAGACCTAGATTTCTATAGTTTTCTGAATGAATGAGGACATTAAGTTTATTATAAAAAATTGCGAAAAGACTATCTAGCTTCACAAAGCCAATGACAATGAAGAAGATAGCAGCTTTTCTTTTTTTTTTTTTTGTGGTAGGGAGGTGAAGGCATTTATGCCCGCCGAGTCTGGCAGTGTGGGACTCCCATGGAGGATACCTTTGGACTACCCACTAAACACCTCCCCTGTCAATCTGAGAACCCAGCCTGGAACCGTTTGACACATTACTTCGGGCCAGGTCTCGTTTTGTTACGCCGTGGGGCGCCTTCAAGCTGGGGAGTCCCTTTCCTAGCGGGAGGGGAGGGGGGAAGAGGAATTGCCAGAAGAGCGATCCCCCAGCCCCAGTGCCTCCGGCTGCTGTGAGTCCCTTTTATATTTTAGGACTGCCCGAGCATAATGTGCCACCTGGTTCCATTTGTCAACCGATTCGAGCATCACCGCAACTATATTATCCGGGGTGAGCTCTCCCATCTCCCTGTAGAGTTCCCTTCGCAGCCTGGCCCATTTGGTACACGCAAAAAATGTGTGACAGGCATTGTCCTCCTCTCCTGGGCAAAATCGACAATCGGGAGACCGTGACTTGCCGATCTTGTGCAGGTAAGACTGAAAACACCCGTGCCCGCTCAAAAGCTGGGTCAGATAGAAGTCAGTCTCACCATGCCTTCGATTTAGCCACGGTCTCACATTCGGGATGAGGCGCGCAGTCCACCTTCCCTTCGTGCAATTCCTCCAAGACTGCTGCCAATCGTTGAGCGAGCGTTGTCTCTCCTCGCGGACAACGATCTCCCTCGCATCCTCGTTTCGGCGCAGGTAAATAGCGCGGCGCTCTCTAGCAAGGAGGGCGACAGGTATCACGCCTGCAATCACTCTCACCGCCGAGTCGGAGACTGTTGGATACGAAGATGCAATTCTCAGTGCTCCTCTTCTCTGTACCTGTGCCAATCGTTTTCGGTATACCTCCTTGCTGAGAGCGTCGCCCCATACCTCTGCTCCGTACAGTAGCACTGACCCTACAGCACTCATCAAGAGGCGTCTTCTTGATGGGCTGGGTCCCCCTACGTTGGCCATAAGTCGACTCAGGGCCGATATTCCCGAAGCAGCCTTCTCAGCCGTTGCCCTGATTTGCTCAGAGAAACTCATCTTCGAGTCGATCAGTAGCCCCAGGTACTTCACCGCTGGCTTCGATTCGATCTGTATATCTCCAATACTGATCATCCTTACTCTAGGGATTCTCTTTTTTGTCAAGATGACCACTTCGGTTTTCTCCAGTGCTAAACTGAGCCCGCGAGCAGTCATCCAGTCCCTCACTCGGCGCATTAGCATACCTAGCCTAAGTTGCGCTTGTTCAACGGTGCGTCCGGCGACCAGGGCCGCAACATCATCCGCATAGCCGACCAAGCGCGACTCATCTGGCATCTCAAGTCTCAGTAGCCCGTCGTAAGACACGTTCCACAGGTCCGGACCAAGGATAGATCCCTGGGCAACACCCGATGTAATTTCCATCCTTCGTTGGCCCTGTGTCGTGTCGTAGAGCAGGCTTCGGTCCTTAAGGTAGTTCCTCAAAAGCCGCATTAGATATTCTGGAACTTGAAAAGAGTTTTCCAGCGTATCCAGAATATCCACCCATCTAGCGGAGTTGAAGGCATTCCTGACGTCGAGTGTCACCAACAGGACGATCCGTCGCTTGGTGCGACTATATGCCTCTGCCTTTTGGACCGCGTTCACCACCTCTGCAATCGCATCAATGGTAGAACGTCCTGCTCTAAAGCCGTACTGCCGAGGAGATAGGTCCCCAGCAGCACGAATCGCGTCAGTGAGTCTTCCCTTGATGAGTTTCTCTAGCACTTTCCCAGCCGTGTCTAGCATGCATAACGGGCGGTATGCAGACGGCGATTCGGGATTTCCCTTCCCCTTGCTGACCAGCACGAGCCTCGCCACCTTCCATCGTACCGGGAAAACCCCGTCCCGTAGGCAAGCGTTGAATGTGCTGAGCAGCAAGTCAGGACAATGGTGATAGACGAGCTGCAAAACCTCAGCTGGAACACCATCTGGACCTGGAGCCTTCCTCGCTTTCAGGGAGAGGGCTGCCTCCTCCAGTTCCAGCTGTGTGAAGAGTGGGCACTCGACTGCTGTTTCACCACAGACAGCGTCAACACGGACGGGATGGGCGGGGAAGAGTCCCCGCACTATCGCGTCCATCTTTTCCGCGTCATGTATACAAGGCTTCCGTAGGGCACCAAGTTTCCCCATGAACAGCTTGTAGCCAAGGCCCCACGGATCCCTATTTACATCGTCCATGAGGTCTTGCCAGCATCGGGCCTTGCTCTTGTTAATAAGCCTGCGAAGATATTTCCTGCCGGACCTGTATGCTGCTAGCTTAGTGTCTGCCTCCTCCCGTGTTCGCGCCCGCTGGGCCTCTCGCCGAAGTTTGTGACACTCGCTTCTTTGTTCGGCGATCTCGTTTGACCACCAATATACTGGAGGCTTACCATGTCGGGGTCTCCGACGGGGCATGGAAGACTCGCAAGCAGCTATGATGGTACTCATAGTTGAGTTCACCAAGTCCTTGGCTGTAGGCCCTCCACTCCCTGGCGGAGCTCCCAGCAACGGTGCGCCTGCCGTAAGCGCGTCAGTGAACCTCTCGACGTCCATCCTCCCAGTCCTCCATCCGAGGATTGAAGTTTGGGCATATGCACGCAGAGTGGCACCGTCGTGAACCTCAACCGCTATATACTGGTGATCACTAGCCGAGTAGTCCTCTAGTACTCGCCAGTTGTGTACTCTAGGTACCAGGGACTCCGAAGCGAGTGTCACATCGGGTATGGTTCCTACGCAACCCCAGCGGCGGAAAGTAGGGGTGTTACCAGTATTTAGGACAAAAAGCGCTGTTCTGGCCGCCATGTCCAAGATTTGCTTTCCCCTTGGGTCGGATTGTGGCATACCCCATTCAATGGCTCTAGCGTTGAAGTCTCCCCCGACCAGCATGTGGCCCTCTGTGTTCGAGACAGCGTCCTCCAGGGCATCGAGTTTGGTTCGAAAAGATCGCATTGCCTCGTTAGGCGTCAGATAAACACTGAAATATGTTATCCCTGAACACCGCACCCACACAAAACCATCCCCGCGTCCATGGCCCTGCACCTGAAGGCGGGCGCTGTCTCGAACCCAGATGGCCGAGGTACCAGTTTTGTTAGGGTACCACGCTTGCGAGTCCTTGTTATGATGTTGCTCGCTCAGCAACAGGAGGTCAGCTTTCTTATCCCTCGCAAACTGCTCAAGTAGGTCCTGGGCGTTTGTGCTTCGGTGCAAATTGACCTGCAGGATACGGATCATTTGAGTATCAATTTGGCTTTAGTTAGGGCCTCCTTGAAAACCCAGCATCTCCCTGTCCCCGGCTCATGTTTGACGTCGCCGGGTGCTAGCTTAGCATCCTTGCAAAGAATGCATTTTGCCTCGTTCGTGCACTCCTTCTTTTTGTGCCCCGTTTCACCACATTTGTAGCACAGAGATCTCCTGTCGGGTCCCCTACAACCATACGCGGTGTGTCCGTATTCGAGGCATCTGAAGCAGCGGATAGGGATCGCTCTTCTCCGTATCCTGCAGATCACCAAGATAGCAGCTTACTCCCGAAATATATATATATATATATATATATATATATATATATATATATATATATATATATATATATATATATAACTTGAATGTACCATGACTTTTTGCCGGTAAAGCGGAAACTATATAATGTGTGGAGTTTAGTATAATGAGTTGTGTGTTTATAATGAGTTGAAAGTATAGCTGAGTTGCTCTAAAAAAGAGTTTTATTTTATTAACTAAACTAGCTTTTAACATTCTCTTAAAACTCACCTAAAAAAGAGGAACAACATTTAAAGCTATTGTTTCACCAGTATAAATCACTTATTTTTAACAATTTGGTTACACTTGATTTCACTTTCAGGTTAACCTATCTAACCTCCATACATATCATGCTCTCTCACAGTCAATATGATAGACAGCGCCACAGAGTTCCATGATAAACTAAACAGAGTTCAATGATAAACTAAACTAGTTAAATTATGAACTAAATGAAGTGTCATGCACTTAGTTTATATATATATATATATATATATATATATATATATATATATATATATATATATATATATATATATATGTATATATATACGAGGGTCATTTGAAAAGTTTCCGGCCTTACCGGTAAAAAGTTATGGTACATTTCAGCTCTCTTGCCAACCAATAGACGGCCTTTACATGTTTGCCATAACAATTTCAAGTCATTCTGATCAGTACAAAACACATGGTATCCTTCAAAAGTTGACAGGTGACGTTTGTTAAGAACAATGGATAAAATCAAGTACCGCGCTATAATAAAGTACCTCTATTTGAAAGGGAAAAAACTCGGGAAGTGAAAGAAGAATTAGACTCCGTGTATGGCGAATCGTCGCCCTCATTTACAACCGTGAAACATTGGGTGGGCGATTCAAACACGGTCGCACAAGCATTTTTGACGACACACGTTTCAACTGAATATATCGTCAATTTAGTGCACACACCCAAGATGGAAGATTGCCGATCAACCATTAAGGAAGCTTGTGGGATATGAACTGAACGGGTGCAAAAGATTTTACATGAAGATTTATGCATGAGAAAATTATCCGCGCGATGGGTGCCGCGTTTGTTGACGATCGACCAAAAGCGCGTAGTCTACACATGCATTGTCGCAATGGCGAAATTGGACGAATTGAAGTTCAAATTGCTTCAACACCCAACCTACTCACCAGACCTAGTTCCGAGCGACTTTTTTTTGTCCCCAACTTGAAAACATTTCTGGGTGAGAAAAAATATGGGTGAAATACCGAGGTTGGAGAGGCAGTAAACCTGTATTTTTCAGGTTTACTTCAAGAATTTTTTCCTGATGGCCTGAAGGACTGAGAAAAGCGTTTAACCAAATGCATTAACTTGCGTGGAGACAATGTTGAGAAATAAGTTTTTGTTTGGCTTGAATTATGTGTTTTCCTTTATTGTAAAAGGGCGGAAACTTTTCAAAATACAATATATATATATATATATATATATATATATATATATATATATATATATATATATATATATATATATATATATATATATATATACATATATATATATATATATACATATATATATATATATACATATATATATATATATATATATATATATATATATATATATATATATATATATATATATATATATATATATATATATATATATATATATATATAAATCATTGGTACTATGCAACATGCAGGCGCTACTCAGTATCTGCGTATATCCCTTGACTCCAAACTACAAGGAAGATGATCACTTCCTTAACCGACGAGCTAAAATCCAAGTGCTCTTCTTCTTGTTCTGAAGTCATCTTCCTATCCATCATCTAGTTCGATCGAAAAGGCTGTGCGTTCAGTGTCGGATCCAACTTCATCAGTACCGAAATAAAGTTAACCGCAGGCAAAATCATCCAATGTCTCCTCTCAAGGAGAACTATCCATCTTGTCCTTAAGTGACAGCCTGAACGTAAATTCTCAAAATGATATGCAGCATCAACTAGCGTTAGTATTGCAGCCAGATTACCACAATTCTGCAGAAATGATTGAACCTAGTCTCTCAATTGTTACTAGAAGTAAGTCGTTGTTGAAGCCGCTATATCTGTTAACCTACAACCAACGGTTTCGGAAGCTGACAATTTAAATGTACCTGATACTTCACTAGCTGCACAATAAGATATGCAGATACAGCCATAATTTGTACTACAGCTGGATTGCTACAATTATGTAGAAACAATGGAATCTGGTCAATCAATCATCACTAGGAGCAACTCGCTGTTGAGGCCACTTTCTATTAATCAAAAATCTGATTTACTTATCAGCCCACCTGGTTCTTCGTCCAACAGCTGGGTAGCGATTCCATAGAAAATACCACCTCCAATTCAATATCAGAAATCGAGTGACATCGTTTTTCGTCATTCGTGCTTCTATACCTTTGAAGAATATCTTCATATCTAGAGTGGCGTACGAAACTTCTGTTGAAGACTTAAAGCGTTATGTCAACAAGAAGTTTGGATCATCCGTTAAAGTTTTTAGTTGTCATAAGTTGACTAAGGAAAATTTAACGGATAAAGTAGTTGCCTCATTTAAATTGGTGATTTCTGCAAACACTGATATAGTCCTCAATTCGAATTACTGGCCTGCTGGTGTACTTGTTAAGACATTTGAATTGAGGCGAAGAAATTTTCGTCGGGCAATAAACGAAATCCCAAAGCTCTAGTCACAAGTAATCTTGATGAATATTACGATAATCATAATGTTTATTGCACTGTATCCTGTTTAAACCTCAATGAATCTCTTTCAAACCTTAATACTGTTCAATGTAACATCTCATCTCCTAATAAAATGTGTATCTCTATTTTTTACCAAAATGTAGAGGATTAAGGACCAAGTTTGAGGAACTCTTTATCTCCTATCAACTTAATAATGATTCGTTATTTCTTCTATTATTATATATCCGAGACCTGGCTGAATGGAAACATTTTGAGCAGTGAAATGTTTCCTGATCATATTGTATAAAGATGTGACCTAATTGCTACGAATAAGGCTGATGGTGGTGGAGTTTTGGTTGCAGTTAGCAAAACTCTTCCTAGTTCTCCTTGTCCTGATTTCTGTTTTGCTCATACTTTAGAATGTGTTATTATCAAAATGTCTCTCCCTCATAATACAGAGTTCTTAATTTTGTCTATTTATAATGTAATTCAGCGTTAACTGTTTATGAGACGTTTTTTGATGATCTATCCTCTTATCTAGTTTTGTGACACTCTCATGCCAAAATATTGGTTTGCGGGGATTTTAACTTACCATACATAGAGAGGAAAAACTATCCTACTCCTTCTATCTAGTCAGTTGACCCTTTTTCTTTAACCCTGTCATATTTCCTATCTCATTGCTCCTTTTCTCAATTTAATCATATCCGCAATCCTAATGGTCGTCTCCTTGACCTTGTACTATTAAATGTTCCAGTTAGCTACTTATCTTTATCTCAAGCCGCACATCCGTATGTTCCTCCTGATCGGCACCATCCTCCTTTATCTATAGATCTTATAGTCGATGAAATTAAATTTAACAAATCTCATCCTACTCCAAAACAACTTTTTTAAAGCTAAGTTTGAACCTATTAATACAGAATTACTCTCAGTCAACTGGCTAGACTTTTTTAGAGGCCTAAATTGTGAGGCTGCTTTGGATAAATTTTACATACATATTTATCATCTTATTCTGTTTTACGACTCTTCAGACATCCCGTAAAGCAAATCAAAAGCCTTGGTTTACAAAGCGAGTGCTTGGTGCCCTACGAGCAAAAGATAAGGCACATCGTGTCTTTAAAACACTTGGCACTATTGAAGCAGGATCTAATTTTAGCAGGTTCCGTGCTATTGCCAAAAAAAGAGATCAGATAACATATGCTCTGAAGACTTATTTCAGTGGTCTGGATAGCTCTCTTGTAGCTATTAATACAAAGCCTTTTTATATAATGTCGCTGAAATCCGCTTGGATAACTGCAAGTTGATGTGATCTTCACAGATTTCTCCAAGGCCTTTGACACTGTGAATCATTTACTTCTTTGTCGTAAGCTTGAAGCTCTTGGCATCTCGGGTGCTCTTCTATCTTGGATGTCATCTTATCTATCGTGCCGTCCCTATCGAGTAAGTCTCTCTGGTACTGCATCTAGTCCTTGTTATCCTTCATCTGGCGTTCCACAAGGTTCAATTCTTGGCCCTCTTCTCTTTCTGTTGTTGATAAATGATCTTTCCTTTGTAATTAATACCTCTTGCCTCTTGTATGCTGATGACTTAAAAGCATTTCGAGCAGTCAAATCCCATTTAGACCGTCAGCTCCTCCAAACTGATCTGAATGCTCTAAATAAATGGTGTGCTTCAAACTGTTTATGTCTTAACAGTACTAAATGTCATAAAATGACTTTTTCTCTCAAGGACTCTCCTATTAATTTTAATTATATATTAAATGATGCTTTGCTCTCATAAGTGTTCAGTCATATAGACATTGGAGTAACTTTTGATCCAAAACTCAAATTTGATGCACATATTGTAAATGTGATTACAAGGCGTCTAGAGTTTCCGGGTTTAATCTTAGACATAAATTCATCTATTCTTCTATCCACCTATTTGTTTGTCTTGTTCGCCCTTTGCTTGAATACTGTTCTGTTATCTGGTCCCCCCGATATTCCTATCTCGTGTGTTTGCCCAAAGAAACTTTACGCGTTTTCTTTTCTTTAAGTTTAATTTGCCGTATCAGCCCTATGAAAGTCGTTCATCCTTCCTATCTCTTCCATGTCTAATATCCCGACGAACTTATTTAGACAAATGTTTTTTGTATAAACTCTGCTACCATCAAGTCCTGTTAAATATTTTTTTCTGAGCTGCATTTCAGAGAAACATCTCGTTCATCTCAGGTGAATTCTTATTTCGTTATCCCATATGCTAGAACTGATTTCTATTTCCATTCACCAATTTTAAGAATCGTACCAAATCATAATAATCTCGAGCTTGGTTCTTTCCCCTATTCTTACATAACATTTAAGAAAAAACGAAGAGACTTACTACTAGTTTAACTTTCAATTATCGACATTTACAGTTTTTTTTTCATTTAAATATTGCTGTATTTATTCTTCGCGTTCCATTTTGTTATTCGATTATTCAATCTGTAAAATGGAATAAATAAATAAACTCATATATATATATATATATATATATATATATATATACATATATATATATATATATATATATATATATATATATATATATATATATATATATTATATATATGTATATATATGTTATATATATATATATATATATATATATATATATATTATATATATATGTATATATATATATATTATATATATATATATATATATATATATATATATATATATATATATGTATATATATATATTATATATACATATATATATATATATATATATATATATATATATATATATATATATATGTCGAAATAATATATGTAAGGAGAAACAGCGTTTTTATTGGAAAACTTTGGTACATTTTAATCGGTAAACATGTAGAAGATCTTGAATACAATAAGACTGAAGAAGGCGAAGACCGTCCTATCAGCCGGAAAGATGATGGTCACCGGTTTCTGGGATTCACAAAGTGTGATCTGCATCGACTACCTGGAGAAGGGCAAAACGGTCTCAGGGCTCTACTATGCCGAATTATTGGGCCCATTCGACGCCGCATTGCAGAAAAAGGCCCCGTTTGGGGAAGAAAAAAGCGCTAAATTGGTCGGGTTGGGCTACGAATTGCTACCGCGTCCACCGTATTCTTCACATTTAGCCTCGTCCGACTTCTTTTTGTTTCCAAACTAGAATGTCAGACGCCGGGTAGAAATTTGAGCCGAATGATAAGTCGTCGCCGTCATGTAGGCAGACCCCGAGAAAACGTATTTTTCAGACGGCTTAAGTAAATTGGAGCATTGCTGGGTCAAGTGTATCGTGCTAAGAGGAGATTCAGTTGAGAAATAAATTGCCACTTTTCGAAAATTTACGTTTTTTTGTAGGCTAAGTACTTATCGGACCGCTCTAGTATTTAATCGAAACATAACTTTAGGGAATACGTACTTCACCTGTCAAATCACTTTTTGTAAATAATTCCTTATAAGATCCACATAAGCCATTATTTTTCTCACCGGGTATTGAATATTACTCATTTGATCGTGGTTAATAATTTAGTTCTTATATTTTTCTTATTTCTTTCTCTTTTCCTCATTGTTTTATTATGTCATTCCTTAAACGTTTTATAGTGTGCGTTAACACTTGCTTCTAGTTTCATTTACTTAGCTCATAGTATTATTATTCTTACATATCTTATTTTATTTTGTGAGCTCAAAAGTGTCATATTTACGTAAATTCTTTTCTTGTTCTTTTTCTCAATTTTTCAATCACATTGAATTTGTTACGATCGAATTTCGTAATAATTATTGTGTGACTTTTGCGTCTTTATCAAACTTTGTCCCTTTTTATCGTGTTGAAAATGTATGTACGTAAAATGCTCGCTAAACAATCTATCTATATCTAATAATTCCATTAAAAAATGTGCCCTGAAAAATTAATTTTCTCTACTTTAATAGTGCGCTTTCCTCTCTTCTTTCTCTTTGTACAATAAATAAGTTTACTTGGCAAATTTCCATACATTTTCCATGCTTTCGTGCTATTTTGTCTTCTACAATTGACCTAAAACATCCCATCAAGAGAAATTATATTATCTTACATGAAAAAGGACGAACGATCGAGTAGCAAGAAGCAAAAGTGTGAGAACGGGAGAAGGGAAGAGTGCATGGCATCGACTACTTGAATTTCCACTGTCGTATCGATAAATGTTAGAAAAACCAATAATCTTCTACTCAAAGTTCAACTTGGCTGCCGTCTACCACTTGAAGTAGAATTCAATCAATTTTCAAAATGGCCTTCATATAATATAATTTGAAATTAAGTATTTCTTAATGTTAACAAGTCGTAGGTTCCAGGTAGGCTTGCTTGCTTTGCTCGTCTAGAAGTTCGCATGGACTTCTGACATGTACCCGGTACGAGTACCTCCTTCAGCAGGTGTTGAATATGCGTAGGGTGCAGGAAAGGTTGCGTACCCAATGTAGATTCAATTTACAAAGGATACAACACAAATGTTAAATAGAGGTTACTCGTATACTTCAGTGCTAGCCAAGTGTGAGAATTTTACCTGACGAGGATGATAGTAGGCGAAATGATACCTGCAGGTCGGCCTACACACACAGACACCTTCGTCTATAAAATAAATAAGAGTCAAATCAGGTTAATGGATATACTTGTCAATATTTACCTTGGACAAAATCTTAAAGATGGTTTTTGTTAGCATTTAAATTGAAGGATCGAGAGTCGGTAAGAGCAAATAACCAAGCAGAATAAATTACATTTTATTTAATTAACAGCTGAAACGAAATGCGAATTGATATGGTCAATATCACCCTCAACCATGTGATTACTACCTCATTTTTCAATTAGTACCCATCACAGCTGGGTGGACTGATAGCCCACGTAAACATAGATGCGATGTTTATCAAACTTACCAAATAGAAGGAACTTCTTTAAGACTACCCAAATTTCAAATTTGATTAAGTTTAAGGGTACCTATACGATTTTATTAGGAAAAAAATGAAATTTACAAATCCTACTATTATTAAAAAAATTGACCGAGTTTTCACTTCTAAGATATTTATTGTTGTTTTACACATCTTCTTGATTTTATTCAGATATTTCGGATCACAAATGTCCAATAGCGGGGGGAGCGACACAAATTTTTCGTATATTTCGCAACCCCCTGCACATAAAAAAAGCTGGTAGCACTGTTTCAACGCCTGTTTGGAAAGCTCTTATCAATATCTTTCATTTGACATCTGAAACGACCATCTTCAGTAAAAGAAAATTTTAAGGTTCCCTTCCCATATGTGAGGAACTGCCCTTTAAAAACGTTTGCAAATTTTTTTTTGGTTACTCAGACTTTTAAGAGGTCATCACTTTGATCGACCTACCAAGTTCGGTACCTATAGCTGCTCTAGTTTTGGATAAAAGCTGCTGTAACAAACAGATGGGTTGACGGACAGAGAAAACCGATGTCAATAGAGTTTTTTAAGTAACACAAAACCGTAAAAAGAGTGGTCAAAAAACATAAACTTAAAAAATACTCATTTATCCATTCCATCTAACAGACTGAATACAATCCAATAAAAAAATAGAACGCGAAGAATAAATTAAACATAAGTCCAGAAGCATTATGGGACACCATTACTACTATAACTTTTAGGCAAAAGAACGATATACAGGGTGGGCCAGAAAGAATTGCGAATTTGAAAAAATCATTAAAAAAAAACTGAGGACAATTCACATACAAATTTTTATTTCTATAAAAATTGACATCTGGGAAATTCATTTCTTAAAAATAACGTCATCCAGGTCTGCACCATCCCGCTGCAAACATTCTTCGAATCTGACCCTCAAATTGGTAAAAACTCGCTGGCACATTGCACGGTGAATAGCTGCCATTTCTTCCCAGATATTGGTCTTCAACTGGTTAATCGTGGCTGGGTTATTGGTGTAGACTCTACTTTTTAGGTATTCCCACAAAAAAAAGTCCGGTGGCGTCAGATCCAGACTTCTAGGCGGCCATGCAATGTCACCTCGGCGCGATATCAGTTTCCCAGCAAACATCTCGTTTACGACCGCCAAAGAGGCATTAGCTGTATGGCATGTCGCGCCATCTTGTTGAAACCATGTCACACGATTATAGGCTTCAAATTGTTGCAGTTGTGGAAAGAAAAAATCCCTTAACATGGCTATGTATCGGTCAGAATTTACAGTGACAGATTGGCCTTGTTTATTTTCGAAGAAGTAGGGTCCGATAATTCCGTTCTTGTTGACCTTGGGCGTCCTGCAGGCTTCTGTTTGAGAGTCGAACCAGTCTCTTCGAACTTTCAGACCCACGATCGAATCACACTTTCTTTCGGACACTGATTTAGGTCATGTAGTCCAAACTCACGCCGAAATAAACGCCGAACAATAGCGCACGAATTGTGATTTTTGTAATAATGTTTAACGCAGAATGCACGTTGCGCTCCGGTGAAGTGATCCATCGCGACTAAATTTCCGAGAACCGAGCTACTTAACCCCACCACCCGCGCAGTCCCCTCTCTAAAGCTTCAAACGCAAGAGTGTTTTTAAAATCGTACGCCTTTCTGGCCCACCCTGTATTATGCTTCATTCGTAGTCGAGCTGACAAGATGCTGCCCCTGACGGAAAGGTTTAAGAAATGTAAAAAATTTATCATACGTAACTATGCTATGCAATGAACCCTAACCCAAGCATCCGCAAACATATTGAACGCTTTCGAGAAACGGGTCCCGAGGCGCATAATCGGAGCGAAGCTAGACGGAGACCAATGACAAATTCGATGCAACCATAAGCTGTGGAACTTTTTGACGAGCCGGAGGTCTCAATGATTGTAAGACGTGATGTGTATGGAACATCCAATGCTAAAAAAGTATTCTTTGGGAGAACAGAATGGCGGATTTCAGTGAGGAAACCGAGGAAACGCTTGGTTTACTCGGTGACGAATACAGTTCATTGCTGCTCGGATTTCGAAATAAGAGGAAGCGATCAATGGAACGAGACAGTTGGAGGCGCTGTTAGCATAAAGCGAAGGCCCGAGATAGACTGTACTGCTATGAAGAAGAACTTACAAATAACCGAAGAAGCAGTTCGATTATATCTATATTCAGTTTAAAGAAAAACCACCAATCCTTTTTTAAGCGCTGCCATTAGTGTACAGGATCTCACATTCTGTGAAATTTGAATTCGGTACTGATATTCTCTGGAATTTTCAATAATTCTGGTTCGATGGAGCGGGAATATAGTTGTAAAACCGTGCATTTTTATTGGAATATAAGAAAATTCAATTGACTATAACTTCATTAAATGCAGTTGAATTTCTTTGGAACTTACAGGTCAGCTAAACCCTTGACTACCTAGAAATAAAATTTCATCTATTTCTTCAAAAAATCTAACTTTTTGTGTTCTTTACCAGATTTTGTTGGTCTACAACGAAAACCAAATTGAGCATGAAGGAGAGTCCTCCTACCAGAAGAATAGTTAGCATATTGTTTCAACTCAGACATTTTTCGAGTCCGCGGCCAATTCAATATATTCAAATTAAATTATAAATTTGTATGAAAATTCAAAGGTTGAGATATACGAGTATATTCACCATCAATATGTTTGTTGTTGGAACTCCATATAAATAAAACGTGAGATACTTGATCATTATCAGATTCCTATGAAATTTTGTAAGCACAAGGATCTTACGTTATTGTGCGTAAGTTGCAGCGCATAATTTAATTTTATAGAGTAAATCTAATAATCGACAAATCATCTTATTACGTACTGACAAAGTTAAGTGAATTTTGATATCTTGTATAATTTATTTGTTAAAAAGAAGGACAGGGATACAAATTTTTCATATGTTTGCCTTTTCTCGACCCCTCTTATGCAAAAACTGACTTTTAGATGAAGATTAGAAAATGTTTGACCCTACGAGTTTGAAGAATGATTGCAATGGAAGGTGATTCGCACCGATCGAACTCTAAAGGCTGGTCATACGGAGATGGCTGTGTTTGGCTTACCTAATGAGGCGGAACTCGTGCTTAATGGTACCAAATGACAAGAATCTATCTAAAGATTACATAGATTAGAAAAGCTTAAATTAAAAACTATTGAGAAGGTGGTAGCCAAAATTAAACACAGAACCGTTATGGAAGGATGTGAGACATCAAACATTACAAGGTTGAAAAAACTGAAAAGCCTTCCTCTCTCACGCGTCAACTATATTTCTCGGCGATTTCAGGGCTACAATCATCCCACGTTGAACTCCATACTACATGAATTAAATCAACAACCAATGAGGGAAGAAACTTAGGGATATTAGCCCACAGGTTCCAGATGTGATTTTCACAACAGTGAATAATTTGTTTCACAAAAAGTTCCAAGTGAATGTATCGAACGTCAAAGTTAAAAGTGACGAGACCAACCTCCTAGATAAAGCAGGTATTGACTTCAATAGTACATCTCCGAATGCACAGGGTAATAGGATTATAAATGATGAGTTACAAAAACTTGCATTGATCGGACCTTACTTTGAATTGGTTTATCTACCAAACCCTTAGAAGGAGACTCGATTCTTTTCGGAAATCGTCGGAACGAAAGTCTTTGATGTTAAATCAAACCCGGAAAATTAATTCCTTCTTTAATTCAATGCAACATTGATCTCTGACATCATAACAAATTGTTGTCTTCTTGATTATTTTGTCAGCTATGTGGACTTGTGTCTCATATTCGGAAAACTGCATATTTCATGTCGTCAACTGCATATTTCATGTAGCAGTGATTGCGTGACTTATATTATTATATACTATTTTAAAGATTAGACTTTAGACTACTTACAGTCAAATACTGAGCGAGGACTGCTTAACTGAACGCCAGTGTCAGCGTTGGTTTGCTCGCTTTCGTTCTGGAAATTTTAATGTGCAAGATGCACCACATACTGGTCGTCAAACTACTACTGATGACAAAATAAAGGCATTAATCGAAACTAACCGGCGTATGACAACTCGAGAGATAGCAGAGAATCTCGACATATTGACTTCAACAGTTTCCTTGCACTTTCAGCAGCTTGGTTACGTAAACAAACTGGATGTTTGGGTTCCCCACAAATTAAAGCAAATCAACCTCGCCAAACGCATTAACATATGCGATTCTTTGCTAAATCGTAACCAAAAAGACCCATTTCTAAAAATAAACGGGTGATGAAACATCGATTGTTTACGATAACCTGGTCCGAAAACGATCATGGACCCAAGCAAGATGAGCCCCACAATCGACATTCAAAGCCAATATTCACCAAAAGAAGATTATGCTTGCTGTGTGGTGAGATTACAAGGGTATAGTCTACTTTGAACTGCTTCCAAGAAACTAAACTATTGATTCGAATGTCTACTGTCGTCAACTATCGGAATTGAACGAAGAAATCAAGAAAAAACGCCCTAAACTGGCCAATCGCAAATGCGTGATGTTCCATCATAATAACGCCGGACCCCACACCTCTTTGATAACCCGTCAAAAATTAATGGAGCTCAATTGGGAACTGATGCCACATCCACCCTATAGCACTGACTTAGCACCATCAGACTTTCATTTGTTTCGCTCCATTCAAAATCATTTGTAACGGTCAAACTTTCGATTGCCATTGCTGTTTAAAATGAGTTCGACTAGTGATTCGCTTCTAAAAACCAAGGCTTCTTCAAACTTGGAATTTTTCAACTTACAGAAAGGTGGCATTCAAGAAAATGGTCAATAAGTCATTGATTGATTTTTGTTAATATAAATAAATTCACTTTGAAAAACATGAAAAAAAAAACGACATTAATTATCGAACAACCCAATCCTCAATGACCAAATATATATTTATTCCGATTTATTTGAGGCCCTATAAAAGTAACTTTTTGTAATTTTTTTATTCATGTCAAGTCTCTAATTGATAGGCTTATTTAGGATGCTACATGTAAAAAGACCAACTTTGGGATGAGCTCATCCATAGTACTTGGTAATACTGGCAATACGTCAGCGAAACCGGTTGTATCTAAAAAAAATAAAAACTTGATATTTAGCAGAGTAAAATATTTCCACTTTTTCGTCAGACATGTATCAAAAACTAAACAGTACATACATCGATTTTAAGAAAGCAAGTAGTATGCTGGTATTCCTAACATATTTGCTAGAGATTGCTATTAGAAATTATCTCGTATTATTCAATAAGGTCAACAATTCGCATTTCTTCACTCAGTGGAAAAAAGTTGGTCTTCCCAATCTTAAAGAAATCCCAATCTTAAAGAGTGATCGCCTAATTAGCTTGCTTCCTAACAAGGTTTTTCAAGTGATACAGAATCAAGCGTTAAACACACACATTAAGAAATATGAGCTGATGCCGAACTGCCAGTTCCTTCGATATGGTAGATGGACTTATATTTAAGCTCCTTCAGGACAACTTTCCTCCCACCTTGTCACCATGACATACAATATGTGATATGGAAAATCATTTATCGTAGCAAATATAAATCGGATGACAGCGCGCGATTTCAAGGTCTTGAATGATCAAAGGCAAGGAACAGTAACTGCGCCTTTGCTTTCCTCAGTTTTTATTCGAAGTCTTTTGAACGACTTGGATTTTTAGGTAACTCCATCGCGATCATCAGTGACATTCGCTGATGTTTTGATTATCTATACGGCAGACAGAAAAGCATTAGTAGTGGAAAAGAAGCTTCAATAAGTGTTTTACGCGAACATGTCATTCTTCCTGAAAAGTTTGTGTATTTAGATAAAAATTATTTTTATTCGTACGATGTTCCGATTATGTCATGTATATGGGCACACCACCGACAAGAAAATAGAATTTCCTCCAAATTTAAGTGTAAGCGTGAAACATTTGCGATTGAGATCTTCTGTTGCAAGGCATGTTGAAGCAAATGGAACCGAGCCTCGGTCACCTCAATATTTGTCAACTCATAAAAACCATCAAAAATTACTGGTGTTTTTGGGATTTTGGTTTTGTTTAACGTTCGTCATTGTTACGCTGACCTCTTGTTAATTAGTTTAATGTTAGACTATCGCTTAGGTATATTGTTAGCCTTGAAAGTTCGAGATACTAATTTAAACCATAAAATTTACTTGCATGGAAAATCTCACTCGCAAAAATTTATATTTGATATGGTGGTTTCGAGATGGGTCTATACCTGTATTCTCGTCAGGCATCAGACAAAAAAAAAATCCATTTACATCTTTAGGTTTTAAAAATTAGTTTGAGATGAATGTATTCTATGAATTTATAGAATTCATTGAGAATAGATTGGAATATTATATGTTAGAACACTAGTCAAACCTGTGCTGTTTTATGGACATGGTACTGACGAGCGAATCCGAAAAGGCAATGGACGTATTTGAACGCAAAGTGCTCCGTAATGCCCAATTAAACAAGGAACAGAGTGGACACTACGTTACAAGATTGTGTTGTATGAAATAGTTGACGATCCACCTGTCTCCTCTTGCGCGAACTTGGGCGGGCCATGTAGTAAAGATGGTAGAAAACCGGCTATCCAAAATAACATTAAAGGGTAGAGCTCAAGGTAGGCGTCCAGAGGGAATACCGAGGACTCGATGGGAAGACATGATAGAAACTGACAGCAAATCCTTGTTGGCGGACAAGGTCGCGGAACCGTTATGATTGAATGAGATTAATCCTGGAGGCTAAAGCCCGACTTGGACTGTCGCTCCATAGATGATGATTAAATGTTAATGTATGCAGTAGATTAAGACTATTGCTGTAAAATAACTTTAGCTCAGCAATATGGTTGAAACATTTGTAATAGAATAAGATGAATCATTTTATATAAAGTTATACCTGTATATTTAGCGTAGAACAATTTAGTTATAAGTAAAACTAGAATTTGGTTTTCTTTATATCATACATAATTTTGCTACATGGTTGTTTGATTTTGTCCCATTTTGTCCAAAAATTTTTATATTAAAAATTTAGTTTAATGCAACTTGAAGGATTGATAAAGTAAAATTTAATTTATGGATTAGGCAGGTACAAATTTAGAGTGCACTTGGGGCTTTATAAAATTTTTGCGTTTTAAATTCGTTTCATGTTTGTAAAGCAAAGTGGCTGGGAAAGTGCTAGAGAAACTCATCAAGGGGAGACTCACTGACCCAATTTGTGTTGCCGAGGACCATCTCCTCGACAGTGCGGCTTTAGATCAGGACGCTCCACCATTGATGCAATCGCAGAGGTGGTGAGCGCGGTACAAATGACAGAGGCATATAGCCGCACAAAACAAGGTATCGTTCTGTTAGTGACACTCGACGTTAGGAACGCCTTCAACTCCGCTAGATGGGTGGATATTCTGGATACAAGTTCCAGAATATCTGATGCGGCTTCTGAGGGACTACGTGAAAGACCGAAGCCTGCTTTATGACACGGCACAGGGCCAACGAAGGATGGAAGTTACATCGAGTGTTTCCCACGGTTCTATTCTAGGACCAGGCTTGTGGAACCTGTCTTAAGACGGAGCACTGAGATTGAAGATGCCGGATGAGTCGCGCTTGATCAGCTTTGCGGATGTTGCTGCGGCTCTAGTCGCTTGGGCTAGGTATGCGAATACGCCGAGTGAGAGACTGGATGACTGGTCGTGAGTTCAGTCTAGAACTGGAGAATACCGAAGTGGTCACCTTGACAAAAAAGGGAGCCCTAGAGTCAGGATGATCAGCATTAGAGACATATTAATCCGATCGAAGCCAGCGGTGAAGTGCCTGAGGTTACTGATCGACTCGAAGATGAGTTTCTCTGAGCAAATCAGGGTCACGGCTGAGACGGCTGCTTCGGGCGTATCGGCTCTGAGTTGACTTATGGCCACCGTAGGGGGACCAAACCCATCAAGAGGACGCCTCTTAATGATGTGCCGTAGGGTCAGTGCTACTGTACGGAGCAGAAATATTGGGCAACGCTCTCAGTAAGGAGGTATACCGAAAACGCTTGGCGCAGGTACAGAGAACAGGAGCACAGAGAATAGCTCTCCATATCCGACAGTCTCTAATTTGGCGGTGAGAATTATTTCAGGCATGATACCTGCCGCCGTCCTTGCTAGAGAGCGCCGCACTATTTACAGTACTCCCTGTTTATAAACAACCCGCTTACAAACACATTCCGCTTAAAAGAAATTTCGTACTATTCGAAAAAAGTTGAGCTCATATAAAAATCAGCGGCAACCACCCGCTTTAAAGCAATTCTTTTTTAAGCAAACCCCTTTTATAAACACGAACATTTTTTTACCATATGTCGCTAAGTTCTCCAAATTCACCCGGTTATAAACACGAACACAGACTTAGCCAGCTACATTTGAAAATATTTCTGGCGATTTGGTTCGATAAGTTGCATTTTTTTCCGCTAAAATAAGCTCTTGCATGGCAAAGATTTTGCTTTTATCGTATGCCAGTCATTAATTTTCTTTCAAGTGGCATTGACAAAGTTATTATCTGTCTATCCAACAGTGATTATCAGTCTTTTTACATAGTAGTGATCCTTGTTTATATGTGATTAAAGGGTATAGTAGAGTGTTTTAAATCTGGACTTTCATCTAACGGTAAAATTTATAGATTATGAAGAAAAGATTGAATTCATTGAATTAGTTAAGCAAGGATGTTCAAGAAAGGAAATTGCTGAAAAGTTTCAGTGCAATATTTCCACAATATCAAGAATCTTGGGCAAAGAAAATGAATTGCGGCAAGTTGTTTCCCAAAATAAAAACAAATAGAAAAAGTCTTCGAATAGGCAATCATGACCAGATTAAAAAAAGTATGACTCGCTGGTTTAACGAAATGCGATCTAGAAACGCCATTATTTCTGGCCAATTAATTGAGGAAAATGCAATTAGATTTGCGGAAATGTTAAATATCTCCAATTTCAAAGCCAGTAATGGGTGGCTTTGGGGGTGGCAACAAAAGGAAAACATATCCTTTCACCGTGTTGACAAAAATTCCGCAAATGAACCGGCAGCATTGTCATGGATGAATGAAGTTCTTCTTCCCATTCTTAATGAGTACTCCGAAGACGACATATTCAATGCTGACGAAACCGGCCTCGCGTTTAAGGCACTGCCGCGTGGAACATTGGCAAGACGAGGAGATAATGTTAGTGGAGACAAATTCAGAAAAGACATAATAACACTTCTTTTCATTTGCAACAGGAGCGGGACTGAAAAATCTGTACTGTTTTCGAGGAAAGTCTGTGCCACTTTCTTACCATCATCAGCATAAGGCTTGGATGACTGGAGATTTATGGACAAACATCATGCTGAACTTTCAGTTGAAAATCAAAGCTGGAAACCAACATCATTGATAATGCATCTTGTCATCAACATCAAACATTGAATTGGAGAATATTCGGTTTTATATGTTGCCAGCGAACACAACGTCGATTACACAGCCATTGGATATGGGAATAATTCGTTGTTTCAAGGCGTATTATTGATCAACAATTTTAAGGCGACACGTTTGTTAAAACAATCAATGTTCTTGATGCTTTTCAAATGACGAAAGAAGCATGAAATGTTTCTACGCAAACTAATAAAAACTGCTTCCGGAAAGCTGGGTTCTCTAAGGACAACCAAGAAATACTTAATGCAACCACAATAATTGATGAAACAATACCGATTACTATTGATACAAATTTGTTTGATGCATATATCGATTGCGACGAGGAACTTGAATGTTTTGGTGTTTCAACGGATGAAGACATTGTACAAGAAATTTTGGACACAGACAAAGAAAATACAGAGGCTATCGAAGGTGTCCGATTGCTTCTGAAGATACACCAATAGAAGATCTAATTTCATCAAGACAAGATGCAGTACAAGCTTTCAATACACTGAATAAATATTTAGTGGCAAAACCACTTAACTTAAGACCCTACAAGAAGTTGAAGCGTATTTTTTCAGTACTGCTGCCATCAGCTTTAGTCAAAAAAACTCGCATACAAGCACAGCATTTGTTTCTATTCGGGTCTCGGTTAAACGCACACCCGCTTATAATCAAGGCATTTGACTGTAATTTAGTGGTTGATTTTATCCGGGGAATACTGTACCTGCGTTGAAGTAAGGATGCTAGGGACACGGTTGGCCGCGAGGAAAGACAGTGCTCGCTCAACGATTGGCAGCAGCTTTGGGTGAATTGCACGAGGGGAAGGTGGACTGCGCTGCTCATCCCGGATCTGAGATCTTGGCTAAATCGGAGGCATGGTGAGAGTGAGTTCCATCCGACCCAGCTTTGAGTGGGCATGGTTGTTTTGTCTTACCTGCATAAGATTTCTAAGTCACGGTCCCCCAAATGTAATTTTGCCTAGAAGAGGACGACGATGCCGGCCATACATTTTTTGCGTGCAAAAAATGGGACAGGCTGCAACGGAAACTCTACAGGGAGACGGGAGAGCTCACCTCAGATAGTATTGTCGCGGTGATGATCGGTTGACAAATGGAACCATGCGGTACACTATGTAAGAGGGAATCACAGCAACCGGGAACGTCGAGGCTGGGAGGGATCACTTGTCTGGCGATTTCTCTTCCTCCCTCTAGAGGAGGGAGACCACAGCTTGAAGGCGGCTTACGGCATAGCAAAACGAGACCTGGCACGAGGTAATGTGTGAAACATTTCCAGGCTAGGCTCTAAGGTTGACAGGGGACGTGTTTAGTGCGTAAATGATATTCACCTCCCAACCACAAAAAAGGCATATTGTTGATTCATTCATTCATTCAAAGATCGGCCTTGCTCAGATAATGTTGAGCGGATACTATCTTTAGACGACTTCGCCGACTTTAGGGGGTGGCCGTACTTAGAGAGTGTTTTGCCGGTGATAGGTGTTGGCAGAACCGAAAGGTTTATGGGAGACTTCCTGAGTTCTTAGTTTTCACGATAAGGAAAGCACTTTTTCCATATAAATTGAAATTTAAAGAGTTGTTCTTCAAACCACCTTCAGATGGCAGAATGTAACAGCAGACAAACTTTATGGGAAAGCAATGAATTTTATTCTTAATATTCTCGAAAACCAAAGACTTTTTGCACAAATGTTCAGAACAAACATGATTCTTTACATGAAGCACCATAGAATGACATCAAATTCTTGTGAAACCAGGGGAATGAAGTTCGTGTTCATATTTCAATTTGTGGATAATTATTGCCGATACTATTGATACATCGACATGAAAAGTTTAGCTGCGGTACTAATTACAAGCCATATAGGGGAAAGCTTTACTACCACATACATGGTCATATGTAGGCTGACTTTTTAACATACTTGTATTTACGGGTACATCGCGGCTTATGAAGAAATGCGAAAGTGTCGATGAAATTTCGAGGTTTTGTATGGTTTCGAAACGAATTTCAATGGCGAAATCAGGAATGATCCACAGAGAACATAGTAGCGATCCTTGTGAAGTGAAAATTTTGCTAGTTTTTACATCCGTTCATTTTTTTAATGCCGTCGATAGTGAAATTAATAGGAGTTTGTTTACTTCTTCAAGCCCAGCTGTCAGTGGAAGGAGTTGAACATGCGTTTCATCTAGCCGTTCGCCTGCAGCTTCGCCCGCCTATACAGAATGTTAAGGGCTCCTTCGATTAAATTATCCCTACTCTCGCGGTGAGTAGACCGCCCAACTTTTAGGAATTTCTCGAGGTTGGTAATCCGAGGTGCAACACACGAAACGATCCCAGTGACGCTCAACTTAACGACAAATTCACCTCCTATGTGGAGCAACTAAAGAGCATGTGTCAGCTGATCTTTGTTACTGACGGAGCAAAGAACATTACCTGTATTGGGGGTGCCTACATTAACCTCACAAAAAATGAGGCTTCTTATTTCAGTCTAAATTGTATCGCATGCTATTTTA
Organism: Odontomyia ornata; assembly: GCA_963969285.1. Classification (NCBI taxonomy): domain Eukaryota; kingdom Metazoa; phylum Arthropoda; class Insecta; order Diptera; family Stratiomyidae; genus Odontomyia; species Odontomyia ornata. The sequence goes on along the minus strand of OZ017741.1, from coordinate 140,323,314 downwards.
GTAGCCCGGAAGGATCTTGCTGTAACATAGACCACCGTGTTGAATTTGTTAACAGATTCCAGGATCGCACTTTTGAACATTGAAAACAACAAAAATCGTAAAAAATGCATCTATGACATCTGGCAGGTCAACTTCACCAAACCGAACTTCAAGTTCAATTTTCTATGGACCTTGGGCATAAAGGGATAGAGGTGGCTGCAGAAGTTGATTACTGTGCTAAAGAAGGGACTAATAGAGGCCTTTTGGAACACACTAACTCGGAGCATAGTCATATTATCGCTGCAAGCATTAAACGTGACTGGAGAAATAGTTGCCTAGACAAAGGCCCACCACTTGAGAGGCGAGAAACCATGGTTCCACACTCTGGCAATCAGCAGCCCTGCGATCAAGTCCATAAATAGAATCCTGGTCAATAATGATACCAACAACTTGAGACTGTTCAAGGCAAAGTGCATAGACTCTGAAATGAGCAGGCCCTACAAAAAAGTGGACGACCTTGATCAAAAACTTTGTAGATGTGATACATACAAAATAAACAGAAACGCGTAAGGTTTCTTTCATAAATTCCAAGGACATTCTGGTACAGAAATTTTACAGAAATTTGATCGTCGAACTTGGAACTAAGATTTAAAAAACGGCACGGTAATTGGGAATCAGTGCGAAAGAGGACTGAAATATGGAGAGCTCATAGAGGTTCTTTGCTTTTCTTTTGTAATTTTATGTTCTTGATTTTTGTTCCTTCACCTTATTTTTTAGTTGACATTTCCTTGCTAGGGAAGCATACCCACTGCTTACATCATAGACTTTCTTAAACAGCTGTACAGCAATAGAGCCATGCTCTGCAATTACGAGTATAGGAGTCTTTTCCTTTTTATTAAAAACAAGTCACACTATTGCGTAGAGACACAAAGAGTGCTTACTTTATGGGCCCCATAGGTGTCTTCATTTCACTATTATGTTTGTTTTACACGGTTTGCCGCATAAATTTTAACTATGATAGCTTACGATACTTATGCTTATGTTTTTGGCATGTATTTCACCCTGGCTTTTCACTTTGCAGAAGATTATATTTGTTTGTGTTTTCTTAGCATACTTAAAAGAGGGCCACAGTCCTTCCTTTGCCTGGTCCATTATCCGAGTCGGATCGAATATCCTTTACTACTAACAAGTTTTTTGTACGCCCGCGTTTCGGCTCAATATGTGAACCAGTCCCGCAGCAGTCGGGACAACTTATCGAACCCGCTGGCCAGTGCCTTTATCTTAGCCCAGGCCATTTTTCGGACCGGACCTTTACTGGGTCTAAAACGCAGCTTAAAAATTTTTTAGCCTTTCGATATAGTGTAGGTACGGAATGGACGGTGCAAGGTGAATTTTAAACATACAAGGAGTGTGTTTTGACCTTTTTTGTGCGAATTATGATAAAACATTATCCTATGCAAGCGTTTTAAATCGTAGAAGAGCTTTGTATTTTGAGGGATTTTCCGAAGTATGCTGAAAGCTCCCTGAGGCTTGCCCCATGTAGGCTGACTATTACACATGCTAACTTGTCGTAGAGGGCTTGTATTAAACGTCGGTGTTGGCTGCGGGATATCGCGAAAGTAAAAAATTTTCAGAATGCATTCAAAGCTCGAATGAATTAATTTTCCACTAGTTTCTTCTGATAAAGCTTAGAAAGTATTCTGACCCAGTATCCACCATTTAGAAAAAGTTATAAGTATCGTCATTGATTTATGTTTCCCATTTGATCGGAGATAACCACCCAAAAATGTTCCTTTCACAAATGGGAATCAGCCATTGAATATTTAATTTCCTGACAAAATCGATTGGAATTATCACTTACCATACTACTCCAAATGCTCCGTAGCCAATCGGACGATCTGGTTGAACATCTTGCGGTACTGCCGGCGGCTGATAATATGGCGCGGCAGCTGCCAAGATCGCGCCCTGCGGTGCACCACCGGCTGCTCCACCCTGTACAAGCGACATGGACACGCTCATCGAGACCCTGGACTGACGTGCTGGGCCGCCAACGGCCGCCATCAGCAAATATCCATACAATATTTCACTTACGAGATGAGAAAAAGGATCTCATCAGCATTTCACCTGCTGAACGATGACCCTGGATTTTCACTCTGCCCCGGGAATTCACTTGAAGCGACACGAACCAACGAACAGAAAATCAAAGCGATTCGAAACCTTTCGCAGCACTATTTGAATCCGCCCCGATATTGGTGGTCGGATCAGATTTCAAATTTTAAAAGGAAATTCGTAACACTCAAACGGCACTTTGCACTTCCTCCGAATCGCTCAAATGACGGACGACAGACACAGTCTGTGTTTCCGTTTCCCGTACCCGGTCTCGTGATAGGCGCGCAACTTTAAATTTCAAAATAATCTCGTGTCGATTACAATAATTCACAATAAGCGAATGAAAGTGGAATATTTACAGTGTTTCTCGTTTGTTGTATTGTTGACGATTTTGCCTCGCACGTGGCTGTGACTACGCGCCAGCAGTTAGTTGGCGGCTAGAAATGTAAAAGATTCCTTTGTTTGCAAACGGAAAGCACGTTGGGATTCACGGAAATAGCTTGCGAGTTTTCCGCACTAGTTAAGGCTCCGTAGAGGGGTTAAAAATCAATATCGTGACCAAATCTTATCAGCAGTGCAGATTTGGTGGCCAGTAACGATTTCCACGCTTAACACACTCGCGACTCGAATTGCGACGGAACGATGCTATTACGACACGTCCTTTGTGCACACTTAGACTGCTTCGAAGGTGCCTGCCGACTGATAAATGGGGTGCCTCGACTGCAACTGGAACTCCCTCAATAATCGCCAGCTGCCGTGTCGTTTGTCTCGGCCTCAGACTAGTCCTCAGCCGTGGCCTCGCACTGTCTTGGGACTTCGAACGATGTAAATGAACTCGCGTGTGAGCAGCCGCTCTTGGCAGGTTTCTTTGTCCGGGACACAGCCGGGCTGCAATGCTTCTCTAGTCTTCGTCGGACAAAAACACAAAACTGTGCCCTCACACACAGTGCCTGGACAGTGCAACCGACCTTTCCGCTGCCTTTTCAAGAGCTCGGGAGGTTAGTTAGGCAAGAACTAAGCGGGTGACAGTGCGATGTACGCACTTCCTTCGATTAATTCCAGGACACTGTCTCACCGCTGAGATAAATTATCAACTGATCTTTGAAGGGAACCAAGGAGTCTGGAAGGCCTCATTACCGAAGCGCTGCTTCCATTCACGAAAATAATCCCCGCTGACCGGTGGCTGGGGCAACTTATAGTTTTTCCGGTTTTCTCACCAAGCCTCCCAATGCCAGAGGAATAATTTTCACTTGAAGTCCAAGTTGGCTTATGTCTTGCACACTTTTCCGCGGTTGGGTTCGTTACATCAAGTGTCCTCCTGTACGAAGGTTGACGCGACGCACTGTGCCCACCAAACACCTAGTTCGACTCAACCGACTGACACTTTACACGATTTTTTCACGCACGCACTGCAGCTGCTTGCCACGACCGAAACGCACTTGATGGACTCGAATTCAAGGATCCTGGGAACGTGACCGTTCGCGAAACAATTTTCGCGATTAATGTGGCAGAAGGACGCCTTACCAATTTCAATAGAAAGAAAGCACAAAAACTTGACAACTTCTAGTCAACGCCTGTATCGAATTCTCTTTTTTGCTCGGCTGTGGCTGACAGGCTGACGCACTCGCGCCGTGCGGAACTCAAACACACTATGACAGCAGCTCGGCGAGTCGACGATCTCCGTGGAATCGCATTTTTAGTACATCAACCCGAAGCGGAACAGTGGGTGAGCAAAAGAGATGCTGCTATGCGGAACGCGGTGTAAATGCGAAACACTTGGAATATTGTTTTCTCGCTTCAATTGGGGTGTACGATTTCTGACAGGTCTCTGATAAAGAAAATTGACGGAGGAGAGATGAATTGTTTAGTACCTAATTATCACAAATTGTGACATGTACAGCTTCTCTGCTTCTTTTCTATCGACTGAGTGTCATTTCCGGTGTAACATCAGTAATTTTAAAGGAGAGGATGAGTCTTACAACAGGTAAATTTTAGTTATGCATTCCAGATAAATTCAGGAAGTAAGCGCTTCAATTTAATCAATGGGGAAGAAAATGTTTGCTTAACGTTTTTTCAATTTCAAATTGCGTCTAAATCTTCCAGTGGCTCCTAACACTTTTAGGACAATTAGGACAGTATCTTTGAAAGCAAGAAAATTTAATACGATATTAAAGTCAACATTCATTTATTTTTTTGTAGGAAAGAAGTAAATATTAATAGGAAAAATTAAATTTATGTTTAAAATGTATCTATATAGTGCATTGGAGATTTCAAAGGAGCTTAGAAACAAAATTATTTATTAATCTGTTTGCCTTGTGGTGAAGGCTATCACCTATGGCGAATAAGGCAGCTGAATGAATTAGAATTTCACTGGTTGATTCTGAAGATGGTGAGATCTGTTACAACTCCCTATTAAAAAGAATGAACCAAGTAGGGTGAGATGAAATGAGTATTTTTAATCTATTTACTAAGATAAAGGCTGTTAATCCAGACATTCCAGATAGTTCTATGCATTTTGTGAAATGTTGTAAAAGTAGGAAAATTTCAAATATTCACATTGATTTTTGAGGTTCCAGCAGAACTCGGTAGGAGGCTGGTATACATAGTAAATATGTCAATATTGACTGAAATCTTATTTTTGTATGGAAGAGCATCAGACGATGTTTAAGCAGCAAATATTTAGGTACTGTACGCTAGAATGCAGAAGCAATGTTGAGATAGGTTTCAACAGTGCTGATTATCATGTGACTAGAAACTGTAATTCCTATACACAAAAATGCTGAAACTGCTTACTAGTATATTTTCAGAAATCATTACATCCAGCATATCATAAAGATTGCCCAGAATACTTCAAAGCCATTAAAAGTTTCCAAAGTAAGATAAGTGGTAGTTTTAGGCCACTAAAGCGGGACTTACATCTACGAACTATTCACAATAATGAGTAATGTATATATATATAATTTTTCTTTATTGGAATGTATGCGGTACAGAGGCCTTATAATATAGTAGGTGTTCTGACAAAGTCATCTCACCATCGTTTGAACATTACTTAAAACTATGCATATTATCGTATTTCTATGAGATTATTACAATTAGCTAGAGGAAAATTTAGGCAAAAACCTCTACTGAACTTATATTAGCTTAACATAACTTAACTTTCTACTTATAACTAGCTAAAATCTATGAGGCTAGGTTACGGCCAAAAGATAGGTGGTAATGAGTAATGTAATTAATTCAAATCCAACATTTTTTTTTTTTTAAATACCTTCATTCCCTACCACTCTCTCCATCACTCTTTCTTCGTCGCACAATGCCCATGCGATCTGCATTCACATTCCGTCGCTTCGCTAAGTGTGCCATCCAGAGAATGTTCAATACTTCGGTATAAGGGGGTACACACATTAATGTGAATTAATCGCATAAGCCGAATGTCCCAGGTTCAAATCTCGTTGGGAGCAACGTGATTTAGTTCACGGGATTTTTCGGACAGACTATGAGTGTTCACTCAGTGGTGATATGTACTGATTTAATCATATCATATCATAGCTCAGCAGGCACACGGGAGCAAGGTACTGACCAACCCAACTTCCGAAAAAAAATCAATACGGTCATGAAAATGAGATACTCTAACTATCTCTAAGCGAAGGCCCGAGAGGGGCTGTAGTGCTACAAAGAAGAGGAATCCTTTCATGAATATCTTGTCCGAATTCATGATCAGTTCTCAGTGATAAAAAAAAATCCAATATAATAGGACGCACTAAAAAAAACTCTGAGTAACTGTCTCTTCAAGTGTCTCGCCAATAGGTTCAAAAATGCCCTAGATACTGAGCTTAAGAAGCAGATTGTTAACTGCACCCTTCAATCAGTGTTCATTAAATGATCCCTAAGTCTTTTCTTAAATACCAAAAGTGAGTTTGCTTTCTTAACCATTTCTGGTAGATTGTTGTATATACGCAGAGCATCATTCGTGGCATCGTTCTTTAGGCGATCAGTTCTGGCAAAAGGTATTACGAATTAATCTGCATTCCTCGCATTATATGGGTTGATCTGTGATACCTTTATCGCGAATTATGCCGCAACTTGGAACCTTGGGTGCAGGTGATTTATGAAGTCCAAGGAGCACGCAAACTCATTGAACTCTGTTCAATGAGGGGGTCGTGAATATGGATCACTGCTCCGAATCAAAACACAACGAATGCTCAACGACAACTAAATAATCTTTATTTCTAATATTTAATAATGACTCGATATTTTCAAAAGTGCATTGCCAATTCCTTGTGAATCTATCCATGCACATCCAATGTTATGGAAAAAGACTAGATAAGGTAAGATGCATCGACACAGGTGACGAGCAAGTGGTGCAATCTGCATCTTTAACGTGTCCATACTTTTTGCAATCAAAACGATTTCTAAATGAAGGTAAGAATGATAATCTACATATGTAAACATTTTTAAAATTTCTATCGTTTGTAAAAACTCTTGAGCTGAACCGTTGCCTTCTTACTCAGGCCCGAAACCGGAAACAATACGTCACGTCGCGAACTAACCTCTTCGAGTAGCCTCATCAGTGCCATCTAGTGCTGTTTAAATCAAACAAATTTTCTAAAAAAATTTGACAGTACATATGACTGTAGTTTGAAATTTTATCAGTGCTATGTCAACGATTTTAAATATGAGGCGTCGAGGACATTAGCGTGCAAATATATGTGTTTCGTTCTCGTTTGTATCATTTCGGCTAAATTTCATCTGACTAATGTCATATTTTACTATCTTAAAAGGCTACTTTCGGTCTACTGAGATGCTGCTTTCAAGTTTTCTGGACAGCTGCTTGTGAAAATTCAGGGCTACTGAGCAGCTGTTTCCGGTACGGGAAGTGACATCAGGTACGTTAATTGATTTCCTTATGGGCCTGAGTAAGAAGGCAACGGCTAAACCTCCTCCCAGGCGTTGAATGTACAGCATTCAACCGTTGAAGTTATTAGTAAAGGGTTGTTTGGTGATGCGTGTTTCGGACCCTGCTTCAACATTGCCACATGAGATGTTGTATCAGACTCGAGATCATGGGCTGATGAAGATGCTTGCTTTTTTTTTCTTTGTACGAGGTGCAATTTCCAAAGTAAGTTAGTTATGATGATAATTATGAGAGATATACTGGTGCAGCCCAGTGAATAATGATGAACGTTGTGACCATGTAACATTTCCGGGATCTGTAGTTTACTTTTCTGAAGCTGGTTTTTCAACTTTTCGAGCTCGTAAGGGTGTGGTGTGTGAACTCTACTATGAACATAATTACGACTGCTTGCTGCGCTGAACTCTACTATGAGCATAATTACGACTGCTTGCTGCGCTTCTATGCCCCGTCGAAGACCCCGTCACGGCAAGCCCCCAGTGTACTGGTGGTCTACGGAAATCGCTGAAAAGCGGAGGGAGTGTCAGAAGCTTCGGCGTGAGGCTCAACGGGCGCGGAACCGTGACGAGGCATGCAACCAGGTGGCAGCATATAAGTCGGCCAGGAAATGCCTTCGCAAACTGATCAACAGTAGCAAGGCTCGCTGCTGGCAAGACCTAGTGAACAATGTGAATAAGGATCCGTGGGGCCTTGGCTACAAGCTGGTCATGGGGAAACTTGGTGCCCTACGGAAGCCTTGTATACATGACGCGGAAAAGATGGACGCGATGGTGCGGGGACTCTTCCCCACCCATCCCGTCCATGTTGACGCTGTCCATGGTGAAACAGCAGTAGAGTGCCCACTCTTCACACAGCTGGAACTGGAGGAGGCAGTCCTCTCCTTGAAAGCGAGGAAGGCTCCAGGTCCAGATGGTGTTCCAGCTGAGGTTTTGCAGCTCGTCTATCACCATTGTCCTGACTTGCTGCTCAGCACATTCAACGCTTGCCTACGGGACGGGGTTTTCCCGGTACGATGGAAGGTGGCGAGGCTCGTGCTGATCAGCAAGGGGAAAGGAAATCCCGAATCGCCGTCTGCATACCGCCCATTATTCATGCTAGACACGGCTGGGAAAGTGCTAGAGAAACTCATCAAGGGAAGACTCACTGACGCGATCCGTGCTGCTGGGGGCCTATCTCCTCGGCAGTACGGCTTCAGAGCAGGGCGTTCTACCATTGATGCGATTGCAGGGGTGGTGAACGCGGTCCAAAAGGCAGAGGCATATAGTCCAACCAAGCGACGGATTGTCCTGTTGGTGACACTCGACGTCAGGAATGCCTTCAACTCCGCTAGATGGGTGGATATTCTAGACACGCTGGAAAACTCTATTCAAGTTCCAGAATATCTAATGCGGCTTTTGAGAAACTACCTAAAGGACCGAAGCCTGCTCTACGACACGACACAGGGCCAACGAAGGATGGAAATCACATCGGGTGTTGCCCAGGGATCTATCCTTGGTCCGGACCTGTGGAACGTGTCTTACGATGGGCTACTGAGACTTGAGATGCCAGATGAGTCGCGCTTGGTCGGCTATGCGGATGATGTTGCGGCTCTGGTCGCTGGGCGCACCGTTGAACAAGCGCAACTTAGGCTAGGTATGCTAATGCGCCGAGTGAGAGACTGGATGAGCTGCTAACAACGCCTTTGAATAGTGAAACGTACAACAGCGAAAAAGAATACATCCTAAGTACGGCGAAAATAAATGGATACGACAAAGAATGTATTGAAGCTATAATAAAAACGAAAACGCAAAAGCAGTCAAAGAATAATCTTACGACCTTACATCCGTCAGTTGAAACAACTAAGAGGATAGCAGTTATATGCTCAGCACACTCGCGAAATATTAGCAAGATACTCAAGAGGTACAAAATTGAAATGGTATCTTCGAGGCGTAATCTCACAACAATGGCACAGCTGGGATCTGGTAAGGATCCAAAAACGATGGACGCAATGAGCGGGATATACAAAGCTACATGTGGAAGCTGCTCCAAAATATACGTTGGACAAACCAAGCGAACCATACCAGTAAGGTATAACGAACATTTCAGAGAAGCGATAGTTGCAAAAAAATGCCCGAATACGCAGGTCAGGTCAGCGATAGCAAAGCATATCGTGGAAAAAAACCATCCCATGGATATCAGCAATGTATGTGTAATAAAAAACATAAGTAACCCAAGGAAATTAGACGCTATTGAATCAATGGAGATAACCCGAGTACCTGCGCACCTACGGCTGAATGAAGACGAAGGAAATTGCAATTCTAGCCGGCTAAAACTAATTATAGGAGACGAATAGGAATTAAGTAATATGCAAGTAATAAAGCAATAAAACTGTAGAGATAAGATTATGGTAAAAGTAAAAAGTATAAATTTCAGGAATCTAGAATAAGATCAATTGTACTGAAGAAGTCGTCAAATAGGCGTCGAAAGTAGCTATTCTACGGAATAAAGTTCTTTTAATATAATCCAATGTATAAAGGAAATAAATTTGTATCTTTTTTGTGTTAATTAGTAAACATTGTGTAATGATTTTAATGTCTAAGTCCGAACGAGGAACCGACCTCTCATCGGTTCTAGACGTTAAGTCTGAGTAGTGCCAACGGATGGTACCAACCGGTCAACCAATCCGTGCACCGTAATCCATTTTCGCGGTGACTGCTTGTCGGCCAGCTATATCGGAGAGGATTTCGGTCGCGGGTCTCCAAATGGATTACGCTCATCTACAATCTTTAGCCACCAATACATGCCCGTTTTCAAACGCATCACAAAACAAAACCATACGGAGAGGAAACCTACTTGACGTTACTCCGTATTTCTACATTCAACCAGTCAAAGAACAAAAATCTAATCTTTACTTCGCGTTCCCGATTTTTACCGACACGGTACCGAAAAATATACTACGTTAACGTACATCCGAAAAAAACTACGCTAAAGGAAAACCAAAATCAACTAAGGTACCGCGTACCGCGCGTGACGCAAAACCGACCTCAGCGGATTTTCTCAAACCCTACCCTCGTGACGGCATACTTACCATGCACTCTATTCCCCGCTGAAATGAAGGAACCACTGGAAAGGAAATTCGTTGATACTGTTTAGCAATTCATGTTATTTACTCCAAGAAATGTACTTTACGATACAGGCTTCTACAAATGAATAGATATGTAAAGAACGTATAAAGGTATCTCAAATTAATTTATATGACTTAACAATATTTTTGCTTGCTTAGATCAAGGTAAAGTAGATGCAAATTTGTTAATCAGAAATTAATCGTAATTTAAACATTTAATGCATTAAGCCCAACTTTGGGTGTATTAACGATCAACAAGTTTTTGCTCTCGTCACTATTACGAGAAAGCTAATAATTTATTTTCTCGTACTCCATAGATGTCAGTATATTCTTAAATAAACGAGTACATTATAGATTATTCTATAGATTATTTCTGTATTACAAGCTTATAGTATATTTTGGCACATATAAAAGCCGGGTACCTATGCAAGTAGGTAGAAACGAATTATCCGCACGCTAGCCGATTTTGGGGTTTTTATACTGTATATGCATGCATGCAATTTAAAACTTATAACATTATGTAGCCCCCTAATAACAATAGATAAAGCACAAAGTGGAAATGTTTTCTGATATACCGGTTCTACAATAGGTGCAAAAATGTTTACATTTATCGCTTTGATTCCGGACACTCGATTTAGGAAATTATTTCTCATTTTTATTTGTATTATTTTATATGATTATTTGTATTATTTTATACGATTATTTGTATTATTTTATATTATTATTTGTATTATTTTATTGGGTCTATAACTTAATTCGTGCGGGTTTTTTCAAAGTTCCAGTTCTTCATCTTCGAACTTTTTTGGCTGCACAGGACATTCATCGTCTTCCAAGCTAAAATCACCACTTTTAAATCGTGCAAACCACTTTTGGCGGGTCCGCTCAGCTAGAGCATGTTCAACATAATCTTCCACCAAAATACGATGACTTTCGGCAGCAGTTTTCTTCATATTAAAGTAATGAAGAAGAATTCCCCGCAAAATCACTTTTTCAGGAACAAAGTTCGACATATTTGAGTGAAAAAAAATTATTGTTGTTAACGCTTCAAATGAATGGCATGCACTGCAAAGACGCACAATGACAGTAGCTTTCCAACGCAGGTTCGGAATATTGGATCGATGTAATATTATACAAGTTATGCCATCTCTTAGTAAATATTTGTTATTTGTATTATTTTATATTATTATTTGTATTATTTTATATTATTATTTGGGTTACGGGTTATTTATTAACATGGTTATTTTTAAGATCTTATATCATTACCGTTTTTCTTGATAGTATATTCCCGGGCTTAAATTTAGTTTTGGGTTTCTTTTTTTCTTAACATGTCTTCCAACGTTCTTTAGAGTGTGTAACAATGTGAAGATGCAGATTTACTTGAGCGGCAAGTGTCATTTAAAGAAACAAGGATCTGATGCCGATTTCCGTTTCTTGATTAAATAACTCAACTAAGTCGAATTAGAGGTAAATTTAAGAGATGTTATTGACCTTTCAGGTTGCAGTGCATCGTGTGTAGTAACTGAAGAGGTCAGGAGTGTGAAAAGCGATTTATAAATGACCATCTTGATTGCCTCTATTCTGAATGCAAAGATATGGTATCACAAGAGAAACGAAAAGATCTACGGAATATGTATGTCCTCCTGAAACCCATACCAGATCGATTGCAGGATATGCTCAAACAAATGTTCCTCGATCATATCAAAAATGAGGGCATTGAAACAATATTTACGCTGAAAGGTGAAAATATTCACATTCAATTTGTCGAGAATATGTGAAGGTGCATCAAAAATATCAAAATTTAATAGCTGATGTTTTTGAGAATGACTCGCTATTTTTAAGTGCATTGGACACAGCATGCGCGAGTGTAGCAAATATATGATTGCAACTGACGAGCGCCGGAGTGTGCGCGCGGCGGCAAAACACCATCGAAAGGTCATTTTATTGAATTGTTGTGCTGTGAAATGCTTAAAATTTGGCGTGAATTCGTGTATTTTGCATGATTAATTTCATCCGGCAAGTTCAATTTAATGCAGGGAGTGTACGGGATGTTAGACGAAGGGAAAGAAGAAAGGTGCATTTGAATTTGCCATGGCGTGAGGAAGATTGACTCTTCCGTCGCGACTGAAAGAAAAGATTGCATGGAGTTAAGTGGAGTGTGCCGGGGCAATGAGACTGGCGCGGTGTGTTAAACACAAATGTACATTATTCAGTGAAGAAATGAAAATTGTCTCAGGGAATTGATTAGAAATCTGATTTCTAGCGTGATAGTCGAGTTCCAAATATTTTTAAGTGTGAGAGGAATGTTGGCTAGTCCCAAACAAAGTGTGTGAACGAGCGAGAGAACGGCTTGCAGAGTGTGTTGGTTCGAGGGTTTGCCGTTGTTGGGGCGATGGGGGGAACTTGCTCGCGCCGGGGAGTCGGGTCACAATCGTCAACCAGTGCGGACGGCGCGAGGAAAAAAAGGCAAAATTATCGCGTGTACCGACTACGAGTGCGCGAAGTTCTCTTGATTCACACAAGAGTTAGTGGATATGTGAATAAACGCACGCAGAAGAAAAATCGAAGTGCGAATTTTATCGCGAGGTGCTTACACACGCTTGTGCTCCAATTCGATTTAGTTTCTTACGGTTTCGCAGCAGAGTGCGGACGATTAGAAAATAACGGCAGGCAAGCGCTGTTGCCGAGTTTCTCGTCAAACGAGTTCTATGTGTCAGTGAGTGCACACTTAGTGTATGAGTGTTAGCTCAAAATCCGAAACGGGGACGGCGATCGAGACGACGGGAAAAAAAGACGCGAAGGGAGAGAACGAGCAGTTGTTTGTGAATGTTGAAAAGCTAGTCGCCGCGCTATATTTAATTATATGTATTTCGTGATTTCGTAAATAATTTGTCACCAAGTGACGAAGATTGAAATGATGAAAGCGTGTTTTAAAAGGGATAAACATCACCTTATTGTGGATACCTATTAGTTCTACCATCAGGAAAACTTTCATAATTGGAACGTTGTTGGGGTCGTGCTCATTCTTTGGAAAGTTGCTTGATTGCGGGAGGATTAACCGTTTTTCGAATTATTTTCTTTATCAATGGTAGCAATTGTGTAACGGGATTAAGAAGGCATTGACGACGCAGCAGTGCATGTAAATGATACGGCTTTTTTCTTAAAACCCCGGAAAACGGTACATCCTGCTGGTGACGTTTGAGTGGTCACTAAGGTGCGGACGAAAGAGACGAAATTTCTCAGTCTTGATGTAGAATACCTCACATCGTCGAAAGCGCGTGACGCTCTTAAGAAGTCTCGTTTTGCTGAAGGAGATAATTGCTAATCCCATCCCGAGAGAGTGCAATAGATTAGTTGGATTTTATGTTAGACTATAAATCTCTTCATCGAGCAAAGAAAGTTCCGGTTTATTGAGAAGAGCTTAAAGTGATGTTGAAGGAAATCTCGTTTTCAAACTCTTGCATTTTGGATACTGTCCGTCAGCCGACTTAAAAGTGGGAGTTCCAACTGAAATGCTAAACAGGAATTGATCGATTCAAGTTGTCCTTTGTGCTCTCCTGGCGCCCGGAAACAGTTCAATTTATTGCAACGTGATTGTGAACTCAACGAATAAGTGATAAAAATAGCACAAAGGCGTATCAAAGTGTTCGCAGAGAGAGTTGGCATGCTGAAGAGAGCTTAAAAATTTGGTAACTGTGTTCCCGGAATCGATCTACGCATTAATAGACGTTCCCCTTGAGCTGCTGCAGGAAATTAAAAGTTTATAGCTACAATTTTCTGATTTCACGTACCCAGTACATCCTCGCAACAACTGACCTTTCCGAAGAAAAAAACAAAACACTCAAAAACGATGACTTCCCGGAAATGCTATTTTTAAAGCCAAACTGATTTGTTTACGTTGGCCTTGAAGATCCTGAGGATTACGAAAGTGCCATCGCAGGCGCTTTACGATCGCACAAGACGATCCCGAACGCACATTGGCTGCCTCGAACATTTCGTAAGGAGCGTGGCAAACGCAAAAGGACAAGAACTTCGAAGGTCACTGCAAAAGGATTAGCGAGAAGACTTGAAGGATTCCGGAACCTTGCGGGAGTACGTGAACATTCCTTGGAATCAGATTCCCTGAACGAAAGTCAAATGCCAGCTTTTAGTGATTCAGTGGTGACTCCTGAGGAGGCGATAAGCATTCTATACAAGTTATACAATGTCATATCTGTTTATTTTGCGGGACAAAACAAGTTCACTAAGTTCTTGACCAATTGTTAATATATTAAACTTTTAATGGCTCAAACGCAACCCTACCTAAAATTAAATTAAAATTATTATTCGAAACTAAAATATTGCACACTAGTAGTTAAAACAAGGCATGTGTATTTAAATCATTTTTATAAAGTGCAAACACTTCAAATGACGATTCAACATAAACTTAATCTAAGACTATTTGGAACTATAAAATAAAATTATCTGGAGGTGCGAAGAACAAATATCTGTTATCTGCGCGCGTGATAGAATTTAAAATAAGAGAATGTGTTTACGAACTTATTGGTGAGTCGAAACAGGCAACAATTGAAATTTGCGGGGAATACTCTGGTGATGTGAACTTTTTTATTAATTATTACCAGTCGCCGTGCACCTAGAGCTGACCAAAACTTTCTCAATGCAATCACGGTGTTGATAGTGCAAGGATAAATACGGGTACCCAACGCCATTTGAATTGAGGACAAGCCGCAATTACTCCACGGTCTGCCGTGATTACAGCGATTGATAACTACTCGTACACATACAATACCCAAGCCCCATTTCGATGACGATTTCAATCCGTCCGAAGAACCAGCACTGGAGCAGTACTAGTTAGCGGATGCCGCGGTTGGTTCGTTTTCAAGGCTTCGGCAACCCCCCCCCCCGCTCTACTGATCATTGTCTGGGACGAGCTGGTTAACGGAAACACGTTCGCCATTCCTGACATTCAAAGCGCATCGGATCGACAGTTCCTCGTGTTGCAGCGTATTCAACTGGCCCCACAATCATCGAAATGATTTTGTGTTCTGCACCCACCGCTAGCGAGTGAATTATATTCTCCTGTGTCAGGAACTGTGGTAGAGAAGAACACATCAGTTGAGGATACCCCAGGGTCAAGAAATACATCGTGCTATGAAAAGGCTGGTTATTCAAAGTGAAGCTCAGCGAAACTTCAGAAATTGATAACCTTATGGATGAGAAGAATTACGAACAATTCTTGAAAACGGATTCACACTAGCGCCCGTTTCAAGTGATTTGATTACTAAATTTTGAATGGCATTCGGCCAAAGAACTTTTATAGTGATAGGTGAATTATTCGGCCTTAGACCATTATCGAAGTACATTGTAGCGTTTAAGTTAACCAAAAACGAAGATTTACAGGACGTATCCAGCACCCATCGAGCGCTCGACGGAACATGCGGTGAGTCCTTTTGATTTAATTTATTTATTAATATTTTTCGTATATAATTATTCAAATTATATCAATTATTTATTTAAATTTCATTTTATTATACTTAATGAATAAACACACTCCCTCAGGTTCGGAGTTCCTTTCGGTTGAAAAAGAAAATGTCATAAACGTACAAAACCTAATAAAAAGTGCACATTAGAACTTTTGAATATATTTGAGTTGAAATAGATAAAGGAAGTATTAAAAAGCTCGCTCCATGTTAACATATAGCCACGACTTAAATGTACCGAGAAGATCGTTTGCTTAATTAAAGTATATCCGATATACGAGTATCTTATCAGCAATAATTTATTTATTACTCTCAATCTTTCTATCTTTGTTAAATTTGGTTTGTCGTGGAGAAGCTTATATTAATTATGATAAACAAAGGGAAAGAAAAATAAAAATGAAGAATTAAAAGAGAAAATTGGTCTTTTCCCTTCCGGTTTTTCTGACCGAGTATAGGACCCGGTACGGTGGCAGGCTTCCACCTCAAAATATGAGCCAGTCACCGGGTACAATTTAATCCTTTTTATTTCAGGTGACTTTATGGGTTGAGTGGCCCAAGCCAAGTGCCTTTTTATGGCATAAAGTTATGCAATTCAATTGTATAATTCTATGACATAAATTGGTCACCGGGGTACTCCCCTTCTGATGGGAAAGTTCATATAATTCAAGTTGTATGAGTTTTCCACTCAGAAGAGGAATACCTGGCCACTTAAACGATTTAACATTGGATTTATTCCGGTTGGGTGGGCATGAAGGGGCTCCACCACCACCCGGTTGCCCCTCTTTCATTTGTGGGCCCTGAAGGTATTTGGGTAAAGACGAGGTCACCCCCAAATTAGTCTTTCTTGTCAGGTTGCACTTGTTCTCGCAACAAGTCGTAATTCCTTCGTGGAGGTTATCTACAGATTTGCGACTTCGGTCGTCCTCTCGAACTCTGCAAGCAATTCGTGAATGCGAAATGTTTTGTAGTGAGTCCTCGTGCCGGGGAAACGAACCCGCCCCACGACACCGCAATGCTAGCCTGCCAGCGCATTCACGCGTCTCCGGACGAGGGCATTCTCGGCAGGAACCAACACCTTCCTCTGCCGAGGCAGCAGAACATCGCTGCGGTCCTTCACGGACTTTATGAAAACTCTTTATTCACTACACATGCTATTAATTCTAATTAATAAATAATGATATAACTTAAAGAGCGACTTTCGGTATATTCTCTTTGTTTCAAACTACTTTCCGCTTATGACTTTGTGAAATATATAATAGTTATAAAATTTATGTTTTATAATTTTCTTCTCTTCTCCTATACTTTATCAAGTATTATTTTACAATTGGTCTTTGATCGATGTACCGTTAGTAAGAGTATAAGTCTTGGAATTATTTTAAAAGATCTAGAAACTTAGAGTACCAGAACCATTTGATAATTTTGAGATTGTTGAAGATTTCATATGAACGACGTGACGAGTCTGCTTCAATATAAATTTCTGAACAGATCACAGTTACATGTAATATGCTTCTTCAATTTGTTAAATCTTATTCATAAAGTAGTGACTTTTGGTACATATATTACGTATTAGATGTACATTTCAAATCATTTTCAACACAAGCGATTTCACTTATTCACTGATTTATGATTATTGTTATATTCGGAATTATTTATAAAGAATTATACTGTTTGCTATACTGTACTAGCATGCTCAATGCGACCATCATAACACAGGTTTGTATAAATTTTACTTACAACGTCATTGTAAAATATTTTAAATTTAAATACTAGTTTTTTGATTATTACCTATTATTTTCTAGTTAAATAATGGCTCATCCTTAATTTTTTATTCATAAAACATTGGAAAATACTTGTACATCCTGATTCTGTGTAGAATTCAGTCCATCGTCAATTGAAACGTGGTTCATTGGCGAAGAGTTCGACACATTAACAACATTCGGATGTTGTTGAGAGTGGTCATTATTATTTGCTGGGGATATATCAGTTTGTGCTGATGGAAGTGAATAAATTTGTAACTGATGGTGCGTTAGAGAATAATACGATACACTATGCGGTAATGTTCCTACATTCAATGCAGGTTGTTGGGGAACGTTACTAGTAGTTCGAATATTACGCAAGGAATCTTAAACTTCCATTCGAAATTGTATCTTCTGTTGCTCATCTAATTTACGTACCATAGGAAGTAATGAATAAAAAAAAGGCTTCATCATCATGTGAACAGTTGGATTTTCGCCTGCCATCATAATACTACGTTGAGTAATCTCAAGTCTTCAACGCGTGAATGATTTAATTCAACAATCGCAGGCAAGTTGATATATAAACAAAATGTTACATGTATAAGCTGGTAAAGAAGTTAGCACAGCAAGTATTGTCAAGTCAAATACTCACTGCCTTTGAAAACGATGTGTTCCTTTGTGCCAACATGTTAGGTGAACCAACTGTCTTCTGATCCTTGTCTTCGCTGTCGTCACCACTGTCGACCACTTTTAGCTCCAAATTTTCGTAGGACGTGTGGAATGGGACGTCATTAGTCCTAATAGATTGGGAATGCAACGCGATATGCTCCTTAAGGATGCCCTCATCGGGAACGGAGAAGTCACAGTGCATACACGTCGTTGGATATTTCGTGTTCGATACACAAATATGATCTTCTAGATGTTGCTTCAACTCAGCTGACCTTCTGGACGTCTCGTGATGCTCTTATAAAGACATGAATTTAATAACCTAAATCCGCTCGTGTTCCAAATACATTATCCACATACTTGCTGCACCAACACTCAATTTCTGAGATTGTCTTCCACAATCTACCTTAATTCACGGCCGTATAATCCTGAACGATTTAAGGGAAGGGAACTTCACGCTACAACGACCGGTCCTTTCCGGTTCGTGCCATCTACGACCGCTACTCCTAGACTCTCTACTGCCATGTGGCTGTCACTTCACCTTGATATCCCACGACAAAATTGACGTGGGATGTGCGCTCGTCACAACCAACGTGAAATGACAAGCCACCTAGCAGCAGGGTGTGTTAGTAGTGGTCGCCAGCGGCGTCGCATGATTCATTACAATTGGAAAATAATCGACGTATAAATTATATAAGATAATCAGGATTAAGAAAAGAAAATACTATGACGACCAATTGAGAGGTATAGGTGTAAGTCTAGCGAGCAACAACAAGCATACAAAACAGTGAAAAGCCTGAAACGTGGTTATTAGCCCAAAACCACGCTCTGTTGTGATGATATCGACAATATCATCGCTGATAAAACCAAGATTAAGAAAAGATGGGCATCATATTTCCAGAACCTCTTGATCCTCCGCAAAGCTCCACAAGATCGGAGCGTGGAGAACTGTCTGTGGAGAAATTCCATTGGCCCCGCCAACTCTGGATGAAGTTTGTTTCATCATCAAAGCCCAAAAGAATAATAAAGCACCGGGCATCGATGAGATTCCAGTGGAGCTTATCAAATATGGTGGCAGTGTGTTCATAAAGCTATTCACAAAGTCATCCAGTATATTTGGCAACAAGAACATTTGCCGAACCGGTGGAGCCAATCAATTATACTCCCTATCCACAAAAAAGGTGACAAGCTACAGTGCGAAAATTATAGAGGTATATCACTACTTTGTACGGCGTACAAAATATTTCCAAAGGTCTTAGAAAATAAAATCGGATCATACGCCAACAGTATTATTGGGAAATATCAAGGTAGTTTTAGAGCAGGTAGATCGACAATAAACCAATTGTTCACAGTAAAGCAGGTACTTGAAAAATGCTGTGAGTTCAAAATAGACGTAGACCAAATTTTCGTTGACTTTAAGCAAGCATACGACAGTATTGATCGTAACTTACTGTATCAAATAATGCTTTGCTTTGGCATCCCAGTCAAGTGCGTCCGTCTTACCAAAATGACAATGACGTCAACGACCTTCCAAGTCCGCATCAATAACCAACTCACCGATGCCTTTGACACAAATATCGGACTAAAACAGGGAGATGGGCTGACCCCATTGGTATTCAATTTGGTTCTGGAGTACGTCATACGGAAGCTACCTATAGATACGCGAGGTACATTACTATACAAGTTGAGCCAAGACTTTCCGTTCGAGTTTATTGTCATTTAGCGTTAATAAACTGTTGCTAATAATGTGAATTAGTGTGGTCATTCTTCTTCGTGTATCAACCCAAGCGATGACAGTTTGAAACACATATCCTGCGGAAATCGAGTGAATATTGCAATGTTTTTGCAATTTTGACACCAGTGAATCGATATATGCAAATTTTACTTCAAACCGTAGGGAATACAGGTTCCTGTTCGTGGCATTGTGTGACATTAGAATACCTCTACCGTCACGTACCGTTGTGTTCTAAGTCAAATGATAAAAGATAGATGAGGGGAAAGAAGAAGGATATCCGGTGCATCAACTAAGTGTAACGATGGAATAGGAAATTCACTGTGAATTTTTTTCGCCGGTTTAATTCGCTACAAACGTTCCCTTTTATATCCAAACAAAGTATCAGTGGTCGGTAGAGAATTTGAAATTTTGTGCGAATCTTCAGTTGTGGATTTTACCATAAAAAATATCGAAAAAGCATTTGATAGCGTGCTTAATTTGTCTGCCTAGAATTATTTTTGGACCCCTTATATCAACTGACCATACATAACTCCATAACAAAAGAGTGGAGATAAGTTTGCTTACCAGTTCGCGGCACAACGTAACTTTTGAGTGTGTTTATTTTTCACGTATGTTCGATCCACTCCCTGGATGCCCACTCTTACTTGTGGGCCGTGATCGTCTTCAGCAAGGACGAAATTGTCTCGAGTATCACGTGTGGCTAATTGGTTATTCGACGTAGCGTTTTTTTCTTTATGATCCGTTTTGCCAGGTTTCTTCGGCCATTGGCACCTATATCACCAGCCGATTGGCGAAAATATTTGGTAGTGGGCCCTTATGCTGTGGGAAAAGATCCCGCCCAACGACACCGCAAAGCTAGCTTGCTAGCGCACTTACGCGTTCCCAGATAAGACCATTTCCGCTCGCTGAGCCAGCAGAACACCGCTGCAGTCCTTAATGGACCTCTTAACATCTACATATATAATCACTACAAAACTAAAGAAACATTCAGTTATGATACGTACTGGTTTAAAATCAGAACGTATCGCAACTGGGCGGATGAACAAAGGGCCAAAGTGTGGTACTGATCATATCACCTTCCCGAGTGCCGATACATTCGACAAGATAAGATACTCTTACTATTTCTAAGCAAAAGCCCAAAAGGGGCTATAGTGGTAGAGGAAAAGAAACAACATCAATCGAAACTTGAGGGAATTAAATAAAAAATCATAGTTGAACGCGATGAAAGAGAAAAGGAGAGAAACGATCATATAGTGATGATGCGGGAATTAGAAAAATTGTAGGCTGACGAATACCATTTGCAAAAATATCTGGATATGAAATTGAATGATTTAAAAAAAAAAAATTCTACCACGTACTACGCTGAGTTGTATTAGGCTAAAGAACAATTGAAAAGTTTTGCTGGTAAAAAAGTCACTTCCATTCCAGATAATTTCAAGATTCTTAACAGTTGCACAATGAAATGCATCATTAGCAGTAGCAACACCTAACAAGGATCCAACATAAAATCAAAGCACACAATCGTAGCATTGAAGAAAAGGAATTAGAATTAAAGGTACAAGCGGATTGTATTGTTCAACCTATAAAAGCTAAACTAAGCAAGTGGAAAGATGGTCTTGAGGCATGCGAAAATGATTACAGAGCCAAGCTGAATAATTTTAAAATATCGTTTGAAATATTAGTTCCTCAACAACGATCTACAGACGCTTGTAGTAAAAGGCTTTTACTAACGAGAGGTTGTGGAAAGCATAGCCACAAGTGTTTGCCCAACGTGGACTATTACTACGACAGCCAATCCCCTTTCCCGAAGGCCCAGAATATCAGCGAGTCAATGATTGTAGTTTGCAAGTCAGCGGCTTGAATAATTTCCGAGGCCGTGTTGAATTATTTGTTGCATTCCTGAAAGAAAATGGAAACATCTGGACGACTTCCTTCAGGTCGTAGATAAGTGGAAGATCTACATCAACGCAAAGTCCAAAATGAAAAAAGTATGTAATGAAAAAAAATTATTATATTTAATTATTTGTGCGTTCATAATCGGTTATACATGAACTATTATTACATTTAATTATTTGTGCATTCATAATCTGTTGTCCATGAATTCCACATTCAGTTGAAGCTTGAATTATTAAGTTGCGACTTCTTTTTGGATTAGCTCAATACTCAATCTGATTCCATTATCCATGGAAAATATGAGCTGCGAACAGTTGGGTTGTGGTTGAATAGAATACACAATTTTATATTCGATGTAAAGTTCTCAACGCTCAAAATGTTTGCAACTAGTATTTACCTTAACTTGGATCATTTGCAGTATTTGATGTGATGTAAAATATGAGAGCTTTGCCCATGGAACAGGCTAAATTTGTATCTAACCAACGTTGCTAGCTATTTTGAGTAGAGTGGTTTTTGTATTGTGTTCGGGTTAAAAATATAGAAGTATGATCAAAAATATCTGGTCTGGTCTGGTACAAAAAAGACGGTAAATATATGACGGGATAGTGAATGCACTAATTTTATTAGTAATAAGTTGGTTGTTGCGAAAACGTTCCAATATTTGAAAAAAAATAAATTGCTTGAAGTTAAATAACCGGTCTTCTCTTTTCCCTCGAACGGGTATGAAATCCGCAACGTTAGCGGACTCCTCCATAAAAATGAGCTAGCTATCGGGCAAAGCTCCCTCTCTTATTGTTGTTTCAGGGGCTCTCGCCTGGAATGGTTGGCCTTCCACTTCCCACATGACCAAGTCATCATTTTTATCTTTGATCTTTTTGGGAAGGGTTCTAGGGGGCACCATGACTTCCCGGATGCCCCGCTCTTTTTGGGCTGTAAGTATGCGCGTCGGATTGTTGTCCAACCTTGCGCGTGGGTAATTTAGAGAGGTCTTCGCGTCTCCTTAATGTAATGTCCTTCGGTTGGTTACCTAGGCCTTCGACATCTGTCGAATGTGTCCCATTGCCACGTCACAAAAAAATCGTATGCCTGATTTTTTTTGTAGTGGGTCCTTGCACTGGTGGAAAGAACCCGCGCTACGAAACCACAATGTTAGGTGCCAGCACGCTTATGCGTCGCCAGGTAAAGCCAGTTCATTTGAGCATCAATAATTTGCTTACTGAGGGACCAATCCATCGCTGCAGCCCTAAACAGCCATTTCGAAATGCAAGAAGAGCATTAGCTTCTCATCTAGACGCTGTGTTGAATTCAAATACGTCAACAATACCATCAATATTGGCAACTCTCGGGGAAGGGTGTCATACATTGCATTATGTGAATGAATTAGCTCGAAAAGATGTTGAAATTGCTGCTTTGCGTAAAAACAAACATTTCACAGAAACAACTTTGCGACAAGTATTATAAGATAAAGTATGAGCGGCAGATTACAAGATAAACAATAGAGTAATGATTTGGGGTAAGAAGTTGATACGCTTGAGCGGTGCAAAATAGAAGAGGCGGCTAGTATCGAAATGGTATGGTAATGTTGGGCTCGAAAAATGCCCAAGCTATCGAAGATATGGTCTCATATGCGCAAGAAACTCCACACGAGAAGATTCTTTATAACTTAGCCATTGGCATCTCTTTCACCATGCACTCTCGTCTCGAAGAAAAATCCACAAGAGTAATTACAAGACTCAGCTGACTGTCTTTTGGGGAGATGACGTGCGAGTTGCTCAAAAGCCGGCTGGCAGAGACTGGTGCGAGCAGTTTTGGTTGCTGGGTGGTTGTCGGGGTGTTGTGATTTAGTTATTGGCGGCGGCGGTGATTCATGCCGTGGAAGCAGAAAGGGCAAGAAAAATGGCATTGGATTCTCCATTACATTTTTTTTGCATTCATCGTGACCTGTGAACTTGTTAAAATAAATAACGACGCGAAAAGATTTGATTTTCTGCATTCTTGTCGGTTCCGTTTTGTTCTGCAATTACTTAATCGAGTTACATGTGAAGTAAAAGAGTCCAATCCACGTTTCAAATTTTGAAAAGGGACTCAGCAGCTACTACTTTGTGACGACCAACGTAAAATTTGTGTGATTTAATCGGCAGTTTGCTAGATTTGCTGATTTTAATTTCGGATTTGTTCGTTGGCCGTGGCGGATGGGAGTGGGGGAATTTTTGAAGGAAAGAAAGTCGTTTTGTGTGTCGGGTCCAGTACACTTAGTATTAATTTCGATGCAAATCGTTGAAATCAAATATCATAGAGTTGTCCATATTCTTCCACTTTGAGACTACACCTCTATATTGGAAGAAAAGAACCTTTTCGTAGCCAATCCAATTTTCTAATTCTCATTCTCAGTAAGTGCTAGAGAAGTGTATTATGATAAAAACCGTTTCGAAATGAGAAAAATTAACCCAATTACGCAGTGATATTTCCATTTGGAGGCAATGTGATGGAAATAACAGGATTCGGCGATAGTAATGGAAAAACTTTTTCTCCAAAAATACCATGCATATTAGTTCGTGATTGTAAATATCGTTAGTGATTCGTTTTATTGTGACAAATGATTCCATAAAATTTTACCTTCACGAAGTCCGCAATTTCCCGAAATGATATCAAAACCGACCTCTCATTGGTTAAAGACGTGAGGTCTTGAGGCGCATCAATGAACTGTGCCTCTTAAGGCCTACATATTCGTATGTTCGCAGTATACTCCAAGGTGGCTGCTTGTCAGCAAGCTAGTTCGTAGAGGAATTTCGGCCGTGGCCGTGGGTCTTCACGCGATTCAAACGATTCAAATTACCTGTTTATAACGAGCTCAAAAAAATTTCCAAAGAAAAATTTCGTCAGTATCTTATTGAGGCCCCTGCGAGGTGTAGTGACTTTTCTTC
Organism: Odontomyia ornata; assembly: GCA_963969285.1. Taxonomy (NCBI): domain Eukaryota; kingdom Metazoa; phylum Arthropoda; class Insecta; order Diptera; family Stratiomyidae; genus Odontomyia; species Odontomyia ornata. The sequence goes on along the minus strand of OZ017741.1, from coordinate 140,298,783 downwards.
CTCGTTCTGGTGCGGTTGCAACTATATTTCAAATAAAAGTGGAAATTTTGATCTCGACACTTACATATTTGTTAGTGTACCAATTCAAAAAACGTAGATGCTCCTACTGTAATCATCGCTCACTTTCTTACTTTTATGCATCACAAATATTCAGGAAAGTTTTGCCTATTATAAAGTCCTCAGCTACTTGTATACGTTCCTACAGCATCTGGTCCTTTCTCAATATCCCGTAACTACCAATTTGTCGTTCAAATTTGCGCAAGTTGATGTAATTTACACTAACTTCATGAAGGTTTAGCTATGACTCCACATGATTTCTTCACCTAAAATTTTAAGTTATGTATTTTTTTTCTCTTTCTTTTCTACCAGAACGTAAATGCTATGTTTTATCTACTTTCGCATGTTCTACAAGACAGTTTTTTTGGATGCTATCTTATGTATAGTACTACCTTTTTCAATCACTTGCAGGCTACATTAAACGTAAACTATCTTCTCTACGCTGATGATCTTAAACTATTGAGGGTAATTATTATGGATATAATTGTTCTTTTCAATATTATCTTACTTATCTTCCCTTGAACATTTCAAAATGCTAAGAAAAGAGCGTTTCTCATGAAAATCTCCTAATATATATTTTGGGTTACTTTAGGTAGTCACACACTTCATTTGGTAATTGAAACTAAGTATGGGGTGTTTTTTTAGAGGTATAGAACTTTGAAGTGAAATAAAATACGGATATATTGCTTTGATTGCCATGGAATTGGTTTTATTGAAAAGAGAATTCTCCGCCATTTTTATTTGAATATGATTTCGGGCATGTGCGCGCCACGACTGGCGTGGAGGAAGTCCAAACGAGAGGTCCAATTTTTGACTACTCTAACCAATAATTGGGGCCGTATCTCGCCAATTATGTGGCGAATGTTGTCTTCCATTTCATTCTATGCATGATAAAATGGCAAACCAAATTAACCATTAAACGCAACACAGCTGTCACACCATAAAAGTTTTATATCTCTACAAAAAAAACTCCCTTTATTTTGGAATGGTCGTTGACTTGAAGATTAAATTTGATCACAAAATCCACATCTTACAGGCCAGCAGAAATATCTGATTTTATCTTTCTTCATTACATACTTTCAGGGAAATTTTCTGTTTTTACTTAAATATTACTCTGGTCAGCAGTATATCGTTATTCTCTATTCAAGTTTCATTCAGACGAATTGTCTTCCACCTAAATTATATGTACTTTTGCTAGAAAGGATAGATACTTTTATCCAGCTCCGGTTCGTCTTTCGTGTATCCATAATTAATTAATAGAATAGAAACTGCGTTTTATTACTAGCCTAGTCCATGTTGAAAATTGGGATAGTATTCCGTTGAAACGGATTAACTGAATAAATAAATTAAAAAATAAACCATACAAATGGAAATAGAACTTTATTATTAAAGAAAACACAATATTTGTTCATAGTTTTATTCAATACTATCACAGTTACATAATAAGATTCCACTTCTCAATGCTATTTACATTTTTAATTTCTTTTTTATTAACAACAACATCCTAAATCGTTACTATAATTCGCTCATCTGTTAAATATATGTTCATGTTGTTTTTGTTTGCATATTATTATTGTTTTCACTTTGTATACATATACACTTACAAACATTTAAAATTTTCTTTCATATATTCATATAAATCATAAATCTCCTTGTTTTCATGAAAAATTATCAAATGTATTTGCTGAAATCTTTTATGCACTTTAAATATGTGTTCTCTGCTTATTCATTTATTTTTACATTTATAGAAATTTTCGCGAATCTTTCTAATTTATTACGTGTTCTGATCGAGTATATGTTAGAGCTTTCTACGAAGTATATGAAAGCTAAGAAAAGTGTTACTAGAGTATAAAGTTTATATAGTGATTATGAAGCTGCTAAGAGAGAAAAAAAACTGGAGGCAACCCAGAATTTATGAAAATTATGCAGAAAATGCTAAAAATGATTTTTGAATTATCATGAACAGTTGGAAGTTACTTGAACAAGTCAATCGAATTAAAAGAATTTATTTAGCTTTATTTTGTTGTGGTATATGTACACTTTAGATCGTCTTCAATATTTTTGTAGCCTACTTTTTAAGAAGAATTAAAGTTAGTACGAGTAAATAAAGTCAAACTATGTTGGCAGTAGAAAAATCAAGATATTCAGTGGTTTCAATTTAAGATTGTTTGAAACTGAGACAATCTGCGCAACTTATCGATATGACTGTCCAACTAAATGAACAGAAGCTACCTACACAAACGAATTTGATTGGAGTTTTTAATTATGATAATTCGAAGCCAGTGTTACTACAAACTGCATATCTCAATTTGTCCCGCAGCGTCGTTTTCTTTTGGTAATTTGGTAATTTCAGCAGGTTGAAACACGTCGAAGATGTTGGTAGACGATTGAGTGGATCCTTTTTGCGTATGGTGAAAAATCCGCGAATTACGCTACCAATTGTGTCCCCAGTGTCTTCATCATCACCGACTTCAACACAACGTATTGAGAAAGGTGGCTCTAAATGGGCAAATCCAAGTAGTGGCGGTTTCGAACAACTTGTTACGAACTGTAAATAAATACAAAAAGAAGATTATAATAACTATAATTTTATTTTAAAATTTATGCAACTGTATATTTACATATGGAGGTGAAGATATGTATAATAATAATTTCATTAGAACTGTTTATAGACATTCTCGATACGCGCTCGTTCGGTGGCGCTGTCTGTGATTCGGATTACTACCTTATGAGGGTCAAGTTCCGATGCTACTTCTCCAAGAGCTGTTAATAGTCCGCAGGGGGAATGCTGGCCGACAGGAATACTCCTGGAGGCTAGCATGGCGAGTTCCGGCTCCACGTAACGGAAGAAATTCCCGCAGGGGAATGTCGGTCGACAGGAGCACTCTTGGAGGCTAGCATTTTTTGGGGAGCACCGCCCCTACAGACCCGAGGATATGGGGGGCGCCATGAGGTTCCCTCCTGGGATGATAGGTAACGACCCTAATTGAATCTGGACTACGCTTTGGACAACGAACTGGATTGATGGTTTGGGCGGGCAGCGAACTGGATTGAGGGTTTGGACCTAGTTGCTTTGCACGGTTGCGCCGGGGTGACACTCGTGCGTGACCGGCTCCAATTCAACTATCGTACCGTCTCCGTCCCGGTAAAACCTTGGCACGCCTCGGAGTACGTTCGAATTTCGCACCATTAGTTTGGTGGTGTAGGTTCGGTTGAGGATTCCCGGTTAGCAGTGGTCTGGCTCTGAACACTTATCCTCATAAGTGCTTGTGCCAACCCTCGCATGGCCTCCCTGCTCTGCAAAGATAACCATGGGACCAAAAAAGGGACTACACTGTAATGTGACGCCTACGCCCGGGAATCGAAGTGATTCCGATCCCGAACCCTTGCACCCGGCCAGATGGGTATGACCTCGAAGTGCAAGCGGACTTCATCTTTCGTGCGGATATCGTTGCGCAGAAAATATTTTTTTTTCTCTCCAAATATTTAGATCTGTGGATATAAATATTTGAAACATAATATTAATCAAAACCCCGACACACTTCGAGACATATCCATCTGGGAATGTCCCCCTCCACCGTTGCCATCAAAACACTATGCCACTGGCGACAAATAAAAATGCACATTGCCGCCATTTGGCGTTCCATTCCGCACATCTGTTTTGTCGGCGGTTGTCGGATTGACAGTCCGACGCAATGAGGAAAAAACGGCGGGAAAGAAGATCAAGGCTAACCTCGAAAAAATGTGCTTTCGTCGTTTCGCTTAGTAGTTAACGTAAAGAATTATATAAATTCAAGTGTTTAGAGATAAAAATATGAACAAGTAATGGGAATGATCAGAAATGGACGGTCATGGAAATTTTTTTTAAGGAAGCCGGGCTGGTTGTCGCAAATTTTCCGAATAGGTTTTCAGCCATTATTTCGTGAGTGCAACGTTGAACATTTAGTAAAAAAAAATTCCAAATAATATTAGCATAGATTTCTTGGATTAAAACCGGAAATGAAACGCTGGACTCTTGGACCAGAAACGAGAACCTTAGCCATCCGTATAGTTTTGTGGGTTCCACATAGGCTGGAGGGGACTGAACTCACAGGTAAAGAACTGAGTGTATTGTACACCACTGCTGTAAGTTTCAAAAACATTTACTTTCAGCTGTTTAGAATAAAACCCTGCGCCGGAAAGCGCTGAGTACGCTCCGTAGTACCAAAGAACAGAATTGCACAATATGTTGAATATTGCAAACTATGTTGTCAAGGTTAGTGGAATACTCAACCTTTTCTTTTCCGCCTATTTTATTGTAACGGTTTGTCGCGATGGTAAAAGCTAAATCGCAAGATAATTGTTGGAATCTTGCAATCTATCATAGCTCACGATACTTTGCTTATCAAGAAATTGCTTGAGTTGGTCGTGGGATAGGCAATGCAAGAAAATGATTCTGGACTCGATGCTACCGACTAGCCACAACAAAACCTTACTCCTTTAAATGCTTGATCTATCAAAGGGGGCGATCATGAAATAGTTAGAAATACAAGATGAAAATGAGAAAATAGATGAGTGGATTCTATCAGCATCAGTTAGTTATCGTTGTTTGGCGAAAATTTCGGTAATTGTAACCAACCAGAGGAACCGTTTTTTTTGAAAAAAATATGTACGTACGGGTTACTTGAGAAAAGTATAATAGTCTGATAGAGAAAACAACTTTTAAGTGAGCTGACTGCAGAAGAAAATATCCTCAGAGCATTGGGGTTATTAGAGATCGATAATATTGCATTGAAGGAACTTATCACACCTATGAGAGAGATCAATAAGATAAAAATAAGCATACGAGTATCTTTCAAAGAATTAATAACTTTAAAGATTCCTTTCCAAACCAGTTCTATCCTGAAAATTTTGAAATAAAATCATTAAAAATTAATATGAGAATAGCAATTAAATAATAGTTTAAATAGTCAGTGCAGTTGATATGGTATCGATACTATATTTCAAGGTGTGTATGTATGTAGTATCTGTTAAAATTATTCGATCGCACACTCTTGCACAGAAAATACTTGTTCTTAAATATATCACAACCAAAGGTAATTACAGATAACTTACGGGATTCGACTGTAGAAAATTCTTTACATCCCGTTTCCTGAATATCCTTTTTTTCCGATGCTACTTATTATTTTAAGTATTGATACTTGTGTTTCAATTTATATGTATGTAATTTTAATTTTCAACCTATTTTCGAACCATCGTTGATAATTGCTAGTAAAATACTAAATCTAAACTCTACTTTTGGATATATTTTTATCTTCAATTCTTTGATTAACACTATGTAATTTATCAATTTTTACGTTTGTATAATCTAGTTATTATCAAATATTAAAAGGATCATTACTTGACGAGTACATGTAACCCTTGTCTGCCATAAAATATTGTAAACCTAAATACCAACGTGAACAGTTTTTTTGAAGAAGAAAGGGATGTATCCGAGTCGATTACATTTGATATGATAAATTGTAAGTTTACAACAGCAATGATTCAGTAGAAATCGTTGAATTTTGTTTGATGCTTTTTAATATGATAATCGATGATAATTAAGCTCTGGATTCGATAAGCTATATTCGGTTTTCTGATTTTACATTTTCTTAACGGCGGGGTTTTCGGCACAAAGTACGAGTATATTGTCTGCATATTTACTTTTTGTGGTCATCTTAAAACGTGGAGTCCTTAAAATCTAATGCAAATCATTTGATCGACATTGGATGCTTAGTAATTTAATCTTTACTTTATGATGAACCCAACTTTTCCTGGGCCAAAAGGGCAAAACTTGTCAATAATGATCCTTAGTAAAAGATTCCAAAGTAGATAATCATTTACGCTTCTGTTTCCAAAATCGACAACAAACTATGCAAAACATAGATCAAATTGCTCAGTCCAATAGTATTCCGTAATTCTACTTTTTCTAAATTTACACTTTTTGTTTTTGCGTTTGGATTACGAAAGTGTAAACGAAACTTTTATTTTCCACCTTAAAATTTTCTAATTATTATTCTATCATTACGTTTGATTAAATTTTACAAATATTTAAATTCTCTGGTCAGATTTTTATAATTTTTCTCGCGTTTACATTCGAAAATAAAGATAATTAGAGATCATCAATCAAAGTACATACACAACATAGGTTGTAACATATCGCTAGAAAATGGATTTCAAGTTGTAATATCTTGCCTAATATGTGTTCCATATGATTTTACAATTAAATTAAAAGAGAAATTTACAATTTTGACTATTTTTCCAAATTCCTAAGGGCATGGATATAAAAAAATGTTTATTTAAATAAAAAATAACCTAAATATAAAATAAATAAGTAGTTTTTGCAAGGTTTATTAGTATTACACAACTGAGTTTTACAATGGATGTGAGTGTATTATTGCGATTTTATTAATAGTTTCAAGAGAATTCAGAATTCCTATATTGACTGTATATTGTTATTAACATTAAGATTTTGCATTTATTTATATTAAATAGTTTAAATTGTAAGATATTAACTTTTGATTTGATTCTTCTTCATCGTTTTACAACTTGAACAAGAAGTTGATTAAAATTGGTTGTGTTAGATAATAAATATAACATGAATTGCTAACAGAAAACGGATTTTCCTTTTCAGTGGTTCTTCCTGTTTCAGCGGGAAAGTGAGTGCATGGTAGGTATGCCGTCGCGAGGGTAGGGTTTCGCCAAATCCGCTGAGGTCGGTTTCGCGTCGCGCGCGGTACGCGGTACCTTTGTAGTTTTGACATTCTATTAGAGTAGTCTTCGTTAGGTTAATTTCGAGTAGCATACTTTTCGGTACCGCGTCGGAAATTCGGGAACGCGAAATAAAAATTAGATTTTGTATTCTTGACTGGTGAATGAAGAAATACGGAGTAACGTAGAATAGGTTTCTTCTCCGTATGGTTTTGTTTGATAACGCGTTTTGAAAACGGGCATGTTCAGGTGGCTGAAAATATTGTAATTGAGCGTAACCCATTCGGAGACCCGCGACCGAAATCCTCTCCGAACTAGCTGGCCGACAAGCAGCCACCGCGTGAATGGGTTACGGTGCACGGATTGGTTGACCTGTTGGTACCATCCGTTGGCACTACTCAGACTTAACGTCTAGAACCGATGAGAGGTCGGTTCCGCGTACGAACTTAACAATGTTGAAAATCATTACAACACATAAGAAAGGATATAGCGGCTCCTAGGAGGGGCCCAATAAAACTTGAATAACTTAAAACCCTTAAAAAAGATAAAAAAACCCAAAAACGAAAGCACAAATAACAACAATGACAACGCAAATAGCGGCTGCACCCATGATATATACTAACGATGACAAAAACGACGATGAATAAAATGACAGTGAAGATGGATGAAAAACAGAGATTAACCGACAGTCTTGTTCAGATTGAGATTCCTGCGGCATCCTGAAAAGGAAGAGCGGGAAACTCTGCAGAATGCGCCAGATGTTCAAGCGATGAAGGAAAATTTAAGAACATCGAGAATTCGATGGTTACGGCTGTGATCGCTACCGAAGCGACTGAAGCAAGGGAACCAAATCCCGAAATAATAACGAACCATCCTGAAGTCCACAAAGAGATTATGGTGGAAAAAGAAAGGAATGATCAGACAAATAAAACGGCGTTATGGGATTTCATGTGGCGGAAGTACTGTACTCTGAAACGGAAGCCGATAATCTCTTCCAAGAAAGGTGGTCGCAAAGTATAATTGCCGCTCAGCGACATGAAGAAGAAAGGCTAATCCGAAAAGCGGGAGACGTTCTAAAAAGAATACAATCTGCATGCGACTACATGCCAAAAATCGGCAAAGAAGTAAAGATTGGGCTCCTTGAACTAGAGGAGCTCCTGGAACGCATCTGGCATTATTGGAGGAGCTGATTAAATTCGAAGAGGACCAGAAGGCCGAACAAGAGCAGAAGGCTAAAGAAGCGCTGAGGGCTAAGCTCAAAGGGCACGCACAGATAGCTGCACCATCAAACATCAATGAAAGAATGGCGTCTAGCCCAATCGAAGGACATCGCAATAGAAGAAGGAAGGAAGAGGCACTTGATGGGCGCGGAACGCCATATCAGGGGTTCCAGACAGTGCTGATAAAAGGAGCGAACAAAGCCGTAAAGAAAATCATTCAATAAGTGCCGGGAAATAAAGTTCCCACGGACGCCCAACAAGCAAAACGATCTGATGCGAAACAGGAGAGAAAGAAGCCCCGACGAAGATCCAGACAGCAGGCATTGCTCGTAAAACTCTAAGATGGGCGATCCTATGCGGAGGTGCTGCGGGATATCAGGGGAAATGTAAGGCCCGAAGACACCAATACTGCTATCAAAGCAGTACAACCAACGCGGTCGGGCCACATACTGGTCGAATTCGGGGCAGAGGCCGATAATAGGGAAGCATTCTGCGACGCAGTAAAGCAAATCCTTGGCAAAAGCGCAACTATAGCCTCGCTCGAGCCGATAGTGACAATTGAAATAAAAGAAATTGACTGCGTCACGGATCTGGTCCAGGTAGAAGAAGGAGTTCTCTAGCGTGGGCAGGATCAAAGCGAGGCTGACACCAGAAAATCAAAGGGGACAACGCATGGCCATCATTGACTTGACCGAAAAGGACGCCGAACAATTTCTGAATAAGGGCAAAGTAAGAATAGGGTGGGTTGTCAGCAGGATACGGCGAAGAGCAGCGCCTCTTCAATGTTTCAAATGCCTTTGCTATGGTCACACCGCACAAGTATGCAAAGGACCCGATAGGAGTTCCCTATGTTACAAATGCGGTGAAATGGGACATAAAAGAAAAGAGAGTACAAAGGTGGCACAACTGCCCAAAATCTACTTGAGCAGTTCGTGAGGGACATGAAAGCCGACTTTATGTTGTTGAGTGAGCACCGTAATAAAAGTTCTGCATCATGGTATCCTGATGAAACTGGTACTGCCGCCATCTGGGTTCGACACAGTGATTTCCAGGCAGAGGGTTGTGGACGGGGGGATGGTTTTGTGTGGGTTCGGTGGTCAGGGACCACCTTCATTAGTGTGTACCTAACGCCGAACGAATTGATATCATCTTTCTAAGCCAAGCTCGAACGCAGGCGGCAACGTGCTCGTTGGGGAGATTTCGACACTAAAGCAATAGAATGGATCCGCAGGGAAAAGGAATCTGGTCGTACTAAACACCGGAAATACGCTGACATTCCACCGTCACGGCTGTGAAGGAACTATACTGAACGTGACATTCGCCTCGGAGTCCTTAGTACGGAGGATACACAATTGGAAATTATTAGAGGACTACTCTGCCAGTGATCGTCAGTGCATTCTGCTTGAAGCCAGTGATGTTGTCTCCCAACGCCCGTGCTCTTGACTTTCTACAATTGAGTGGAACATCGGAAGGATGGACGTCGAGAGATTCGTCGAGGTGCTCACAGCAGGTGCTCTGCTACAGAGAGATTCGCAGGGGATGGAAGAACTGGCAGCTCAAGAAGTGGTGAACTCAACTAATCGCATCATCACGACTGCTTGCAACGCTTCTATGCTCCTTCGGAAACCCCTGCACGGCAAGTCCTCAGTGTACTGGTGGTCGACTGAAATCGCTGAAAAGCGAAGGTAGTGTCACAAGCTTTGTCGTGAGGCTCAACAGGCACGAAACTATGATGAGGCATGCAACCGGGCAGCAGCATATAAGTCGACCAGGAAATGCCTTTGCAAATTGATTAACACCAGCAAGGCTCGGTGCTGGCAAGATCTAGTGGACAATGTGGACAAGGATCCGTGGGGTCTTGGCTACAACCTAGTTATGCGAAAGCTTGGTGCCCTATGAAAACCTTGTATACATGATGACGGAAAGATGGACGAGATAGTGCAGGCACTCTTCCCCGCTCATCCCGTCCGTGTTGACGCTGTCCATAGTGAAACAGCAGTCGAGTGTCCACTCTTCACACAGCTGGAACTGGAAGAGGCAATCCTTTTACTGAAAGCGAGGAAGGCTCCAGGTCAGGTGGAGATTTTGCAACTCGTCTATCACACTTGTCCTGCTGCTCAGCATATTCAACGCTTGCCTACGGGAAGGGGGTCTTCCGGTACGATGGAAGGTTGCGAGGCTCGTGCTGATCAGCAAGGGTAAGGGAAATCCCGGATCGCCATCTGCATACCACCCATTATGCATGCTAGACACGGCCGGCAAAGTGCTGGAAAAACTCATCAAGGGATGACTCACTGACGCGGTTCGTGCTGCTGGGGACCTATCTCCTCGGCAGTACGGCTTTAGAGTAGGACGCTCCACCATTGATGCGATTGCAGAGGTGGTGAGTGCGGTCCAAAAGGCAGAGGCATATAGCCGCAACAAGCGAAGGATCGTCCTGTTTGCGACAGTCGACGTTAGGAACGCCTTCAACTCCGCTAGATGGGTGGATATTCTGGAGACGCTGGAAACCGTTTTCAAGTTCCAGACTATCTTTTGAGGGACTACCTGAAGGGCGAAGCCTGCTTTACGACACGACATAGGGCCAACGAAGGATGGAAGTTACATCGGGTGTTGCCCAGGGATCTATCTTTGGTCCAGACCTGTGGAACGTGTCTTACGACGGGCTACTGAGACTGGAGATGCCAGATGAGTCGCACTTGATCGGCTATACGGATGATGTTGCGGCTCTGGTCGCTGGACGCACCGTTGATCAAGCGCAACTTAGGCTAGGTAGGCTAATGCACCGAGTGAAAGACTGGATGACTGCTCGCGGGTTCAATTTAGCACTGGAGCAAACCGAAGTGGTCATCTTGACAAAAAAGAGAATCCCTAGAATAAGAATGATCAGTATTGGAGACATACTTATCGAATCGAAGCCAGCGGTGAAGTGCCTGGGGCTGCTGATCGACTCAAAGATGAGTTTCTCTGAGCAAATCAGGGCAACGGCTGAGAATGTTGCTTCGGGAGTATCGGCTCTGCGTCGACTTATGGCCAACGTAGAGGGACACAACCCATCAAGAAGACGCCTCTTGATAAGTGCTGTAGGGTCACTACTACTGTACGTAGCAGAAATATGAGGCGACGCTCTTAGTAAGGAGGTATACCGAAAACGCTTGGCACAAGTGCAGAGAAGAGGAGCACTGAGGATTGCATCTTCGTATCCGGCAGTCGCTGATTCGACGGTGAGAGTTATTGCAGGCGTGATACCTGTTGCCCTCCGTGCTAGAGAGCGTCACGCTATTTACCTGCGTCGAAACGAGGACGCGAGGGAGATGGTTGGCTGCGAGGAGAGACAGCGCTGACTCCACGACTGGCAGCAGTCTTGGGTGAATTGCACAAAGGGAAGGTGGACTGCGCGCCTCATCCCGGATGTGAGACCGTAGCTTTTGAGCGGGCATGAGTATTTTCAGTCTTACCTACACAAGATTGGTAAGTCACTGACCCTGGATTGTCGGTTTGTCACACATTTTTTGGGTGCACAAAATGGGACAGGCTGTGAAGGGACCTCTACAGGGAGATGGGAGAGCTTATCCCGGATAATATAGTCGCGGTGATGCTCAAAGCTTATCAGGAAGGCATCAGCTGAAACCTCGGGTACATTAATGTTCAAGTCCACGCAATTGGTAGCATATGCTGATGACGCCAATATTATGGCACGTTGAATCTCCGATGCCAAAGGCGTATTTCGGAGCCTGGAATATGAAGCAACCCGAATCGGCATAAGAGTTAATGAAACTCAAACTAAATTCAGAATTTAAACATTACATTAAACATTATTTCGACGTAACCTGACCATAAGAGACTATAACCTTGAAAGTGTGGATAGCTTTATATAACTTGGAGCCAACCTGAATAGAAGAAGCGCTGAAAAGGATTAGATTGTATGCAGCATAAACGCTGCAAATAAAGCCTATCACTCCATACTTCCCATTCTTAGATCTAGAGTTGTCCACAGGCAAAATAAGCTCCGTATTTACAAATCACTAGTCAAACATGTGCTGTTATATGGAAGTGAAACATGGACCCTGACGAGCGAATCCGAAAAGGCAGTGGACATATTTAAACGCAAAGTACTCCAGAAAATTTACCGCCCAATGAAACAAGGAACAGAGTGGAGACTACGTTGCAACGATGAGTTGTATGAACTATTTGACGGCCCACCTGTATAGCTTGCGTGAAGTTACGCAAATTGTAATGGGCGCGTTATGTGGAAAGAATGGAAGAAAACCGCCTACCTAAAAGAACATTAAAGGGTAGGGCAAAAGTTAGACGTCCAACAGAAAGAGGGAGGACTCGATGGGAAGGTACGATAGAAGCTGACAGCAAGTCATTGCCGGGATTGATTAACTGGCGGACTAGGTCACAGAACCGTGATGATTGAAGGAGATCAATCCTGGAGGCCAAGGCCCAGCTTAGACTGTCGCGCCATAGAAGATGATGATGGTGTTTCTAAACAAGATTACATGCGATAATATGTACGAGCTCTGTCTGTATTTGGACTGAGTTTATATCTTCGCGTTGGTGTTATTGATGCTATGCTTCTTATGGGACGCTATGGCGGCTAAATTGAACGCAGAAAAAACGACATTAAACAAGTCAAAGTAGCAGGAGGTTACTGCTGCCAGAACGACTTTGTAAACCAATTAGTAACTCAAACAACACCTTTTGAATATCAAAATTACAGATTCCATAAATTGAGTTCGAAAAACTGAACTCGGTTATTATGTATTTAAATTCACCACCATTTTGTTTCCAGTGTGTTGACCATAATAACATATGAATGGTACGAACCATTTCTAAAATTTCCATCAAAATTCTACAGATCTTTAGTGTCTATGTCCGTCACAAACGTTTATATTTTCTCAGTATCACGAGTTGCTGTTGTTGTAATAGTTATTGTTCAATCGGCTGTAATTTGGCTATTTATGGCTCGATTGTTGTGAAATTTTCAGGACTCGTACATCTGCTACTGAGAAACCTAGATACAAGTTTAAGGGCCATTTTTTGATTTTATAGAAAATAGTTGATCGAAGTTTGCCTACTGAGGTATTTGTTGGCCTTGTACTAATAAGACCTACTTCCATGATTTTTTTAGACTTTTTGAATCAAAAGTGCCCAATCGTGATGGGGGCACAAATTTGTGTACATTTCTCCACCCCCCTGCATCAATTTCAGACCTGTTTTGAAGAATTCTCATTAACCCGACAGAAGATGCGCCTTAAAAGTTACACGGATGGGCGCACGCGAGCGAATCGCTCACGCTTTTTCAAATGTATTTTTTATGTATCAATGGTGATATTTGATTGATAAAAACTTGACTATCAATAATAAGTAATACAAAATTTGATTTTCTACAACAAAGAAAATGTATCTAAACACGCTTTAACTTTCGGCAGACTTTAGCGTGAGCAAAATGCTCCCCGCGCGCCTTCTCGGAGGTGAATTTGCTTTAAGGTTTATGGGGAGGCCTTGTAAAATTGTTTTTGTAGTGAAATTTTGAAGATAGCACCGCTTTTTACCTACTCACAAAATTTCATGTTTCAAGCTTATGTAGTTTGCGAGAACACTTGCTGTGAGGCACGGACGAACGGATGGACCGATGGGATGGACGGGTAGACAAGTGTCGACTTTAGTAGAAAAGGTGAGAAAAGATATCCTTTTAGAAGCTTCATAATCGGAAAGATTCTCAAAGGATTTTAAGGGGGTCTCCCGATATAAGGATGTGACCCCTTGAAATTGTTTTTCCTTGAAAATAGTAGAGTAGGGAATCAAATTGAACGTTTTTGTGTGAACTTTTAATACCAAGTCTTCAGGCTTTAATTTTGTTCAAGAAAGGAGGCAAGCGAAGGAATTATTTTCCCTGTTGTTGTGGAAATAGTGATTTGGTTATTTTGGGACACTATCTCCTTTTTAAAAAGCGGGTTGTTTTTTACCTTTATTTGCTTATTGGTGATAAAAACTACGTCATCGGGTTTGTACGTTTTAGGTTTAACCCTTTTGGTGTTGTGATTTTTAATTGTTGCCTTTTTTAACGTATGATTTCACGCTTCACATCCTTATTCAGCTTATCCCTACAGTTTAATAGCTTTTGAAAATTGATGCGCCGTTCCCTAGCAAAAATATGTTAACAGGTTTCTTCTCCGTCCGTGGTAAGGATGAATGGCTTCTCGAAGTCTGGAAATGTTAATACTTCTGAAGACATGAGAAGTTCTTTGATGCCCTTAAAAGAATTTAGTTCTGGTTCACCAAGTTTAATCTCCGTTTTTTTTTTTGCTTCGGTTTGACTGTACCTGCGCATTCTCGCCTCTCGTTGGATTAGTCAAGGGTTTGACAACTTTCGCAAAATCTCTTAAAAACCTTTTATAGTAAGAAGCAAGACCATGGAATTCTTTTAAATCTTGTAGGTTAGTTAGCGGTTTGGTGTTCTTGATCACAGATTTTTTTTAGGATCCGCTAAAATTCCTGCTTTGGAGATGACGTTTTCCAATATTTCAACCTGGGTTTTTAAAACCGTTGACTTAGTCAGTTAACTTTCGAATTTACCTCGTGAGTTGGATGAGCATCGCTTCCAGGTTTTTTAGATGTTCTCTTCTGTTTCATCCAAGCTGAAAATATCATCTATGTAGACATAGCATATCTTCACAACGAAGTGTTTCAAGAAGTCGTCTATCATCCTCTGGAAGATAGCTGGGGCATTCCTAAGTCCGAATGGAAGTCTCGTAAATTCGACCTTTCCATTAGCGATTGAAAATGCGATTTTTCTTTCCTGACGTTAAGTCGAATGTGGTGAAATATTTTGACTTCCCGAAACTTGCCAAGGTATCAGATACTGTAACCGTATTAAGGCGCTTGAAATCAACTACGAGTCGATAATTTTTCACCTGCAGAATTTGGCTTCTTGGGTACAACCCATATAGGCGAGTTGTAGGGACTCTTAGATGGACGAATTATTCCATCGACAATCACCTTTGAAGCTTGATCCTCGACTTCCTGTCTCATGCAAACAGGATAGGGGTAAGATTTTGTATAGATTGGATCTTGTGATAGTGCTTTAATCTCTACCCTGACTACCCTTTTTTTGTGGTAGGGAGGTGAATGCCCATTGACGCATAGAGTGTGGGACTCCCATGCACCAAACATCTCCCGTCAACCTGAGTATCCAGCCTGGAACCGTTTGATACATTACTTCGGGCCAGGTCTCGTTTTGTTACGCCGTGAGATGCCTTCAAGCTGGGGGAACCCTCTTCTAGCGGGAGGGAAGAGGGGAAGAAAAAGTGCAAGAAAAGCGATCCCCCAGCCCCAACACTCCTGGCTGCTGTGATTCCCGTTCATCTTTTAGGACTGCCCGAACATAGTGTGTCACCTGGTTCCATTTGTCAACCGCTTCGAGCATCACCGCGACTATATTATCCGGGATGAGCTCTCTCGTCTCCCTGTAGAGGGCCCTTCGCAGCCTGTCCCATTTTATGCACACGAAAAATGTGTGGCAGGCATTGTCTTCCCATCCTGGGCAATACCGACAATCGGCGGGCCGTGACTTACCAATCTTGTGCAGGTTAGACTGAAAACACCCATGCCCACTCAAAAGCTAGGTCAGATAGAAGTCAGTCTCACCATGCCTTCGATTCAGCCACGATGTCACATCCGGGATGAGGTGCACAGTCCACCTTCCCTTCGTGCAATTCACCGAAGACTGCTGCCAATCGTTGAGTGAGCGCTGTCTCTCTTCGCGGACAACCATCTCCCTTGCATCTTCGTTTCGGCGCAGATAAATAGAGCAGCGCTCTCTAGCAAGGAGGCCGACAGGTATCACGCTTGCAATGACTTTCACCGCCGAATCCACCCTGTTTCTTGTTTCATTGGGCCATAAATTTTTCAGAATTCTTTGCGTTTAAATATGTTCACTGCCTTTTCGGATTCGCTCGTCAAGGTCCATGTTTCACTTCCATATAACAGCACAGGTTTGACTAGTGATTTGTAAATACGGAGCTTATTTTGCCTGTGGACAACTCTAGATCTAAGAATGGGAAGTATGGAGTGATAGGCGTTATTTGCAACGTTTATGCTGCATACAATCTCGTCCTTTTTGGCGCTTCTTCTATTCAGGTTGGCTCCAAGTTATATAAAGCTATTCACACTTTCAAGGTTATAGTCTCTTATGGTCAGGTTTCGTCGGAATGGAGTGTTCTTCCTCGTTTGAGTTCTGAATTTAGTTTGAGTTTCATTAACTTTTATGCCAATTCGGTTTGCTTCATATTCCAGGCTCCGAAATGCGCCTTTGGCATCGGAGATTCAACGTGCCATAATATTGGCGTCATCAGCATATGCTACCAATTGCGTGGATTTGAACATTAGTGTCCCCGAGGTTTCAGCTGATGCCTTCCTGATAAGCTTCTAGCATCACCGCGACAATATTATCCGGGATAAGCTCTCCCGTCTCCCTGTAGAGGTCCCTTCGCAGCCTGTTCCATTTTGTGCACCCAAAAAATGTGTGGCAAACCGACAATCCAGGGTCAGCGACTTACCAATCTTGTGTAGGTAAGACTGAAAATACCCATGCCCGATCAAAAGCTAAGTCAGATAGAAGTCAATCTCACCATGCCTTGGATTCAGCCACGGTCTCACATTTGGGATGAGGTGCACTGTCCACCTTCCCTTCGTGCAATTCACCGAAGACTGCTGCAAATCGTTGAGTGAGCGCTGTCTCTCTTCGCGGACAACCATCTCCCTCGCATCTTCGTTTCGGCGCAGATAAATAGAGCGGCGCTCTCTAGCAAGGTATCACGCTTGCAATGACTTTCACCGCCGAATCAGAGACTATCGGATACGAAGATACAATCCTCAGTGCTCCTGTTCTCTGTACCTGTGTCAGGCGTTTTCGGTAAACCTCCTTACTGAGAGCGTCACCCCATACTTCTGCTCCGTATAGTAGCACTGAGCCTACAGCACTCATCAAGAGGCGTCTTCTTGATGGGCTGGGTCCCCCTATGTTGGCCATAAGTCGACTCAGAGCCGATACTCCCGAAGCAATATTCTCAGCCGTTGCCCTGATTTGCCCAGAGAAACTCATCTTCGAGTCGATCAGTAGCCCCAGGTATTTCACCGCGGGCTGCGATTCGATTAATATGTTTCCGACACTGATCATCCTTACCCTAGGGATTCTCTTCTTTGTCACTTCGGTTTTCTCCAGTGCTAAACTGAACCCTCGAGTAGTCATCCAGTCTCTCACTCGGTGCATTAGCATACCTAGCCTAAGTTGCGCTTGATCAACGGTGCGTCCAGCAATCAGAGCCGCAACATCATCCGTATAGCCGATCAAGCGCGACTCATCAGGCATCTCCAGTCTCAAAAGCCCGTCGTAAAACACATTCCACAGGTCCGGACCAAGGATAGATCCCTGGGCAACACCCGATGTAACTTCCATCATTCGTTGGCCCTGTGTCGTGCCGCTGAGCAGGCTTCGGACCTTCGGGTAGTTCCTCAAAAGCCGCATTAGATATTCTGGAACTTGAAAAGAGTTTTCCAGCGTGTCCAGAATATCCACCCATCTAGCGGAGTTGAAGGCATTCCTGACGTCGAGTGTCACCAACAGGACGATCCGTCGCTTGGTGCGACTATATGCCTCTGCCTTTTGGACCGCGTTCACCACCTCTGCAATCGCATCAATGGTTGAGCGTCCTGCTCTGAAGCCGTACTGCCGAGGAGATAGGTCCCCAACAGCACGAATCGCGTCAGTGAGTCTTCCCTTGATGAGTTTCTCTAGCACTTTCCCAGCAGTGTCTAGCATGCATAACGGGCGATATGCAGATGGCGATCCGGGATTTCCCTTCCCCTTGCTGACCAGCAAGTCAGGACAATGGTGATAGACGAGCTGCAAAACCTCAGCTGGAACACCATCTGGACCTGGAGCCTTCCTCGCTTTCAGGGAGAGGACTGCCTCCTCCAGTGAAGAGTGGGCACTCGACTGCTGTTTCACCATGGACAGCGTCAACACGGACGGGATGGGCGGGGAAGAGTCCCCGCACTATCGCGTCCATCTTTTCCGCGCCATGTATACAAGGCTTCCGTAGGGCACCAAGTTTCCCCATGACCAGCTTGTAGCCAAGGCCCCACGGATCCCTATTTACATCGTCCACGAGATCTTGCCAGCATCGGGCCTTGCTCTTGTTAATAAGCCTGCGAAGATATTTCCTGCCGGACCTGTATGCTGCTAGCCTAGTGTCTGCCTCCTCCCGTGTTCGCGCCCGCTGGGCCTCTCGCCGAAGTTTGTGACACTCGCTTCTTTGTTCGGCGATCTCGTTTGACCACCAGTATACTGGAGGCTTACCGTGTCGGGGTCTCCGACGGGGCATGGAAGACTCGCAAGCAGCTATGATGGTACTCATAGTTGAGTTCACCAAGTCCTTGGCTGTAGGCCCTCCACTCCCTGGCGGAGCTCCCAGCAACGGTGCGCCTGCCGTAAGCGCGTCAGCGAACCTCTCAACGTCCATCCTCCCAGTCCTCCATCCGAGGATTGAAGTTTGGGCATATGCACGCAGAGTGGCACTGTCGTGAATCTCAACCGCTATATACTGGTGATCACTAGCCGAGTAGTCCTCTAGTACTCGCCAGTTGTGTACTCTAGGTACAAGGGACTCCGAAGCGAGTGTCACATCGGGTATGGTTCCTACGCAACCCCAGCGGCGGAAAGTAGGGGAGTTACCAGTATTTAGGACAAAAAGTGCTGTTCTGGCCGCCATGTCCAAGATTTGCTTTCCCCTTGGGTCGGATTGTGGCATACCCAATTCAATGGCTCTAGCGTTGAAGTCTCCCCCGACCAACATGTGGCCCTCTGTGTTCGAGACAGCGTCCTATAGGGCATCGAGTTTGGTTCGAAAAGATCGCATTGCCTCGTTAGGCGTCAGATAAACACTGAAATATGTTATCCCTGAACACCGCACCCACACCAAACCATCCCCGCGTCCGTGGCCCTGCACCTGAAGGCGGGCGCTGTCTCGAACCCAGATGGCCGAGGTACTAGATTTGTCAGGGTACCACGCTTGCGAGTCCTTGTTATGATGTTGCTCGCTCAGCAACAGGAGGTCAGCTTTCTTATCCCTCGCAAACTGCTCAAGTAGGTGCTGGGCGTTTGTGCTTCGGTGCAAATTGACCTGCAGGATACGGATCATTTGAGTATCGATTTGGCTTTAGTTAGGGCCTCCTAGAAAACCCAGCATCTCCCTGTCCCCGGCACATGTTTGAGGTCGCCGGGTGCTAGCTTAGCATCCTTGCAAAGAATGCATTTTGCCTCGTTCGTGCACTCCTTCCTTTTGTGCCCCGTTTCACCACATTTGTAGCACAGAGATCTCCTGTCGGGTCCCCGACAGCAATACGCGGTGTGTCCGTATTCGAAGCATCTGAAACAGCGGACAGGGATCGCCCTTCTCCGTATCCTGCAGATCACCCAACCTATCTTAATATTGCCCTTCGCCAGGATTTGCTGGGCGTCTTTATCAGCTAGTTCGACAATAGCCATGCGTTGCCCCCTTGTGTTTTCACGTGTCAATCTTGCCTTGACTTCACTTAAGCTGGGGAACTCCCTCCTAATGGCATCCTCTACTTCAGCTTTGTCCGTGACGCAGTCGAGGTCCCTGATTTCCGGGGTGGCCATTGGTTCGAGCGAGGCAACCGTTGCCGCATCTCCAAGAACCTTTTGAACCGCGTCACGGAATGCATCTTTGTTTGTGGCCTCTGGCCCGAGTTCCACCAGCAGGCCACCGGTCCGGGTTGGTCGAACTGCTTTGATGGCAGTTTTGGTGTCGTCTGGCTTGATCGCTCCTTTAATTTCACGGAGGACGTCTGCGTAGGTTCGGCCCTTAGTGGGTTTAATAAGCAGTGCCTCTCGCAAGGGTTTGCGCCGCGGTTTGCTTTTTGTTTTCTGCGGTATATCGGGGGGTTCTTTGTTCTTTTCCTGGTTGAGCTCTTTGTCTGTTTTTTCTAGGAGTAGCTTTTTGGCCGCTTTTTTCGCTGCCTTGTTTCGCACCACATGAAACTCCTCGCCTGGAGTGTCAACTTCGTTTATGGTCTCGTCCTTCCTCCTTTTCTCACGGTCGCCTTCAATTGGGCTACCGGCCATTCTTTTGCTGCTGCTAGGACCCACTGATGCCTCGA
Organism: Odontomyia ornata; assembly: GCA_963969285.1. NCBI lineage: Eukaryota > Metazoa > Arthropoda > Insecta > Diptera > Stratiomyidae > Odontomyia > Odontomyia ornata. The sequence continues at coordinate 140,278,585 of OZ017741.1, read as the reverse complement.
GGGAGAGCGTGTCTTTTTGGTGCTTTTCGGTTGCAAGCCACCTCCGCCTGTAGTGCGTTATGCGGTCAAAAAGCTCCTCCAGTTCAAGAATGCCATTCTTGACACTCTTGCCTATGTTTTTCTGCACTTCGCAGGCAGCCCTCAGTTGTTTGACGATAGTCCCCGCTTTCCGAGTAAGCCGCTCCTCTTCGGCGCGGTCAAGGGCGATTGTGTTATTTGGCGCCACCTTTTGGGAGAGGCCCCCGTTTCTTAGCCCTTTTGCTTCTATCGCTTGGGTCGCGTTTGAAGTGGCGTCGGCCAACGGCAAAACTTCTCCCTCCCCCAGTCTTACATTGGACTCTGTTGGTGTCGCAGCTTGATCCGGATTGTGTACGTCTTGCACTGGACGCTCCGGGGTGCGCATAGTCCTTCTACTGCGCCCAAAGGCCGCAATGATGCCAGGTTGCACAACGCACTCTGCCTTCTTTCGTTCGTTAGTCCGTCTGTGGTCTGTTTCCGATGATTTAACCTGTGATGTTAACTTTGACAGTGTTTCTGGAGTTTGCTGCCTCCCCCCGCAATCGGTGACTTGTTTTATCGGTGTTCTTGCCAACAGCGGTTTTTGCCTGAAAGGGTTCTCCGTGCTAGCGTCCTGTTTGCTTGTAGTTATATCTGTTACAGAAGCCAAGTTCACCACTTCTATAACATTGCAGTCGCTGGATGACGACGGCCGGGAGCCTGCTCGCTCACTTCCCTCTGCCGCCGGTACTGGGGATCCGACCCCCTGCACCGTAATTTGGTTCCCCTTGTGGACCTGCATAGTTTGGTTTTCTGTCTGGGTTTCCGTTCCCATAGCATTTTACCTACTGCCAGGATATATGGATAATTGATGACGCCATATATTTCGTCATGTCACAGTGAAGATCATTGACACTCAGGTATTTGTCCTGAGACTCTCCCTTCACTGCCGACCATTGTCCGCGGCTGCTTATTGGTTATTCGCAGCGAACCTTTCGAGAAAGGAAGACCTATCCGCAACCCTGGGGACGCGTTTGGTTCCCCGGTCTGAGGGCACTATCGATAAATCGATAACCAAAGCGGTGTAGGTTTAGTTGCAGGATGCGGGTCATCGAAGTTCCGTTTTAGCCTTGGCTAGGGCTTCCTGGAAAACTCGGCATTTTCCTGATCCCAAGACGTGTCCAAAATCAGCATTCTTGCAAAGAATGCAGTGTGCCACGATCGTACACTCTTTCCTTTTATGTCCCAGTTCACCACATTTGTAGCATAGGGAATTCCTACGGGTCAATGAAAAGGCGCTGCTTTTCACCATATCCTACATACAACCCACCCTATTCTTATTTTGCCTTTACTCAGAAATTGTTCGGCGTCCTTTTCGGTCGTTTGGTTTTCTAGTGTCAGCCTCGCTTTCATCTTGCCCAGCTAGGGAGCTCCCTTTTAATGGCCGCTTCTACTTCGGCCAGATCCGTGACACAGTCAATGTCTCTTATTTTGATCGTTGCTATCGGCTCGAGCGAGGGCATAGTTGCGCTGTTGCCGAGGACTTGCATTACTGCGCCGCAGAATGCTTCCTTATTGTCGGTTTCTGCTCCGAATTCGACTAGTATGTGGCCTGACCGTGTTGGTCGTACTGCTTTAATGGCAGTGTTGGTGTCTTCGGGCCTTACGTTTCTCCTGATATTCCGCAGCACGTCCGCATAGGATCGACCATCTTGGGGTTTTACGAGCAGTGTCTGCTGCCTGGGTCTTCGTCGGAGCTTCTTTCCTTCTCGTTTTGCATCAGGTCTTTTGTCTTGTTGGGCATCCGTGCGAACTTTGTTTTTTTGGCACTTTTTGAATGAGTTTCTTTGCGGCTTTCTTCGCTCCTTTTCTCAGCACTATCTGGAACCCCTGATCTGGCGTTCCATGCCCATCAAGTACCTCTTTTTTCCCTTCTTTTATCTTGATCTCCTTCGATTGGGCTAGTCGCCATTCTTTTGATTTTTGATGGCTCTTTAGATTTAGCCCCCAGCGCTTCTTCAGCCTTCTGCTCTTCTTTGGCCTTCTGGTCCTCTTCGGCCTTTAACCAGCTCCTCCGATAATGCCTCATGTAGTCTAAGAGCTCATCTAGTTCAAGGAGCCCAATCTTTATTGTTTTGTTGATTTTTGGCGAGTCACATGCAGATTGTATCCTTTTCAGAACATCTCCCGCTTTTCGGAATATCCTTTCTTCTTCATGTCGCTGGGCGGCAATTGTACTTTGCAGCCGTCGTTCTTGGGAGAGATTATCGGCTTCCGTTTCCGAATGCAGTACTTCCGCCTCATTGCCGACAGGGGCAATGAAACAACACAACGTCGCTTTATTTGTCTGGTCAATCCTGTCCTTTCCTGCCGTAATCTCTTCGTGAACTTCAGGATGGTTCGTTGTTATATCGGGATTTACGAACCTTGCTTTAGTCGCTTCGGAAGCGATCGCAGCAGTGACCATCGAATTCTCGATGTTCTTTATATTTTCTGACGCGTCCTGCAGAGTTTCCCACTATTCCTTTATAAGACGCTCTGGCGTTCGCATCATTTTTTTTGCTGCGCCTGAATCCCGCAGGAATCTCAGTCTGGACAAGACTATCTGTTAATCTCCGTTTTTCATCCGTCTTCCCTGTCATTGCATTAATCGTCATTTTTGTCATCTTTAGCGCCGCTCCCGATCGTGGCTGCAGCCGCTGATTGCGTCGTCGTTGTTGTTATTTTTACTTTCTTTTTTTGGGTTTTTTTTAAATGTTTTTTTTAATGGTTTTTGGTTACTCCAGTTTTATTGGGTCTCCCCTCGGAGCCGCTATCTCCGTTCGTGTGTGTAGTCGCCTTTTTGGTCCCATGATTATCTTTGCAGAGCAGGGAGGCCATGCGAGGGTTGGCACAAGCCCTTATGGTGCTCTGAGCCAGACCAGCGCTAATCGAGAGTCCGTCTCAACCGAACATATACCACCAACCCAATGGTGCGAACTTCGAACGTACTTCGAGGCCTGCCAAGGTTTTACCGGGACGGAGACGGTATGAGATTTGAATTGGAGCCGTTCACGCACGAGTGTCACCTCGGCGCTACTGTGCAAAGCAACTAGGTTGAAACCATCATATCCGCCAGACCAAAGCATCAATTCCAGTTCGTTGTCCAAAGCGTAGTCCAGATCCAGTCAGGGTCGTTACCTGTATGGATGATCGCTTGTCTGGCACTTCATCTTCCCCTCTCCCCTCCCGCTAGAGGGGTTCCCAGCTTGAAGGCGCCTCACGGCGTAACAAAACGAGATCTGACCCGAAGTAATGTGTTAAACGGTCCCAGGCTAGATTCTCAGGTTGACAGGGGAGGTTTTTACTGGGTATTCCAGTCGCCTTCTTGCGAGCATGGGAGTCATAAAACTTTGTGCGTAAATGGGCATTCACCTCCCTACCACAAAAAGAAACAGGGAGAGATACGTCATAAGGAAGCTACTTGTCGATACAAGAGGTACGTTACTATAAAAGTCCACCGAAGTGGTAGCATATGCGGACGACAGCAATATTTTGTCACGGACGTTAACAACTGCCAAAAAAACTTTTCCTGAAACTCGACAGCGAAGCAAAACTAGTAGGGCTACAAATCAATGAGAATAAAAAAAAAATCATGACGCAGTCGAGGAAAATTATCTCAAATGCCCAAAATATCACGCTTGGCGAAAACAATATCGAAAATGTGGGCGAATTTGTGTATTTAGGCGCCAAAATAACGAGAGCCGTTCTAGTTTAATTTCCGTACTTCATTCCGGAGGAAATGAACGAAAAACAACCGCTGAAACAATACGGCCTCCCGAATATAACCAACGCGGTGCCCGAAATATACTAATCGAATGTAAAACCGGAAAAATCTACTCTAATAAAAACACACAACACAAGCTATGGCACCGCGTACCGACCGCAACGCGAAACCGGCCATTCGCGGATTACGGGAACCCTACCTTCTCGGCGGCATACTCACCTCTCACTCGCATTTCCTGCTGGAAAAGAACGATTTTCCTGGAAAGGAAAGACTTCGTTAGCTTAGCAATTCATATTTTTATTCATCGTATTGTCGCGTGTTATGGTTCCAATACCACTTATTTAACTATTTCACAATTTTAATTTTCACTATTAAAAGTCTAACTTCCACTTGTCCATAAATTTCTATCGCAATTGTCTTCTAAAATCGCTTCACAATCAACGAAAATCACTTTTCTATTACTCGATCAATATCGCTGTTCTATTCGCTCCACACTTTCGAAGTTTTTACTATCGCGGTTCTAATGAATGATACCCCCATTTATTCAGCTCGCCTTTATATAGGGTCTCTACCCATTCAACCCATTTCTCGTACATTGGCGAATGTTCTGCCGAGAGGTACCTGGTATATTCGAGCAGCTTAATGAATGGAGTGACGTCACTTTCAGATGTTGATCATGCTTGGTGGGTTCTCGTGGTTTCGAGTAAATTCACTTTGTTGATCATGAGGTGCTTAATGGCTGTGAAAACAATTGCAACAGTAGCTCGCGGAATTATTCGTGCATGTAACACTGCCCCCACCTGTTCTTTTCGCCCCGAAAAGATGTGTCGCCAGTTGTAGTCAATTCTCCCTGGATGTAATATGGGGCAAGACGGTCCAGGTGCACGATTTTCATTTTGGCTCTTGGCTTACGATGTTCCTGTATTCGGTATACGACAGCGTTGATTCGCTTTGCAACTCGGCATGGTCCCTCCCAATTATGTTGCAACTTTGGAGACCTACCCTTTCGCCATTGCGGGTTATATAGCCACACCAAGTCAGCTTGCTGGAAGCCAGTATGATTTGCCTTTAGATCATACCTGGTCTTCATGCGGTCAGTAGCCGACTCGAGGTGTTTTCGCACTGTCCGATGTATCTGGTTCAACCGTTGCCTTAGCTCACTTGCGTACTCCGAGATGGTTTGGGGTTTCTCGGGAGGTGTTCCGAACTTTATATCAGCTGGCAGACGAATAGTCTTTCCAAAAGTGACTTTGGCTGGGACTTGGCCCGTCAATGCATGTTCGGCAGCTCTGTACGCCATCAAAAATAGTGGGATGTGTCGGTCCCAATCCCTTTGGTTCTCGTCAACCATCTTGGCCAGGTGTTTATTGAGAGTGCCGTTGAAACGTTCGACCATTTCATCGAATTGGTGATGCAGCGGTGTTGTCCTCGTTTTCCGTATTCCCAGCAGCTCGCACATTTCGCTAAAAACTAGTGACTCGAAGTTTCGGTCTTGATCTGAATGTAGTTCACAAGGTACGCCGTACCTACTGACCCAATTTAACACTAGCTGTTCGGCTACAGTAGTTGCTTCCTGGTTGAGAATGGGGTAGACCTCGGGCCACTTGCTGAAATAATCGGCTACAACCAGCGTGTATCGATTTCCCCATTCAGATTCAGGAAAGGGTCCTGCGATGTCAACAGCAATCCTTTCAAACGGTACCCTCACGTTATAGGTTTGCATTTGTCCTCTCAGTCGTCGCTTTGGACCTTTGACGGAAGCGCAAATTGTGCATCTGCGACACCAGTCCTCTACGTCATCTCGAGCGTGGAGCCAGTAGAACCTTTCCCGCAATTTCGCTAAGGTCTTGTTAACACCAAGGTGGCCTCCCGAGGATCCTTCATTCATTTCCTTAACCACATCGCGGATTCGGCTTTTGGGTAGTATAGTTTGCATCCTATAGGAGCTGCTATCCGCCGTTTCCCATTTCCGCTTGAGTACGCCACCCTCCACCTGAAGGGAGTTCCATTGTGCCCAATAGCTTTTCAGGGTTGCGCCATGCATTGAAACGTCTTTCCACTCAGGTCGCCCAGTCGTCTCCTTCCATACGAACAATGGTCCGATGTCTTCATCGGCTAACTGGGCATTTCGAATCTCCTCCGATGACCAACCTTCATCGAAATCGGCCGTTATCAATTGCAGATCATCGGTCGGCTGCGTTTCCTTAACGCGTTGGCAATGCTTGCAGTTAGCTGGACATGGATGACGAGATAGGGTGTCAGCTTTGCCATGAACTCTGCCCTTGTGAAGTAGTGGTGGTCTCACTAGGTCCGGTTGGATAATCGATCGGGTTGCACTAGTGTCACTTGTTATGGTGCAGTGTTCTTCGTCAACTTGACCCGGAAGGCATAAGTCTGCTTCTCCGCGATGCAGTCTTGACACAGTGACGGGGGTGCTAGGGACGTCGATCCTCCTAGCCAACGTTTGCCCCACGAAGTTGGCCCCCTCAGTTGGATGGGCTTCCATTCTAGGCTGCTGACTCGGTCTGGATCTCCACCATCCTAGACAATAGCTCCGTTTTCTTCGCTTCTTGCAGTCTCTTTGCAGGTGCCCCTTCTCACCGCAATCCCAGCATCTAGGCGCACCATTTTCCACGCGCTCACACCTGCACTCGTCTGCCATTATCTCACGGATCCGGACTGTTCGAAGTTCAGACTATAAGCCAATGCATCCTTAACCGTTTGCTTTTGAGCTAAACGAGCGGCTTGTTGCAATTCCTGATCCTCTAAGGCGCTGATGAATGCTTCTGTTGCTGCGTCATCTCGATGTTCTGGGTCGTACGTTGGGTAAGCCAAAAGTGCCAGTCGCTCAATGTCATGGGCTAGCTGCTGTAAGGTTTCGCCAGACTTCTGCATCCGATTCCGTAGCTGTGCCCGATAAATCTGCTTCAGATGGTCGCCTCCATAACGCATGTTGAGCGCATTCAATATAGCAGCCGGGTTTGAGTGTGAATCAACGGGGATAGTCTGCAAAAGCTCGGCAGCTGGGCCTCTTAGAGCAAGAATTAATGCAGTTGCTCGTTCCTGCTCATTCCAGTGATTCATCCTAGCGGCGGCTTCAAACTGGATTTTGTAAATACTCCAGACAGTTTGCCCATCGAATATTGGTGCTTGCACATTTCTGGATGTGCTTTGCGCTGCGGTTACAAGCGGAGCTGGTGAGGTGGTTACTATTGCCTTCGCTGCTTCGAATTCCTTTTTCACTTTTTCCATCTCATTGTTGATTCTCTCCTCGACCTGGCTGACCTTTTCCTCGTACTGGTAAACCTTTTCATCGACGCATTTAATTTGCCTGTTCAGACTACCGAGCTCCGCTTTTATTTCTGTTGACTGTTTTTGGAAATCTGCCTTGATTTCGATCGCTTGTTGGTCCAACTTCGCAGTTAAACTGGATGACTGTTCATTTAGCTTCGCTGATTGTTCATCTAGCTTCGCAGTCAGACTGGATGACATCAGCATTAACATTTGCATCAGTGCATCTTCTGGTTCCTTTGATTTTGGCGTTTCTGCGTCTCCCTTAAGCTCCGCCATGGTAAATTCATTTATTTTTATTATTTCGGCTTTTATTTATTTATTTATTTTTTTCACCAGATTCCACGTTTATTTTCACTATTGTGCACTTTAAAATTGTTTAAACGTTTTCACTTCCAAAATTTTCTTTCTCACTTCTTGACACCACTGTCGCGTGTTATGGTTCGCGGCAAATAATTTTAATGTTCCGGGAAAGTGAAAACGCAATGTCTTTTAAATTAAATTAAAAGAGTGTATTTAATTACTTAAAAATGCACAATCACTTATTTAACTATTTCACAATTTTAATTTTCACTATTAAAAGTCTAACTTCCACTTGTCCATAAATTTCTATCGCAATTGTCTTCTAAAATCACTTCACAATCAACGAAAATCACTTTTCTATTACTCGATCAATATCGCTGTTCTATTCGCTCCACACTTTCGCAGTTTTTACTATCGCGGTTCTAATGAATGATCCACCCATTCATTCAGCTCGCCTTTATATAGGGTCTCTACCCATTCAACCCATTTCTCGCACATTGGCGAATGTTCTGCCGAGAGGTACCTGGTATATTCGAGCAGCTTAATGAATGGAGTGACGTCACTTTCAGATGTTGATCATGCTTGGTGGGTTCTCGTGGTTTCGAGTAAATTCACTTTGTTGATCATGAGGTTCTTAATGGTTGTGAAAACAATTGCAACAGTAGCTCGCAGAATTATTCGTGCATGTAACAATATTGTTTGTTCTTAAATTTCTCGTAAATGTCTAAAACCTTTGCACATTAATTTTTCGCCATTTTTTTAATTTGTATTTGGTTTCTTTGCTCTTTTTGCAACATGTCTTTCGTCTTATTATTATTTTCCTTTAAATAATTCTCTTATTTGATTCAATAGAACATACTCGTATATGAATTGTTTTCAGTGAAATCATTTCAAATTTTCCCTTTCATTGTCTCCAGCTTGTTGCTAGCATCTTCGAATAATTTCTTAAATATCGCATTATTTTGATATATGATTTCTATTCTATTTTTTTTTACTTCAGTTTTATTTCAAATAATAGTCTGTTGGTTTTGTTATGATGATTAATTTTTTATTGATGATATTGAAAAATGCATAGATGATTTAAAATAAATATATAAATAAACTGAGAACTAACAAGCTGTTGCAGTTTATTTCTGTTAAATTAGAAATCGTTTCTAGCGTCTCCTAACTAGAAATTGCTACATGTTAAAATAATAAATTTATTACTTTGTCAAGGGATCCCGTAGTATCTTTATATTTTTCAATATTATTCGATTTTTCTCTTCACAAATAATTTAAATATCAATATTTGAATTTGTTTAGTTTGAAAGGACATTCAAGAGTGTTGTCAGAATTGATTTGTTGATAACCATGACTAATTTCTTGAATTTCTTTTTGATTTATTTTAATTTCAATTTGAAAATTTGCTAAATTAATATGTAGACATAATTTGAAATTTTATTCAATTTTAATATGCTCAAAATGATTTAAATTCTTATTTTTCCATCACTCCTAAGCTTAAATGCAAAATTAACTATTTTTGCGTTATAACTCGTTTATTCACTCTTAACTTCAATGATAAGCACCCAATTTAATCCTAGGTAATAGATGGGTGTCATGTATTGTTTGAAAGTGGGAGAGGTTTTCATTTTAGATGTGTTACATTCAATTCATGTACCTAAGAGCTCAATATTGCTTCCATTCTGCAATGTAAAATCAGTCATGTTAAAAAAATGCAGCAGTTAAGCGTTAGATATTGATCACAGAAGAATTTTGTTTGCATTCCATTCATCATCAAAAGAAAGCAACTTTCTTAAATTTACTATAGCTACAGGCTATTTAACAAAAATTAACTGAAAAATTCTGATGCAATTTTCCTTTTTTTGTGGAGTATTTTCTTATGTTATATATTGTAACATTCGCGGTCATCTACTTAAAGCACTCCTTCGTAGTAAAAATGATTAGGTTTTGTTCGAGGATCTGTTTCGAATATTCCTCAACACATTTTACTAATTTCTTTTCAGATTTCTTTAAAGATCCATACATTCGACTCAATTAAATGTCTTTTTTTCTCCTCTTGATTTTAATCTCAAATTATTAATCCTGAACACTTTGAACTGATATATTTCCCCACGTAGAAAAACGACGCATCCAAGCTTCCTATGGCTAGAATGCATCTACGTGCCGTCACCTGCGCTCCTTACTAGGATTTATTCATTTAAAAACTACCCTGCAACAACCGATTGCCGAGCGTGTATCCATTAAGAGCACGTATCGCCATTGCAGCTTCCTCATAATTTTTCATCGACACGAATCCGTATCCTTTGCATTGGTTTGTGCCTTAGTCTTTAATGATTTTGACATTCTGCACACTCCGAAGGGACCAAATAGTTGCCATAACGTGCTTTCTTCTGCTTTGGGTGCCAAGTTGTAGATGAAGATGCTGTAGGCCCCTCCTGGTGGTGTAATGCCGACTGCAGGCGCTGCGGTTCCTAGTCCGTTGGGGAGCTGCAGTTGGTGGGAGTTCAATGCCACTAACGCTGAGTTCAGGCACATTAACAAGCTGTATTATATAAACCTATTATTGACTTACTGGTACAGTTTAAAAAGCTTTGGCTTGTCGTGGGAAACGGCAGGATTCTATTTTGCGACAGAGAATGTGAGCGTGGAGGCGCAGTCATCAGCAATTCGGGATGATGTCCTGGAAGCATCCAACGAATGGGGCTGCTACCACTGTCACGGATGGTCTTAGAGTCGGGACCAGCACCACCGAGATTCATGGAAACGTGGAACTCAAGGCCAGCACGAACCGGACGTGATACTCAAACCGCGATTCAGTGGCAGCAAGTAGTTTAAAAGTCGCTCACGAGCCGTCGACGTCAGGGGCGTAGGGTACATGGATCGGCTGATCGGCGTCAGTGGCGTAGGGCGTCAAGGGCTAAGTTATTACACGTTGTTCGTCCATACGATTCATGTGGCCTGTCCATTGCAGCTTCCGTAGTCTTACAATCCTTGAGACCTTCGGTTCGTCAAAAATTTCATATATTTTATGGTTGTATCGAATTGGCCATTGGTCCCCGTCTAGCTTCGCTCCGATTATTCGCCTCAGGACCCGTCGCTAAAAGGCGTTCAATATATTTGCGGATGCTTGGGTTAGGGTCCATGTTTCACACCCATAGTATAACACAGGGCTTATCACAGATTTGTATACTTGGAGCTTTGGTTTCCTGTGTATGCACCTGGTCTTCAAGATTGTCAATACTGAATAGAATATTTTATTTGCGAGCTGTATTTTTCGGCGTATTTCGTCTCTTTCATTGCCCGTTTTCGTTATTTTGGCGCCTAAATACACAAACTCGCTAACGTTCTCGATACTGTATTCGCCAAGTGTGATATTTTGTTTATTTGAGGTATTCTGCCTCGACTGCGTCATGAACTTTGTTTTATTTTCGTTGATTTGTAGCCTTACCGGTTTTGCTTCGCTGTCGAGTTTCAGGAAGAGTTCTTTGGCAGTTGTTAATGACCGTGACAGAATGTTGATGTCGTCCGCATAGGCCACTACTTGGCTCGACTTGTATAGTAATGTACCTCGCGTATCGACAGGTAGCTTCCGTATGACGTACTCCAGAGCGAAATTGAATAGCAATGGGCCAGCCCATCTCCCTGCTTTAGTCCGATATGTGTGTCAAAAGGCATCGGTGAGTTGGTTATTGATGCGGACTTGGGAGGTCGTCAACTTCGTTGTCATTTTGGTAAGACGGACTAATTTGGCTGGGATGTCAAAGCAAAGCATTATTTGGTACACTAAATTACGGTCAATACTGTCGTATGCTTGATTAAAGTCAACGAAAATTTGGTGTACGTCTATGATGAACTCCCAGTATTTTACAAGTATCTGCTTGACAGTGCATAATTGGTCTATCGTCGATTTACCTGCTCTAAGACCACCTTGATTCTCCCCAATAATATTGTTGGCGTTTGATCTGATTTTATTTTCTATGATCTTTGAAAATATTTTGTACGCCGTACAAAACAGTGATATGCCTCTATGATTTTCGCACTGTAGCTTGTCACCTTTTTTGTAGATAGGGAATATAATTGATTGGCTCCACTCGTTCTTGTCGTCAAATGTGCTGGATGATCTTATATAGCTTTCTGAATACAGCTGCCACCATATTTGATGAGCTCCACTCGAATCTCATCGACGCCCGGCGCTTTATTAATCTTTTGGATCAGAACATGGTCGATCTGGTTTTGTGTGTTGGCATCCGGAGATACCGAGGTCATTTTATGAGTGCGTCAATGAGGGAAGCAAGTCGTACGTATGACTAGATTTCTGCTACATGTAAAATCAATCAGGCGCCGGCCGTTGTCATTTGTTTCATCGTGGAGGCTATATCCTCCAGTTGTTTCCCGATCAGATATCTCATTGCCAAACTTAGCGTTGAAATCAGCCTGAATTATTTTTGTATCGTTTGTAGGAAATGAGTCGACTAGTCTTTCCAGGCGATTGTAGAACGTTTCGTTCGTTTCTTCGTCCTTTTCTTCGTTCGGGGCGTGTACATTGGTCAGCCAGATTTTGAAGAATTTCGCTTTTATACGGATCGCACACAACCGTTCATTAACTGCCTTAAAATCAATAACCTGCGGTTTGACCTCCCTATCCACAATAAAGGCCACTCAAAATTCTCTTTTTCCAGTAGGCTTCCCACTTTTCAATATTGTGGGCGATCTCATGTCTTGAATATCATTTCCAGTCCAGTTCGTTTCCTGGATTGCCAGTACGTTATTGACTGGCCTGTTGTAAAAGGTCCGTAACAGCGCCAGGGTAATTTAGTGATCTGAGACTCCAGGATCAAATGCAATACTCGACTTTGATAGTGCGAGAAATTATCCTTCTCAAAAGTCAGATCACGAGTGACGTTTCAAATCAGACCATTTTGACATCTACTATGTCACCATGAAATCTCTTTGGTATTGCCCAATTTAAAATTCCTGCCCGACGATAAAACCGTTCATTTGACAGCCATCACGAACATCTTTGGTGAAAACAATTTTTTGGGAGTCACCTCCTTCTATGGGAGGACCCCCCTAAAAAAATCTATACATTTTTTTGAAACCTAAACATTCAAGAGGAGATCACTTCTGATACATCAACCGAATTCGGTGACTGTAGCTTTTATGGTTTTTGAAATAAACTGCTGTGCAGACGGACGGACGGACGGACGGACGGACGGACGGGTGAACGGATGGACAGAGAGGTCGCGATTTCAATGGATTTTTGAAAGTTAGTACAAAACCCTTAAAGTCGATATTTATTCATATTTGTAATGACGATTTCTAAATTTTACATATATATATATATATATATATATATATATATATATATATATATATATATATGTATATATATATATATATATATATATATATATATATATATATATATATATATTTTTTTTTTTTTTTTTTTTGTTTTTTTTTTTAAATTTCATGGTTGACTGGATTAAAAATTCCGGCCGATAAATTGACCTGGGCAAAAATAAAAGACTCTGGCCAGCGGATTCGATATTAAGCGATAGTGATTTATGTATGTCTCATTCACGAAAGACTGATAGGTAAAACTACCCTCCAAGGGGTGGTTAGTTGAATTAATTAGGTAGAGAAGGGCGAGAATTATGATTTGAAGATAATTGATAGGGAGGGAACACGTGACCCTCTTTAAGTATTGTAATGATGGCGTAATTTTAATCGACCGACCGTCATAGTTATGTGTCAGTGGTTTCTCAGATTTATTAACGTGTGATTAAAAATAAAAATTGGAATTAAATCTTATATCGTGTAAGGGTACCCTCTTTACATTTTAAAAAGGTGTAATTTAGGTTACTTAGGTGTTGTTAGTGTTGGATAAAAAGCACTTGAAAGTTAATTCCCCGATGTACCAGAAGTGGTTGGTTGTGGATTTTTAGTAGCCTTTCTTTTCTTTGGATTTAAACTTTAATAAGGTATTTAGACAAGTTTTCCAGTGAGTTCATGGCTTCCTTAGGTGCATCGAAGAAAACGGTTAATCTCAATCCATTTTGCATGACATTCGTAACATTGCATTTGGATTCTTTGTTGAGCATAAAGAATCTCATCGGCGTCAACCTGAAGGGTTTACCGTTGATTTTCCATTCCATGATAACGGAGAAGATTTTTTCATTAGATTCTGGGCCGCATCTGTTAGATTTGCCCTGGACAGGTGAGATTCATTGAGCCCTGGACAGGTGAGATTCATTACTGGATATGTTAATATTTTTAACCATTGACACAGGTGGTGTAAAATTATAGGTTAGGGCAGTCGCTGTGGGTTTGTTGGGTGTTCGAAAAGTTTTAATGAAAAACACATATGCTCAAGTGGTGGCCTGTCGGGAGAAAACCAACATCACAAGCAATGAAACGAAACAAAATATTTTTCCAACTGTGGAAAACTGCGAACTCCTTATCAAGCCTATAATCATAAATCCCCACAAAACATCAGATGCTGAAAATATAATATACGAATTACAAAGAAGCCTCTCGTCACTAGCGATGCAGGATATGAACGCATCGATATGAACTTACAAGAAAACTTGTTCAAATATGTAACACAGGCTTAAAACCCAAAGAAAAAAAGAACACAATCGAGCACTTCTGGTATATCAAAAAATTAGCTTTTAAGTGTTTTGCATTAAACAACAACTCCAAAATAACCTAAATTACACCTTTCTAAAATCTAAAGAGGGTACTCTTTATCATTACGAGTTATTTCCGAATTTTATTTTTTTTAAATTAAATGCTAATTAATCTTGAGAAACTACTGGCATATCACTACGATGATCGGTAGACTAAAATTAAGTTATAAGTTAATTATGTAGCTAAAAACAAAGAATTTTGATAAGTAATTTATAAATAATTTAAAATACTTAAAGAGAGTCACGTAGTCCCTCCCTATCAATTATTCTCAAATTATAATACTAATACTCTCCCACCTAATTAATTCAACTATCCACCCCTTGAGGGACATTTTTACCTATCAGCCGTCAATGAGACATAAACAAATTACTTCCACTGAATTATACGTCACACCTGTTCGCAAAAGAGGAAAGGATCGCTAAACGCTCGTAAAGTTCCAACTAGGACATACCAATCAAATTCCACAGTACGTCTCTGTGGAAGTTAAACAGGAAAGAAGGAAAAAAATAAATAAATAGAAAGTAACAGCTGAAATAGTTTTAAGGATTGATTCCCATTTAAAAAATCCGTCCGTTAGCCATTGCTATATACTTTCTCTAAAGAGTACAATACAGTTAACATGGTTCAATTTTTAACTAAAAAGGAAATTAAATTGGCTAGTTGCAATAATTAGTCCTTAGGTGAAAACACACTTGTATTTGCAAATTGTCTTACTTTCACGTAAATAACAAACTTACCTTAAGGAATAATTTTCTCTCCTCTTCTGTGAAATCTCTAGACAAAATATCCCAAAGCCATCCTATCACACGATGTGAGTCGTGGAATCCACCGTAGTATTGTGTATGTTTACGTAAGTCCCTTAAATCTAATGGAGCCGTGTCACCTGATATTAATCTCTGAAGCTCGGGCGCAGAAAATAATGAAAGCCATTCCGGATTAACTATGCTTCTGAAACCGCGGTTGAAAGCTGCTGTTTGCTCCCTGATTTGTGTGTGCATATGAAAATATGCCATGTAGTGGATATAAATTATTCTAAATAAATTTCAATTAAATAACAGAAACATCATTAATTAACATTAAAAGTTACTTGTTTTGATCGGTCACAGCTCTAGCTTTACCGCCAGGATGGAGTTCATGCGTTACGATTTTGCCCATTACATCCTGATCTACAGAAAAGGTCAGATTCAAGTCGGCAACATCTTGTTTGTAGTGCTTGATGAATGTCAAACTGCGGTAGAGTTCATTGTCTAGCGATGGTAGTTCGTCCATACATGAATACAATGCCTGATGAGTTTGTCCGAGCAATTGTGATAAAAAGAATGAAGCGAAGGGTACGTCCACAACAATGCCTTCATACACTGCTTTCCCTAACATTCGTCCCACAAATTCGAATAGTTGCAAATGATTATCTTGCACGTAGGAAATCGGTGACGGATACAACCTTTGATCGGAAGTTGTTTTGAAGAGATTCAATGACGGATCGAAAACACGTTTTATCGTTTCTTCAAGGAACTCTTTAAACACACCGTCCTGGTCAATGCCGGCTTCATCTAACCCTTGCTGGTTTATAAATCGAACCCGTATGACTCCTTTCAATGCATGCGGACGCAACGCAGCCAATTGTCGGTATCCATCTTCAACTATTCGATCACGATGTATTCTAATTAATGCCGAGCTTGGCGATGCACAAGCAGACTCGGTTAGGCCTAAAACGGCCTTTTCATTTTGCACATACTTTCTAAACAATTTCACGCGATCGTCATGCGGAATGATATGAGGCATTTTCTGTAGCAGAAGTTGCGTGTGCCGTTTACCTTTCTCCAAGTCATTTAGGAAGTGCGAGGGGCGAATTTCGTTTATCAACCAGTGGTTCGTCGGTGCGAATTGATGACGACAGTCTCGTCGATATAGGCATAGTAGAAGCGTGTGTAGTGATATGAAAAGTGGAGCAGAGGTCACAGCGCGTGGATCTGAAGAAAGCAAAAATGTATAATTCTTATTTTGCAATATCTAACAAACTTACCAATAATATTGTCTTGAATCATTTTGAAAATGAAATTGTTTAGAAAATAAGAAAGTGCCACATAGTCCGATAGTAAAAATGGATTTTGCTCGGTGTACATTTCGATTTCGTCTAAAATACTGAAACAAACAAAAATTACATCACTGTGTGCTCAGGACTTATGCCTGAGAAAATAGTTTTTTGGAAGTTTTTCCAAACTATTGTCAGAGCTTAGATAACAAGAGCCCCTGCAATGGTTCCTTTGGACATTTCACATACTATTTTGTATTTGTTTAGTCTTAAAATAGATTCACTGTTACCTACAAAATGCCTATTCACACTTTTATAATGCAATGTTGTTAAAGTCTTAAAAGCAAAACATATCTTATCTAAACGGCTTTGAAGGAAAAATATGTTTAAGTATATTCTAATTATCCAAAACTTTCGAAAACCATTCAGTTGAGACGAAATGTCGGGTCAGTTAGTGAAATTGGTCGCTCTTCAAATTTTCAGCCTTGCCGTAGCTTTTCGTATCAATGAAATCCCAGAAAACTTCGAAGGACGCATAATTGGAGGGCTGCTAACAAGTATTGAAGACATTCCGTACCAAGTGTCTCTACGGAGAAATGGAAACCATGTTTGTGGAGGATCCATCTACCATCCAAATATAATCATTACAGCAGCACATTGCGTTCAGGACGAAGATGCAGAAGATTTTACTGTAGTGGCTGGAACATCGTTACGCAGAATAGGCGGAGTGGAAAAATTAGTGCGAAACATCACAAATCACCCCAACTTTTCTTTTACAAATTTTGATTATGATGTGGCTGTTTTGCTGCTACACGAGGATTTGACCTATGACGATAGCATTCAATCAATTACTTTGATAGATTCTGATGTGGAATTTCGCTCTGGGACTAATGCGACCGTCAGCGGCTGGGGATATCTTCAGGAGCATGGGGTGCTAGCCGAAGTACTTCAGTGTGTCAACGTTAATTTAATGAGCAACGAAGAGTGTTCGCGAATCTTTCCGGATATGATAACCGAGAGAATGATCTGTGCTAGCGCGATATATCAAGATGCATGTGATGGTGATTCTGGTGGCCCACTTGCGATTGACGGAAAGTTAGCTGGAATTGTTTCATGGGGCCATGGTTGTGCGCGAGCGGAATATCCGGGAGTATATGCTAATGTAGCAGTATTGCGCGATTGGATAGAGGAAAGTATATTTAAATTATTGAATCAGTAGAATTGTCAATTTAGTTGGACAATTTTAATATCAGTTGCCTGATAATGGAAAATCGTAGAGTCGTTTATTGTTAAATATTTTGTAAAAGTTCAACACAACCAAACCGTTGATATGTTGATATTGATTTGCCAAATACAAATCACTTTTTATGTGTTCACAATCCAGTGTTTTTTTTTTTGTCTAATCAGGGATATTGCCTTTATTCTGAACATTGATATTTTAAAAATTCATGTTAAATCATTTTTCCGGTTCTGTATCGTACAATGCAATAAAATCGCGACTTGTCTGTTTGTCCGTCCTTCAGTCATAGCAATTCTTCTCAGGAAATATAGTAGCTAGAGACACCAAACTTAATACGAGTAGATAGTTGTGAAGTGATGGCTTCTTCAAATTTTGGGTACAAACATAATTTTCAAAGGAAATTAAGGGGCCCTTATGTAGGGGGGTGGTTCATAGAAAGATTTTTTTTCCAAAGGTAGTCGTGTGGGGTATCAAATGATTTGTCTTAATGAAAGCTTTTCAATACAGGTCTTGTGACAGTTTTAACAGCAACAAGGAGTGTAGGGCGAGGGGACATATTCGAAAAACGTGTGTTCTCCCCGCGTCTGGATACTAGTGATGAATAGTTGACAAATATTTTGCCTTTTCCTTATAGTTTTACATAGTTTTTCGAATGAGTACTGATAGTGTTTGCAAATTCTACTTCTAGCACTCGTTGCGTGTAGACGTGTTTATAATTCGCTCCTGTCGATAATTTTTAAAAATTAAAATTTTTAATTTTAGAAAAAACTTATTACATCGTCGAACAATTTATCGAGTGTCTGGATTTTACTTGCGAGAAAGTTTCAAAAAAAGTAAAAAAAGAAGAAACTTTTTTCACCAGGGGTATGGAAGACCCGACGGCTTCCCACTGCTGTGGGACCCAGGGCCAGGCATTTCTAATACGATGATTGAAAAAATCATGAAACGGAAAAACGATCCAGACAGCTGTGAGTATGGCAAGCGTATTACGCGTTCAAGTGAAGAATACGAAAGAGTAACCAGAGAAAACGCAAAGGTTACTAAACAAAATGATGAGAAGAAACTCCGAATACAAAGTTTGGAGGACATGATTCAGACATTGACAAATGTGAACAAAACAAAAGTGATGAAGCCATATAATACGTCCGGCAAAGAAGAAGCGATAACAAATAAGAAGAATGAAAAAGAGAAGCGACAAGAAACAAGACGAACGAAAAAACAGTAGCCTAGCAAAAGGCTCAAACATATAAATCAAAATTACAAGATACGAACAAGACATCAATACATGATGCTGAAAACATACTAAGCGCAGGCGGAGCAAACGACAGCGCCAATTACTATGCGGTTTAGTGCCGAGATAACATAGGTAATATTAATGATTGTAGTAATAATTATATTGAATATTTAAAATCAAAAAATAAGGAGAAGGAGAAGAAGCCAACTGGTGTGTCTGCTGGTTCTCCTATTAAACATATTAAGATAACTGAGAAAGTTCCTCCGATTAATGTCTTTGGGCAGCGTGGAGGGGATATGGTTCGGCTATTGGCAGCCGAACATAAGATCGACAATTTCGAAGTTAAGAGAGTGGCCACTGATAAGCTCACAATTAAGACAAAAACATTGGCTGATTTCAAGCTAGCGAAAGATGCTCTGAATAGTGTAAAAGCTCCCCACTTCACATACACGCCAAAGGCGGAAAAAAATCAGACCTTCCTGTTGAAGGGCTTGGACTGTGGGGAGAATACAGTTGATCTCCTTGAAATGTTACAGGAAGCAGCAGCAGCTGTTAAGTTCATCAGTGTAAAAAATTTTGCTACAAGGAGATCAACTGTTTAAGGCAAAACATTACCATTTTATTTGGTCCAAATTTCTAACGATACTAGTCCGAGTGCCCACCAACAGGTAAGGTACTTAAACTTTAGAGTTGTGAGGTGGGAACGCCTACAAAAAACTGAGGCCAACCAGTGTTACAGGCGTCAAAGATTCGGTCATTCGGCTGTCAGTTGTGCCATGTACAATCGCTGTGTTAAATGCAAAGATATTCACGCCCCCCGGTGAATGCCAATTGGCTCAGATGGAGCCAAAAGAAAAATTATATTGTGTTGACTGCGGTATATTTGGTAATCCAGCATCATATCGCGGATGCCTTCGGTATCAAGATGCAAGAGTTAAATTTTCCCCAAAACAAACCCAAGTACATCGCAATTTGTTGCCTCCCGACTTTGTCAAACCCGGAGTATCATTTGCACTTGCTGCTAGAGGACCAACGGACAACAATGTAAATTAAATAAATAATTCGTCTCATCTCGATCAACGTCAACTCCATTGTTGCTATACATCGACGAGACTGTCTCTCGGGGTTCCTTGTCAAGCAAAAGCCTTACATCATACTTCTGACTGAAACCCACCTCAGTCCATGGCACTCCATGATTTTTGAATTCGTAAGAAACGATAGGGTAGTAGGTGATGGGGGAGGTGGCACCGGGATATTGGTTCGAATATCCTATTGTTTCCAAAATAGTGAAAAAATTGAATTCAAAAGCTTTGAATCTCTTGAAATATCCGTTATCAACATCTCACTGCCAGGTGGGGATAAACTTCGTTATTTCTGCCTATGCAACTGATCGAAATGTTCTCAAGATCAAGGAGAAACTGACGTTCGAAACGATTGAGAAAGTAGTTCCCAAGATTAAACATCGAAACAATATGGAAGGATATGAAACACCAACCATTTTAAGGTTGAAAAGATTGAAAAGCCTTCTTCTCACACGCGTCAACAATATTTATCGACAATTTTTGGACTACAACCATCCCTCGTTGGCTTTGTTGAAATTACACCTGAAGAATGTCCGGGACTTAATCCGTTCATACATCAGGAGTGAGGTCAGCAATCTATGGGCCGAAAAATTGAGGGGTATTAGCCCACAGGACCCAGATGGCGTTTTCGTGAAAGTGAATAGCATATTCCGCAAGAAGTCTCGAGTGCGAGGTATCGAATCTTGAAGTCGCTAGTGATGACATAAATCTTCTCGATAGGGCTGGTATCGAAATTGATAGTACGACTCCGGATAGAAATGGAAACTGGATTATATGTGAGGGATAGCATAAACTTGCTCTGATTGGAACACATTTTGAATTGGTTTATCTACCAAACCCTGAGAGAGGGAATGAAATATTTTTAGAGGTTGTTGAAGCAAAAGTTTCCGACTTCAAATCAAGCCTGAACGGCCAATCAATTCTTCATTTCAACGAAACATTAACATCTGACCTCATACCGAGCTTGAATCTTATTGATTATTTTGTCAGCTATGAAGACTTGTGTTTCATATTTCCCAGGATAAACAATAAGAAATCATGTGGTACTGATGGTATTCCAAATGTAGTTCTCCGAAATTTGCCTGAGGTCGCTATTAGGAATTATTGCATATTGTTCAATAACATGTTGAGCAATTCATATTTCCCAAATGAGTGGAAAAACCCTAAGGTATTTCCGATCTTGAAGAAAGGAAATTTCATGCCCTAAAAGCTATCGCTCAATCAGCTTGCTGCCTAACATGAGCAAAGTGTTTAAAGTGAAACTTAACAAAGCATTAAACGCCCACATTGAGGAATATGAGTTGATGCCGAATTGCCAATTTGGTTTTCGTGCCAGGCATTCGACCATACATGCAATAACGAAAGTAACCTCAGACATCTGTTGGAAACTAAATGGTAGAGAATGTGTTGGAGCGTGGCTCATTGATATGGAGAAAGCCTTCGATATGGTGTGGTTAGATGGACTGGCTTTTAAATTCCTTCAGGACAGGTTCCCCAGACACCTTGTCCCCATGATGTGTAATATGTTATACGGGAAATCATTAGTTGTAACTGATGGAAATCATCATTTGTTGTAACTGACGCGCGAATTCAAGGTCTTGAATGGTCTACAGCAGGGAACAGTTAATGCGCCTCTGCTCTTCTCAATATTCATTCGCAAGTTATTGAACGGCTTTGATTTTAACGTCTCGCCAACACGATCATTGGTGGCGTTTGCTGATAATCTGCTCATCTATACGGCAGACCGAAAAGCTAGAATAGTTCAGAGCAACCTCCAAAAAATGTTCAATGATGTGCAGCTGTACACTGACAATTGGCGATTGAAAATCAATTCGCGGAAGTACGAAACAATCTTGTTTCGGATGACGCTGCAGGGGGCGTCAAAACCTGAAACGTAATTGGAAGGATTTCCACATCATGGCTGGGGAGGGTAGTTCAGAATGGGTTCCAAATGAATCCTGTGTTCGATAACTCGGTGTTCATCTCGATCAGTATCTGTACTGTACTGAACATGTCAAAATCATGCTCAGTAAAGCACAAAAAGTAGTCATGGTCCTACGAAGACCCTTTCATTCCAGATACATTGATCAAAAGGTCAAAATTATCTGTTACAAGATCCTGGTTAGACCAGTTTTGACATATGGATTTCATATCTGGTACAACCAGACTGCTAGTACTATGGAAAAATTAAGAGTTTTCGAAAGGAAATATCTTCGTGCATGTACTGGTTTGTACAGAAAGCCGAAGACGGATTGGAAGCATTATATATCGAATAGAAGAATTTATCAAACTGCTAAAGTGACGAGAGTCGATATTTTCATATTGAAACTTCTTCGGAATCATATCGCATGATCTGTAACTGTGAGTGAAAATCCTTGGATTTCATAGCGGTTCCACCCTACAGACGGGTATTTTGCGACTCGGCTCGCTACTGGCTTCGTTCCTCCAGAAGCATTCGTTTTTGGACATGAATCGATAAGTTTTTGATTCTGACGGCGTCCCAATCATATAAAACATCTATAGACGGGCCACCGATACGAAGATAAAATAGCCTCCGAATTTGAGTTCACGGGACCAACAATTCCAATGGAGATACTCATTTGCTAGATTCGTTGATGCTGATCGAGTAGAGACGGGACAATCTAGGTATTGGTGGCTGAATGACAATGTCTCAATTATTTGTGTTTATTTTCAGTTTTTGTGTTTTTCGTTACATAGTTTTTGAGTTTCAGCTCATTATTGCTACATTTAGTGTTGTTGTTTATTTGTGTTAAAAATTAGGGATAGTTTAGGTATATGTTGTTTATTTAATTAGGTTAGAGATAAGGTTAGACGCTTAGGTTAGAAACATTGTGATAGAATGTTTTAGTATAAGATAAAGTTTTTGATTAAATTTTCTTAGAATTCAGTTATATCATATTAGGTGTAGGATCAAATTTCACCGTTGAAATTATAAAAAATTTTGGAATAGTGTTGGTTGGTTTTTTCTCCTTTTTCCAATCAAATCATAACATATGTAATAATCTTAATTAATTTGAATTTGCTATAGTTTTTTTGATAAAATGTGTTTAACTGATAACTTATACATTTAGAGAGCCATTTGGGCCATTAAGTTTTTGTATTGTTATTGTTTGGAATTTGGTTTATATTCTTTTAAAATTTATAACGATGAGTATTGAATAAGGCGCTTTTGACTTTCACTTTGATACTAGTGATCCGACAAATCTGAAGAAAATCATGGAGGTAGTTATTTCATTCAATTTTGTTAATAACAGTAGGATTTATGAATTTTGTATTTTCTCCAATAAAACGGTAAGGGTGCCGTCAAATTCTGTATCTAAATAGTTAAATACAGTGGAACCTCTATAAGTCAAACTTCTAAGGACACGCAAAAGTATTCGAGTTATAGAGATTTGGACTTAGGAAGGTTTTCCGAGTTAGAGGGGCTTTTGTAGGCATATATTTGACTTGAAGATGTTTAGTTTCAATGCAATATTATTTAGAGCTGTGGAGGTTAACTAAACTAAAAAATAAGGAGTTTAGTTTCCACTTCTTGCATAATATTATTTGAACTTCCTGTTACAGTTTCTTAAAAAATTAATAATAGAATATAATAGTTTTTGTTTGAAATTATTTGGATACGCAAAATCTAAAACATTGGCTGTGCTAGCAGTAAGGATTTACATCCCGAAGAACATCGCGGTTTTTGGGCTTTACCAATAACTAATGGTGTAAGCCTTTCTGTACCTGACATATTTGAAGCAAGGAATATGGTGAAACGCGCTTTATACTATGTGCTCCGCAAGGATAATTAATATTTTTGATTGTTAAGGTCTTGACAGGGAAACATTTGCCATTTGTTTTCGTGAATACAAAACTTCTTTTAAGGAGCAGGAAGAATGTTTTTGCATACTGCAATTAATGCATCATTTTAAAATTCTACAACTGTCTATTTTTTTTTCTTCGAGTTACAGACGCTGTTAATCGCGAAAATTTGAGATATAGAGGTAATAAAATCAAACATTTTTTTCTTCGAGATACAGAGGTTGAATTTATTTTTTCGAGTTATAGCAAAAATGTTTATAATGGAATAACTTGTGCGTAAGTATTGATTCTTTCGACTTATAAAGGTTTTAAATTTGCAGTAACGGAGGTTTTGGGCTTTGGAAGGAAGGGAATGACAGTTTTCTTCGAGTTATGGAGGGTTTCGACTGTATAAAGCTGTATTAACCAATATTCAGTAAAGTTATGGCAATTTAAATTTTCTTATATTACAACAAGAACAATACACGGTTTTTCTTAATCTATGGGCTTTCGATCAAATCAGACGTTACATATTGATCTCTTCTTCTTTAAAACTTCACAAAAGATGAATAACTTAAGTATCTTTGAGACTCAATACGCTGGATGATATACAGGCTCTGTATAATAAGTAACTGAGCCTGCCCCGCGCCGTCAAAGCGTCTGCTAACCGGTATCTGGTGCTATAGTGGTGGTGGGGGTCTAGGTAAAGGGAACCGGGCTGCAGCAGTTGCCTCCAAGCCCTTGGAGAGATATCATCGAGCGAGAGCGGAGTGCGTGTTCAGTAACGTCGTCGGAGTGAAAATGGAGCGTACGATCGAGCAACCGAACCAGAGTTTTTTAACCACGTTATTACAGGAGACGAGACGTGGGTTTTCGAATACGATCCTGAGACGAAGCGGCAGAGTTCGGAGTGGCACACACCGGCGTCACCACGACCGAAAAAAGCGCGCATGAGCAAATCGAAGGTGAAGTCGATGCTCATTGCTTTCTTTGACGTGAAAGGTATTGTTCACAAAGAGTTTGTGCCACCCGGCCAAACTGTAAACGGCCAGTACTACAGAGAGATGCTTTGTCGACTAACCGCCCGGGTTCGCCGAGTCCGTCCGGAGATTGCCGATTCGTGGATCCTCCATCACGATAATGCTCCGTCGCACACCTGCCTGCTCGTCACCGAGCAGTTAGCCAAAAAGTCGAGGGCAACGTTGCCACAGCCTCCTTACAGCCCGGATATGGCACCAGCGGACTTGTTTCTGTTCTCCAAGATCAAGAGACACCTTAAGGGGACTCTGGAAAACGTTCAACGTGCTACGACGGGGGCTCTAGACAGCATCGAGGTTGCCGAATTTCAGGGAGCGTTGGGGGATTGGAAAATCCGGTATCAGCGTGTTATCGACTCCAATGGGGACCACTTTAAAGATTTCTAAAGAAAAATTGTACATATTTTGCCAATAAAAAATTTCCTGAGGTCAGTCCGGTTACTTATTATTCAGACCCTGTATGCTAAACGGCAGAAAATGGCAGCCGATTAAATTGGGCAAAAATATGTTGTCTTTTAAACTTATTATTTGGCAAACATATCATAGAAGCGTTTATTGAGTTTGTTCATTAGTTAAGAAACGAGAGTGCCTATATTTCATAGGTTGAGTACAAATGTATTTCTTAAATTAATTTCGACTTTGAAGCTTTAGATACTCTCCTTCTTCGTCGCTGATGGGCCTCCAGATATATTCCAACCAACGAGTAGTCTTGTTTTTCCGCTAGTATTAAGTGTCCGTACACGACACGGCCTAGTCGGTCAGAAAATGGGTCATCTAGTGTAAAATCTTCAATATTTTCTAGAATATTCTGGTTTGCGAAAATTGATGGAATCAAATTCGATCTATTGCGCAGTATGTTGGCATTGAATTGCGAAGTTTCGAAGTTAAGTATGACCGCTGTTAATGTAACAACTCCCTTTATGGTGGAGCTTCTCTTCCAAAGCCCAGTAACATTGGCTAACATAGGTCTGCTTTTCTAATTCAATTGTTGCACCTCTGCCTCGGTAATAAAAGGATGCTTGGGACCTTTGGTTTAACAAAGCTCTGACGATGTGTCTAGTGTTGGGAGCTTAAAATTTCAACTGCGCTTGTGCTAGGAAAACGTCTTCTTCGTCTATGGCCATCACCGTCAACGTTTGTATTGGGACGGCCTCAGCTTTCCTTCATCCTGATGGCTGCTGCTTTATATGGCAGTTTGCAGCATTAACGGTGACCTGTCGTATCACGATGTAGTAACGTATGGTGGCCAGCTTGGCACTGTTGGTGACGATGCTTGCCGTGACATTTGACTGCCATATGTCCCTTCGCAAGAAAGTTCAAACACAGACCGTTCCGTCTGACTTCTTCCAATTTATCTTGCTGATTAAGTTGACGTAAGCGTTCACATTTTTCAAATGACGTGCTTCTTAACACATTGAACACCCAGAAGGTGTTTCAACATGGTATGCTTGTACGCGCGAATGTGGCTTTGACAATAGTACTTTTGGAGTTTTGACCCTTTTTGTAACAGTTGCCTCAAGCGTTTGAACACGGTATTTCATAAATTCTTCCACTTTTGCAAAGGTGAGGAAGTCGGACAGTGTGTTTTGCTGCTGCTCCTACAATTGTCGCGATTCTGCTGGTAATGTACGTGATGATACATTGCTCTAATTCAAACATTCAGCGATACTGTTCGACAATGTTTCCAGCGAAATTGCAGTCTCTTGAGCTACAGCGAGCTTAGACAGATGTTGCAGTTGAGCGTTCAGTAGAGCTGTTTTATTATCGGATGTGTCTCATAGGGAGGGTCTCCTGAAATTTTTCGCTACAGACGCCGTTTGGAGCCTTTCGATGATGAATTTTTGTACAGGGCTGGTCTTCGCAGAATACGCCTTTGACGTACGACATCGATAGGTTAGTTTGATCAAGTAATGACCCGAGTTACAATTGTCTCCTCAGTATGTACGGACGTTAAGTATACTCGAGGCTCAACGTTGTTAGATCAGAACATGGTGGATCTGGTTTTGTGTGTCGCCATCCGGTGATACCCAGGTCATATTAAGTTAACGTCGATGTGGGAAGCAAGGCGAACGTGACTAGATTTCTGCTACGAAATTTTTACTCTACCCTATAAATAACTATTTGGCAAATGAATTTATTGATACTTAATCGAGCAGTTCTAAAAGTAATATTTAAATAGAGATTTAATTCAATTGAGATAACTCAATAGTGACTTTTGTGTAATTAGTACTCCTTGGTCGGAATGTTGTCTTCAGGCAGTGGAGAAGATAATTATTGAAATGGATAACAGTAGATCGGTTAGTTATTATTGACGTTTGTCGAAGTT
The DNA here is from genome assembly GCA_963969285.1 of Odontomyia ornata. NCBI lineage: Eukaryota > Metazoa > Arthropoda > Insecta > Diptera > Stratiomyidae > Odontomyia > Odontomyia ornata. The sequence goes on along the minus strand of OZ017741.1, from coordinate 140,251,780 downwards.
CTCGATTCTTTATGTCATTTTAAGTGAAGGACGGTACACCACCTGTAGCAGAGTTCTGATTCATCACGATATGGGAAGCGATTCTTAAAAATAGGCGCCTGTAAGTATAGATTTTAATATTCTAACAAATGCAAAGTTGATTAATGATATCTTCTTGATTTCAGTTATTGCAATGATAACCCTGAACACTCGGGCTTCATTGCTAGGTGAAATTTAGCAAGTGATTATCGGCACAAGCTACCAGACAATTGATTGAAAGTGCGGTGCAGGTTTCGTCGGCGGCGGAAGCAATGATAGCGACAACCAAGTCAGCAAAAACGATTGCAAATCGACTGCAAATTAGCTCAGCTCTCCGCTTAAGAAAAATTATTCAATAAAGGTGCGTCTGTTGCGGGATAGCACTCAAAAAAACAACGGACGACCTATAAAAGCGTTTCGACGTTAGACCTTGGAGCGCCAGTGCCCGAGACGAAACTTTAGTTTCTTTCAGAACGACAAGTGAATGATTGTGCTTGAGGCAAAACGTTAATGTGGCTGGCGTTTAGCGGCCGAAGTGTCGGGGAGTTCGCACCGCTTGTGTAAATTGCTAACAAAACGTGGAAAATTCAATTTGGCCCAGCAGCTGGGAAATGTCAACGCGTGTAAGTCTGTTGTCATCACAGCAAAGGAATATTCTAATTGCATCTCAACAGGTTCAACATTTTTACACTCTAACTGAACAAATTTGAATACGTGTCTTCCAATCTTTAGTTTTCATTGTCCCTTTAATAGACTTTTTCTCTTTGTGCTCGTGAACGTTTTCCAGGCATATGATTGAATGTAACTGAGACGACGACAGCTTAAATTTGGTCTATTATTAAAAAGAATCGTAGGTTACTTTTGCCAGTTTATATATTAAGCGAGCAACTACACGATAAATCAGCCAATGCAAATGCATCAGCCGACGCATGTCCATAGGCATCCGCAAAATGCATCCGCGACGCGTATGCGTATTTGGCGGCGATCAGCTGGCTAATGTTGGATGACAGACCTCTGCTACTTAACCACCACTTGACGTCGGCAGTGTGGTGAGTAGGTCTCTGCCATTGAATCGCCACTTGACTTCAGCAGTGTGGAGAGTAGATCTCTGCCACTGAATCGCCACTTGACTTCGGAGTGTGGTGTGGATTTTTGTGACTGAACCGCCATGGACGTCGGCCGGGTGGTCAACACATGTGCGGATTAATAAGTCAGAGATAGCGAGTAAAACTAAGAATACTGGAAGCAAGAGCCGCTTAGTGAAGCCTGGGTTTGTGGATAGTACAGCTACGAACAAAAGTGTTGTCGCTCAAAAAAATCTGCTGAACAAGCGAATGACACCTACGCTCAAAGTTCTAAGGGCTTCAGTAGTGTCTGGTTCTAAAGATCTCTAGGAAAATACATCTACAACGATACTTGAATGGCGGGTAGCATTTGTGAAGGGGAAACCTTCAACTCCGGAACTTTCAGTAGTTACATACATCACTTCCTCCGTCCCCGAACAAATCTTCCAAGCTACCAACCAAAACCGCTAGTCCTAAACGCCAACCACACCTAAATAACCTGCCAAGACAGGTACCATCGCTTCAAGACCGAGAAATGCAATCAGTAGTGCGGCCGATTTGTCACTATTTGGCGTGAAGAAGTCCCCTAGTGTGTCGACAGTTCTACAAAGGTCAAATAGTAACGCTTCGATTCAATCACCAACAGTTGCGACAACAATGCCGAATACGAATCCTCCATCAAGAAGCAATTCAAATTTAACAACAAAACCAGTAACTAGTCGGATTGCAGAGATTTGGGAAAAGGCAGACGAACCAAAAAAAGCCCAACCAGAAAAATCAAATAAGCAGCTCAACATCGCATCAAGTGCTTCACGGACATTGTAACCAATCAAACTTCACTACATAATATCATCACTTTGCACAGCGTACAACTCATCCTGTTTCAACATCGAGCGTTCGACATTGGACTAGAAGTGAGTGGTTGCTGTTTTTATTACGATTTAGGTCTCATGTCGTGGCAGAATTTAACGGGGGGTTTGATTTATTCTAAAAGTTTTAAGATCACGTTTCTTCGCAAAGCTTATCATGATTTCGTTGTATAGTAGCGACTTAAACAAATATTTGTTTGACCTCAAGTATATCTAAATGTATCTTGTTCAGGAAATAAGCTACATAAGAATTCTGTGTAAATTTTGTGTATTGCGACCAATTTTTTTTTTAATTAGCAAATACAGTAAGAGCATTAATCACAGATTTAGTTGTCATATGTAGAGAAATGTCGAAGTTAGTTTTCGGGAAACCTTTAATAGCGAAGAGTTAACTTGCCTAGCCCATATACATTGTATAGATGTAGTATCAATGGTTATTCGGATAGTAATATTTATTAAATATATTGTATATTTTAGGAAAAAGGAAAAAAATGATGGAAAAATATTAATTAGAACGGTGTATTGGCCACGACGCCAATTCTATGATTGTCTTTGCAATTTTTGATAACTGAAATCTTATGAAATTTCCTCAATTCAAATTCGCTTCATATAAGTGCGAGGGGGCAACGCTTCCAACTGGATGTCCCACTCTTATTTGGGGGTCGTAAGTGGTCGGAGTAAGGACAAAATCGCCTCGCGTCCCGCGTGCGTTGATCGAGCATAGTCAGTCGCGTTTCTCTTGTCTATTCCTTCGGTAGGTTACCTCGCCCTCGACACCGTGAAACCGATATATTTATTATCGAACAATTCGTGAATGCGAAAATTTTTTGATAGTGGGCCCTTGTGTTGGGGAAAAAGAACCCGCCCCACGAAACCGCGACGCTAGCCTGTAAGAGTATTCACGCGTCCTCAGACAAGGCCAATTCCGGCGAGCACTAATATCTTCGCTCGCTGAGACAGCAGACCATCGCTGCAGTTTTTTACAGACCATTTGAATATCCTTAAACACTACATTTCCCCTTCGCAATTCCCACTGGGCTAACTCCTACGCGGGCTGTGATAAGCAAATTGAGTGTAAAGCAATTTTCTGCACTTTATTTTCGTCCCTTCCCTTTATTTTTTTCTATTCAAGTATACGATATTTTATTTTATTCGCTGGGGAAAAGTTGAAAGTGTCGTGCGAGGAGGAAGAGTTTAACACCTGAAGGAATCGGTTTCGAGAAGTGAAACCGAATCAAGTGCGGAGGGACTCAATATGAATTTTGACAAGGTGAGGCAATCATGGTTTAGGATTGTTCCTGCACAATTTTAAATAAGGTAAAGCAAGAGATAACTTGAACGGTAATGATATTATTACATGAAGTTTGTTGAGAAAGCTGTAGAAATTTCAAGACGAAATTAGGCAGTTTTGGAGGACAGTCAGTTGGGATAAACCAGAAGTACCAATTTGCTAATACTTGATCGAGAAGTTAGGTGAATACGTGAATATAACAAAACGAGTTCCTGTCCATCTTGTCATTTGGGAAGTGGTCGCTCGTTTATTGGAAATTTCAGACAAGTTTCATTGGTTCCATTAATTTGGGTAACAAAATTCAATGCAACCAAAATAGAAAATATTCAAGTGGACCCTTAGGTTAAGCAAATTAAACAAGCATTTAAAATTCAGTTAGTAATAATTACAATTGTATGTACGATAAGGTTGTATTACATATTGTTTTTGACAAAAGAAAAAACAAAAAAATTAATATTTTGAATTCATTTTTAGAGTAAATGAATCTTACACGCAATGACGCAATTATATATATAATTAACGAATAACAAATTTTAGTACAGAAATCCATGTCAGTTTAAACTTTAACTAATCGGTTTTTCGGTTTTTTCTTGCCAAATTTTTAAATCAAAAAACTCGAGTCAAAATTAAATGTATATGTTTATGTGTTATTGATTAACTTTAGGTTTAAATGGGTTTTCGAATAGCTAATAATAACGGATACAAACAATGTGACATTGACAAACTTGTTACACGGTACAAACAAAAACAGGAACGCCAACTGACTGAAACTTATAAGAACGACTAACAGTGGATTTCGTTAACATACGTAGGCAAAGAGACATACAAATTATCAAACTTCGTGAACATATGTAGGCGAAGAGACATACAAACTATCAAACTTGTAATGAATCATGCGACGCCGCTTGCGACCACTACTAACACACTTTGCTGCCGGGTGGCTTGTCATTTCAAGTTGGTTGCGACGAGCGCACATCCCACGTCAATTTTGTGGTGGGATGTCAAGAAGATTTGACAGCCACATGGGAGGAAAGTGTGGAAGTAGTGGCCGTTACTCAGGAAGAAGTCCCGGAGGGTGCCAACAAGCAGCAAAAGGGCTTAGAATTAACAGGAAGAAGAACTCTCCCACAAATAGGTCATCGCAGATATCCATCGACTATTCAAAAGTAGTAAAGGTATCAGAAATTGGAATTGGTAAGTCGGCGAATGAAAAGTTTGTTTTTCCGCTTCGAGTTAAAATAACGTTTTGTGATGTTTAGGCTAACCGCGGATATCATCAATCAATCCATGCAGAGATACGCAAACGTGATGGATGTCCGTATTTGCCTAGATTAAAGTGCCTGCATTAAACAACAACCGGACAATACGAATGGGCGATTGCCTGCAGGAATGTATCCCCAATTTGGAGTCAGTAGTTCTTTCTGGGAGCAATATTCAGGAGTTGAGCGATTTGGAACCACTCACGCACCTCAAAGAGCTGGAAACATTGTGCTTGCTTTTAAACCCCGTATCTACAAGGCCATATCGCAGTGAGTAGGTTGCATTAAGTTAAAGACGATCCAAATGAAGATTGGGGTGCAGTTTGTTTGGATGGTGGTGAATTGAGGTGTTGTGATAAATGCCAGGACTGTTTCCATGGTCGCTGTGTTGGTATATTACAAAGTGAGGCGGAATATATCGATGAATATATTTGTCCGAATTGTCAACGCAATAATTCTGTGAATTTTGCAAATATGAAAGACTTGAGCCAACATGAATAGGATAATTTGAAAAAGTTGATAAAACAAATACAGAGCCATAAAAATGCGTGGCCGTTTATGGAGCCTGTGGATCCTGAAGAAGCACCTGATTACTATAAAGTGATAAAGGAGCCTATGGATCTACAAAAAAATCGATGATAAAATCAACTCCAAAATGTATTCCAAACTTCCGAGTTTATTGGTGATATGACAAAAAATTTTTGATAACTGCCGCTACTACCATCCAAAAGAGTCACCATTCTACAAATGTGCTGAAAGCCTTGAAGGATATTTTGGTGCAAAAAAAATCAAGCATTTCCGGGAAAGTCTTGTAGATCAATCATAACTAGGACGACATAGGCGTTCTCACATGTAACCTGCTAACTTCCCTAGGCTTAATAAGAATTTATGATATAAATAGTTGCATAGTAATTTTATTCTCATAATATAATGTAATGTAAATAATTAACAATCAATCAGTGTCAGCTAAATGTACATATAGGAAGAAGGGGACATTCACATTGAAGGCTGAAAACATCTTCGTACTGTGAAGTAGGTTACTTTACATATAGTTTTTTTTTTTTTGATCGGTAAAATGTGTTTTTTCTATGAACAATGAATGCATTTTCTTAATACGATCACGTATTGAAAAAAAAAAGCAAGAGCAATATTAAACAAAAACAAAACAAAGAATGCAATGAACCTCTTTAAAGTTCATTTTTTTAAAATTTTTCACATTAAATGTGGTTTTGAGAAGTTTTATTTAGGTTAATTTTTTCTCTCAAAGTGAATATAGAAATATTTCGTTTAGACTAGCATTATATTATTATTAGGACGACAATTATTATTGTACAGCAATTGGATTTTTTTTAGCTATTTAATCTGACGTGATTGTGACGAAACAACTCTTTGAAATATTTATGTGCATTTTCCCTTTCTTTCAATAATCACTATTTTTCCTGCTGTATCTTTAAGGCTTGAATTTTCCTCAGTTGTCATTTTTAAGCATTGAATATAAATTACCACTATTCCATATGAAGAAAGATAAGAATGTTTATGTTTCATTGCTTTCCAAAGATGATTATTGTTTTCTTTTTACTCTTTAAAAGTATTTCTTTAAAGTAAAGAATTAAGTGCATGCAAGTTTACCGACTTCGTTCATCAGGACATCTTAATAAGTCTTCAATTTAGCTATATCCAGGCAGAGCATAGATTGTAAGTAAAGTAAATTTTTTTCTTCAAATTGTTGAGTATTAAATGAAACATATGAGGATTAAGGCAAACAGATCAGTCTGTCATCGAATTTGTAAGTAACAAGAATTGCGTGTTTTTGAAATGTTATAATCGTAGTAATATATATTTAATTAAGTGATAAAAAGACATTATATTTTCACTTTGCACTCACCTTCTTACACGCTGAATTTTAAATTAAAACCAAATCGAAAAATTCTAAAAACGAAAGAATTATGCAACTGGAAATCATTTTTTTAGACTATCACCTTTTAGGTGTTATAGAAACTTTTATGTAGAGGGCAAAGTTAAATCTGAAAAATAATGTATGTAGAAGGAAAACGATTTTTTTTTGGAAACAAATATATATATCAACATGAATTGCTAAATAACAACACGACTTTCCTTTCCAGTGGTTCTTCTTTTCAGCGGGAAATGAGGTGCAGGGTAGGTATGCCGTCGCGAGGGTAGGGTTTGAGGAAATCCGCTGAGGTCGGTTTCGCGTCGCGCGCGGTACGCGGTACCTTTGTTGTTTTGCCGTTTTATTAGCATAGCGTTCGTCGGGTTGAGTTAGCGTAGCATATTTTTCGGTACCGCGTCGGAAATTCGGGAACGCGAAGTAAACATTAGACTTTTGTCCTTGACTGAGTAAATGAAGAAATACGGAGTAACGTAAAGTAGGTTTCCTCTCCGTATGGTTTTGTTTTGTGACGCGTTTGAAAACGGGCATGTATTGGTGGCTGAATATTGTAAATGAGCATAACCCATTCGGAGACCCGCGACCGAAATCCTCTCCGATTTAGCTGGCCGACAAGCAGCCACCGCGTGAATGGGTTACGGTGCACGGATTGGTTGACCGGTTGGTACAATCCGTTGGCACTACTCAGACAACGTCTAGAACCGATGAGAGGTCGGTTCCGCGTTCGCACGTAGACGTAAAATCATTACAAACTCCCTTAGGAAATAAAAACTGCAAACTGCATTCAAAACTAACAATAATATTGGAAACAAACTGAAATCAAAACTAAATGACACATCAATATACGAGAACAGCGGCATATACAAACGGACATGCAAGGACTCCGACATGGTATACGTAGGGAGGACAACACGGAAACTAACGACAAGATACAAAGAGCACTTACGATCGTTCTTACACAACAAGGCAGACTCCAATTATGTGACGCACCTACAAAACTAGGCACACGGACCCGACGCTATGACAAGCTCTATGACATTGCTACACAAACAAAGCTTAAGACCAAGACTTGACATCATAGAAAGGTTTGAAATACATAAACATAGAAAAACAGACGGTAACATTATCAAAGAATAACTTGTTACGAATTCCGACGCAATTTTCTCAGTACTAGATCACACTCTCAGACGAAAACGGAAACGAGATGAAACAGAACAAACGGACATCTAACAATCAAAAAAATAAAAACCCAATGCCCGTCTGCCGAACCTAATTTAGTACCTGCCTAAATTAGTACTACCTGCTTAACCCGTCCTACGACTATATAAAGTTATTCCCTTCAACACATCCCTTAGACACTGAAGATGACTCAAAGGAGTCGCAACGCGTCTGCTCACACAACAAAGCAAGGCCCGATGTCTTTTAAAGGAAAAAAACCTATATGTAGTTGCTATCACCTAATAATGGCAAAAAACATTAGTCTATAGTTCTACAAGTTTTTCGTTAATTACTCGGAAAGTTGAAAAATGGAAAAGACACATATGAACTGTACAATAAATAGCATTTGCTTCCAATCGTTGCAGTTCTGCGACCTCGTTCGTCAATTTGAAATCCCATAGTAGGGATCTGCTGTCAGCATCGATTGAATTTTCCCGTCGTTTCCTGGGTTTTCAAACTGGACATTTCCCTTGCGCTCTATCCTTCAACGTTCGCCTAAGGAGCCCGCACTGTCCAGGCCATCATAAGTTGCGTAGCTTTACGCAAGCGAATACAGAAAGGTCATCATATAGTCCACTATCTGCTTCAAGCTTTACTACGTTCGTATACGTTCAGAGCCTTTTCGAAAAAATTTGTAAGAGTTCAAGTTTCACATCCATACAGCAGTACAGGTCTTATTCTTCTTCGTAGAACTACAGCCCCTCTCGGGCCTTTGCTTGCTGCAAAAAGCGCCGCCAATTGTCTCCGTCCATTGACCGCGTCCTCCAATTTCGAAATCCGAACAGCGATGAACTGTCTTCGTCGACCGAGTCAGACCATTGTTTCTTCAGTTTCCCCACTGGTCTCCGCCCTTCAGTTCTCCCAACGAATACCTTTTTGGGTATCCATTGTTTGTCCATACGATTCACGTGTCCAGCCCATTGCAGCTTCCAGAATCTTCCAATCGTTGAGACATCCGGCTCGTTAAAAATTTCATACAGCTCATGGTTTTATCGAATTCGCCATTGGTCCCCGTCTAGCTTCGCTCCGGTTATTCGCCTCAGAACCCGTCGCTCAAAGGTGTTCAATATATTTGCGGATGCTTGGGTTAGGGTCCATGCTTCACACCCATAGCATAAAACAGGTCTTATCACAGATTCGTATACTTGTAGTTTTGTTTTCCTGTGCATGCAGCTGGGTTTAGTTTCATTGACCTGGAGGCCAACTTTTTTCATTTCTCACTCTAGCTGTATGAGCGATTCCTTCGCATCTGTAATTGGCCTAGACATAATGTAAACGTCGTCGGTATAGTACTAGTTTCGTGGGCTTGTAGAGTAGCATGCCCGTGGTGTCTGCTGGCGCTTTCCTGACCACATTTTCCAGAACAATATTGGACAACATTAGGGCAAGCCCACCCCGTTTTTTAGGATTGACTTCAATGGAAAGTTTTCAGTCAAATCTCCTTTAGCTTTGACCTGAGATTCGGTGTTTAGCTGAGGCACTACCGTTAAGCATTATTTTGTACAAGAAATTTCTGTCGACTATGTGGTATGCTTGCTTAAAGTCTACGAAGAATGGTGTATATCGATATTCAATCGGTCAATCTTTGACCGTCAACTTCGAACACTACCTTAGTACTCTCCAATGATATTTTCATATTGTAACAGAGCTTCAGTCTTCATTTAATGACTTTGAACATCAATTTGTATGATGTACGCAACAGAGCAATTCCCCTGTAATTTTCACGGCGTAGCCTATTTTCTTTTTATGCATGGGACGTATGATGCGTATCCGCCAATCATCTGGTAGCTACTATTCTGTCCATATCTAACATATTTATTGATGAAGGAGGTTGACTTGGAGTAGTTCTGTTGGTGTTCCGTCAATTTCAGGGGCTTTGCTGTTGTGGAGGCCACGAATGGCTGCTGGTACCTTTTCTACTGTTAGTAGCGTTGTCAGGAAGTAAATGGAATGATCACAGCTGTGAGGAGCATATTGCTTGAGACTTATTTTTATTATGACTCCCGACTGCAATGGCAACATTGATACTAGTAAATAATAATAATAAACTAAAGGCATTTTTCGTTCTTGATAGTGAAAACTCCAGCTTGCTATCTAATAACATTTTTTCACACAATTTCATCAGAACTTGCACACAAACATGTTTCCATAGGGGAAGTGTGCATAATGCAGTGATTTATATTAAGTTATTGTAAAAACTGATTCAGAGAAATAAATCACGGTATATCGTTTAGTAAAACTGCAATGCTTTCAAAATAACTTAATTATTAGCTCTGGGGTTCAGGGGCTTTCAGAGAAATTTGAGTTGAAACCCTTCGAGCCTTTCGACAAAAATTTTTGCAAGTCGGCATATTTGTCACGTGCTACCTCAATTATACGAATGCCGATATGTTTTTTCAGCATTTGAAAAACATATCTGATACTTACGTAACATAATGTGTCATACAATCACAAAATAACATTAACATCAAAAATTGCGTAGCACTAGCCGATGGATCAGATTTAAGTAGCTCCAAAAAGTCCTTAAGGCCACAATTTGGACCTAACGATGCAATAAGTAACCATAAATCATGAAGAACAGAATCGTTGTAACATAGGCCTGGAACAACCAAATAATTTCAATTATCAAACTATTAAGTTTTTTTCTTATTTTACCTGATAATATATCTAATTTTAATTGTGATAAGGTACTTAACGCGGCATGATACATTGCGCAAACTTTTGCTACACGCAATACATCTGATGATTCTAGTTTTCTCCATGGTTTTCCGCTTTTACTTAGGTTTCCTTTTGTTGAACTGCGTTCCAGTGCTCGTCGTAAAATATTTGTAGTACTGTTTTGTGTTGGACTTTGGAATTCAACTTTATCATAATTTGCACTTAAATCTTTCAAAGTGTCCCCTAATAATATTCGAATACATCGTCGTCCCCACAGCATGTGAAATTGTCGTTTAATGAGTGGAACATTTTGATTTTGTGCACTGTCTGTTCCTGGTGTATACCAACCGAGAAGATCATGCCATTGTGAAAACGGTCCTGACTTTGTGCCGACTGCGTCCGGAATTTTTTCTAACAGAATAGATACTGTAGTCTAGAAATGAAAAGAAAACATTATGTAATAGGCTTATTTAATTATTTAAACATGCAAAAGTTTAGCCGTTGCAAAAGCAAGTCAATTGCATTTCTGATGGGATAATTTAAGCCATCTAGTGGACGGATAACCTACATGTCAATAAATAAAACAATCACGGAAAATCCCTTATTTATACTAAGATGAAATTGAACAGATGAACAGAAGTACACAGTCAAGAACTGCAAGGAGCATCAGTGCTGCAACGTTGATGTCGAGAAGGTACTGCACATGACATTTAAGAGCTTGTGTTGCAACCACGCCTGCAATTTATGCAGAACACGAAACGTGTTTATTACATTAGAGATTTCATTTCGAATTTTGAAATGAGGTCTCTGGGAATATTTTTTGTACAAACTGCATGTTGGCAGCCCTGTTTCAGCCACTTCCGACATGGCAGATGAATTCAGTTGCGTTAAGTGTACACACGAAGATAAGTTCAGAGCGGAGCGAACTGATAACATAGTACAAACTTGTTGGATGTATTTTGCTGCTCAAGAACGAACAAGCAATCGTTTTTTCCTCCCAAGAAAAATCTACAAATCGCCGTGGTTTATTAGTTTCAGCAAGAATTCTAGCATCTTTACTAGTCTGTTCGTTCTGTTTGGCAGCGTTTGGTTATGTTTTATCGGTATATTCTAAACAACTCGTTTGAATGCACGTCGACTGTCAGATCCGTTCGAAAATGATCCTGCAGCTTTATCTGATAGTATTTAATCATTGCGCTCGAATTTAAGCTGTGTAAGCAGGTCGAATTAGCATTTCCGCCGCTTCCGCGTTTGTTCCTTGTACCTTCTTCTTCGTAGAAATACAGCCCCTTTTGGGCTTTCGCCACCTGCAAAAAGCGCCTCCAACTATCTCAGTCCGTTGACCGCGTCCTTCAATTTCGAAATACGAGCAGCGATGTACTGTCTTCGTCGACCAAGTAAGACCAGCGTTTCCTCGGTTTCTCCACTGCTCTCCGCCCTTCAGTCCTCCCACCGAATAGCTTTTTGTGTATCTGTTGTTCGCCCATACGACACATGTGGCCAGCCCACTGCAGCTTCCGCAGTTTTGAAATCATTGAGACCTCCGGCTCATCAAAAATTCCATACAGCTCATGGTTGGATCGAATTTGCCATTGGCCCCCGTCTAGCTTCGCTCTGATTATTCGCCTCAGGACACGTCTCTCGAAAGCGTTCAATATGTTTGCGGATGCTTGGGTTAGGGCACAGGTCTTATCACAGATTTGTATATTTGGAGCTTTGTTTTCCTGTGTATGTAGCTGGTCTTCTAGATCGTCAAAACTGAATAAAATATTTTATTTGCAAGCTGTATTCTTCGGCTTATTTCGTCTCTCTCTTTACTGGTTCGCCTTATTTTGGTGGCTAAATACACAAATTTGCCCTCATTTTGGATATTATATTCGCCAAGTGTGATATTTTCGATATTTGAAGTATTTTTCCTCGACTGCGTAATAAGTTTTGTTTTACTCTCATTCTTTGCAGCCCGAATAGTTTTGCTTTGCCGTCGAGTTTCAGGAAAAATTCTTCGGCGTCCGCATAGGCTACCACTTGGCTCGACTTGTGTAGTAACGTACCTTTTGTATCGACATGTAACTTTCTTATGACGTATTCCAAAGCAAAATTGAATATCAATGGGGCCATCGCATCGGTGAGTTGGTTATTAATTCGGATATGGGAGGTTGCCGACGTAATGTTCATTTTATTAAGATTGACTAATTTTGGTGGGATACCAAAGTAAAGCATTACTTGGTATAGTACGTAATGATGAACACTGTCGTATGCTTGCTTAAAGTCAACGCCAATTTGGTGTGCATCTATATTGAACTTCTAGCATTTCTGAAGCACCTTCTTGACTGTAAAAAATTGGTTTATGGTCTATCTACCTGCCTTAAAAAGCCGCCTTGATAATCCCCAATAATTCTTGGTGGCGTATAATTTGATTTTATTTTCTATGATCTTTGAAAATATTTTGTACGCCGTAGAAAGTAGTGTTTCGAAACCTGCAGCTGTGACCTCGCAAACGAAAAAAAGACTATGGCATTGGGTCCTGGCATGTCAGATCACTCAATTACCCTGGCGCTGTTAAAGATCTTTTACAACAGGCCAGTCAATATAAATTAAAAATACTGGCAATCCAGGAAACTAACTGGACTGGAAAAGACATTCAAGACATGAGATCGCACACAATATTCAAAAGCGGGAAGCTTACTGGAAAACGAGAATTCGGAGTGGCCTTCATTGTCGATAAGGAGTTCAAATCGCACGGTATTGATTTTAAGGGAATAAACGAACGGTTGTGTGCGATCCTTATAAAAGCGAAATTCTTCAAAATCTGATGAATGTTCATGCCCCGACCGAAGAAAAGGAAGAAGAAAAGAAGGAAACGTTCGAAAATCACCTGGAAAGACTGATTGGCTCATTGCCTACAAACGACACAAAAATAATTCTGGGTGATTTCAATGCTAAGGCTGGCAATAAGCTATCTCATCGGGGAACGACTGGAGGATATAGCCTCCACGATGAACAAATGACAACGGCCAGCACCTGATCGACTTTGGTTGTAATAGAAATCTAGTCATACGTTCGACTTGCTTCCCTCATCTACGCATTCATAAGATGACCAGAGTATCACTGGATGGCAACACAAAAAACCAGATCGATCAGGTTCTGATCCAACAATGTTGGGCCTCGAGCATACTTGACGTCCGTACATACCGATGAGCCAATTGTAACTCAGATCATTACTCGATCAAATTAACCTATCGATGTCGTATGTCAAAGGCATATTCGGCGAAGACCAGCACGCTACAAAAATTTGAAATGAAATTAAATTTCAAGCAGACCTTCGACAACCAGCTGGCTCCCATCTTATCAGACGTATGGTTAAAGACGTGCAACGAGATCTGGATGGAAGTGAAAGCGGCTATTAAGACGTGGCAGAACAGACGATCTAACATCAAGCCCGGTGAAAGAGGAATGATTGATTCGATGATGAGTGCCAGAATGCGTATAAAAAGAATCAGGCGTACAAAGAATACGTAGGTAGGAAAACCAGGACGAAGATAGAACACTATGAAAATTTCAGAAGAGTAGCGAATAAGATAATTAGGATTAAGAAAAGAAAATACTATGACGACGAATTGAGAAGTACAGATGTAAGCCTAGCGAGCAACAACACAAGTCAAGCATACAAAGTAGAGAAAAGCCTGAAACGTGGTTATCAGCCCAAGATCACGCTCTGTTCTGATGAAACCAAGATTATGGAAAGATGGGCATCATATTTCAAGCACCCCCTTAATCCTCCGCACAGCTCCAGAATATCGGACCCTAAAGATGTCTGCGTTCACTGGCCCCACCAACTCTGGATGAAGTTCGTTCCATCATCAAAGCCCAAAAGAATAATAAAGCGCCGGGCATCGATGAGATTCCAGTGGAGCTCATCAAATATGGTGGTAGTAGTGTTCATAAGGCTATTCACAAAGTCCTCCAGCACATTTGGCAACAAGAACACATGCCGAGAGTGGAGCCAATCAATTATATTCCCTATCCACAAAAAAGGTGACAAGCTACAGTGTGAAAATTATCGACGCATATCACTACTTTGTACGGCGTACAAAATATTTTCAAAAAGCTTAGAAAATAAAATCGGATCATACGCCAACAGTACTATTGGGGAGGTTCCAAGTGGTTTTAGAGCAGGTAGATCGACAATAGACAAATTGTTCACAGTCAAGCAGGTACTTATAAAATGCTAGGAGCTCAGCATAGACGTAAACCAAATTGCCGTTGACTTTAAGCAAGCATATGACAGTATTGACCTTAACGTACTGTACCAAATAATGCTTTTGCGTTGGAATCCCAGCCAAATTAGTTGGTCTTACCAAAATGACAATAACGTCGACGACCTCCCAAGGCCACATCAATAACCAACTCACCGATGCCTTTGACACAAATATCACACTAAAGCAGGGAGAAGGGCTGGCCCCATTGCTATTCAATTTGGCTCTGGAGTACGGCATAAGGAAGCTACCTGTCGATACGCGAGATACATTACTATACAAGTCGAGCCAAGTAGTAGCCTATGCGGACGACATCAACATTTTGTCACGGTCATTAACAACTGCCAAAGAACTTTTCCTGAAACTCGATAGCGAAGCAAAACTAGTAGGGCTACATATCAATGAAAATAACACAAAGCTGATGACGCAGTCGAGGAAAAATACCTCAAATACACAAAATATCGCATTTGGCGAATACAGTATCGAAAATGTTAGCAAATTTGTGCATTTAGGCAGTTCTGACGATCTTGAAGACCAGCTGCATACACAGGAAAACAAAGCTCCAAGTATGCAAATGTGTGATAAGACCTGTGTTATGCTATGGGTGTGAAACACGCACCCTAACCCAAGCATACGCAAATATATAGAACGCCTTTGAGCGACGGGTCCTGAGGCGAATAATCGAAACGAAGCTAGACGAGGACCAATGGCGAATTCGATACAATCATGAGCTGTATAAAATTTTTGACGAACCGGACGTCTAAACGATTGTAAGACTGCGGAAGCTGCAATGGGCTGGCCACATGAATCGTACGGACGAACAACGGATACCCAAAAAGGTATTCGTTGGGAGAACTGAAGGCTGGAGAGCAGTGGAGAAACCGAGGAAACGCTCGTCTGACTCGGTCGACGAAGACAGTTCATCGCTGCTCGGATTTCGAAATTGGAGGACGAGGTCAATGGACCGAGACACTTGTAGGCGCTATTTGCAGCAAGCAAAGGCCCGAGAGGGGCTGTAGTTCTACGAAGAAGAATAAGACCTGTACTGCTGTATGGATGTGAAACTTGAACTCTTACAAATGTTTTCGAAAAGGCTCTGAACGTATACGAACGCAGTAAAGCTTGGAGCAGATAGTGGACTTCGTTACTACGACGTGCTGCATAATCTATATGACGACCTTTCTGTATTCGCTTGCCCGATAGGGGCTGTAGTAGTAAGAAGAAGATAGTAGTGACATGCCTCTATAGTTTTCGCACCGTAGCTTGTCGCTTTTTTTCGGATAGGGAATATAATTGATTGGCTTCAGTCGCTTGGCTTTTATTTTTATTGCCAAATATCCTGAAATATGCATTATGGTACTCATCATCGAACCAGTCATCTCTTTTACGCCGGGCTTGATGTCCCATCGTTTGTTCTGTCATGGTCTTAATTGCCGCTTTCACTTCCATCCACAGCTCGTTGCTTGTTTTCAGTGATGTGTCTGATAGGATGGGATCTAGCTGGTTATCGAGAGTCTCTGTGAATATTTTTGCCACAGACGCCGAGCCGTTTGGGGCCTGTCGATGTCGAATTTCTGTAGAGGACTGATCTTCGCCGAATACGCTTTGGCTTGTCCAATGATTGTTTTCTACTATGCAAGAAATCGTTTGGCAGGAGCTGGAGACTGCGCTTGAGATTTGCCTCTGGGTTTTCATGAAATTTATGAAATTTTGGCGACTGTAAACTAAGTAACATACAGGCAAAAAATGGAAAACTTCAAAAGCAGGCAGTCCATAGGCGACAGAAACACTTAGTAGCACGTCCTCAAAATCTCTGAATATCATGCCACTGTTAGCGTCGATAGACATGTATGCGAAAAATACTGCAAACAGATACTCGATAAGGCTTTCCAACTCAGAGCAACTCACAATCCGTCCCTACAGACATACCGATTTCAACCTTCCAGTGATAACTAAGACCGGTCTTATAAGCCTTTCATAGAAGGTACTCGGTTACAATTTTACAGGAAGCGATAACTGTCCACACAGACGTCTTCTAATTGATACGATTCAGGGCCGACGAAGGATGGAAGTTACATCGGATGTTGCTGAAGGATCTATCTTTAGTCTAGACTCGTGGAACATATCGCTCGACGGAACACTGAGACTAGAGCTGCCGGATGAGCCGCACCTGGTCAGCTATACGGACAATGTTGCGGTGCTAGTTGCTGAACGCACCGTCGAACTGGCGCAACTGAGACTAGGTATACTAATGTGCCGAGTGAGAGACTGGATGGCTGCTCTTGGGTGGTCATCTTGACAAAGAAGAGAATCTCTAGAGTAAGGATTATCAGTATTGGAGACATACTAATCGAGCAAATCAGGGCAACGGCTGATAAAGCTGCTTTAGGCGCATCGGCTCTGAGTCGACTTATGGTCAACGTAGGGAAACCCAACCAATATAGAAGGCGAAGTTTGATAAGGAGAAACAACGCTCACTCGATGGTTGGGAGCAGTTCTGGGTGACAGCACGAAGGTAAGTTGGACTGCGTGCCTGATTCTTGATCTGAGACCGAGGTTCAATCGAATGCACGGTGATACTGACTTCTACCTGACCCAGCTCTTGAGCGGGCATGGGTGTATTCAGACTTATTTGCACAAGATTGGTAAGGAGGAGAGGAAGACGATGCCTGCTTTACATTTTTTGCATGCAAAACATAGAACAGGTTGCACCGGGACCTCCACAAGGAAACAGGAGAGCTTTCTCCGGATTCTCTAATCGGAGAGATGCTTGCATGGGTGACAAATGGAACCATTTGGTATATTATGTTCGAGCAGTCCTAAAATATAAAGTGGACTAACAGCAGCCAGGGACGTCGGAGTTGGAGGATTACTTTTCAAGCAATCTCTCTTTCTTCCTCGCCTCCCGCTAAAAGAGGTATCCTTCAACTTGAAGGTGCCTCACGGTGTAGCAAAACGACGCTTAGCCTGAAGTAATGATTCAAACGGTTCTAGGCTGGGTTCTCAGATTGACAGGGGAAGTGTTTAGTGGGTAGTCCGGACGTCTTGCGCCTTTCAGAGCCCCACACCTAGGGCGTTAATAGTCTTCAATAGTCACAAAAAAAGTTGGTACAAAAGTGCACTCATATGAGCTGGAGATTACAATCATTTTCAGACTGCTATACTATTGCAACATCTACCAGGTGGAGGGATTTACGATATAAATAGCAGATTAACTATCGCTCAGACAGTCTGTCAGCAATAAGGCACTACATTCTTGTACTATCAAATCAAAATAATATAATATTGTCAAAGGGCTCCCCAGTCTCTGTTAGAATAGAAGTGTAGTAATTCACAAGAACATACAGGAATTGGCTAAAACGAGCGAGTAGGGGAGGTACGAGTATATACCAAAACCCATACACAAAGTGTTGAACAACCTTAAATAGCTGATGGAAAGGTTCAACTACCTTGTTAATAAAACAAATCCCCTAAAAGAAACACGATAGTCTCGAAGGAATGTAAGTTTACCGATTTGGAATTGCAATGAGTGGCATGTGCAGAAAACGTGGCAAACAAAACAAGTTGAAGTAGCAGGAGGATGCTCCTGCCAAAAGGGTATTGTAAAACAATTAGTAAATCAAACAATATATTCTGCATATCAAAACTTGACTAATATATACATTCCATAAATTGAGTTCGAAAAATTATTATGGTTATTATAATTTTAAACTCGATACCATTTTGTTTCAAGTGGTTTGACCTCGTCGCTTGATTAGTCATGATAACACTTGGATATTACTAAAAATTTCTAAAATTTTTATCAAAATTCCTACATATTTGTAGTGTCTCGGTCCGTTGCAAGCGTGTATCTTCCTAGTATCACGTGTTAATGTTGTTGTAATTGTTAAATATTCAATCGGCTGTAACTTAGCTGTTTATTGTTCAATTATTGTGAAATTTTCGAACCATATACAATCACTTTCAGAAAATTTAAATTATAGATTTTGGGAAATCCAAGGGTCACATCTTGATTTTATAGACAAAAAAAAGCAAAATTTATAAAATGTACTATTATTAACAAAGTTGATCGAATTTCGATTTCTAAGGTATTTGTTGCCCTTATCAAGGAAAAATTGACAGTTCAAGTACTGTTTTGAAAAGCTCTTATAAAGAACTTTTATTTGATATTCATATTGGCTACCTTTGATGAAATTTTTTTTTCAGCGGCCACTCCCCTGTACTGTAAACAGCGATTCATGGCCTATTTTTTCGAACCCTAGAATGGTTACAAAGCCCTTTTGCTAGGAGCTCTCTCCTGCCTCCTCGACTTGTTTCACGTATGAGTATTTTTTTTTTTTTTAATTACCTCCATTCCCTACCACTCTCTCCATCACTCTTTCTTCGTCGCACAACGCTCGTGCGATCTGCATTCACATTACGTCGCTTGGTCCTTTGTGCCACCCAGACAATGTTTAACACATCGGTATAAGGGGGCACACAATATAATGTGAACTAGTCCTTTTCGTGAACATCTAGTCCAAAAAATCATAATCAGCTCTCAGAGATAAAAAAAAATTCAATATCATACGACGCATTCAAAAAAAACTCTGAGTAACTGTCACTTCAGTATCTCGCCGATAGGGTCAAAAAGAACGCCCTAAGATACTGGGCTCATAAAAGCAGAATTACAGGTCCACGCTTCAATCAGTACTCATTAAATGCTCCCTTAGTCTTTTCTTAAATACCAAAAGTGAGTTTGCTTCCTTAACAATTTCTGGTAGATTGTTATATATACGCAAAGCATTATTCGTTGCATCGTTCTTTAGTCGATCCGTTCTGGCAAAAGGTATTACGAATTGATTTGCATTCCTCGCATTATATGGGTTGATCTGTGATACCTTAATTAATGGCGCTCGTTCCGATCCATTAGTTTTTAAATTTCTGTAGATAAACTTCGCTTTCTCCATAATAATAATTTGACTAAAGGTTAATGATTTTGCCAATTGGTAAACCAAACTAGTTTGAGTAAGCATTGGCAGCTTCAGAATGTTTTTATACGCTTTGGTCAGCAGCCTGGATATACTGTTTAAATGTTGCTTCGCTGATTGACTCCAAATAAGTACTCCATAATGCAATTTCGCCAGGACAAACGCATTTAGAACAAGTTTCTTGATGTGCATTGGAAAATCCTCATATCTTCTTAACAATCCTATTATTGGGGCTAATTGCCTTCTTAAGCTATTTATGTGTGGTAACCAGGTCATACGATGGTCTATGATAAGATTAAGATATTTTATTTCTAGCACTCTTTGCAATTTTTCGCCGTTAATATTTAGTTCGACATC
This sequence comes from Odontomyia ornata, assembly GCA_963969285.1. NCBI lineage: Eukaryota > Metazoa > Arthropoda > Insecta > Diptera > Stratiomyidae > Odontomyia > Odontomyia ornata. The sequence goes on along the minus strand of OZ017741.1, from coordinate 140,231,911 downwards.
TATGTCTCCTTTGTTCTTTTGCTTAAAAACAATATATTTTGTCTTTGATGTGTTCAATACTAGTTTGTTTCCAATTAACCACTGATGGAATTTTCCTAGATCGTCGTTGATAGTGTTCTCAATGGCAGTTTTGTCTCGTACTGAATAAAGTAGAACTGTGTCATCAGCATATAATGTGTGATATCCCGTCAGCCCACATGTATTTAGATTATTTGTATATAGCAGGAACAAAGTTGGGCCCAGTATTGAACCTTGGGGAACTCCTGTTTCCGTAGGTGCATGGTCGCTCAGTACATTGTTTATTAAAGTTCTCTGCGATCTTCCCTCCAAGTAACTCTTAAACAACTTCTTAGGACTACCCTGAATACCATACGATTCAAGTTTACGAAGCAAGAGATCGTGATCAACTGTATCAAATGCTTTTTTCAAATCCACAAAAATTGCGATGACATAATCACCTCTGTCAAGTCCTAGATTGATGAAACGTGTGACAGAATGTAGGGCATCCAAAGTACTCTTGTTCTTTTGAAAACCAAACTGATGTTGGCTTATGATAGAGTTTTCAACTAAGAATGATGTTAATCGATTGTTTAGTATTTTTTCAAATATCTTACTAAATCTCGTCAGCAGCGCAATCGGGCGATAGTTATTCGGGTCAAGATGATCACCACCCTTAAATATAGGAACTATTTTTGCAAGTTTTTCTTCTTCCGGAAAAGTCCCATTCCTAATATGCACGTTTATAAAATTTGCCATAATCTGGGCTATGTCCTCCTTAATTATACTAATCTCATTCATCGTGATGCTATCAATGCCTGGCGCCGTATTCATTTTCAATTCATTGATTACATTTAAGACTTCCCTTTTATTTGTTTGATGAATGTGAAAGATGGAATTTATTGCGATATTTGTATTATTTACATTGCCTGCTGAACTGGCAACGATTTCTTTAGTGATTCTTCCACCAATTGTTGAAAAAAAATTATTCAATGAGTTCGCCGCGTCACGTGGACACGATGTGTTAGAGGGCCCATCAGGATTCAGTTGAACGTTTTGTGATATACCCTGGGTTGAAGAGTTATCCTTTACCTCATTTATTATTTTCCATATTTCGCGGGAGTTGTCAGCCGCTGTTTCCATTCTTCTTGAGAAATATAAGAATTTAGCCTCTTTCACCAGTCGTTTCGATTCTTTTTTCGCTTGCATATACAGAAACTTGAAAGCCTGGTTTCCACTGTTCTTCCTGTAGTCCATGTATGCCTTCCTTTTTTTAATACTTGCATCAATTACTTTTTTCGTTATCCAAGTCCGTTGTCGACACCTGATTTTTTTCTCAATTGTAGAACTTTGCTTAGCAAATATGATATTTTTGAGTTCAATAATACTATTTGGTTTCCGCTTTTCCAGTAACTCTCGTATGTTTGATTTAAAGAGCTCCTTGTCTAGAAATCTGAACGTTTTGTAGGTCGGCTTCTGTTTGTTCAGGGTTTGGTCTTGAATAGCAATTTTTATCACACGATGATCCAGTTCCGGCCAGTCCTCAAATATGTATGTCATGCTTTCAGCGACTTTTAAATCATTGGTTACTATATGATCCAGACAGGTATTTGACACTGGGCGAGTAATTTGGTTGTTGTTTATGATTACCGTTCCATTCGTTTCTAGCGTATCCTTATAAATCCGTGTTTCTGGTGATTCCGTTAGCACATCAATGTTTGTGTCCGCTACTGTGATCAAATTTTTTTCAGTTGAGAATAATGTATCTAGTACTGTGCAAAAATCTTGCGCATTCATTCGATTGGGGTTGTAGTACGTCCCTAATTTTATTTTTTTACCTGCATGGTGTACTTCAATTATTATAACGTTATACTTATCAGGCATCACTCTCTTGGTAATGAAATTGATTGTACTTTTTACGTAGATTGCTGTACCTCCACCTCTTCCAGGTCTGCAGGAGAATACTGCATTATATCCTTCAATATTGTAAAACCGTGCTTCTTCTGGGTAAATCCAGATTTCATTTAGAATAATCAAATCTATGTCAGGATTTTGCTGCAGGTAAATCTGAATATCCCTTAGCTTATGTCTTAAGCTTCTTATATTAGTATTAATTGTAGGTACTCATCTTCAGTCATTCATTAAATTGAATCAAGTGTTAAAAGCATGCGCCTTAAACGTTAAGTTGGGGCAAAATAACTCAAAATTATTCAATCTTCGCATTTAAAACAGCCACTATTTTGCTTTACGATTACTAATACCGCTAGCTGAGCCAATTCTCAAAGAAATTCATGATACCTATCATTCCTGAAACTTTCATGCAAATCCTAGCAAAGCTGTAGTATCTGAGTCAGTAAAAAGCGCATATGTTTCCATAGTAATACAGCGCATATTGTTCCATAGTAATACAGGAAAATTCAAATCACTATAACTTCATTGAATACCATTCGATCTTTATGAAACTTTCAGGACAGATTAATCTTATTGGTAGTCATTTGTGTACTGAATTTTATTAAATTTAAGGGCACCGTTAAGATTTTATTCAAGAAAACATAAAATCGATAAATCATACTATTACTAACAAAGTTGAGTGAATTTCGACTTCTCACGTATTTGTTGTTGTTGTACTCATAAAGGCCCTACATTCATGATTTTTTTTCAGATTTTTCGGGTCAAAGGTGGGGGGGGGGGGGGATGGGGGACACAAAATTTTCGTGCATTTCCCCTTCCCCTGCACCCCTCGAAGCAAAATTTGTCATTTTAAGACCTGTTTTGAAAAGTGCTCATCAAGACCTTTCATTTGATACCCATATTGCCTACATGCGATGAAAACTTTTTTTTCAGGGGCAACTCCCCTATATGGCGAGACCCCCCTTAAAGCCCTTATAAATTATTTTTCGTGTTGAAACTTTGAAGAGGGCATCACTTTGCACCTACCTACAAAATCTTATGTTTCTAGCTTATGTAGTTTGCGAGAAAAAGTGGTGTGACACACGGACGGACGGACGGACAGACGGACAGACGGACAGACAGGACGCGAAACTAATAGGGTATTGTAAAATAATTTTACAATACCCTAAAAAAGGTAGATCATCATCTCACCCAGAGGAGATGGAATGGAATCGGAACGTCAAGTTTAATAATCATCTGAACGAGGTCTTTAAACGTGGCATATTCGGGCTTAACCACCAGCGCAACAAATACGCAGGTTCTTTCACATTAGGAATATAACGTGATGTCGCAATAGCCCCTAGTGTGATAAAATTATTTTTAGGTTATTTTAGTCCAAAAGTTGGCGGGGAGATAAATTACTTGTGGCCGATGATATTTTGAAACGAAAAAATTATTTGAAAGTCATACGGTTGACGACTGTAAGTGCACAACATTTTATAGACAAAGGAAGTAAGGACTAAACCAATGCGATCTGATCTGATAGCCAAGCCTTGAAACCACATATGATGATTGGGAATCGAGGGTAATGAACAAGCGGAACGGAAAAGGTCAACTGCAGATATCGTCGGTTTTTAAACATACAGTGCGATTGAAATGTACTTTGGAAGCATGTATGTGAGGAATCTTACTAACATTCAACAAAACCATTCAAGACTTAAAACACCGAGAGCGTTGCTTGGAGTCTATAATGAGAAATCATATAATTGTATATCAAACTAGGTAAGATTAATTAATGAATTTTACAGGGTTTTTCACGAAGCTCTGTAGATTCGGAGAAAACCTTAGGAAAATGGGAAATAAGGACATCGGCGAGCGCAGGTTCCTTAGGTTTGCAGATGAAATATAACATCTTTTTCCGTTTTTTATACTAGAGCATTCTGGAAATTTACTGCCTAACCAACGAGCCACTGTGATACCTGTACCCAGGAAAAATCGTTCGCTTTTCGCGAGAAGTAGGTCTGCTGGAGGAACCCTAGACACCCAAATGAGGACAGTGGAATACTCAATTGTTACAATCTATAATAATTATATTGCGAAATCTTATCAAAGAGTAAAATTTTGTCAGTGTTTTTAAGATAGTCTGGTTAGAATGCAAGAAACAAAATGACAAAATTCAATAAAACAGCAAAATTATGAGTATTTAAGTATACAAACCGTCATTTGTTGGCAAGCAACATTATTACTGCTATCACGGATTTTAATATCAAAAAGATGAATTAAATTTCCTAGAAATGCTATCGTTTTCGTACCCTAGAATCCAAAAAGAACATTGTTTATTAAAATATATTTGAAATACTCTTTTTTCAAAACTTACCGGCATGGTGGCAGAAAAATTACGAAACCAACTGAAATCCGGGGACATATTTAAACATTTATCCAAAATATTCAGTGACTGGATTGTTGCGATACATTCAGGTGCATTGTTTTCCAAATGCCAAATTAATGCAGGAACTGACATTACTTCCGTAAAGAATATTGACATTAAATTTTTACTAAATTCACCATCGATGAGTGGTCGAGTGGCGAGCGTCATTAGAGCTTTAAGTGAAATTGGTTTTAGATAGAGTTCTTCACGAATAGATCCTTTAAGTAAAGTATTCTGAAATGAAAGGAAATAAAATGTAAACCATTCAAAAACGCCTTTGATGGTCGTTGTGCTCACTTTTAGAACTTGAAAGAAACCATGTTGAACGAGATCACCTTGTACATTATGGCAAATCTTTTGCAGCACTGGTTGCATGGTCGCCATATTCTTGCCCCTAAGAATTCCCCATGTTTTCGTCGATGTGAAGACAATTAAGGTATGCAGGTAGAGCGCAAGCGATATGCTATCAATATGGTGCTCTGGAAATATTTCAAATGTGTTAAATGTTTCGCATAAAGCTAGAATGTATTCGCGAGTGGTTGAAAATAATTTATATTGCCGATGAAAATAGTCTGCAACTTTATTTCATGAAATCATTCGTGAGTATTATACAAGTAAGTAACAGTATCACTTTCTATCCATTCATGACTTTCATATCAACGCCCGACATAAAGTGATTGCAAGGCTTTTCTACATCTACTCTAAATGCCATTTACCCGGTTTGAGTGTCTCGATAATCTGGCAGCAAATCCAAAGCATTTGTTTGATGTGTTTTATCCATTGCAAGCTGCAATTACATACATCGCTCTTTGATTCAAGATATAAGATGAATACATGAAAGTGTGAGAGTTACCTGAAGCTTTTATTTAGCGCCAGACTGATGTAGTTGACTTTAGGTGACTCGGCTTGTATGGAGGCATTTAAATAGCGGCATAACTTTTCAAAACGGTCGCGGTGATCTGCATCGTTGGCTCGAAACTGAGAAAGAAAGCGGCAGGTTACGTGATACACTTCTATGGCCACGACAAGTTCTACATTTTCCTGGCCGAATTTGATATCGGGAAGAGTAGCGTCGAAGTCAGCCCTACGTTTAAAACAAATTAGAAATTAAAGTTCAGTTATTTTAATTGTTACTAAGCAAAATGCAAGATTTATTAAATCGCTATGAATTATCAATTAAAAAATATATAGATATTTTTAGGAGGAAATAAGTTTTACATTTATGCAAGTAAAATTCGGAACAAACCCTGAGGGACAAATTTATTGCTTTGACTTTTAAAATACAGAAAGGTGGTGTGGTTTGAAGAATTTGGCTGGTCGTTTGGTTCTAAACTACAGAATGGCTTTTGATACATGCTGATGAGACATGTAGCATTTCAACCGCTTTTCTGAACAAGAGGGGAAGTGGGCAATCAATCAATCAATCAATCAAAAGCGCTTTATTTAATACTAATCGTTATAAATTTTAAAAGAATATAAAGCAAATTCCAAACAATAACAATAAAAAACTTAATGGCCCAAATGGCTTTCTAAATTTGTACGTTATCATTACACATTTAAAAAAAAAAAACTATAGCAAATTCAAATCAATGAAGATTGTTACATATTTTTTAAATTTAATTGGAAAAAGGAGAAAAAACCAACCAACACTATTCTAAAATTATTTATAATCTTAACACTACAGTGAACTTTGAACCTACACCTAATATGTTTTAACTTAATTCTAATAAATGCTATCAAAAACTGTATCTTATACTAAAAAAAAATCTATAAAAATGTTCTTAACCTAAGCGTTTTACCTTATCTCTAACCTAATATAATAAACATAATATAAACCTAACCTATACCTAATTTTTAACAAAAATAAACAACAACACTAAATGTAGCAATAATGAGCTGAAACTCAAAAACTAAATAACGAAAAACACCAAAACTGAAAATAAACACGAATAATTTAGACATTGTCATTCAGCCACCAATACCTAGATTGCCCCGTCTCAACTCGATCAGAGTATCTCCATTGGAACTGTTGGTCTCGTGAACTCAAATTCGGAGGATATTTTATCTTCTTATCGGTGGCCCGTCGATATATGTGATATATGACTGGGACGCCGTCAGAATCAAAAACATATCGATTCATGTCCAAATACACGAATGCTTCTGGAGGAATGAAGCCAGCAGCGAGGCAAGTCGCAATATACCCGTCTGTAGGGTGGAACGGCTGTGAAATCCAAGGGTTTTCACTCACAGTCACAGATCTTGCGATATGATTCCGAAGAAGCTTCAATATGAAGATATCGACTCTGGTCACTTCAGCAGTTTGATAAATTCTTCTATTCGATATATAATGTTTCCAATCCGTCTCAGGCTTTCTGTACAAACCAGTACATGCACGAAGACATTTCCTTTCGAAAACTCTTAATTTTTCCATAGTACTAGCACTCTGGTTGTACCAGATCTGACATCCATATGTCAAAATTGGTCTAACCAGGGTCTTGTAACAGATAATTTTGACCTTTTGATCAATGTATTTGGAATGAAAGAGCTTTCGTAGGGCCATGACTATTTTAAGTGCCTTACTGAGCATAATTTTCTAATATGTTATACGGGAAATCGTTTGTTGTAACTGATGGAAATCTGACAACAATGCGCGAGTTCAAGGTCTTGAATGGTCTACAGCAGGGAACAGTTACTGCGCCTCTGCTCTTTTCAATCTTCATTCGCAAGCTATTGAACGGCTTTGATTTTAACGTCTCGCCAACGCGATCATTGGTAGCGTTTGCTGATGATCTGATCATCTATACGGCAGACCGAAAAGCTACAATAGTTCAGAGCAATCTCCAAAAAATGTTCAATGATGTACAGCTGTACACTGACAATTGGCGAATGAAAATCAATGCGCAAAAGTGTGAAACAATCTTGTTTCGGACAACGCTGCAGGGGGTCAGTCAAGACCTGAAACGTAATTGGAAAGATTTCCACATCATGGCTGGTGAGGGTAGTCTTGAACGGGTTCCACATAAATCCTGTGTTCGATACCTCGGTGTTTATCTCGATCAGTATCTGTACTATACTGAACATGTGAAAATCATGCTCAGTAAGGCACTAAAAGTAGTCATGGCCCTTCGAAAGCTCTTTCATTCCAGATACATTGATCAAAAGGTCAAAATTATCTGTTACAAGACACTGGTTAGACCAGTTTTGACATATGGATGTCAGATCTGGTACAACCAGAGTGCTAGTACTATGGAAAAATTAAGAGTTTTCGAAAGGAAATGTCTTCGTGCATGTACTGGTTTGTACAGAAAGCCTGAGACGGATTGGAAACATTATATATCGAATAGAAGAATTTATCAAACTGCTGAAGTGACTAGACTCGATATTTTCATATTGAAACTTCTTCGGAATCATATCGCAAGATCTGTGACTGTGAGTGAAAACCCTTGGATTTCACAGCCGTTCCACCCTACAGACGGGTATATTGCGACTTGCCTCGCTACTGGCTTCATTCCTCCAGAAGCATTCGTGTATTTGGACATGAATCGATATGTTTTTGATTCTGACGGCGTCCCAGTCATATATCACATATATCGACGGGCCACCGATAAGAAGATAAAATATCCTCCTAATTTGAGTTCACGAGACGAACAGTTCCAATGGAGGTACTCATTTGCTAGATTCGTTGAGGCTGATCGAGTTGAGACGGGGCAATCTAGGTATTGGTGGCTGAATGACAATGTCTAAATTATTCGTGTATATTTTCAGTTTTGGTGTTTTTCGTTATTTAGTTTTTGAGTTTCAGCTCATTATTGCTACATTTAGTGTTGTTGTTTATTTTTATTAAAAATTAGGTATAGGTTAGGTTTATATTATGTTTATTATATTAGGTTAGAGATAAGGTAAAACGCTTAGGTTAGGAACATTGTTATAGATTTTTTTAAGTATAAGATAAAGTTTTTGATAGCATTTATTAGAATTAAGTTAAAACATATTAGGTGTAGGATCAAAGTTCACTGTAGTGTTAAGATTATAAATAATTTTAGAATAGTGTTGGTTGGTTTTTTCTCCTTTTTCCAATTAAATTTAAAAAATATGTAATAATCTTCATTGATTTGAATTTGCTATAGTTTTATATTTTTTTTAAATGTGTAATGATAACGTGCAAATTTAGAGAGCCATTTGGGCCATTAAGTTTTTTATTGTTATTGTTTGGAATTTGCTTTATATTCTTTTAAAATTTATAACGATTAGTATTAAATAAAGCGCTTTTGATTGATTGATTGAGCATAATTTTCACATGTTCAGTATAGTACAGATACTGATCGAGATAAACACCGAGGTATCGAACACAGGATTTATGTGGAACCCGTTCAAGACTACCCTCGCCAGCCATGATGTGGAAATCTTTCCAATTACGTTTCAGGTCTTGACTGACCCCCTGCAGCGTTGTCCGAAACAAGATTGTTTCACACTTCTGCGCATTGATTTTCATTCGCCAATTGTCAGTGTACAGCTGCACATCATTGAACATTTTTTGGAGATTTCTCTGAACTATTGTAGCTTTTCGGTCTGCCGTATAGATGATCAGATCATCAGCAAACGCTACCAATGATCGCGTTGGCGAGACGTTAAAATCAAAGCCGTTCAATAGCTTGCGAATGAAGATTGAGAAGAGCAGAGGCGCAGTAACTGTTCCCTGCTGTAGACCATTCAAGACCTTGAACTCGCGCATTGTTGTCAGATTTCCATCGGTTACAACAAACGATTTCCCGTATAACATTTTACACATCATGGCGACAAGGTGTCTGGGAAACTTGTCTTGAAGGAGTTTAAAAATTAGTCCATCTAACCATACCGTATCAAAGGCTTTCTCCATATCAATGAGACATGCTCCAACACATTGTCTATCATTTAGTTTCCAACAGATGTCTGAGGTTACTTTCGTTATTGCATGTGTGGTTGAATGCCTGGCACGAAAACCAAATTGGCAATTCGGCATCAACTCATTTTCCTCAATGTAGGCGTTTAATGCTCTGTTGAGTATCACTTCAAACACCTTGCTGATGTTAGGCAGCAAGCTGATTGGGCGATAGCTTTTGGGGCACGAAGATTCTTTTCCTTTCTTCAAGATCGGAAATACCTTAGCCTTTTTCCACTCATTTGGGAAATATGAATTGCTCAACATGTTGTTGAACAATATGCAATAGTTCCTAATAGCAACCTCAGGCAAATGTTGGAGAACTACATTTGGAATACCATCAGTACCACATGATTTCTTGTTGTTTATCTGTCGAAATATGAAGCACAAGTCTTCATAGCTGACAAAATAATCAATAAGATTCAAGCTCGGTATGAGGTCAGATGTTAATGTTTCATTGAAATGAAGAATTGATTGGCCGTTCAGGCTTGATTTGAAGTCGGAAACTTGTGCTTCAACGACCTCTGAAAAAATTTCGTTCCCTCTCTCAGGGTTTGGTAGATGAACCAATTCAAAATGTGTTCCAATCAGGGCAAGTTTATCCAATCCTTCACAAATAATCCTGTTTCCATTTCTATCCGGAGTCGTACTATCAATTTCGATACCAGCCCTATCGAGAAGATTTATCTCATCACTAGTGACTTCAAGATTCGATACCTTCACTCGAGACTTCTTGCGGAATATGCTATTCACTTTCGCAAACACGCCGTCTGGGTCCTGTGGGCTAATACCCCTCAATTTTTCCGCCCATTGATTGCTGACCTCACTCCTGAAGTATGACCGGATTAAGTTCCGGGCATTCTTCAGATGTAATTTCAACAAAGACAACGAGGGATGGTTGTAGTCCAAAAATCGTCGATAAATATTGTTGACGCGTGTGAGAAGGAGGCTTTTCAATCTTTTCAACCTTGCGATGGTTGGTGTTTCATATCCTTCCATATTGTTTCGAAGTTTAATCTTGGGAACTACTTTCTCAATCGTTTCCAACGTCAGCTTCTCTAACTTCGACAAATAGACATCTATTTCATCGTTAGTTAGATTTCTGTCATTAGGAACCATTGAGCAAGAGTTGCCACCATCAGAAGGGGGACATTGCTTCTGGTACTCCCGATTAAACTTCTTTTGAAACTTTCCCCAGTCTGTTTTTTTGAAATTCAACCGATGATTTTCATGTTGAACTGGAATGAGGAAGAAATCATCCCTGTGATGATTGATTTCCATTACGATTGCGTTATGGTCGCTATCATAAGGAAGCACCTGCAGTTTCCGTTGAGGACTATTAAAGTTGAATTCGAGTCTTGTGTCAGCAATGCAAAGGTCCAAATATGAATTTGTCCTAGGGTATGTTGGGAACTCCGACCCATATAGATTGCACCTGTATTCAATTTGGTTCTCTGTTATCCATGATTTCAGGAATACACCTCTTGGATTATTGGTGGCGTTCAGCCATGATGTATGCTTGGCGTTCAGGTCACCAGCAAGAATATAATAGTTATGCAGCCTGTTCAATTCGAGTATTTCAAACAAGGAATTGAGTTCCTCCTTGAGCTTGAGAACAGTTCGACCAGTTGCATAGGCAGAGATAACGAAGAGGTTATCCCCACCTGGCAGTGAGATTTTGATAACGGACACTTCAAGAGATTCAAAGCTTTTGAATTCGACTTTTTCAATATTTTGGAAACGATAGGGTCTTCGTACCAATATCCCGGTGCCACCTCCCCCATCACCTATTACCCTATCGTTTCTTACGAATTCAAAATCCTTGAATGTCATGGAGTGGCATGAATTGAGGTGGGTTTCGGTTAGAAGTAGGATGTCAGGCTTTTGTCTGGCAATGAATTTAAGGAGATAATCACGCCGATGTAAAGTAGCAATGGAGTTGACGTTGATCGAGATGAGACGAATCCTATCCGTGGGAATGTGGCTGGATGACAACTTATTTTGAGGCATTTGAAAGTCCTAAACGCTGAAAAACAATGTTAATTTTCGAATCTTGTTTATCGATTCGCTCTGATAAGGAATTTAATTGCTGTAAAATTTTGAGAAGCAGCTCATTATTGCCACTTACATTATTTACACTATTTTCCGCATTTTCTGCTGGTCCTCTAGCGGCTTGTGCAAATGATACTCCGGGCTTGACGAAGTTCGGAGCTAAGACACTGCGGTGTATTTGTGTTTGCTTTGGGGCAGATTTCAATCGTGCATCCTGATATCGGGAGCATCCTCGATATGATGCCGGGTGACCAAAAACACCGCAGTTCACACAATATAATTTCTCTTTTGGCTCCGTCTGAGCCAATTTGCACTCACCGGGAGCATGCACGGCTTTGCATTTAACGCATCGGTAATGCATGGCGCAGTTGGCAGCCGAATGCCCAAATCGTTGACAGCGATAACACTGGTTGATTTCTCGTTTCTGGAGGCATTCCCACCTCACCACTCGAAAATTTAAATATCTTATTTGCTGAAGAGCGCTTGGACTGCTCTTATTTGTTATTTGTACCAAATAAAGTGGTAAATTTTTTTTCTACCATCGACCTTCTTGTCGCGAATGTTTTAACTGAGATAAACTCGATTTGTGGTGCTGTTTCCTTGAGGACCTGAAGAAGATCGACGGTATCTTCTCCGCAGTCCAAGCCCTTCAGCAAAAACGTCTGGTTCTTCTCGCTTTTGGGGGTATAGGTGAAGTGCGGAACCTCCCCAGAATTCAAAGCATCTTTCGCTGATTTGAAATCAACCAGTGATTTCGTTCTAATTGACAGCTTCTCGGAATTTATTCGTTTGATTTCGAAATTTGTCAACTTGTTTTCGGCTGCCAACAGCCGAACCATGTCCCTTCCGCTTTGACCGAAGACATTAATTGGCGGAACTTTCTCGGTATTCTTGGCTACTTTTTGAGGAGGACCAGCAGAACTACGGGCTGGTTTCTTCTCCTTATTTCTACTTTCATTATTTTTATTTTTTAAATATAAGATAAAATTATCATCTTTATTACCTTCGTCTACATCCATCTCCTGTTGGAATCCATCCAGCGCCGCAAAGTAGTTCTGGCTTTCGTTGGTGCCACCAGCACTTAATACCTCTTCAGTGATTATTTGATTTGCAGCTTTCTTCTGTTTTTCGATTTTTCGTATCGGACCACTCTCGTTGCCTTTAGCTCTTCGATTTCACTTCGAAGGCGACACACCTCCTGTCTATCCTCGAGCACTTGTGTTTTGCGACCGGCATCTGCGGTATCCTGGGTGCTCGTGTGTCTCCGCTTGTTGACACTTGCCAATTTCACACCATCACTTTCCCCGGGGCCCCCCAACGGAGGGAAGCCGTCGGGCTCCTCCATACAGCAGTCCCGAGTTGTCTTTGGTTTGGCCTTTTCTTGGGTTATGGATACGGTTGGTCGATGCCTTCGACGATAAATTCTTGAGGGGAAGTGGGCACATGTGGAGTGAATGCGAGCACCATTGCGTGCAGCTCAAAAGAGGTATCTGCTGGGATTTACGCACAACAACATACAGTGGCGCAAAATTAATCACCCTATCGGAAGATATTGCAAGCACAAATATTGTACTTGAGGCAAATGAATGATGATAACAGATATGCAAGAACAGATTTATGGTTAGAGGTTTGAAACTCGTTAATTTCATTTTAAAAACAGCACAGCTTATGAAATATGAATGTAATTCATTATTACTAAAATTTATTTGCTGAAATCTTATATATGTAAAGATATGTTACTTCAATTAAATTATTCCACAACACATAGTATACAACTACTACAACTTATGGTATTTTAATCGGTAAAATAGTGTCAATTGACATTTATATGGTTAATTATAAATTTAAGTAATTTTGGTTTGAATACAGTCCGAACAATTTTAAGTAGCAAGTGAGAATATAGCATTAAATAATTTTTTTTGTGTGTTGTGATAAGGATTGGTAGAAAAATAAAAAGTTGCATGATTATTTATATAAGTCTGTGTGGTATTTTCGGTCCTCCATTGGGCGCGTTTTCAGGCGGCTGATTGGGGAACATCCTCACCGGTTAACTGGTGGGTAGGTGAGAAATAAAATAGCACTCGCTGACCAAAATTGGCTAAGACGAAGTGCTGACAACACTGCCCTTATTATATATTATCATGAAACCAAGAAACCAGAATATTTGTGTATTTTAATTTTTTATTTTTCTTCTCGCAATCGATTTTCGACCGTAATCGGTCGGTCTTCTTCAGCGATTAATTTATTTTCACTTAAATTCCTACTTATATACTAGCTGTGTTTAAGGAAATTTACTTTAGATCACTAAAAGGTAATTAAAGAAATTTGCTTAAGCTAATAAAAGGTAGGAAACGTAATTTACAAAAGGGTAGTTATAAAAATGTTGTTTTTACAAAATTCAGAAAAGATATTATTATTTAATTAATTTGAATAGCCGTGATCTGCAGTTTCCGTCATCCTGATTCATCAACTTTTTCCTTTCCCGGGTAATTGCCAGGCTTTCCATCACATCCAATTCACGTATGTCTCTAGCTTCCTTGATGACTCCTGCGTCCTCTATTGTTATCTCGTGTCCCTTCGTGATAATATATTCCGCTACCGCCGACTTGAAATAAGAAGTTCTTTCTTGCTTTCTTGCTGCTGCTGCTTCGCCTAGATGCTCCTTGATTCGTGTGCCGATAAGTCTCCTCGTTCGACCTATGTGCACTTCTTCACAACTGGGACATTCGATGCGATAGAAACCAGATTTTTCGTGTGGTTCGCGTTTATCCTTCGTTGATCCGAGAACTTTTTTGAGCTGGTTCTTGCTGCTTGATTCGATTAACCGTACAGAATTGAGCTGATTGATTCGCCTCTTGATCCGATTGCTGATGCCTTCGTGATAAGTTAAAGCCTTCCAGTACGTTCTTTCGGTATTCGCATTTGATAATGTTGATCGCCCCTGTCGCTGTCTAGTTATTTGGATCTTCTGAGCCATTCTCCTAATTGTCGAATCCTTGAAGCCCTATAGTCTAGCTGTCTCAACAATGTACCTCATCTCCTTTTCAGGTCAGGAAGCACCTTCTCCACGTCACCCCTTTTCACATACGCAAACACATCATCCACATATCGGACCCAATGTTTTGGTAATTGGCCTTTCTCCTGCAGTCCCTTTTCTAATTTCGTCATAAATATAATGGTGAAAGGGGTGAAAGTGGATTTCCCATCGGTACTCCGCCTTTAGTCTTATAAAATTTCCCCCTAGAGGTGAAATCATTTTCGGTCATGCAGTTTTGCAAGTTGGATCTACTGCCTAGTTTTTATTTTCCAAGATAATGAATTTTCTTGGTGAGAAAGCCATTCTTCTAATGTATGTATCCCATTGTCTCCATCACCGGAATACTCGGGAATAGAGCTTTCACGTTGAAGGCACCATAATGTCGTCTTGCGCTGGTGGACCAAAGTTTATAATTTTCTCAGAGAATTCTTTGCTGTTTTTTACCTATCTACTATTCATTTTGGTCATCCCCTTAAATTCATTCACCAACCATCTTGCCAGTTTTTGGGCTCTCGGCTTTTTACAACTGGGTGGAATATAGGAAGGATGGACGTCGAGAGATTCGTCGAGGTGCTCACAGCAGGTGCACCGCTGCAGGGAGATTCGCAGGGGATGGAAGAACTGCCAGCTCAAGACGTGGGGAACTCAACTATGAGCATCATCACGACTGCTTGCAATGCTTCTATGCCCCGTCGAAAACCCCAGCACGGCAAGCCCCCAGTGAAAAACGAAGGGAGTGTCACAAGCTTCGGCGTGAGGCTCAACGGGCACGGAATCGTGACGAGGCATGCAACTGAGTAGCAGCATATAAATCGGCCAGGAAATGATTTCGCAAATTGATTAACACTAGCAAGGCTCGCTGCTGGCAAGATCTAGTGGACAATGTGAACAAGGATCCGTGATGCCTTGGCTACAAGCTAGTTATGCGGAAGCTTGGTGCCCTACAGAAACCTTGTATACATGATGCGGAAAAGATGGACGAGATAGTGCGGCCACTCTTCCTCGCCCATACCGTTGTGAAACAGCAGTCAACGGTCAACTCACACAGCCGGGACTGGAAGAGGCAGTCTTTTCACTGAAAGCGAGAAAGGCTCCAGGTCTAGATGGTGTTCCAGCTGAGATGTTGAAACTTGTCTATCACCATTGTCCTGACTTGCTGTTCAGTACATTCAACGCTTGCCGGGTTTTCCCGGTACGATGGAAGGTGGCGAGGCTTGTCCAGGTCAGCAAGGAGAAGGGAAATCCCGGATCGCCGTCTGCATACCGCCCGTTATGCATGCTAGAACTGCTGGAGAAACTCATCAAGGGGAGACTCACTGACGCGATTCGTGCTGCTGGGGACCTATCTTCTCAGCAGTACGGTTTTATAGCAGGACGTTCCACCATTGATACGATTGCAGAGGTGGTGAGCGCGGTCCAAAATGCAGACGCATATAGCCGCACCAAGCGACGGATCGTCCTGCTGGTGACACTCGACGTTAGAAACGCCTTCAACTCCGCTAGATGGGTGGATATTCTGGAGACGCTGGAAAACCTTTTTCAAGTTCCAGAAAATCTCATGCGGCTTTTGAGGAACTACCTAAAGGGCCGAAGCCTGCTTTACGACACTACACAGGGCTAACGAAAGATGACGGTTGCATCGGATGTTGCTCAGGGATCTTTCCTTGGCCCGGATGATGTTGCGGCTCTGGTTGTTGGACGCGCTGTTGAACAAGCGCAACTTAGGCTAGGTATGCTCATGCGCCGAGTGAGGGACTGGATGACTGCTCGCGGGTTCAGTTTAGCACTGGAGAAAACCGAAGTGGTCATCTTGACAAAAAAGAGAATCCCTAGAGTAAGGATGATTAGTATTGGAGACATATTAACCGAATCGAAGCCAGCGGTGAAGTACCTGGGGCTACTAATCGACTCGAAGATGAGTTTCTTTGAGCAAATCAGGGCAACGGCTGAGACAGTTGCTTCGGGAGTATCGGCTCTGAGTAGACTTATGGCCAACGAAGGGGGGCACTTTCCTGGCACAGACCCTACGCGTTACGGGCGCCGACTTAGTGTGCAAATCGGTTCGTAGTAATCCTTAGTAATTTATTAGCCCCGAAAATCGACGCGAAAACACGCAAAAGATAGTTAATTTCAAGCTTGAAATCTGCTTCATACGAAATTTGAACAAGATTGAATGGCGGCGAAGTGTTGTACCAGAAGGAATGTGAGAAGCAGCTGATTGTCAGGTTAAAAAATTAGAGAAAAGTGTTAAAATTTTTGCGCCGCGGACCTTGCGTGGAATCGCAGGCGCCCGGACGCCTCTTGATGAGTGCTGTAGGGTCAGTGCTACTGTACGGAGCAGAAGCATGGGGCGACACTCTCAGTAAGGAGGTATACCGAAAACGCTTGGCACAGGTACAGAGAAGAGGAGCACTGAGGATTGCATCTTCGTATCCGACAGTCTCTGATTCAGCGGTGAGAGTTATTACAGGCGTGAGACCTGTCGGCCTCCTTGCTAGAGACCGCCGCGCTTTTTACCTGCGCCGAAACAAGGATGCGAGGGAAATGGTTGTCCGCGAGAAGAGACAGCGCTCGCTCAACCATTGGCAGCAGTCTCGGGTGAATTGTACGAAGGGAAGGTGGACTGCGCGCGTCATCCCGGATGCGAGACCGTGGCTCAATCGAAAGCATGGTGAGACTGACTTCAATCTGACTCAGCTTCTGAGCGGGCATGGGTGATTCAGTCTTACCTGCACAAGATTGGTATGTCACGGTCCCCCAATTGTCGGTTTTGCCCAGGAGTGGAAGACGATGCCTGCCACACATTTTTTGAGTGCAAAAAATGGACCAGGCTACGAAGGGACCTCTACAGGGAGACAGGAGAGCTCCCTCGGATAATATCGTCGCGGTGTTGCTCGAATCGGTTGACAAATGGAACCAGGTGGCACAATATGCTCGGGCAGTCCTAAAAAATAAAAGGGACTCACAGCAGCCGGGGGCGTCGGGGTTGGAAGATCGCTTGTCTGGCACTTCCTCTTCTCCTCTCCCCTCCCGCTAGAAGAGGGATCCCCCAGCTTGAAGGTGCCTCACGGCGTAGCAAAACGAGATCTGGCCCGAAGTAAAGTGTCAAACGATTTCAGGGTGGGTTCTCGGGTTGACAGGGGAAGGGTTTAGTTGGTAGTCCAGTCGCTTTTTGCCAGCATGGGAGTCCCACACTTTTTGCGCATATGACATTCACCTCCCAATTACAAAAAATAGACCCAGTCCTGTGGAATATCCCATACAAGGGCCTACTGAGACTTGAGATGTCACGCTTGATCCTCATGCGGATGATATTTTGGCACCACTCGCTGGATGCACAGTTGAGTATGCACAACTTAGGTTAGGTATGTTTATGCGAAGAGTTGGGGACTGGATGAATACTCGCGGGTTTAAGCTCGCAATGGAAAAAGCTGATGAAAAAACCCAAACCTCGAATAACCACTTAAAATTTAGCCATTGTCATGCAGCCATCAATACCTGGATTGCTCCATGCCAGCTCGACCAGTCTCAATTGCTCTCGTGAACTCAAATTCGGAGAATATTTTATCTTCTTATCGGTGGCCCATCTATGTATGGGATAGATAGTCGCAACACCGTCAGAATCAAAAACATACCGATTCATGTTCAAACACACGAATATATCCGGCGGAATGAAGCGAGTGTGAGACAAATCTCAATGTACCCATATAAAGGACTGCGAAATCCAGAGGTTATCGCTTACAATTACAGATTTTGTGCTCGATATGATTTCGAAGTAGTTTCAAAATGAAGACGTCGACTCTCGCCACTTTAGCAGTTTGATAAATTGTTCGATTCGATATATAGTGTTTCCAATCCGTCTCAGACTTTCTGTACAGACTAGTACATACGAGTACAAGAAGACGTTTCGTTGCGAGAGCTCGTAACATTTCCATAGTACTTGCACTCTGATTATACCAAATCGGGCATTCAAATGTCAAAACTGGTTTAACCAGAGTCTTGTAACATACAGTTTTGATCGTTAGATTAATCTGGCATGAAAGAGTAGTCGAAGCGACATAATCACTTTTTCTGCTTTACTGAGCATGGTTTTGATATTTTCAGTATAGGACAGATACTGATCGAGATGATCACTGAGGTATCGAACGCAGAATTAATGTGGATGCCGTTCTGAACTACCCTCACCAGATATAATTTGGGAAACCTTCCAATTACGTTTCAGGTCTTGACTGGCCACCTACAGCGGTGTCCGAAACAAAATTGTTTCGCTCTTCTGCGCATTAACTTTCATTCGCCAATTACCGGTGTAGAGCTGCACATCATTAAACATTTTTTGAAGATTGCTCTGAACTCTTGTAGCTTCTCGGTCTATCTCTCAACGATTGTAAGACCATGGAAGCTGCAATAGGCTGGTCGGCTACGTGAGTCGTATGGAAGAACAATGGATACCCAAAAAGATATTCGTTTGGATAACTGAAGAGCGGAGGTCAGTGGGGAAACTGAGTAAATGCTGGTCTAACCCGTGCGTAAGCCGAAGGTGACAACGAGATTTGTTCCGAGTGATTCTTTGGATGAACTATCTATTGCTCTGTTTGGAATTCCCGCTCAGTTATGACACGTACTGGTTTAAAATCAGACCGTATCGTAGCTGAGTGGACGCACATACGGTCAAAGCGTCTACGTCTAGCATTCGTTGCGTATAGACATGTTTTTAAAGGCTCCTGTCAATGTGTCCGTCTGTCCGTCCGCCCGTCCGTCCGCACAGCACTTTTTCTCCGAAACTATAGAGGTTACAGCCAGGAAACTTTGTGGAAAGGTCAGAAGTGGTGAGTTCTTGGAAGTTCAAGGGTGGAAAAATTTTTCAAAGGGGTTTAAGGGGAGTCTCCCCATATAGGGAGGTGACCCCTCAAAAAAAATGTTTCACCATTGGTAGTCGAGTAGGGTGTCATTGGAAAGGTCTCAATGAGATCTTTTCAAAACAAGTCTTAAAATTGCCTTATGAGTACCGAGGGGGGCAGGGGAAAGGGAAATGTACGAACTTTTCGACTGCTATCGTTTTAAAGTTCTCTATGAGAGCTTTTCAAAACAGTTCTTAAACTGACAGTTTTTGCTTCCCTCGCGAATGGACACCCGTGATCTAAAAAATCTGAATAAATTATCAAGGGAGATATTTATGGGTATAACTATAACAAGTACCTCAGAAGTCAAAATTCTTTCAACTTTGTTAATAATAGTATGATCCTCGAACATGATGTGTTTCTTGATTTTATTCGTTGCTGGTTACTACATTTTGTAAGTTGAGTACAAATCCCTTCTGACATGAGCATAGGTCTGTCTACCCAACTTGTTTTAAATAGAATAACTTTTTTTAAAACGTCAATTGGAAACTAATTTTTTAAATTAAAAGAACTTATCACATCATTGAATCATTCGAACAGTTGTTACGACGGTAAAAAACACTTATCGTCATGCTTCATAAACAAAGCTTCACCAGTATCATAAAGCGTAACTACATCATAGGGATTTCAGGAAAAAAACATTTCAATCTAATTATATAAAAAAAAAAAAAATGGAATGTAAATTTATTCAGTATTACAAGAAGCAGCCGAACTCTTTTGCTACACTGACCGAAATGTAATTGTTTTGGGGGTATACTACCCCCCAAAATTCTTTTACATTTTAAAGCATCCTATATAGTCGAGAAGTTACACCTCTCCTTGAACTTTTAAAAAAAGTTTACCTTTATTAATTGAGTATTATTAATAAAAGTATTCAAATTATCTGTTTTAAATAATCCCTTACGTCGTAATAGTTTCAATTAGCTTAATTTAAATTATATTCGGTCTGACTCCAAAATTGTAATTCGCGAAAAATAAAAACACAAAAAAAAATTATAAACATTTTATATATTGTTTAGAAATATTATGTAATTTGGTGCGTTTTTCACCCGGAGAATGGAGAAGCCCGACGGCTTCCCATCGCTGGGGGACCCGGAACCAGGCATTCCAAATGCAATCAATGAAAAAATAATGAAAAGGAAAATTTTTGAACATTAGAGTTGATAGGTGGGAGTGTCTTTAAAAAAGAAAAAAAATAAAATGAGTTCACTCTGGTGAACCAGTGTTACAGGTGCCAAACTATTGGCTATTCGGCTGCCAGTTGCGCCATGCAATATCGGTGCGTTAAATGTACAGATATTCTTGCCCCCCGGTGAGTGCAAATTGCCTCAGATGGAATCAAATGAAAAATTATACTGTGTTAACTGCGGTATATTTGATCATCCAGCTTCATTTCGAGGATGCTCTCGATATCAAGATGCAAAAACTTAAATTTTCCTCAAAGCAAACACAAATGCACCGCAATGTCTTATCGTCTAGCTTCATGAAGTCCGGAGTATCATTTGCATTTGCTGCTAGAGGACCAGCAGATAACAATGTAAATAAAGTAAATAATTTTAGTGGCAATAATAAGCTGCTTATCAAAATTTACCAACAGACTGAATCTCTTTCGGAAAGAATTAATAAGCAAGATCAAAAAATCAATTTCATATTTCAACATTCGGCCAACATGCATTAAAATAGTTTGTCATCCAGTCACATTCTCATGGATAGGTTTCGTCTCATCAACATCAACGTCAACTACACTGTCTACATCGATGTGACTATCTCCTTGAATTCATTGTCAAGCAAAAGCCTGAGAGCATGCTTCACACTGAAACCCACCTCAATTCATGGAACTCCATGACATTCAAGGATTTTGAACTCGTAAGAAACGACAGGGTAAACACTGATGGGGGAGGTGACACCGGGATATTGGTCAGAAGACCCTATTGTTTCCAAATATTGAAAAAGTCGAATTCAAAAACTTTGAATTTCTGGAAGTGTCCGTTATTTAAATTTCAATACCAGGTAGGGATAACCTCTTCGTTATCTTTGCCTATGCAACTGGTCGAAGTGTTCTCAAGTTCAAGGAGGAGCTTGATTTTTTGTTTGAAATACTCGAATTGAACGGGCTGCATGCCAACAATAATCTTAGATGTGTATTCCTGAAATCGTGGATAACAGAGAACCAAATTCAATGCAGGTGCAAACTATATGGGTCGGAGTTGACAACATACCTTAGGACAAATTCATATTTGGACCTCTGCATTGCTGACGCAAGACTTGAATTCAGCTTTAAGTCTTCAACGGAAACTGCAGGTGCTTGCTTACGATAGCGACCATAACGCAATCGTCATGAAAATCAATCGTCAAACGGATGATGTCTTCCTCATTCCAGTTCAAAATGAAAATCATCGGTTAAATTAAAAAACAAAAAAAAAAAACGGATTGGAGAAAGTTTCAAAAGAAGTATAATCGGGATTACCAGAAGCAATGTCCTCCTTCTGATGATGGCAACGCTTGCTCAATGGTTCCTAATTACAGGAATCTAGCTAACGATGAAGTCGAAGTCAGAGAAACTGACGTTGGAAACGATAGAGAAAGTAGCTTATGAAGCGCAAGATTAAAAAGATTGATTATCGGTTGGATTAAACTGAAGAATGTCCGGAACTTAATCCGTTCATACTTCAGGAGTGAGGGCAGCAGTCAATGGGCGGAAAAATTGAGGCGTATTAGCCCACAGGATCCAGATGGCGTTTTCAAGAAGTCTCGAGTGAGATATCGAATCTTGAAGTCACTAGTGATGAGATAAATCTTCTCGATAGGGCTGGTATCGAAATTGATAGTACGACTCCGGATAGAAAGGGAAATAGGATTATTTTTGAGGTATTGCATAAACTTGCCCTGACTGGAACACATTTGGTATTGGTTCATCTACCAAACCCTGAGAGAGGCAGTGCAATATTTTCACAAATCGTTGAAGCAAAAGTTTCCGACTTCAAGTCAAGCCTGAACGGCCAATCAGTTCTTCATTTCAATGAAATACTAACATCTGACCTCATTTTTTTTTTTTTTTGCTTGAATCTTATTAATTATTTATTCAGCTATGAAGACTTGTGTTTCATATTTCGCAGGATAAACAACAAGAAATCATGTGGTACTGATGGTATTCCAAATGTAGTTCTCCGACATTTGCCTGAGGTTGCTATTAGGAATTATTGCATATTGTTCAACAACATGTTGAGCAATTCATATTTCCCAAATGAGTGGAAAAAGGCTCATTGATATGGAGAAAGCCTTCGATGCGGTGTGGTTAGATGCACTAACTTTTAAACTTTTTTCGGATAGGTTCCCCAGACACCTTGTCGCCATGATGTGCAATATGTTAAATGGGAAATCATTTGTTGTAACTGACGGAATCTGATGACAATGCGCGACTTCAATGTCTTGAATGGTCTATAGCAGGTAACATTTACTGCGCTTCTGCTTTTTTCAAAATTCATCCACAAACTATTCAACGGCTTTGATTTTAACGTCTCGCCAACGCGATCATTGGTAGCGTTTGCTGATGATCTGATCATGCTCAGTAAAGCACAAAAAATAGTCATGGCCCTTCGACGACTCTTTCATTCCAGATGCATCGATCAAAAGGTCAAAGTTATCTGCTACAAGACCCTGGTTAGACCAGAGTGCTAGTTTCAATATTTAGGAAAGGTGTATGTTATGTTTATTATATTAGGTTTGGAGATAAGGTTAAACGCTTAGGTTAGGAATATTGTGAAAGCGTTTTTAGTATAAGATAAAGTTCTTGAATAAATTTTATTAGAATTAGGTTATAACATATTAGGTGTAGGATAAAAGTTCACTGTTGTGTTAAAATTATAAATAATTTTTCTCCTTTTTCCTATCAAAGTCAAAATAAAAAGCGCTTTATTCAATACTAATCGTGATAAATTTTAAAAAGAATATAAAGCAAATTCCATACAAGAACATTACAAAAACTCAATGGCCCAAATACTTCTGTAAATTTATACGTTATTAGTTAAACATATTTCATCAAAAAACAATACCAAATTCAAATTAATTAAGATTATTACACATATTATGATTTGATTGGAAAAAAGAAAAAACCAACTTACACTATACTAAAATTATTTATAATTTGAACACAACAGTGAACCTACCTCTAATATGTTATAACCTAATTCTAATAAAAATTCAATCAAAAACTTTATCATATACTAAAAAATTCTATCACAATATTCCAAACCTACGCGTTTAACCTTATCTCTAAACCTAATAAAATAAACATAACATATACCTAACCTATCCCTAATTTTTAACACAAATAAACAACAACACTAAATGTAGCAATAATGAGCTGAAACTCAAAAACTAAGTAACGAAAAACACCAAAACAGAAAGTAAACACGAATAATTTAGACATTGTCATTGAGCCACCAATACCTAGATTGCCCCGTCTCAGCTCGATCAGCTTCAACGAATCTAGCAAATGAGTATCTCCATTGGAATTGTTGGTCTCGTGAACTCAAATTCGGAGGATATTTTATCTTTTTATCGGTGGCCCGTAGATATACGTGATATATGACTGGGACGCCATCAGAATCAAAAACATATCGATCCAAGTACAAATGCACGAATGCTTTTGGAGGAACGAAGCCAGTAGCGAGGCAAGTCGCAAGATACCCGTCTGTAGGGTGGAACGGCTGTGAAATCCAAGGGTTTTCACTCACAGTCACAGATCTTGCGATATGATTTCGAAGAAGTTTCAGTATAAAGATATTGACTCTGGTCACTTGAGCAGTTTGATAAATTCTTCTATTCGATATAAAATGCTTCCAATCCGTCCCAGGCTTTCTGTACAAACCTGTACATGCACGAAGACGATTCCTTTCGAAAACTCTTAATTTTTCCATAGTACTAGCACTCTGGTTGTACCAGATCTGACATCCATATGTCAAAACTGGTCTAACCAGGGTCTTGTCATAGATAATTTTGACCTTTTGATCAATGTGTTTGGAATGAAAGAGTCTTCGTAGGGCCATGACTACTTTTTGTGCTTTACTGAGCGTGATTTTGAAATGTTCAGTAGAGTACAGATACTGATCGAGATGAACGCCGAGGTATCGAACATAGGATTTATGTGGAACCCGTTCTGAATTACCCTCGCCTGCCAGGATGTGGAAATCCTTCCAATTACGTTTCAGGTCTTGACTGACCCCCTGCAGCGTCCTCCGAAACAAGATTGTTTCGCACTTCTGCGCATGGATTTTCATTCGCAAATTGTCAGTGTACAGCTGCACATCATTGAACATTTTTTGAAGATTGCTCTGAACTATTGTAGCTTTTCGGTCTGCCATATAGATGATCAGATCATCAGCAAACGCTACCAATGATCGCGTTGGCGAGACGTTAAAATCAAAGCCGTTCAATAGCTTGCGAATGAAGATTGAGGAGAGCAGAGGCGCAGTAACTGTTCCCTGCTGTAGACCATTCAAGACCTTGAATTCTCGCATTGCTGTCAGATTTCCATCAGTTACAACAAACGATTTCCCGTATAACATATTGCACATCATGGCGACAAGGTGTCTGGGGAACTTGTCCTGGACGAGTTTAAAAGTTAGTCCATCTAACCACACTGTATGGAAAGCTTTCTCCATATCAATGAGACATGTTCCGACACATTTCAGTTTCCAACAGATGTCTGAGGTTACTTTTGTTATTGCATGTATGGTCGAATGCCTGGCACGAAAACCAAATTGGCAATTCGGCATCAACTCATATTTCTCAATGTGGGCTTTTAATGCTTTGTTAAGTATCACTTCAAACACCTTGCTGATGTTAGGCAGTAAGCTGATTGGGCGATAGCTTTTAGGGCATGAAGATTCTTTTCCTTTCTTCAAGATCGGAAATACCTTAGCCTTTTTCCACTCATTTGAGAAATATGAATTGCTCAACATGTTGTTGAACAATATGCAATAATTCCTAACAGCAATCTCAGGCAGATGTCGAAGAACTATATTTGGAATACCATCAGTACCACATGATTTCTTGTTGTTTATCTTGTGAAATATGAAACACAAGTCTTCATAGCTGACAAAATAATCAATAAGATTCAAGCTCGGTATGAGGTCAGATGTTAATGTTTCATTGAAATGAAGAATTGATTGGCCGTTCAGGCTTGACTTTAAGTCGGAAACGTTTGCTTCAACGACCTTGGAAAATATTTCATTCCCTCTCAGGGTTTGGTAGATGAACCAATTCAAAATGTGTTCCAATCAGGGAAAGTTTATGCAATCCCTCACAGATAATCCTGTTTCCATGTCTATTTATTTGTAACATTTGGGCCATTAAATTTTCGTATTGTTTGCAATTTGCTTTATATTCTTTTAAAATTTATAAAGATAGTATTGAATAAAGTGCTTTTGACTTTGACTGAAACGTCCGGATCGGGCTGTCGCGCCAAAGATGATGAATATTGAACAAAGCGCTTTTGACTTCAAATAGAATATTTTTTTTCAAAACGTAACTTATTTTCATGAGAATGCATAACGCAATTAAGCGTCTCAGCTGATATGGTGGCGAAGATAAATTTTAGAGATTCATTACTATTGCATTCAATTTAATTCCGTCTTCAACGATGAAACTTGCAACTTTACTTCAATCTTCAGTGCATGCTCATACTTTTTAAGTGATTTTAATTGGATGGTACTAAATTACATCCCAACACGAGCCCATTAACTTAATAACTTCTATCGAACGCTAATTTTATGACATATTTAGACAGTTTCATAGCCAACTTGGGTAATAAAATGCATTCCCAAGTGTAGAAAACGTTAAATATTTATCAGGTGGCCCAAATATTCAAAAGTTTAGTGCACTTTTAATGAACTAATATTGCAAAGAAATCTTACGGTAGTGGAAACAACTTACAAAATTTTTCGCTGATATTTCCTTCGGGCAATGAAGCCGCGAACGCGCGCTTGGATGCATACGGCAGCATTTTCACGACGTTTCTCGTAAGCCCTCTCCTCACGAGCCGCTTTTGTTTGCTCCAGGAATGTATCCTTCTGAGATTCCTTCACCCCGAACATTAGTCAGCCTTGCCTTGTTACAGTTCAATCGAACTTCCAACTAGAGGGGGGCGAATCACTTTGGCGAAGTGCATCACAAAACCACCATTGGAACCACCGTGAGACTGCACATCATCATCAACTAATAAATTGGGCACATAACTCGAACTTACAACAAGCACTCTCCCACGAATTGAAGATAACACGGGAAGCGATAGTGGAAACCTTTTGCGGCACTAATTCTGATCACAATAAATATGCACACAACTAGACTGAGAAGTAGCCGCACTTTAATTGGACGTAAACTAGAAGTGCAGATAAAGAGAATTTAATAAAAAAGCGATGCTGCAGTGTGAACGCGAGAAACCCGAGAAAATTGATTTGCCCTTTCGACCAGAGGCGAAAGAATTTTATGTTTTCCTTTTTCCACTTTTGACATTCACGCTGATTGCGCCGTGTGACATGTCGTTAAGTGCAAGAAAATGACAGAAAGTTGACACATGCCAAAGTCATATGACAGTGGATGGGTGACACTAAAAAGTAGAATACTAGTGACTAGTAGATGTCAGTAAATCCAGTAGAAACCTGAATCTTTCATTTTCTTATACTGTTATAACCAGAGCAGCAGTTGTCAAATTGAAAGGGTGGCAAAATTCAAGTTTTTTTTTACCACGTACCGCAAGTAAAATTTGTTCCTTTTGTTATTAGATATGCTCTGGTTAGATGATGAATTTTCAAATCTTTACATAATTCCCATTAACTGAACGGCTTCGACATCTCGCCAAAGCGTTTGCTGATGAAATCGATGTTCAATTGCAAAAATTTAATTAACACGTACGAGTAAGACGGGAACTTATCTTTTATCCTAAACGGCATAGTCGTTGCATATAGACGTGTTTTTAAAAGCTTCTGTCAAGAATTTTTGAAAATCAAAATAATTTTTAAAATGTCAACTCGAAACTAATTTTCTAAAATTCGTGGAACAATTTCTCGAATTACTTGCGAGGAAGCATCGAGAAGTCCGAGAAAAGAAGAAACGTTTTTTTCACCGGGGCATGGAGGAGTCCGACGGCTTCCCATCGCTGAAACGAAAAACAAAGACCAAGAAAACTTTGAGCATGGCAAGCGTATTACACTTTCAAGCGAAAAATTAGAAGAGGAAATGAAGAGATGAAACTCCGAATGCAAAAATGATCCGGACAAAACAAAAATGACGAAGCCGCAAAATACGTCCGGAAAAGAAGAAGCGAAAACAATCAAGACGAACGAAAAAAAAGAAGTGGCAACAAACAAGAACGAAAAAAAGTAGCCACGCAAAAGGCTTAACAAACGAATAAAGGTACGAAGAAGTCAACAATCCATGATGCTGATATCATACTAAGCGCGAGAGGAGCAAACGACAGCGCAAATTACTATGTGGTACTTGCTGCGATGAATGACATGAAGATGGAGTGCCAATAAAACATAGATAATATTACTAATTCGAATATTAATTTTATTGAATACCTAAAATCAAAAAATAAGGAGAAGGAGAAGAAGCCAACCGGTGTGTCTGCTGGTTCTCCTATTAAAAATAATAAGATAACTAAGAAAATTCCTCCGATTAATGTCTTTAGGCAGGGCGGAGGGGATATGCTTCGGCTATTGGCAACAGATAATTTCGAAGCTATAAAAGTTAAAACAAAAACACTGGCTGATTTCAAGCTAGCGAAAGATGTTCTTAATATTGTACAAGCCAAAGGTTGAAAAAATTAGACTTTCCTGGACTGTGCGGAGAATACAGTTGATCTCCTTGAAATTTTACAGGAAGCAGCACCAGTTGTCAAATTCATTAGTGTGAAAAATTTTGCTACCAGGAGATGAACTGTCAAAAGCAAAATATTACCATTTTATTTGCTACAGATTTCTAAAGATAGCACTCCAAGTGCCCTAGTAAGGTACTAGAACTTTAAAGTTGTGAGGTGGGAGCGTCTCCAAAAAACTCAGGTGAACCAGTGTTACATTTGCCAAAGATTCGATCATTCGGCTGCTAATTTTGCCATGCACTATCGCTACGTCAAATGTAAAGATATCCATGCCCCCGGTGAATGCAAATTGGCTCAGATGGAGCCATAAGAAAAATGATACTGTGAACTACGCTATATTTGGTCATCCATCATCATATCGAAGATGCCCTCGGTATCAAGATGCAAAAGCTAAATTTTCCCCAAAACAAACCCAAGTACATCGCAGTGTGTTAACTTCCAACTTCGTCAAACTCGGAGTATCATTTGTACTTGCTGCTAGAGGACCAGCAGACAACAATGTAAATAAAATAAATAATTTAAGTGGCAATAATGAGCTGTTTCTCAAAATTTACCTACAGCTTGAATCTCTTTCAGAAAGAACTTATAAGCAAGATCAAAAAATCAATTTCGTTTTTCAACGTTTAGGCCAACATGCTTCAAAATAGTTTGTCATCCAGTCACATTTCCATGGATAAGCTTCGTCTCATCTCGATCAGCGTCAACTCCATTGTTACTATACATCGACGAGACTATTTCCTTGAATTCATTGTTAAGCAAAAGTCTGACATTATGCTTCTCACTGAAACCCATCTCAATTCATGGCACTCCATGACATTCAAGGATTTTGAACTCGTAAGAAACGAAAGGGTAAACACTGATGGGGGAGGTGACACCGAGATATGGGTCAGAAGACTCTATTGTTTCCAAAGTATTGAAAAAGTCGAATTCAAAAAGTTTGAATCTTTTGAAGTGTCCGTAACAAAATTTCACTGCTAGGCGGGGATAACCTCTTCGTTATCTCTGCCTATGCATCTTGTCGAGCTGTTCACAAGTTCAAGGAGGAGCTCAATTCCTTGTTTGAAATACTCGAATTGAACAGGCTACATAGTGATTATATTCTTGCCAGTGACCTGAATGCCAAGCATACATCATGGCTGAAAGCCAACAATAATCCCAGAGGTGTATTCCTGAAATCGTGGATAACAGAGAACCAAATTGAATACAGGTGCTATCTATACGGGTCGAAGTTCCCAATTTATCCTAGGACAAACTCATATTTGGACCTGTGCATTGCTGACGCAAGACTTGAATTCAGCTTTAATAGTCCTCAACGGAAATTGCAGGTGCTTGCTTACGATAGCGATCATAACGCAATTGTAATGGAAATCAATCATCAAAGGGATGATGTCTTTCTCATTCCAGGTCAACATGAAAATCATCGGTTGAATTAAAAAAAACAAACTGGAGAAAATTTCAAACGAAGTTTAATCGGGGTAGGAATCTAACTAACGATTAATATAGTAGATCCCTATTTGTCGAAGTTAGAGAAACTGACGTTAGAAACGATTGAGAAATTAGTTCCTAAGATTAAACATTAAACAAACATTGCAAGGATAAAAAGATTGAAAAGCCTACTCACACGCGTCAACAATATTTATCGACGATTTTTGGACTACAACCATCCCTCGTTGGCTTTGTTGATATTGCACCTGAAGAATGTCCGGAACTCAATCCGTTCTGACTTCAGGAGTGAGGTCAGCAATCAATGGGTGGGAAAATTTAGGGGTACTAGTCCACAGAACCCAGATGGCGTTTTCATGAAAGTGAATAGCATATTCCGCAAGAAGTCTCGAGTGAAGGTATCGAATCTTGAAGTACCTAGTGATGAGATAAATCTTTTCGATAGGGCTAGTATCGAAATTGATAATACGACTCCGGATAGAAAGGGAAACAGGATTATATGTGATAGATTGCATAAACTTGCTCTGATTGGAACACATTTTGAATTGGTTCATCTACCAAATCCTGAGAGAGGGAATGGAATATTTTCAGAGGTCGTTGAAGCAATTCAATTCTTCATTTCAATGAAACATTAACATCTGCCCTAATACCGAAATTGGATCTTCTTGATTATTTTGTCAGCTATGAAGACTTGTGTTTCATATTTCGCAGGATAAACAACAACAAATCATGTGGTATCGACAGTGTTTCAAATATAGTTCTCCGACATTTGCCTGAGGTTGCTATTAGGAATTATTGCATATTGTTCAACAACATGTTGAGCACGAATAGGAATTATTGCATATTGTTCAACAACATGTTGAGCAATTCATATTTCCCAAATGAGTGGAAAAAGGTTAAGGTATTTCTGATCTTGAAGAAAGGAAAAGAATCTTCGAGCCCTAAAAGCTATTGCCCAATCAGCTTCCTGCGTAACATCAGCAAGGTGTTTGAAGTGATATTGAACAAGGCATTAAACGCCCACATTGAGAAACATGAGTTGATGCCAAATTGCCAATTTGGTTTTCGTGCAAGGCATTCGACCTTACATGCGATAACGAAAGTAACCTCAGACATCTGTTGGAAACTAAATAACGGAGAATGTGTTGGAGCGTGTGTGTTTATTTTTTTCTTAAAATTCGTGTAGGACACGGGTGCCGATTGTTTGGTACAAGTGTCAGCGAGCTATAAACAAGACCAAGCTTAGCTAACTAGCTTCCGTTAATGACCGCGTACGTGTGCTTGACGACTAGCATTTGGGGGATCATATGAGGCATGTCGAGCCACGAAGCTACACTACGAAATATTTATCACCCGTACTCTACTCTAGGAGATGTACTGATCAATTTTTATTATCTTTAGTAGGTACAAAATGCTGATTCTGGCTTAAATTTTTCATACAAACTTCAAATCTCGTCGAGGGTGTGTATCTTGGGTATGTGGGTGCGTGTATTAGGGTGCCATAGGTGGTTACTTGGGATAATAAGGTGCGTGTCCGAAATAGGTGTGGATCTCTTGGGTGGCTATCAGGGGAGGGTGTGTGGCTTGGGTGCGTGGGTGCTTGTACTAGGGTGGTATAGGTAGGTGCCTTGGATAAGATGGTGTGAGTCCGGGATAGGTATGGTTCTCTTGGGTGTCTACCAGGGGAGGTTGTGTGTCTAGGTATGTGTATATGTATCAGATTAGTGTAGGTGTGGGCCTTAGGTATGTGGGTATGTGCATCAGTTTGGTATAGGTGGGTGCCTGGGATGAGTATGTGTGGGCCTTAGATAAGTGTCGTTCCGCGTCCTGATAAGAAGGTGTTTGGCTATGCAGGTGAGATCCCAGGATTAAGATGCAGAAGGTGATTGGTTACGAGTCCCTCATCCAAAGTAAAGAGTTGATCATAGTCTAGGATAGTCCCTTATTTTTAATCAATAGATTAGAGCTCTAGATTTGTCAGCGTGTATTTATATTTGTATAGGATTCATCGATATTTTTAGGGTGTATAGGGAACATTTAGCGCTTTAAGCGGTAGATAATTATACTGTTCATGGTTGTTATTTCTCTATAGTGGAAGGATTTCTCATATATTTTTTGCTTATGGTCTTCGCTTAGTTTTGTTATTCATTAGTTGTTATTCATCTTTGGCGAAAGTGTTTCTCGGCTCTTATATGCTCCTAGCTATAGATAGTTTTTTTATCCCTGGTGGTTTTGGTGTATAGTAGATTCATGTATAGGATTGTAAGCTTGAAGTATTAGGGCTGTTGATTCATTAGGGAAGCTCTGTGGATAGGGGGCGCTCCAGGCAGTTAGTTTGTTGTTTGTAGGGCTTGAGATCCTTTAGCTTGTGTCATTTATTGAAGGCGTTTACGTAGAGTGATTTACTTGATCACATTAGGCATGCTGGACGTTTTTTATGGTGCGAGTGGCTGCATGGTGATGGAGTGCGCTGCTATAGGCGGGTGACTGCGTTATTGACGGGTGATGGCTTGCCCGTTAGCGGGTGTTCTAAGGCATGGGCATTTGCTTCATGGGCACTCGGTTAAGGAACGCGTTAGTCATTGATTGATGTCTTCGGCTAAGGATGGACGGCAGCGTGTGGAAATGAACGATTTGCTTGATCATGTTAGATGTGCGGGAAGCTTTTATGGTGTGAGTCGTTGCGTGGTGATGGAGGGCGCTGCTATAGATGGTTGACTTTGCATTATGGATGGGCGGAGGGTTTGCCTTTCGACGAGTGTTCTAAGGCGTGAGAATTTACTTAATGGATACGCGTTGCTTGTTTAAGGATGTAATTTGACGTGCAGGTTTCCGTGGCGGCGGGTGTTGTGTGCCATAGAAATTTACCTCGGGTGCGCTTTGTTAAATTTCCGTTGCTCATCAAAGGGTGCCTGTCTTTAAGTATGGATGGCCTTGCCGGCGATTAGGAATGATGCGCGTTGCTTGTTGTAGGATGGTGATTGGGGTGTAGAATTGCTCGGCGGTGAATGCTGTTAGGGATGGAAATTGACGTCGGGGACGCGTGGCATATGCAAGTGACTTGGCTTGTTAAGAGTAGTGTTTCGTACACGTAGATTTGCCTGTCAGCGGGAGTTTTAGGGCATCGGAATCTACATCATGGAACAGAAGTGGCATGGCGTACATTACATTGTAAGATGGCTTTGCTTGTTGAAGGCGGGAATGTTTGCTTGAAGAAGATAGCACAAGCATTGCGCGTTGCTTGACGATGGGAATTGTTAGAAGTACTAAAGTTTTTGTAGTGCTCATGGACTGCGGATAACGTGATGCGTGGGATTGAGATGTGTTTTCACAAATGCCCATTCACAGATACGCCTGCTATAATTTGTCGAATATTGTTTACATTGATTTTTTTCGGTTTCTTTACATATTATTGCTTTTTCGGTTTCATGTCAATAGTACTTTACGAATCGTCTACAATGTATTTTGTTCAATTAGACTATTATACTGATTGCTCAAATCTATGGATTCAGTGAAAGAGATCTTAATGTTTGTTGTGATGCATTCTTGATATTTAGTCTAGTCTTAAATTTTAGTTTGTTTGTAGCTTCTTAAAGAAGTTTCTATACTTCATTCTCTTATTTTAATATTATGTAGCAGTATGACATTATATTCATTCATTTTTTCTTTACTATAGGATAATCAATGGTTTTGTTCAAAAATTCCAATAATTTTGTTCATACGTCGTATCATTTGTTTATGATTTTTCACTTTCGATGAGCGCATGGTAAAGATGCTTTGTTTTAGTTTTAGATCACTATGTTGACATGTATGTTTTGGGTATCTATTCTAAATTTGAGATGATTTATGGATGTTGTCTAGGAATGATATTACGGTTTATGCCTTCTGGAATGCTACTTTCTTATGGAGTTAATGTATGATAGATGTAGGAGTCATCAGAGTGATCCTAATGAGTGAGAATATTTAGGCATTTTCATTGATATTTTTGGTACGTACCGAAAGGAAGAAGCTAATATAGAAAAAGTAAATGCGGTAGATCATTGACATTGGGGGTTTGTTGGTACTCGTATTATGTTATTATTCTTTGTTTACGTACATAATGTATGAAAAAATATTTTTATGCATGCATGCACTAGATTGAATGATTTTTTTATATTTACTTTAAATCAGGTGTTGTTATTGTGGGTCTGTAATATTTACTTTAGCTAGTTTCAAGAGTTTCAGTGTAATATTAAGTAAAACTATTATTTTATGCTTGGCTCATATTCTTCACATCATGGTTTCTAGTATTGAAAAATTATTTATGTATGGATTGCTCTAGTATGATTTTTGTCATTACCGAATTTCTGTAGCCATATCTTCAATAGGAACTTGTAGATGTTTGAGTATGAGAATCTCTAATATGTTATATGGATGATGTCACTATTTAATATTTTTCGGATGTTTTAGTGCCTACGTGATTGCATGAGAATTTAAAAACCTCATACTTTGTATGCTTACATTAAGCGTAAAGTCATTGCTGTATATTCGTATACATTTTCAATACTTGAGAATTAAGTCAAATACGTATTTACTACATTTTAAATACACTACAATAGATTGGTCATCATAAGAATTTTTGGATAAGTTCATTGACATATTCAAGTATTATTTTCATTTAAGCAAAGCATCTTCTTGCTGACTTGTTTCTAAACAACACTGGATGGTTGTTTGATATTTTATAGGTTTAAAAAAGATCTAACTAGTTTACAACATAGAGGGTATATTTTGGGTTGGCACACTCCTGCTAAAGATCACTTAAGCTAATGATTATGTAAGATATGTTGGTATTGATAACGATGTGCGGTAGCGTATGGTTTATGATAGGCGATTTTTAGATCGATCTCATCGTATTATGCATATACACGTATTATATACAAGGGCGGATCCAGGGAATAGTTCTAGGGGGGGCCACGACCAGTTTCAGAGTTTTCTTGGGTGACAACTTCATTGAAATTTTGGGATATTAATTTTTAGCTTAGAATAATAGGCACCTAATAGAATACTTATTAGAGGAACGCCACTTAATTTTCTAAAACTTATATTTTTAAACTGGATACGAGCTAATTCAAGATGAATTTATTGAATAAAAAACTGAAACAAAAAATGCATGAATTTGTAATCAATTTTATTTACATTTTACTTATATATTAGTCGATAAAATGAAGGAATGCTTATTTTAATTATAACATGTAAAAAAATTAAATTAAAAAATCCAAACGCCGGTTTTTTTGCTTAGCATATCGATCGATTACTTCATTAACATCGATTTCTATATCTTTATTAATATGAAGTAACGCTAATCCAGTAAGCCTTTCTTGGGTCATCGTTGTCCGTAACCACGTTTCAAGCCTTTTCAATGATGAAAAGGTTCTTTCAGGAGAGGCATTACTAACAGGCAATGTAACCAAGATACGAAGAAAGAAATGAATACGTGGGTATATTATAGATTCGCACTAATGGATGATAATAACGAAGAGTTCATTTCTTCTTGCCTCTTTAAACACCAACGTTCAAGTTCTGTTTGTAACTCTTTTACTACAAGTTCATTTGGACTGCTTAGAAAGTACGAATATTTACCAACCAACTTCTGTACACCTTCGATATCATTAAATCGATTGTTTTCGGGAAATAATACAGAAAAATTATATATTTCTAAATTATCCTTTGAAAATCTATATTCAAGATCATTTATCAGATTATCCAATGCCGGAACGTAGATAGATTGGCGAAAATACGTTTCTGGATCCGTCGTGGAATAGTTTTCTCGATGAACCTGTCTACTCGTAATGCGAGGAATTGTTATTTCCGTTAAACCTATTTCTTCAGCAATCCCACTTATTTCATTAAATATATTTTTGAAATAATGGTCACTTTCATCTCTTCTTCGGTGAAGTAGTTTCAAACATAAATTTAGCTCATTTCTTGCTGATTTGAGATCCACATTTTTTTGTTGAAGAAATGTACTTAATCCATGAGTACATACAATAGCGACTATTGTTCCAGGATTCCTCAATTTTTTACATAATCCATCAGCTTTCGTTGCTGCATCTCTATCTTTCCATTTCGAAATAGAATCAAGAGCCGCTATTATTTTGGGAAATAAATATCGAAATTGCAAAACGGCGTCATGCCTTTCCACCCACCTAGTTTCACATAATTTAATAAGTTTCTTATCCGTTTTCATCCTTAGTATTTCGGACCTTTTGGAAGAAGCTGTTAAGAAAAATGTAGTCTCTGTCAATGTATCAACTGTATTTCTAATCATTAGAACCTTTGAAGAATGTGAAATTGACAAATTCAAAGGATGATTTTGGCAAGGACAGTGTACCGCATTTACGGCAATTGTTTTCAAAGTTTTTACTGCCCCACATGCTTCTGACACCATTGTGGAACATCCATCAGTCGAAATTCCAACGCAGTTCTTCATGTCTAAATTTAAATTCTGAATTTTTCGTATAATAGCTTTTCCAATTTTTTCCCCTGTAAGTTTTACTTTTTCTTCGTCTATTATTATATCATTCTCATTATCAATTAATTTCTCTGGGTAATCTTCTATTTCATTTCCTTCAGAATTCATTTCCTTTCTCACATCAATAAACTCAATAAAATCTTCATAGACATTGCTATCGAACACATATCTTAAAACTAAAGTTAATTGAGCTTTGTTTGCCAAATCAGTAGTCTCGTCGAACATGGCACTGTAGAAACATGAAGCCTGTATTCTTGAAATTATTTTATTCAATATAACAGCTTTACAGCACTCTATCAGTTCATTTTGTGTTGTTTTGCTTATATATGTTGCTCGACTTGACGAAGATGCTAGTTGATCGCTTAAAACTGCATCATTTTTTGCACGATAATTTAAAATAGCCCTGAAGTTCCCTTCTTTTAATACGCTATAATCGTCAGTAATGCTTCCATCGTCACGATGTCCTCTCAATGGAATGTTCAATCGACCGAGAAGTACTATCGTTTCTACAATGAGTTTGAGTCGTTCCCTATTTTCTTTTATTTTTTCTACTCGCGCATTAACAATTTGATTTTCAATATTAAGTTCAGGCCTATCATATCTTTCTAAGAAATCCTTCCAAGCTTCAAAAGCCTCCAAGTGATACCTATTACTACTATGCACTGTCAAAGCTCCATCCTTAGTACCAAAAAGTTTTGCAAATTTTTTTAATGGCTGCGTTACCAATGATTTTAAAGGAACATTTTTTTGATTTCCTCCAAGTCCGCAGTTCACGAAAAAAGGGCAATATTTACAAAAATAACCCTTTTCTTTGTCGGAATATACAAGCCATTCAAATGACTGTAGATGTTTATGGCTTGCGAAACGTTTCCTCTCTACTCCATCTTTCACATGAAGAGAATATGGAAAAACATAGTTTACTGGAGGAATCCATGGGTTTAAAATTAAATTTTTTTTTGTAGCATTGTCAATTTTTTTACCGATATAGTTGCCAATATCATAAGCAACAGCCGACAGAGTGGAAGAACTTTCATTTTGTTGTAAATTAAAATGTGGTTTTTCTATCAAATTTTCAAAATCTGTTTCGAAATTGCGATGGGAAACATCATTGTTAACAGCATCATCCAATTGAGAGGTAGTGCCCTCAGAAGGTCGTGAGTGTGTTGCTGTGAGACATATATTTTTTGGTGCCATAGCTTTAAAATATGTGCTGATTTTAGTTTCCCCTTTCCTCTTGAAAGTTTTGTTTGATTTACCATCCTGAAAGTAAAATAATATTCATATTCAAGAAATCTAAATGCACTCTAAACTTTAATTGATAAAAGTTTGAGCAGTTTACTATAAAAACCGGCATTTTTATTGATTTGAAAATGAAGAAAATGACCATTTTGTAGTTTTGAAAATCATAACATTCTTAGGTTTTGATTATTTTTATTATTTTGAAAATCTTAGAAATAAGGGATTTAGTTCCGAACGTAAGAGAGTGCCCATCTAGCTATGAATTGGATTAGAATTATTTATAAAATAGTGAGATAATAGTTGCTTTCTTCACTAGAACCTTTAACAGGTAGATTTAATAAGGTTTCATCAATTAATGATTCTGTAAATGAATTTGTGAATTCAAATATCTTTACCATTAAGCAAATTGACAATTTTTGTCTCGTAAAAACTAATTATATTTTTCAAAATATTGATTCATAGCCTATCATTGAAAAATGTAAAAGATTGCTAATGAGATTCTAAATTTTGTAAAGTTTAGTATACTACACTATTAATAGATAAGTTGTTTTAACATAATTTATAAATTTATTTAAATATTGTGGGAAAGGAATGATTCTGGTATCTACCTCCAGAGAAAATTGATATTGTAGTAAAGCATAGAGAA
This sequence comes from Odontomyia ornata, assembly GCA_963969285.1. Taxonomy (NCBI): domain Eukaryota; kingdom Metazoa; phylum Arthropoda; class Insecta; order Diptera; family Stratiomyidae; genus Odontomyia; species Odontomyia ornata. Next base: position 140,193,971 of record OZ017741.1, on the reverse strand, counting down.
TTTATACATTTCACTTCTCAAGCGAAATCAGAGTATATAGACTAAATATCACTTGTTCTTGTAATCGAGAAATTTTCAAAATCAAAAGAGGCAAATAAGACGCAAGTAAGTGTGTAAAACCATGTGTTAGTGCAACGGCTTGCAAATATATAATTTAAATCAATTTCTCTCTACTCTATAAATACCGTTAGAAATAAAATTTGTTCGACCTGCAGCTGGTACTTAGTAGATATGCCCTGACCAAACCTCAAATAAGAGCAAGTCAGGCAGTGCGAAAAAAATTTATGCTGTGACATCACACCATGCGAAAATTAGCACGTAAGGTAACATGGGCTATATCAGGCCATATATGTACACTAAATTGCAATCGATCAGCTATTCGAATGAAAAGAGAGAGAGAGAGAGAGAGAGAAGAAATGGATTAAATTTTACGCTATGTTAGTTCGATTGCTTTGCAAGTTCAACTTATTGTTGCAGTATGTACGAGGTGTGTTCAAAAAATATCACGAATTTTGTTTTTTTTTTTTTCAAAAATTGAATGAATATCTATTTTGTCCCCTTCAAAGTAATCCCCATGAGATATTATACACTTGTGCCAACGGTTTTTCCAATCTTCGAAGCACTTCAAAAAATCATTTTTTTAATCTTGTTCAGCTCCTCCTTCGATGCCGTCTTTATCTCGTCAAGCGTAGCGTAACGTCGTCCTTTCATGGGCCTCTTCAGTTTAGGAAACAAGAAAAAGTCACAGGGGGCCAGATCTGGGGAATACGGTGGCTGCGGCATCATTAGTGTGTTGTTTTTGGCCAAAAAGTCGCGCACAAGCAACGATGTGTGAGCAGGGCCGTTATCGTGGTGCAAAAGCCAATTTTTGTTCTCCCACAAATCCGGGCGTTTCTGGCGGATTGCGCAAACTGCGCATAACTTGCAGGTGATATTCCTTATTGACCGTTCTTCCCTGTGGCAAGAACTCATGATGCACCACGCCCCTGCAATCGAAGAAAACTGTCAGCAAAACTTTCACATTCGACCGAACTTGGCGCGCTTTTTTCGGTCTTGGTTCATGCGGCAGCTTCCATTGAGATGATTGAGCTTTGGTTTCCACGTCATAACCATAAACCCACGATTCGTCACCAGTTATGACCCTCTGGAGCAAATTTGGTTCGTCGCAGACAGAGTTTAACATCTCATTAGCAATGTTCATGCGTTGCTGTTTTTGGTCGCAATTGAGCAATTTTGGTACGAATTTCGCGGCGACCCGTCTCATGCCCAAATCGTTGATAAAAATCGAATGGCACGAGCCAGTCGATATGTTTAGGTCCTCAGCAACTTCTCTAACGGTGATTCGACGATTGGCCAATGCCATTTTCTCCACTTCATTAATTTTTTCGTCTGTTGTTGAAGTGCTCGGGCGTCCGGCACGCTCTTCGTCGTTCACATCTTCTCGGCCTTCTAAAAACATTTTGTACCACCGATAAACGTTGCTTCGGTCCAAGGTAGCTTCTCCGTATGCCACAGTCAACATTCGGAATGCATCCGCGCACTTAATTTCGTTTTTCACACAACATTTGATATACGTTCTTTGATCCATTTTTTTGAATAAGTAAAAATCGAAGACGATTGAAAACACGTGCAAGTAAAGTAGCTATCACCAATTAAGTGAACATTCAAAACGACCGAGCTTGTCGTCATAAGTGACAGACATGAGTACCAACATAACGCCACAAAAAAATCGAAATTCGAATATACGTAACCCGCGAAAATTCCAAATTCGCGATACTTTTTGAACACACCTCGTATTAAGGGCTTATAGTGGAACTTATTAAGTATATTGAACCATGTTGATGTTTTCATGTATGATCAACCCTTTTGGATAATCCGGGATATGTAGGAAGATCAGTATGTTATGACCAGAACGATTTTTCCCCTGTCATTGAACAATTGAGTAAAATTTTGGTACCTCCAACTGACTAAAAATCCATCATTGATCCATTTTCAGAAGAGCTTTGAATGGTTTTGGTTACTTAAGGCTGCATCATTACTCACAACCTATGAAATGAGAAAACATCACGGGCAAATATCTCTAGATATATACATTATAATAGCTATCAAGTGTCGATGTATTAGTATCATATGGTCGAATGGTTTCTTTATCATGCAACGAGGGTTATCCACAATCACGGGTCAGTTGAGCCGTCTGCTAGGGTCATGAGTGGTGTGCTCAGCAGTAGAACAATGATTAGCTTCATACCAATATGTTTTCTCTTTTGCACCTATTAACCCAATTGCCTGGTGAACTCAAGGTAGTTTTCTCTTTCACACCTACTACCTGAGTTGATTGGTGGGCAGAAGGTGGCGGAGGGCCTCGCAGAGATGCAAGATAACCTTCTACCCAGCCTACCCCATTGCCACGCAGGCATCAATGACCGCTCATTATGTGTTATGACCATTTCAAGCGTCGGCAATACGGCGAATGGTTTCTTGAACAGAGAGAAAAGAATGGTGACTTTACAAAGAAAATCATCTTCAGCGACGAGGTACACTTTCACATCAGTGGATACGTTAACAAGCAGAATTGCCACATTTGGGCAAATGAGAACCCATGAGTGATTGTTGAAAAGCATATGTATCCACAAATAGTGACTATTTGGTGTGGTTTATAGACGGGCGGCGTTATCGGGCCGTACTTCTTCGAAAATGAGGACGGCCAAGCAGTTACCGAGAATGGTGTTCGCTATTGCGAGATGATAACGACTTCTTGTGGCCAGAAATTGAGGTTATGGATCTGGACGATATGTGGTTCCAACAGGATGATGCCGCTTGCCACACAGCCAACGAAACAATAGCTGTTTTGTGCGAGAAATTCAATGGCCGTGTTATCTCACGTTGTGGCGATGTTAATTGGCACACACGATCATGTGATTTGACACCATTGGACTTCTTTTTCTGGGGATATTTAAAAGGAAAAGTGTACGTCAATAAGCCAAGAACAGTTCAAGAGCTAAAGGATGAGATGATTCAGCACATTAACGGAATCGAACCTCAATTATGTCTCAGAGGCTTTGAAAATATGGACCATCGGATAGAAGTATGCAACTGTAGCCGTGGCGAGTATTTGGGCGATATTTTGTTTCACACATAATTATCATAGATCCTTCTATTATAATAAAAAAATATAAACATAATTCTGTGAAAACTTTTTGTTTTATTTGCAACTAACATCGTGCGTTTTGGTTGGACCACCCTATATGTACAAGGTTTTCGAGAATTCAATTCCTTAAAAATATTCGGCTATACTTTACTCTACTCAACTAAAGTAGTATGTTGATGCTTTTCAAAAATGGTAGTTTCGGTGCCTATTGAATGATGAATCTATCCACTTAAATTTTCGACCATTTTGTATATTGTCATTTTCCTCACAATTTCAGATAATCCATTCATAATAAAACAAAATACAGCTTATTGACAGTTTGTAGATTAAACCCTTAAAGCTTTAATATATTTTCGAATGTATCTTGTGTTAAGTTTATTGTGAACAAAATCACGAAGCAACGGGTTAACAAGCGCTCAAAAAGTCAAATTCAATAATTTCTTGTTTTGAATTGACATTCTAATATTTTTGCAAAAACTAAAGGTAACACTTTTAATAGTAAGGATGAGTTTATTTTGAAACGTAGTAGTTGAGATTCTCTTAGAAATAAAGGGTTTATGTCAAGCCTTAAACATTTATTGTTTCTTTAAAAATGTAAACCGAAATTGTTGCAAGTATAATTTAAATGATATTTAAGAAGGTGAAATTTAATAATATTAATATGAGGTGTAAGACTGAAATTTAAAAGCATTATCGAGAAAGATAAAAGTCATTTCCCTTCAAAAAGTCAATATAAAGTTCAAAAGATTACAAAGAAGTAAATGTTAGAGACGAAATGTAAAACTTTGAAATCGACAACGTTAACAAAAATTAACGCGAATAAAAATAAAATGAATTAATAAAGACGATTTAATTAAAATCAACGCTTTATAAACCTTTTTGACAGGAGCGTACTCCTCTCTACCCGATTTGTTCAGTAATAAGGTTGAATTCTATCTTCAACCCTTAGTAGCCGTTACAAAAAATCTTTTTGATACACTCATATATAAATAGTAATTGTTCTTATGCTAAATGTCTACTTGAAAAAAGTCTAACATGGCAAGTAATTATATGTTGTGAAATATTAGGTACGAGATATGAATGTTTTACATATATTTGTTTTCTTCTTGCTCCATAACGTACGCAATGGATGGTATACACAATCTCGCGTTTGTGAGAACAAGTTTATCATGTGAAGATTCAAGATGCATGGTAAGTAACTGAGCAAACAAGTTGTGCGTTACTACTCGAGATAAGATAACAGCTACTTGAGATTTTGATATCAATGGAGGAGGTGATAAGTAGGTTTGTTTGTTACGCAAGGTGGGCACAAGTAGTCAAAAAAGTGTGGAAAATTGTTGTCTGGAAGCCATATCGGAATTTATGTTATCTGATAAGAGTTGGGTATAGTTTTTCTTTCAGAAGCACACAGCATTAACATGTCGCTTATCGGGGGCGGGGTGTCAGAGTGGGAGTGATTCATCACGTTGTTTTAAACTTTAACCACAACTTTTATTTAATGGCCGCCATGCCAGCTTAATCTCTTTAAAATTTACATTTTCGTGAGGTAGACGTTACTTAAATCCCAGGTGTTGAATAATTCATTAAATTCTGGATTTGAACAGAAGCATTCAAAGATTCATCTTGAAGTGCTAAATTGAACAGATTCATAGCACGGACAGAAAATTTCATTCCGAACTCTCATTGTAGCAAAATTAGGCTTATAGATAATGTGTCAAATTTTTAGATAAATAGATATTTAGATAGTCTTTTAACGTACATACATTTTCAACATAACGAGGTACATAGCTTGACATCGGCACTAAAGTCAAACAAAAATTATTACAGAATTTCGTCGTAACTAATTCAATATGATGAAAAAATTGAGAAAAATAGTATCTGTTATACCAGTGCTGTTGCCTAATAAATTGAAAAGAAACACAATTAAGAATTGGACAAGAAAGGAATTTACATTGATATGAAACTTTTAAGCTTACAAAATAAAATAAGATATTTAACAATAATAATTAAAAGAATGAGTTAAGTAAATTCTGCTCTATAAATTTCTGTTCTTCCGCTTCCATTGGCTAACCCGTGTTCGAAATCGCAATTTGGATAAACTATAAAGATCTTGTCAAGAATCTTCATTTTGATACCCTACTCGATTATCTTCGATAGGAAAATATTTTTAAGGTGTTATATCTTTATATGGGAATAGCCTCCTGAAAAGTCTTTAATTTTTTTAGGACTATGAAACCTTCATTAACCAGATAATTCTAAGCTGTTCACAAGATTCAATGACAAAAGCTTCTCCAGTTGATGACTGTAGTTTCTCTAGTCTCGAATAATTCACTTATCGTGCATACGAGCAGTTCTTTGATAATTTATCTTTCTATCTTCTTGAGTGCCATCCCCACTCGAAAATTTTAATTTGCAATGACTTTAATCTTCCCTCTAATTAATGGTCAACTTCATTCACTTTAACTATTCTCCCTACTACAATAATTCCCTCTCCCTAGCTATGTTATCCTTTCTTTATCGTTGTTCGCTATCACAGCTTAATCATGTCCGGAACCCCACCGGTTGCATCCTTGATCTTGTGCCGCCTTATTCTGTTGCTCATTGTTATGTTACTATGAACTCACATCATCTTTCAATACTCCTTTAAATTGCTGCTATATATACTTTTTAAAACACATTTCCCTATCCGAAGCCCCCAAGTTTAACTTTTTCAAGGCAAATTATGAATCTCTGAGCACAGAACTTTGTTATGTTGATCGGCCAGCGTTTTTTGATAATCTGGATATTGAGGATGCTTCGTTGAAATTTTATTAATACCTTTAAGAGGGTACTTAGTGCTTAAGTTATCTACTACTGAAGGAGCTAGGTCACACTTTTGCTGTTGCTGTATGTTGTTACCAAAAATGAAGCTAAACATGCATCAAAGACCATTTTTTCGGCTTGGAGGATGCGCTAAGGGCAAGTAATACAAACCCGTTTTGGTCGTGCATTAGTTCACTTAGATCTTTCGCATCTATTTCTTGCACTATCCATTGGAATGACTTAGGATTTTCTCCCTGAAGCAATCTTGGATCCTCGATTGATCCTAATATAAGTCCCGGCACAGATGGCATTACTAATACATTTGTGAAATCCTTAGCTTCTTTGTTAAGCGTGCCGTTGTCTTTCCATTTCAACCTTCCTGGCTTGTTTCTCATTTTATGGAAAAGTGCTAATATTACTCCAATCCTTAAAAGTAATAACCCATCTTTTGCGTCCAACTATTGACTTTTTTCCTTGATATCTTGTTCCCATAAATTACTTGAGTGACTCGTTCGCAACCGCCTTTCCGTCTCATTGCTCTAGGTTATTGCCCGTGATTACTCGTAGGATGGTTTCCTCAAAGGTTGTCCTACAACCACTAACCTCATATTGTGTAGTAATCTAGGAGCTATGGCTTTAAAAGCAGCGCTGACACAGGCACACAGCACGAACTCAATTTAACAAGGATTCAGTCGATTGAGTCACCTTCCCCATCGCAACACTCGTTTTTTTTTTTTGCATGGAAAATAGGTCCAGAAAATGTCTTTTGTACTTAACTCCCGGGAAACAAAATTCTAAAACTGTTTAATATTTTAATGTGTAGTGATTTTACTACAATATCTTTTGAATATAATTTAACAAATTGCGGTGTAACGCGGGATACAAATGCTTAGAACGAAATGGTTAACCTTTTTAAATTATATGAACGCTAAAATCATTGTATCATTTAAACCCCCTAAAATTTGTCTAATTCTTCCGATTTTTCCCACTTAATTACGCCTAATCATCAAACGAAAATTGCTTCAATTGATAATTTAAACGAATCTACAAAAGACGACTTAGAATTTTAAAAATAACCGAAACGAGTGTGCATTATCACCATCGCGGGTTCACTCATAGATGGCACTATTAAACGAAACTTTGCGCGATTTTCCATTGCTGTTTCGTTGCTCGATGGCTCGGCCCCGCCAATTTGGCAACTTGGAAAAAACCGCAGGGAGATCGCGAGTGGGAAAGTGATTTCGGGAGTCGGCAGCAGAGAAGCCATTATGGCTGAAGGTAATTGGACAGTCAAATACGACAATCAACGCTAAGTCGCGCATTTGTTCCAGACACTTTGAGCCAAAAGATTGGATAAAGGTTGGAGACAGAGTCGTTTGCTGAGCCATCCACCCCTATTTGCTGCATCCCATATATGCCCGATTTGCTGAGCACGGCGCGTGGGGATAAGACGGTGCGAATCTAAGACGTGCATGCAGGCAAGTGTGCTACAATTAGTAACACGAACGGTGAAAACATTAATATCACATGGTCGCCGGATGGCAAGACCATTGCAGTTGGCAACGAAGAAGACTTAGTGACCTTCATTGATACCAGGGCGCATAAAATTCGTGCAGAAAAGTAATGTAATTTTGAGGTTAGTGCAATAGCATGGAATAATACAAGTGATTTATTTTTCCTTACCAGTGGCCAAGGATGTGTTCATATTCTAAGTTACCCCTCATTGGAGCTCCTTCATGTATTAAAAGCACATCCGGAATGAAGATACGTCGGGATAGGGAGTGTGTGTGCAATGCGAAATGTGGACTTTACTGTTATTTGTATGGCAACTTTTGTGAGTATTGATTTTCTTTATTGTCGCATCGTTGCGAACAATTGAAAACGTAATTAGTAACTTCGAAATTTGATGGAAATTCCGGTTGCGTTTGTAGTGCGGTCAATATTTTGTTATTATTATTCAAGCACACTGCCACAGTCACCATACCCAAACGGCATATAAAAAGGGGTACTCTAGATATTGGAACTAGTGTTGTTCACATCGATCAACTCCCTTCTCCCCCCACAATTTTCGGTATAATCAAAGCATTAAATAGGACAAGGACAGGAAAAATTCGCTTCAGGGGCATGATTAGTGACATAGAGTGGACGGTTAAGTGTCGTCTATGGCCGAACCCGATAACAATCAATTGCTCTCGGCAGTGACGGAGGGGCATCGTAGCAACACGACCACGGCGCAAGGTTCACAAGCTTCCAGTAGCCATTCACATTACAATAGCCACCAAAATAGTAGCAAAAACACAAAGCGGGAAAAAACTCTCGAAGGCTACGAACAAAATCGACACATAACGAAGCCAACACCGACTCCTTGTGTAACGTTGGCAATACAGCGACGTTGACAACAACGCCTGTTAGAAAATAGTACGAATACGAGTGGATCTATTAGATCGTATAAATCTCAACCACCAAATCCTGCATCCAAAAGATTTGAACGAAAACGGATATCGGACCAAGACTCGTCGCCAAGTTGTGAAGATTTATCGAGACCTTCGAGTCCCAAGAGACGTCGCCAAAACCCAACCGATGATAACACTAATCGAGAATACGATAAATCTCACCAGAAGGATTCAAGTGAGAAGAAAAACAACTCGTCCAAACGTGATTGTCTAGCTTCTAGAACACGATCACGAATATCCGTCTAACCTATCTTTGAGCGTCATGCAGGCGAATTTCTGCACTTTATGTAACCGGTGATAAGGCCAACGAGAACTAAGCAGTCCTTACTCCTTACATGGAATTTTCCAAAACATTAGTGCAGGAGCAGCATTTATGTCGTGAAAATATCTCAAAACGTCGCATGAAGTTAGATTTAGATGCGTTGATGAAAAAATATGATATTTATCGTTCTAAGGAGTTAGAAAAAGTTAGTCTAGAAAAGAAAAGGGATCAAGTAGCTCACGATATCAAAGGATTGCAGAAATCAAAAGCAGATACGTCGCAGTTGAATGCAAAAAAAAAAAAAAAAGGAAACATAACCACATTACTTTACCGTCAGGGACTCCCAACGAATAAAGGAACCGGCAATAACATCAATCATTGGAATCGCAAAGACCTGATCGACTACAGAGATCCAACCCGTTATTATCGTATGGAGGAAGCTGCACGATTTGAATTCGATATACCCATAAATTGTAACGCTAATGCTAGAAGCTGCTGTGATCGATCTAAACCGGATTGGCATCGTTGATGAGGAAGATATTAAAGCGTCAAAAGTTAATTTACTTCATTTAACAGGCGGTGGTTCAATAGCGAGTTTCCTCAGTTTTATTGCTAAACTGACCATTTTTCCGACATTCTTACCTCTTCGGTTTATTGCCCGCGGACGAGAATATATCTTAACAAGTGATTTTGTTACTAAATTTTGTATGGCATTCGCCCAAAGAACCTCTATAGTGATAAGTGAGACTAATACTAATAGCAACGAAGCTAACAAAATTGAGAATTTACAGGACACCTCCAGCCCCATCGAGCGCTCGACGGAACAAGCGGTGAGTCCTTTTAATTAATAAAAATCTATGCTCAATATTTTATATTCATTATTTATATTATTAATAATAAATTATAAAATTTTTTTTATATATATACAAAATATGCAGATACATATATTAGATTTCGACCATAGAGTTCGGTTTCAAATTAATTGGAAGCCTAGAAATTTAGTTGACGCGTTCTCATTAGCTGAACGTGATTAAAATTAAACCTTTTTACTTTGTCTGTTGAAGAGCAACTCGGTTATTTCAAAACCTTACGAAATATTTAAGAAAACTGGATGGAATCTTAAGTTAAGAAAAAAAAAAAAAAAACTAACTTGAAAAGCATAGTATAAACATGCAACATTTGGTATTTATATGCTATAAGTAATATGAGCTCATGGTTTTGACTCGGAACAGAATACTTAACGATCTATTAAGCAATCGATTTTTGGCGGTCCTTTGCTTTAATTTATATTTTGTTTATCGCAAATTTTGAAATCTTTGCATTTTGAAGCGAATCATTTTACAGTAAGTGATAGGTTAACATTCTTGAAAAACATGCGGTTTGTAAATAAAATGAAGAATTAAACGAAAAAATTGGTCTTTTCCCTTCCGGTTTTTCTGACCGAGTATAGGACCCGGTACGGTGGCAGGCTTCCACCCCAAAATATGAGCCAGCCGCCGGGTACAGATTAATTCCTTCTTTTGTTTCAGGTGACTTTATGGGTTGAGTGGCCCAAGCAAAGTGCCTTTTTATGGCATAGAGTTATGCAATTCAATTGTATAATTCTATGACATAAATTGGTCACCGGGGTACTCCCCTTCTGATGGGAAAGTTCATATAATTCAAGTTGTATGAGTTTTCCACTCAGAAGAGGAATACCTGGCCACTTCAACAAGTTAACAATGGATTTATTCCGGTTGGGTGGGTATGAAGGGGCTCCACCACCACCCGGTTGCCCCTCTTTCATTTGTGGGCCCTGAATTTATTTGGGTAAAGACGAGGTCACCCCAAGTTCGCCTTTCTTGTCAGGTTGCACTTGTTCTCGTAACAAGTCATAATTCCTTCGTGGAGGTTATCTACAATCTTGCGACTTCGGTCGTCTTCTTCTGATCTCTGCAAGCGATTCGTGAATGCGAAATGTTTTGTAGTGAGTCCTCGTGCCGGGGAAACGAACCCGCGCCACGACACCGCAATGCTAGCCTGCCAGCGCATTCACGCGTCTCCGGACGAGGGCATTTTCGGCAGGAACCAACACCTTCCTCTGCCGAGGCAGCAGAACATCGCTGCAGTCCTTTACGGGCTTTATTGAAAACACTCCTCATTCACTACAATTGTTTGCTGATATCATTGCCAAAGCTTTGGATAATCAGTTCCAAGTAGATGTTATAATTACGTATCTATCTAGGGTTGGTTGAGACGGACTCCCGATTAGCGCTGGTCTGGCTCTGAACGCTTGTTCCCATAAGCAATTGTGCCAACCCTCGCATGGCCACTCTGCTCTGAAAAGATAACCATGGGACCAAAAAGATGGCTACACAAAAGAACGAAGATAGCGTGTTAGGGGGGGTGTCAATAAAACTTTGGCAATTTCAACTGAAAATCCTAGAAACGGATAAATAGAATCAAAAATAAGTAAAAACAGCAACAACAATGACGCAATCAGCGGCTGCAGCTACGATGTCAACAGCACAAAAACGACGATAAATACAATGACAGTAAAGGTGGACGAAAAACAGAGAATGATAGACAGCCTTGTCCAGACTGAGATTCCTGCGGCGTTCGAGCACAGCAGTGATGCAAACGCTAGAGCGTCCTGAAAAGAAAGAGCGGCAAAATCTGCAGGACGTGCCAGATGTTTGAGCGGTAGCGCAAAATAAAAAGAACATCGAAAATTTAATAGTTACTGTTGCTATCGCTACCGAAGCGACCGAAACAAGGTTCTTAAATAAAGCACAAACTTCGGCGAGAGGCCCAGCGGGTGCGAACACGGGAGGAGGCAGACACTAGGCTAGCAGCATACAGGTCCCGCAGGAAATATCTTCGCAGGCTTATTAACAAGAGCAAGGCGCGATGCTGGCAAGACCTCGTGGACGATGTAAATAGGGATCCGTGGGGCCTTGGCTACAAGCTGGTCATGGGGAAACTTGGTGCCCTACGGAAGCCTTGTATACATGATGCGGAAAAGATGGACGCGATAGTGCGGGGACTCTTCCCCGCCCATCCCGTCCGTGTTGACGCTGTCCATGGTGAAACAGCAGTCGAGTGCCCACTCTTCACACAGCTGGAACTGGAGGAGGCAGTCCTCTCCCTGAAAGCGAGGAAGGCTCCAGGTCCAGATGGTGTTCCAGCTGAGGTTTTGCAGCTCGTCTATCACCATTGTCCTGACTTGCTGCTCAGCACATTCAACGCTTGCCTACGGGACGGGGTTTTCCCGATACGATGGAAGGTGGCGAGGCTCGTGCTGGTCAGCAAGGGGAAGGGAAATCCCGAATCGCCATCTGCATACCGCCCGTTATGCATGCTGGACACGGCTGGGAAAGTGCTAGAGAAACTCATCAAGGGAAGACTCACTGACGCGATTCGTGCTGCTGGGGACCTATCTCCTCGGCAGTACGGCTTTAGAGGAGGACGTTGGTGATGGTGAACGCGGTCCAAAAGGCAGAGGCATATAGTCGCACCAAGCGACGGATCGTCCTGTTGGTGACACTTGACGTCAGGAATGCCTTCAACTCCGCTAGATGGAGGGATATTCTGGACACGCTGGAAAACTCTTTTCAAGTTCCAGAATATCTAATGTGGCTTTTGAGGAACTACCTAAAGGACCGAAGCCTGCTCTACAACACGACACAGGGCCAACGAAGGATGGAAATTACATCGGGTGTTGCCCAGGGATCTATCCTTGGTCCGGACTTGTGGAACGTGTCTTACGACGGGCTACTGAGACTCGAGATGGCAGATGAGTCGCGCTTGGTCGGCTATGCGGATGATGTTGCGGCTCTGGTCGCCGGACGCACCGTTGAACAAGCGCAACTTAGGCTAGGTATGCTAATGCGCCGAGTGAGGGACTGGATGACTGCTCGCGGGTTCAGTTTAGCACTGGAGAAAACCGAAGTGGTCATCTTGACAAAAAAGAGAATCCCTAGAGTAAGGATGATCAGTATTGGAGATATACAAATCGAATCGAAGCCAGCGGTGAAGTACCTGGGGCTACTGATCGACTCGGAGATGAGTTTCTCTGAGCAAATCAGGGCAACGGCTGAGAAGGCTGCTTCGGGAATATCGGCACTGAGTCGACTTATGGCCAACGTAGGGGGACCCAGCCCATCAAGAAGACGCCTCTTGATGAGTACTGTAGGGTCAGTGCTACTGTACGGAGCAGAAGTATGGGGCGACGCTCTCAGCAAGGAGGTATACCGAAAACGATTGGCACAGGTACAGAGAAGAGGAGCACTGAGAATTGCATCTTCGTATCCAACAGTTTCTGACTCGGCGGTGAGAGTGATTGCAGGCGTGATACCAGTCGCCCTCCTTGCTAGAGAGCGCAGCGCTTTTTACCTGCGCCGAAACGAGGATGCGAGGGAGATGGTTGTCCGCGAGGAGAGACAACGCTCGCTCAACGATTGGCAGCAGTCTTGGAGGAATTGCACGAAGGGAAGGTGGACTGCGCGCCTCATCCCGGATGTGAGGCCGTGGCTAAATCGAAGGCATGGTGAGATTGACTTCTATCTGACCCAGCTTTTGAGCGAGCACGGGTGTTTTCAGTCTTACCTGCACAAGATCGGTAAGTCACGGTCTCCCGATTGTCGGTTTTGCCCAGGAGAGGAGGACAATGCCTGTCACACGTTTTTAACGTGTACCAAATGGGCCAGACTGCGAAGGGAACTCTACAGGGAGACGGGAGAGCTCACCCCGGATAATATAGTTGCGGTGATGCTCGAATCGGTTGACAAATGGAACCAGGTGGCACATTATGCTCGGGCAGTCCTAAAAGATAAAAGGGACTCGCAGCAGCCGGGCGTGCTGGGGCTGGGGGATCGCTCTTCTGGCATTTCCTCTTCCCCTCTCCCCTCCCGCTAGGAAAGGGACTCCCCAGGTTGAAGGCGCCCCACGGCGTAACAAAACGAGACCTGGCCCGAAGTAATGTGTCAAACGGTTCCGGGCTAGGTTCTCAGATTGACAGGGGAGGTGTTTAGTGGGTAGTCCAAGGGTATCCTCCATGGGAGTCCCACACTGCCAGACTCGGCGGGCGTAAATGCCTTCACCTCCCTACCACAAAAAAAAAAATAAAGCCGTAACTAGGAAAAAAGAGTGGGTTAAGCTTGTCGATGTGTTATTTTTTTTTTTTTAATTTGATGTCAAAGGTCCATTCTATAGGGTTTTTAGTTTGATAACTTATATTAACTAAGTATTTTTTCGTTACATATATTTTTTAAACCTTTTCAAGGTAGTTTCAGTTGTATGTTACACATATTTCGAATAAATTCTTCAAAAACTGTTTTGCCTTCGGTCATACTACATTCGTGAAGTTTAATCGTGCTGCTGTAACACATTGAAAAAAGAAACATTTAAAGAATCTGTTTTAAATGCTTTCCTGTCATTTCATTTAAACTTATTAGTTGACAGTTTGCAACTCCCTAATGAAATAAAATAAAAACATAAGAAATTCAGTAGGTGCACTGGGCAAGTGGTTTATTAAGCCAAATTACAAAAATAAATGCTTTTTTCAGGGTTTTGTACTTAAATACAAAACTCTATTGAAATCGGTACCTGTATCCGTCTGTATTGTTATGTGTTAGTCCTTTAGTATTTTAAAATAAAAGAAATTACTCGTACCTTGTCATCTAGCTTGAATGAATCTGGCCAAATTATGACGTGCACCAAAGCAAAGCTTTTATGCAGCAAATTAAACTTACTTACTTTTTCCCGACACGGTACCGAAAAATCTTCGACTCTAATTCGACAGCGAAATAAACGACACTAAGAAAAACTCAAAATAAACTATGGTATCGTGTACCGAGCACGCCGCCAAACCGGCCATCCGTGGATTTCTACAACCCTATCCTCGTCACGGCATACTTACCGTTCGCTATCATTCCTGCTGGAAAAAAGAAGGGTTCGCTGGTAAGGGAAGTCTTGCTCTCTTTAGCCATTCATGTTTATATTTATTCAATTATTGAGTGCCACCGATAAAGTAAATTTAAAATCCATATCTAGCTTCCCTAAATCTATTAACCAGTTAATGCTACTAGTGCTTACTAGTCTCCAGTATGAATAGTCATACCAGATTATTCCACGATTTTGTTAATTCATTAGACTAAAGGAATTTAAAAGCTTCATCTTCAGGTTTTGTTATTCGGTATGAATCTTTAACTTAAATCATTTAGAGGGTGTAAACATTTTAAGTCTTGTTTATATGTTACAATTACACTTATTAAAGATAATATGGGTTTATCGCAGTTAACCATGCTTGTTTTTGTAAAATATATTTTATGTCAAGAATTATTCTTGAAAATTCCTCATATGCATCCTAATTATATCAAATCCGACAAGCTAGTTTCTTCTACTTAAATAATCCTAGATTGTTAGTAAGGGTTATGTTAGTTATTGATTATTTCCAAGCAAACATGATATTTGAAAAAATCTAGACCGAATAATTATTAACGTCTACTATCGCAGTATGCGTTTAATCGAACCGGCTTCCACTCTTTCCCATTATGAATTTCATTTTTCTTAATCACCACGCTACACTGTATACTCCAATCCGAAATCAAGTATTTCAAATTTAATTTATCGTTTTAAACAATTTTCTTTATTATACACTTAAAGTCTCTCAACCGCTCAATAACCCAAAACAAACAAACGGAATAAACAATCATTAAACTCATGCCAGATTAGTAGAAGCAAAAAATAGTAACAATTGGAATAATATTTTGACACTATCTAATGTTTCTAAAGCACGTTCAAATACTGTACCGAATAGCGAGCTGAGTTCTAGGAGATCGGCATCTTAAAAGAATGTTTGTCGGGAGTTTCTATATTTGTCTTCACGTTTCGAGTATTACTTTGATTCAAATTTTGAAGTCAAGTCTAACTTTGCTGTCATTCTATCGTCATCTTCTTTCAAATGGTATTTACACCACCAAACGCGATTTGTGATGTTCCATCTCTTTGAATAGCTATCATCTACTCTAAGTTTTGGAAACAGCTCCCAAAACTAGATTTAATTTGTTGCAAGAAATTAATGGCGAGATGTCATGCAAATCATATCTTGCTCTGGCACTTATTCTATTAAATTAATGACGTAGGCACTGCCGATACTTCACCGTAAAACTTACTTGCTAACTTCCAAACAGTTGTCGCTGCATTCGTCCCACTGCAAACTTTTGTTGCACTTACTGTACACGCGACTAAACCAGGAAAAGATACCGACAACAGAAGCCGGTAAACTTTCGTCGTAAAGCGGTGGCGCATTCAAAACCAGGACAGAGGCACTTCAAATAAGCTAAATTAAAGATGGTAAACTCGAGAACAATTTCCCGACCTCTCTACTGCTGATTTACAACACCATGAGCAAACTCGTTTTACTTAACCGCTCCACGTAAACCCCAATCGCAGCTCCAAAATATAACGGTGGATTTCCATTTGAGCGGCGATTATCAATATGACGTGCAAAACTTATTCTCTTATCTGTATCAGGACAGGTTGGAAATATTAAAACACGACTAATTAAGGAAAAATGAAATAAAGTACTGACCCAGACGACGTTACTGCCGCCGTACCGATTTCGTCGACTTTCTTGGCTCAAATGCATGTTTGACACTTCCAAACAAAACTGACGTAGGATGGGAGGTCATAATGTGGCGCGTTGCGTATGTATTAGTCGCCTACTAATGGTCATGTGTGTGGTAGTGACGTCTGCTGCCATCTGGGTTCTTATCCAACGTCAACGACTGACTAATAATCGCCAGTGGCGTAGGGCCGATTCATTACAAGAGTGAGAACTCATTGAGAATCTTGTGGTTTCTTTTAACCACGCCTAAAGTCTCATGATGGTATGGTGTTGACAATATTTGTTCTATTTGCAATAAGTTACAAACTTCTCTCATTAACTCATTTAAAAATTCTGTACCTCTATCTGATCTGAATTTTGAATTGCCCATATTGAAGACTAAAATCTTTCACTAAAGTTGTCGCTATAGTTCTCGCATCCTCAATTCAATTGGGATGGTAACAACAAATTTCGATAATTCACATTGCATCGTGAGACTGTAACGAAAATGATTAGAGAGTCTCAATGGACCAACAGTGTCAATTTGAATTGTCTCGAAAGTTGTTGATGGTGTACTCGTATGAACAATTTTTTTCTTAGTGTGCCTGTTAATTTGCTAGTTGCACAAACATCGCAATTGTTAACAAATTTTTTGGCCATAACCCTCATATTTTTCAAACAGTATTTTTGTTTTAATTTTAATAAAGCCTTTCTAACTCCTAAATGACCTCCATGGGGTGAACTGTGGTATTCTTTTATCAACTTATGTTGGATATCTTTATTCAAAATTCTCTTAGCTGGGGTGTACGAGTATATTAAGATATTTATCTTTAAACGTGTTTTATTATTATCTAGTTGCAACTTGTTGTTTATCCTCTTGAAATCATCAATGTGTACACTGTTAAATAAGTTATCACTGCTTGATATCGCGAGCTCATTTATTTTCATTTTGCGCAAAGCATCAACGAGTTTCTCCAAAATGAAATCTAGATTTCTTATAAAATTATCGCCCTTCGATGTATACATAAAGGATGATAACTTCTTTTCATCAGGAACTGATTCTCTGGAAAATTTATCGTTATCAACACATACTATGATTTCATTGGACGTACGTACGATTTCTCGTGTAGGATTTCTCAACTTATTATCCGCGGTATACTAAATCTTAGCTATGTTACATTTCTGACGTCATTTAACGATGTACAATTCCAAATATGAAGTTGATCAGGCTTCGATTGGATATCGGCATCGGTTACATTGCTTCCTTGCGCACTTGTATTTTGTTGCTTTTTATTCATACCTCTCGTAATAGCTAAAGTTTTCTTTACTGATTCGTCTATTTCTGTGGGAATCATGCTCCGTAAAATATCGGTATTCAATTCAATGCGAGATTTTGCCTTTCTTGTAAATAATCTCAAAATCATAGTCGGATAAATCTAATGGATGGGTTTTTGTGAGTGAACAGTAAAACTAGTGGGCGGTGGTCTGTCACCACAATAAATTTTCTGCCATATAAATATACCCCAGTGTATTGCAAGTAACTCCTTCTCACATTTATTTAATGACTTACTTGCATAGGAAATCCTAGAGATAAGACTGCTCCTAATGCATAATTAGAGGCATTTTTCGTCATGATGAATGGTTTATCGAAGTCGGAACATTGTAATATTGGCGGATTCATCAATTTTGACTTTAATGATTTAAATGCATTTTGGCATGTTTCATCCCATATGAAAGTTACTTGATTCTTGAGAAGTGCATTGAGAGGTTTTGCAATGCTCGCAAAGCTCGGAATAAAACTTCTATAATAATTACAAAGTGCAACAAATCTACGAACTTCATTCGTGTTTTTCAGAATCGGATAATCTTTGATTACTTGGTACTTAGACGGATAGTTTTAACGCCATTTTTGGTGATAAGATTACCTAAGTAGACGACTTCTGTCTTTAAAAACTGACATTTATCAGGATTCAGTTTAAGATTGAATTTCTTTAATCTTTTGAAGACTTTTCTCAAATTTTCGTTGTGGTGATTAATACTACAACCAAAAACAATTAAATCTTCAAAATCAAGTCCCGAAGTGCGATTGTGAGCATTCTTCGAAAACTGCTGGTAGAGATTCTTAAACCAAAAGGTAATCTCTTAAACTGATAGTGACCATTATTATCAGGAAATGCTATAAGTGGTCTTGACTTTTTTTCTAATTCTATTTGATGAGATGAACTTCATGTTCAGAGTCGAAAAATATTTAGCTCTGCTTCTTAATTGGTCGTTCAGTCCATTTTTGAATACTGTTAATGCATATGAGTCGTTCATCTTCACAATAATGTTTTTCTGATCCTGAGTGGCTCTTACACCAAGATTAGATATTTGCTGACTATTTAACTTATCTATTAAATCTGACATCTTGTCTTTATAACCGGAGAGACACTAAGTTTACGCTGCGTAAATCCACTTAAAGTGGTATATAATTGAGAGATAGTGTTAGGGCTTTTATATTTCGCGAGTAGCTTTGCTGATAATTTCTCAAATGTGTTGGAAATCCCTGAACTACCTATAGCAGTTTGTACACTAACGGACAATTTTATATTGTACACAAATTCAATTAGGGCTTCCTTTCTTCTTATGAAAAAATTTCTACCAGCTTAAGAAATTGCTGTAGCGTCTTATAACATCCTTCAAAAACAGGAATTATCTTAAAATAAATTACTAAACTAAGCTCTGCCATTTTCGCTAGATTCTGTTTCCTCATACAATCAAGACTTTCAGATAACAACGAAATTAATTTAATTAAATTCTCTTTTAATTCCAAAGTTTTTTCTTCTTTTTCAATACTGAATAGCTGTCTTGCTTCTTCCTTCAAACTCTCAATATGTATTAATTGGAAATGATTGTTTCCTCTGTATAGGGACGATTTTTGCATTTTCTTATATTTGCCAAAAGTTGTTCCAATTCTTTAACTATATCCTCTAACCGCTGAATTCAAAGCATTAATATAATTTTCACAAAGAATCAATTTAAACATTTATATTTCAATTTAAACATTTATATTTATATAAATTCTACTTCTGACATAATCTCTATTTTTATTGTGGTACACATACAAAATTGCTAAAATAACCATACAAATAATTTATGTTACTATACTCTGCTTGTATTTTACCACAAAAGAATCGGTAACGTTCGTCGTTGAACAATTACTTCCCATATTACTGTTTTTTCTTTCCGCTTAGCGAGTTTAATTTTTTGAATAGGCTTCTCTGCACTTTTGTTTCCGAAACCGATATTAATTGATGCAATTCTTTCCTTTCGCCCCTTACTTTCGCTTTACGTACTGCTCGATGCTTTTTATCTTCCCTTGTTGTCGTTTACTCTCGATCGCTTGTACTTGTCGCTTTTGTCGCCGTAAATATTCTTTTATTGTTATTTCCCTGGTCCTAGCTGATTTATAGGAGCAGGAGTGTTAACAGCTGCTTTAACGTTGTTAATCGATTCCGGCTGATACTCTTCTTGTCTGTTACGCAGATCCCCCTCTGCTTGCGCCAAAAATTCGTTGAATCTCTTATTCAACTCTTCTAATTCAGTTGAATCGAACAACGATTCCATGTTGTCCTATTAAAGTTTGCAGGATCGCCATGTTATATGTTAGTTTTTTAGTATTTTAAAATAAAAGAAATAACCTTGTCGTCTAGCCTGAATGAATCTGGCCAAATTATGACGTGCGCCAAAGCAAAGCTTCTATGCAGCAAATTAATCCTTAGTTCGGCCGAAAGGTCCACCCAAAGTACTTTGAACAGGAAGTCCTCGTATTCAAATAATACCAGCCAATATTCAATAGCCGAATCTTTATTCTCGTAGGGGTCAGATCCTTCTGATCCCGAATTACCATTTTACATTCTTTTTATACTACAAATGTCAATACAATATCAATACAACATCGTCGTTACCGACGATCCTTATAGCCCACAAATAAGAGTGGGGCATCCAGGTGGAAGCGGTGCCCTCTCGCACTCTCCCAACCGGATCAAGATCCAAACGTAGACGTGGCCATGTATTTCCCATTTGAGTGTAAAACTCATGCAAAAGAACTTCGTATGACTTTTTCCCTCAAATGAGGAATACAAATGTTACCGATTTATGCCATAGCGTTATGCAATGAAATCACATAACCCTATATCATAAATGGGCATGCGAGCGGAAGGCCACTCTACCTGGCAAGAGCCCCTGTTAATCAAAAAAGGGAAAGAGCGCACCCGATGATAAGCCCATTTTAGCGGAAGAGCTTGCCATCGTTGTGGGTCCTATAGCCATACAGCTTATAGTTGTTTCGAATTCGCCATTGGTCCCCGTCAAGCTTCGCGCCGATTATTCGCCTCAGGACCCGTCGCTCAAAGGCGTTCAATTTATTTGCGGATGCTTGGGTTAGGGTCCATGTTTCACACCCATAGCATAACACAGGTCTTATCACTGATTTGTATGCTTGGAGCTTTGTTTTCCTGTGTATGCAGCTGGTCTTCAAGATCGTCAATATTGAAAAAAATATTTTATTTGCGAGCTGTATTCTTTGGCGTATTTCGTCTCTTTCATTGTCCGTTTTCGTTATTTTGGCGCCTAAATACACAAGTTCGTTAACATTCTCGATACTGTATTCGCCAAGTGTGATATTTTGTGTATTTGAGGTATTTTTCCTTGACTGCGTCATCAACTTTGTTTTATTTTCGTTGATTTGTATTCACTTACGATTGAATAATTAAAACTTAAGTTTCCATTCTTATTTCTTAAATTCAAAAACGGAAATAATGTCTCTATAATTTTGAATATTTCTTAAAGTATGTTACTGCCTCAGTCTTTATTTTATAAGTCTCTGTCCAAACTTGTTTTTATAACTATATGTTCTGCACATAACGCCTTGTTCGAAAAATTTAACTTTTATCCAAAGTAATCATTCGTCGTTTTCATTTAAAAAACATTTTAGTCAATCCTTTAAATTTTCTTTTATATTTAAATCATAGATATATTGCCGAAAAACATGACTTACAAAATATAATATAAAATTTTCATAAAATAAAAAATTCAAATACAAGGCAAACGTTTTGTTTTGTAGCTCTTTCCTTTTCCCCCACTTTATGCTACTAATAGCCTTCCTAATTTCTGCCGAATGAGTTTATACATGCTGTAGAATTGGTCAGATTTAATATAAATCTTCTTCCATATTATTAATAAGCGTTTTCATATCATCTTTCCCGCTATCACATGATAGATTTTGCTGCAATAATTTACGGTCAAAGCAAGGCGTATCACAAATATTCATGTTGCAACAATTTTTAGTTATTTCGCATTGCTCCGTTGCTACAGGACGACTTGTCAGAGGTGTTTGTGAAATTTTCTTTTGTACCACAAATGTTTTCTCTATACGTGGCCGACCGGGTTTGTAGATGTTCCGTATTGCTTTGATAATAAATAATGTAAGACTTAGGGCCGTTACAACTCCAAAAATAATTTGAACACTTTGATGACTGACACCGATCTCCGTGAAAACCTTCTTGACATAAACAGCGCGGAAAACCATCAGTATTTATCGAACATGTTCCGTGAACACAAACATTATGACAATCTTGCATCTCACATCGCCGTCCTGTGAATCCAACTTTACAAATGCATTTTCCACTCAGAACACTATATTCTCCACGATGCAAACAATATTGTCATTGTTTGCGCAACGCAACCTTTTCCGATGTGAAATCTAAAACATTTGGTGATAGTAAGTGCAAACGGAGCTCCTTAATTTGGTCCTTGCAGTCTACATTGTTCTCAAGTTTTTGGAATAGTTCGATTTGAGCAACGAAACCTTTTGGCTTGTTTGGTAGGGTTATGACTTTCGTAGGTATTGTTTAATTGTCGGCATTCTTTGGTAGGGACCAAACAGCACTGTTAGCTGTTATATCAGTCCAATAGACGTGGTTTTGTGTCACAGTTAAGCTCAATGGGACTCCATTTCATGATCACTACTACCTAAATTCGCACTTTCAATTGAATAATATATTCCTGATTGATCATTTACCCAATATATCCTACGCGAGTACTGATCAACAACAATTCTATGTGGTAAGTACCCTGTATCTATTAATAATTGATGATGTTCCCCCGTCAATGAAGCTTGCTCTATGCTTCCATATTTTGTACGCTTTACACTTACCAAGTTTACTTGCTCGTTCATTTATACACCCAATCCTGAATGTTCGCCCAATCTCTCCATCCTTCTTGTCCAAGATTGATCGTTCTTAATTCAAGTAAACCGCATTTTCCTTTCTATATCTTCCGGCTTCGTTTAATCACTGAGGGCTGTCATTGAAATTACCTTCTCAAGCCCAGATATGAATGCAAAGTGAGATATTTAAATGTTGTTGCCTGTTTATTACTAAAGGTTGCACATTCAGGCACCCAATTTTCGAATTCAAGATTCAATTCACTGTTTTTACCGCTCCAAAATTGACTGGTTCTGCCCGTGATCGCAATGTTTGCAACTGTTGCCCAAGTTGAAGCACACTTATTTTTAGTATATTCGCGGATTATGAGAAACAGCAACCTTTACACACACTCGTACAGAAGGCGGTCGAGAAACGTTTGTCGTTTATTGGGTCTTGAAACCGTACGATTCACTGCACTGCAGTTGTCTTTATGGAACCTCAACTTTTAAATAATTCGGAAAAACCCACGCAGTCGAGCTGCCCCGAGGTGACTGATGTGGCAGCTCCTGAGGAGTATTGGTCACTTCGTACGAAACTACGGCAATTTTTAATGCTACCAGCCCATATGCTGGAAGCTGCCGGTGTCCGTCGAGCGCAATGTGCTATTTAGTTGATAGCCGAAATGTTTGGGTGGAAGAACAATGTAGTTCTTTCACTTGGGACACCAGCATCCCCCAAACAAAAAAAAATTTATTTAAGACCTTAATAACTTCACACGGCACCGATACCAATTGCGACAAAACTTATCGAAATACAAAAGGATCTTATTGAAAAAAAATTCACCAATTTATCCGTGGTTTTTCACGATCTCCCGTCGACCCCTTCTTTTCCTCGCCGCATCCGCGTTGTGTGTCGATCTCAAGCAAACTCCCCCATCCTGCCAAATCTTTTCTCTTCTCTTGCCGTCCAAACGGCACCTCGAAATGCCGCTGCTCGCTTAGCCGAGTTGGATTGCATTCGGCAATGCAATACACAAAAGGGATGCACTAAATCAGTGTTCCACATGTCAGAAATTTCAATTTGCAGATTTACAATTTTTCAAAAATTTACCGAAGTAAAGAAAAATGAAAAAGATTTAAAATGATAATAAAAGTTGAATATCATGGAGAATATAATTAAAGAGAAACGTTTAAATTTAATACAAAGAAAAATGATATAAAATTACATTTAATAATAATAAGAGAAAGAAATATTTTACAAATTACAACTATAAATGGAAGTAACGAAATCTTTTTACGGTTTTGTAAAATAATTTTATAAAACCCTACTAGTTTCGCGACCAGTCTGTCCGTCTGTCCGTGTGTCACAGCAGTTTTTCTCGGAAACTACTTAAGCTAGAAACATTTGTGAAACATTTTGTGTGTAGTTGTAAAGTGGTGACCTCTTCAAAGTTCAACTACAAAAAAAAATTTAAACGGTATTTAAGGGGGTCTCCCCATATAGGAGAGTGACCCCCCGAAAAAAATTTCATTGAAGGTAGCCGATATGGGTATCAAATGAAAGGTCTTGATGAGAACTTTTCAAAAAAGGTTTTAGTTTGGCAAAATTTGCTTCGAGGGGCGCACAGAGAGGGGAAATACACGAAAAATATGTGTCCCCCCCCCCCTCGCGATTGGACACCTGTGATCCGAAAAATCTGTAAAAAATCAGAAATGTAGGCCTTGGTGAGTACAACAACTTCAAATACGTTAGAAGTCGCAATTCACTCAACTTTGTTAGTAATAGTATGATTTATCGATTTTAAGTTTTCTTGAATAAAATCTTAACGGTACCCTTAAATTCAATGAAATTCAGTACGTATTTCTAAGATTGAGCTATCCTGAAAGTTTCATAAAGATTGAATTATATTTAGCGAAGTTATAGTGGTTTGAATTTTCCTGTATTACTATGGAACAATATGCGCTGCATTTATTACTATGGCAACATATGGCTATGGAACAACATGCGCTTTTTACTGACTCAGATACTACAGTTTTGCTAGGATTTGCATGAAAATTTCAGCAATGATAGGTGTCATGTATTTCTTTGAGAATCGGTTCAGCTAGTGGTATCAGCAATCGTAAAACAAAATAGTGGCTATTTTAAATGCGAAGATTGAATAATTTTGAGTTATTTTTTCCCAACTTCAACGTTTAAGGTGCATGCTTTGAACACTTGATTCAATTTAATGAATGACTGAAGATGAGTACCTACAATTAACGCTCATAAGTGAAACAAGTCAAGGAGCTCGGAGAGAGCTCCTAGCAAAAGGGTTTTGCAACCATTCTAGGATTCGAAAAAATTGGCCATTAATCGATGACAACAGTAGAGGAGAGTGGCCCTGAAAAAAAAAATTCATCAAACGTAGCCGATATGAGTATGAAATAAAAGTTTTCATGGAAGCTTTTCAAAACAGTTCTTAAACTGTCAGTTTTTGCTTCAGTGGGGGCACAGGGGGGAAATACATGAAAAATGTGTTTCCTCCACCGCGGATGGACATCTGAAATAATTATCAAGGGAGATACCTATGAGTATAACAATACCAAAAACCTCAGAAGTCGAAATTCGTTCAACTTTGTGAATAATAGTATGATCTTCGTATTTCATATTTTCTCCAATAAAATCGTCTTTGACATGTTTCTTGATTTGATTCGATCTGGTGACTGCATTTTGTAAATTGAATACAAAACCCTTTTGACATGAGCGTAGGTCTGTTTACCCAACTTGTTTTCTTCTAAATCAGCAATTAAAATTTCGAATAAGGGTTAGGAAGGTTTTCGAGCAGTTTGCTTGTGTGACTGCTCGATTACTACAGCTACCCGCTGTGGTTAATGATAGACCCTTGACTTGTTGGCAGACCGCGTTCTGTGTGGCGAAGCCTTTAAAACTTTTAAACCAAATTGTCGCTCATACAATTATTGAATTTAATAATCAACTACTGCCACATATCTCTTTTTCACGGCACATCATAAAGAAAATAATGAACATTTCAGTTTGTGCCGTTTCAACTGGGAAAAATTATTTAAATTTATTACTACATTTAGAAATATCTAGCGTATTTTTTTGTCTTATTTTTTACAAAACTGATGAGTATTTCATGCTGGATCGGGGAGATATTCTTCTTCTTGACGGCAGTATGCCCCAGATTCAATAAATTGGTGAAAAAACAACAACTTTGCCAATCTGCGTTTAAAAGTTATGCGTGAATATATATAATACAGAGTAGGTGCGAGTGGAACTCGTATGGAAAGGGTTCCGCATAGTCAGGCTTTAATCCAGTAGCTTTTTTAAAATAAAGCTTCTTTTTCTGCTTTGCACTTATGAACAATTTTTATGATACAAATTCAAGAGGGAAATTGGAATTCCATCTTTTCATAGATTTGCGAATATGTGAAATAAGACGATTTCTAGTGGGCGCTCCGATTTTTAATATTTTGATATTTATATTTACAGGATGGGTAGTATGTATTATAATTTTTTGTCGCTCCAAATGAATTCGAATGTACATTGTTTATTTGAAGAATTTGAGACGTTTAAAAATGGTTACGAATGGAGCATAAAATGGTTTAAATTGCACCTTGCTACCAATAAAACTGAAAAATTAACGATGCTCTGTTGAGACTATAGACTTCTGAATATTTTTCCAGTAATCTAGGGGCTGAAGAACTATTTTCCATGTTATTGGCAAAACTTTAAGGTTTGCAGTTTCGGAGATCAGATGGGGGAAACGGTCAATTTTCATTTATTTTCTTTAATAAATCAAAAATCATTATATAATTTATACGTCGATTATTTTCCAATGTTTACTAATTAACACAAAAGAGATACACATTTATTTCCTTTATACATTGGATTATATTAAAAGAACTTTATTCCGTAGAATAGCTACTTTCGACGCCTATTTGACGTCTTCTTCAGTACATTTGATCTTATTCTAGGTTCCTGAAATTTATACTTTTACTTTTACCATAATCTTATCTCAACAGTTTTATTGCTTTATTACTTATATATTACTTAATCACTATTCGTCTCCTATAATTACTCTTAGCAGGCTAGAATTGCAATTTCCTTCGTCATCATTCAACCGTAGGTGCGCAGGTACTCGGATTATCTCCATTGATTCAATAGCGTCTAATTTCCTTGGGTTAATTACGTTGTTTATTACACATACATTGCTAATATCCATGGGATGGTTTTCTTCTACGATATGCTTTGCTATCGCTGACCTAATTTGCGTATTCGGGCATTTTGTTGCAACTATCGCTTCTCTGATATGCTCGTTATATCTTACTGGTATGGTTCGCTTGGTTTGTCCAGCGTATATTTTGGAGCAGCTTCCACATGTAGCTTTGTATATCCCGCTCACTTCGTCCATCGTTTTCGGATCCTTACCAGATCCCAGCTGTGCCATTGTTGTGAGATTACGACTCGAAGATACCATTTCAATTTTGTGCCTCTAGAGTATCTTGCTAATATTTCGCGAGTGTGCTGAGTATGTAACTGCTATCCTCTTAGGTGTTTCGACTAACGGTGGTAAGGTCGTAAGATTATTCTTATTATAGCTTCAACACATTCTTTGTCGTATCTTTTTATTTTCGCCGTACTTAGGATGTATTTTTTTTCGCTGTTGTACGTTTCACTGTTCAAAGGCCTTGTTACCAGACGATGGATCATGGCACGGTATGCTGCCATTTTATGTTGAAAACTATGCCCAGAGTCGCTCGTAATTGTGCGTTGTGTACTAGTAGGTTTTCTATAGATATTAAATTCAATTTTATTACCAGAATTAGTATCTGTTATTAATTCGCGTAGTATCTGTTATTAATTCGCGTACATAATTGAGAATGCCAAATCCAGCCCTTCCGCGCATCCGCATACAACCTAAAATCCACAAAAACAACAATGATGTACGCAAATTAATAACAGATACTAATTCTCCAACATATAGCATATCAAAATGGCTAGCCGAGGAAATAAAAAAATTAAATAAAGCCGCAAGTGATAAAACAGTAATAAATTCAACAGGGTTGATCCAAAAGCTCCAAGAAGTGAGAGATTTGAAATAGGATGAGATCATGGTATCCTTTGATGTCAAATCTTTATTTCCTACCGTCCTAATAAAAGAAGCGCTGTACTTACTAGAAAAGTGGCTCTTGAGCATTGATAATAGCAGGGAGTGGACAGAGAAGATTAAATGTTACGTAAAATTGGCGCGGTTAAGCATGCATGAAAACTACTTCACGTTCAGCAACAGATACTTCAAGACGACATCCGGTACAGCTATGGGCAGTCCGTTATCACCGCTTATGAGTGAGGTTTTCATGGCTCATATAGAAAGTCTAATTGAACAAGCAGGTTTGATGCCTAGATTTTGGGTACGGTACGTGGACGATATACTCGCAATAATACCAAAAGAAGAACTAGAGAATACATTCCAAAACATAAACAATATTCATCCAAAGATCAAATTCACAATGGAAATTGAAGAAAACGGCGAAATGCCGTTTTTAGATCTGAAACTTATCAGAAATGATAATAAAATTCAATTTAATATCTATGGAAACCTACTAGTACACAACGCACAATTACGAGCGACTCTGGGCATAGTTTTCAACATAAAATGGCAGCATACCATGCCATGATCCATCGTCTGGTAACAACGCCTTTGAACAGTGAAAGGTACAACAGCGAAAAAGAATACATCCTAAGTACGGCAAAAATAAACGGATACGACAAAGAATGTGTTGAAGCTATAATAAGAAGAAAAACGCAAAAGCAGTCAAGGAATAATCTTACGACCTTACAACCGTTAGTCGAAACACCTAAGAGGATAGCAGTTACACACTCAGCACACTCGCGAAATATTAGCAAGATACTCAAGAGGCACAAAATTGAAATGGTATCTTCGAGTCGTAATCTCACAACAATGGCACAGCTGGGATCTGGTAAGGATCCGAAAACGACGGACGAAATGAGCGGGATATACAAAGCTACATGTGGAAGCTGCTCCAAAATATACGTTGGACAAACCAAGCGAACTATACCGGTAAGATATAACGAGCATATCAGAGCAGGGATAGTTCCAACAAAATACCCGAATACGCAGATTAGGTCAGCGATAGCAAAGCATATCATGGAAGAAAACCATCCCATGGATATTAGCAACGTATGTGTAATAAAAAACGTTATTAACCCAAGGAAATTAGACGCTATTGAATCAATGGAGATAATCCGAGTACCTGGGCACCTATGGCTGAATGAAGACGAAGGAAATTGCAATTCTAGCCTGCTAAGAGTAATTATAGGATACGAATTAAGTAATATGTAAGTAATAAAGCAATAAAACTGTTGAGATAAGATTATGGTAAAAGTAAAAAGTATAAATTTCAGGAACCTAGAATAAGATCAAATGTACTGAAGAAGACGTCAAATTGGCGTCGAAAGTAGCTATTCTATGGAATAAAGTTCTTTTAATATAATCCAATGTATAAAGGAAATAAATGTATATCTTTTTTGTGTTAATCAAAAATCATTAAATTGAAAATAATAAAAAAAATCATGTTTGAGACCTTCAAAATAATACCTTATATATGATATTTATCACGGTACACTTTTTCATCCCCCTCCGCCTCGCCAAAAATTTACCCCTATCTCAAAAGTAAATATCTTTAATCTACACAAACGTATTTGGGTTGCAAGAATTCATATTTGGTCCGGAATAAATTTGCTATGACAGATAGACACATGAATGATCCTATAAGGGTTTTATTTTTCCTTTTCAATGCTCGCAACAAAATAAATGAATAAATGAAAAGCAAAATATATACGTTTGAGATGATAAGCTCTTCTCCTTTTGGAAGTTGGCAAATCCTTATTTGCATTTGAAAAAATTAAACGATCTTTTTGAAGAACTAGATTCAATATAAAGAACTAAAAAGCAACTACTTCCATCGAATTTCAATAATTCCACAGCAAACAGTCCCATATTGCAATGGATACCCAAGGAATTTAGAAGATTTTCTGGTGATCTATCGATCTATCTAACGCAAATGTGAGGAGATATTTTCAAACTTCAGTTATACCTTAATTTGAAGGGAAAAAATAACTTGTTCAAAAATATATTACAATTTTTTTCCAGCCTATTAAATATATATGCACATGTGTATGAGTTCAGACATTGATTTGAATTTTAGTTATAACCATTACTAACTAAACAAGTTACAAATCTGAAATTAATTTTCTATTTTTTATATGTAGTGGTATTTACTAGCTGCAAACATATAAATATACCCTGAAAGATTACTTTTCACAACTTGATCGTGATCATTTCCGATATAACGAGCTCTCGGCTATAGTAAACTTAATACGCAATCTACAGAATTCCACTATAAGCTAGTTACACTGTATTCTTAAAAGTTTTACACTTCTTACACAAACAGAATTTTATAGTATTTTAACTCAAGAATCGTTGATTGAACACCGCGAATACCAAAAGTGAAAACACACAAATGTTGCAATATTTACTATTTTTGGTTTGTATCGTGTGCTCCACATCTTACTTCCTTACTCCACCATCCTTTGGTCAGAAAATTCAATGTGACCATGAAACATGTTCTTCTTCTTTTTTGTAGTGCTATAGCCCCCCTCGGGTCTTCACTTCCTGCAAATAAAGCCTCCAACTGTCTCGGTCCATTGACCGCGTCTTCCACTTTTGAAATCCAAGCAGCGATGAACTGTCTTCATCGACTGAGTTAGACCAGCGTTTCCTTGGTTTCCCCATTGGCCTCCGCCCTTCAGTTCTCCCAATGAATACCTTTTTAGGTATCTGTTGTTCGTCCATGCGATTCATGTTGCCAGCCCATTGCAGCTTCTGCAGTCTTACAATCGTTCAGACCACTGGCTTGTCAAAAATTTCATACAGCTCATGGTTGTACCAAATTCGCCATTGGTCCCCGTCACTCAAAGGAGTTCAATATATTTGTGGATGCTTGGGCAAGGGTCCATATTTCATACCCATAGCATAGTACAGGCCTTATCACAGATTTGTATACTTGGAGCTTTATTTTCCTGTGTATCCGGCTGGTCTTCGGGATCGTCAAAGCAAATTGAAATATTTCATTTGGGAGTTGTATTCTTCCGCGTATTTCGTTTCTTTCTTTAATGGCTCTCGTTATTTTACCGTCTAAGTATACAAATTTGGCCACATACTGGACATGAAATTTGTTTTCTTCTCATTGATTTTTGGCTCTACTAGTTTTGCTTCTCTATTGAGTTTCAGGAAAAGTTCTTTGGTGGTTGTTAACGACCATGAAAAAATTTTGATGTCATTCCCATGGGCTACTATTTGATTTGTATAGTAGTGTACCTCTTTTATCGACAGGTAGCTTTCTGACGACATATTTCAGAGCCGAATTGAATAGCAATAGAGCCAGCCCATATCCCTGTTTCAGTTCGACATTATTTCAAAGGCGTCGGTAAGTTGGTTATGGATGCGGGCCTGGGAGGTCGTCGACGTCAGTGTCATTTTGGTAAGATGGACTAATTTGGCTGGGATGCCAAAGAAAGCCATTATTTGATACAGCACGTTACGATCAATACTGTCATATGCTTCCTTAAAGTCAACGAAAATTTGGTGTAGGTCTTGTAATGATTTTCTACCTTCAACTCGAACGCGGAACCGACCTCTCATCGGTTCTAGACGTTAAGTCTGAGTAGTGCCAACGGATGGTACCAACAGGTCAACCAATCCGTGCACCGTAACCCATTCATGCGGTGACTGCTTGTCGGCCAGCTAGTTCGGAGAGGATTTCGGTCGCGGGTCTCCGAATGGATTACGCTCAATTACAATATTTCAGTCACCTGAACTTGCCCGTTTTCCAAACGCGTCAACAATTACTCATCCAGAACGAGAAACCTACATTACGTTAGTTCTGGATGCGATCTATCCACAGATCTCAAATCAAAAAAAAACGCTACAAAATCCCATAGGCGCGTTACCGATTCACCGACGCGGTACCGAAAAATATACTACTCGAACTTAAACCGAAGAAAACTACTCTAAGGAAATGGCGAAACAAGCAAAGGTACCGCGTACCGCGCGCGACGCGAAACCGACTTCAGCGGATTTGCAGAAACCCTACCCTCGCGACGGCATACTTACCCTACACTCTCTGTTCCCACTGAAAAAGAAAAGTCACTGAAAAGGAAAGTCGGGGGTGAACTTAGCAATTCATGTTATTTTTATTTAGTTCCAAAAAAAAAATGTATATAATTTTTCTATTATATTTTCTATTTTTATCTATCCTTATCCTGTAAGCTACTTTTCGTTCCAGCTTGCCGTTTACGCGTTCTCTTGACATTTGTTCAGGTTGTTAATTCTGTTGTGTTAATGTAATAATCGATACATAAACTAAAGTTAAATCTTTACATGCTTCTAAATCCTGCAATACATTTAAATTGATGTTATTAACTTAAGTCTGAAATTCTACCGTTTTGTTTGTTTTTATCTAGGGTAATTAAATTTAAGTTGCATATATTGTATCGTTATCCTTTATTTGATTCTTATTTACTTTTTTAAGACTTCAGACCGTAAACTGCCTGATAAATTTGAACGCTGGATCTTTTGTTATAAAAATTTATACTAATTTTTTTTTTTTTTCTGAACAAATCTAAAAAAAAATCCTAATCACAACATTTATTGCTATAAACGATACATTTCGTTTCTAATAATCTACGTTTTATAAAATTTTCGGCAAGACTGATTTTTGAATTTTTGTATAAATAGCCCCGATTAAAATTATCGAATCGAATTTGAATATTTCTATTTCAGAGCTTTATCCTTAACATATTATAAAGTCATGGCATGGTTATCATAAAAAGTCCATTTCTACTTCTATTCTTCTTGTATGGAATTTTTCTTTTCTATATTATTATCGGCGCTCGAAGTTAAATTATAATTTAACGACTAGATCCCAAAATAATACATAGGAAACCATAATTATGTACAAACTTAAGAATAACTGTATGTTTGTTGCAATAAAATTATTAAATAAGTGATTGTTTTCGTATTAAAAACATTTTGCATTTTAAATAAAATTCAATCTTTAAAAATAAAATACAATCAATGATGAGAAATACTAGGATCCGATGATTGTTGTGTAAGCTTAGCTTACACTTGATCTGATTTTTAAATGCGTTTTAAACTATTCTTATGAAAATATAAATATAGAGTTGTGATAATATTGTTAAAATCAGTAAACAACATCTACAATTGAAATTTATGAAAATACATAAATAAGAAAGTAAACTAATTAAGAATTGCTTAGATCATGCAATTTCACGCACAAAAATAATTATTTGACAATTACAAATGAAATCCAGTTCATGTGCCTTTTCTTCTGATCTAATGATAATGTTGATCTGATTCTGCTTAGATTTTTTTTGTTTTATATCTACATATTTAAGTTGCATAATTGATGACGGCTTGCTTATTCCTTTTTCAAGCGAACATACAGAAAAATGTTTATCGTCGGCTAGACTTCAAATTATTCAAAACAGAATTTTATCGAGTCAAAACATTTTTTCTCGTTACGTTCTATGCAAGGTAGTGCTTTTAAATTGTGAGGAATTCACTTTATTTCATCGGATTGGAAACTATTTTTGCCTTTTTAGTATCTTTTGATCGTTTTCATCGAAACGTGCTGGTCGGTTTCTTTGTATCCAGATTTCAAAAAGGAATTTTGGCTGTTAGAGATTACTTACGAGTACATAAATATTATTGTTTCGATGTACTCGTATTACTATTGTCTTTTCATAGAGACACTAAAAAGGACTTTTGAAATAGGTTTGCACTGGGGCATCCAAATTAAAATGCTAAATATGAGACTCGAAAGCGTTTAGAGCCTGGCAGCATTACAAATAAAAACATGCTTAAAATTTGTGCAATTGTATTCTTACAGGGAGACATGCCGTCCCGCAGAAAAGGAAGTTTGTTATACAAAACAATTCCAGGAGTTAAAATCAACTTTCAACTACCTCAGACGGGGAATCTCATAATTTTGATGGTCAGGCTTTGGCGTTGTATTTGAACCCAATTTTTATCGATAACTCTACCATTAACCAACATGGTGTCATGCTTGACCTTTCACTTTTCTAGATATTAAATGTAAAAAATTTATCCTCGCATACGAGATCGCAATCTAAAAAATCTATTCAGTTGCATTCTACTTGCTAATTACCGATTTTAATTCCACGTGCGCGACGTGATTGTGAGTCAATTCTAACTTTCTGTAATTTCAAGGTGAGTTGTTTTTTTACATACTTTGTGGAAGTCTTTAGCGGGAATCCTTACTTTTACTCCGTTAACAATAACATTCGCTATAATGTTGTCCAAGCTTGTATATTCGGACGTATTTTCGTGGGAACTGGAAGAAGGTGCGGGGTCGACGGCTTCGGCGGGACTGGTATTCTTCTCTTTGGTTATTTTAGCAGAAGTGTCCCCGGTATTTTCAGTATCGGCTGGTTTCGATTCAGTTCACACTGCCTTCCGCTGCAGACCAGACAAAATATTGCTAACCTTTCTATTTAGTTATTAACTAAACTAACCTCTTTCCTAATGTTTCTGCTCCGGTGAATGTCACTGCCTCACGAATAACGTTTTCCAAAAACTCTTTAAGCACACCACGCGTTTCTTCACAGATTACACAGGGAATACGTTTCACTCCACCACGTCGCGCCAAACGACGTATAGCTGGTTTTGTAATACCTTGGATATTCTCACGAAGAACTTTACGATGACGTTTAGCGCCTCCATGTGGCCGTCAAAATTTCCGGTTGTCACCTCGGACAAAACATATGTGCGTGGAATGGCACTTCATATGGCGGAAATGTGCTTCTTCAGATGTCGCCAGTGGCATAGTTTTCTCGATGGCCACGGTGGAGGGGCATTTCCAGATGGCTATGTCTCGAAATGTGCCGGGGTTGGATTAATTCTATATTTCGAATATTTATATCCACGGATCTAAATATTTGGACAGAAAAAAAAATATTTTCTGCACAACGATATCCGCACAACAGATGAAGTCCGCTGGCAATTCGAGGACATATCCATCTGGCAGGTTACAAGGGTTCGGGATCGAAATCACTTCGATTCCTGGGCGTAGGCGTCACATTACACATTCCCCCCCCCAAAATCGAAGTAATTACGATCCCGTCTCCTTGGTAAAAGGTCTTGGTTAGGGACGTGGCGGGTCGAAGATCCGTTTCGAAGGATAGGCTACAACCCTGTTCGTGAAGACTCGGCAGTGACTATATAGTAGGAAGTCAGGTGTTATTCGGAGGCCTTCGTCTAGGCAGAGATTTGGGATAAGCCAAGGGTTCTCGTGGGAATTAGTTGCACTTCATCGTCTAAGGTCTTTTGCGTGGTAAATTCCCAGGGTCTTACCAGTCATGTCCGCGATGAGGTATCGGGTGGGGCTTATGACTTGTATGACTCGACACTTCACGAATTTCTTGTCTAGTTTGGCATTGTAATGGCGGGTGGCATCGCTCTGTCGGAAGTTTCGACGATATATTTCGTCGCCGGCCTTAAAGCCAGAAGGATGAGATCGCAAGTTGTACCGCTCCTCTCCCATCCGTCTACTTTCTTCAATCTTCTCCCGCAGTTGATCTCGCAGAAGTTGGAGCTTTTCGTGCGGTTCTAGAACCACGATTGGGTCCTCTAGCGATTTCAGCTGCCGCAATAGCCGGTAAGCGCTCCCATGACAGATCATATACTGGCCGAACACTGCAAAATACGGCGAAATGCCGGTCGTGGCGTGGTACGACGAGCGCAGTGCACTAGTGATGGCGGACAATTTGCGATCCCAGTCCCTCTGATTCGGGTGGACATAGGCGCGAATGGCCGCTATGAGCGTACGATTCAGTCGTTCGGATGCGTTGGCTTGTGGTGAATAGACGGCAGTTCGTTGGTGGATGATGCCGTATTTGGACATTAGGTCTCGGAACTTGCTGGAGGTGAACTGGACCCCATTGTCGGAGACAAGTTTCTCCGGAACTCCAAACATGTGAAAGACTCGGTTCTCCAAAAAGCTGATTATTGGTCCAGTGTGCATGTTACGTAGTGGTTCTATGATAGGGAATTTGGAGAGCTGGTCCAGGACCACGACAGCTCCCGTGTGACCAGAAGCAGATCGAGGGTAAGGACCGATAAGATCAATGTACAAGCGCTGGAACACGCGTTCGGGGACCTCAACCTTACCCATGGGTGGCCGAAGGATGGTGTTGGGCGCTTTAGTGCACTTGCATAGCTCACAAGAGGCTACGTACGCTTTTATCTGTTGTGCCATCTTAGGCCAAAAGAAACAGGTTTTCAACCGCCTAAGTGTACGACCGTATCCGCCGTGCGCACTTGATGGGTGGTCATGAGCCCGCCTGATAAGATCAGTGGTTAATTCTTCGGGCACCCACAACTTCCACTGTTCTTCTTCTTGTATGGGATCTCCGGAGGCGTGTCCCATCCGTTTGTAAATAAATCCATCCGTCAACCGCAGTTCAGGAAGCTGGGACAGTTGATTCTGGATAGTGTGAATCAGTTGGGTGTAGCTGGCTGACTTGAAGGCAGGATGGTCCAAATCGATCAATTGGGGGCTGTCGTCCTCCTGGACCAACTCGGCTCCTTCAGGGGCGAACATTCTGGATAGGGTGTCGGGGACTACATGCTGGCTTCCTTTTCGGTGGCGAATTGTGAAGTCAAATGCCTGTAGTTTCAGTGCCCACCTGGCCAATCTGCCGTTGAGATCAGTCTGGCTCATTAGCCATTTCAGAGAAGCGTGATCCGTAACGATTTCAAATGTGTGTCCCTCCACATAGGCTCGGAAGCGTTTCACTGCCACCACCGCGGCTAGACATTCTTGCTCGGAGACCGTGTAATTTCGCTGGGCTGGGTTCAACTTGTGAGACATGAAGGCTATAGGTCTCTCCTCGCCGTCTTGTGCAACCTGGACTAAGACTGCTCCCACCCCATGTTGACTCGCGTCACAATGGATTGAGAACGGTTTGTCAAAGTCCGGGCTGTGCAGTACGGGGGCCGTAGTCAGACTCTTCTTTAGCTCTTCAAAGGCTCGCAAGCTGGGCTCTTCCCAGACGAATTTACGTCCCTTACGCAGCATGTCGGTCAAAGGAGTGGTAATGGTGGCATAGTCACGTACAAAACGCTGGTACCATCCGCATAAGCCTAAGAATCGGCGTAACTGTTTGGTGGTCTTGGGTAATGGAAAAACGTCAATCGCTTGAGTCTTTTCCGGATCGGTCTTGATATGCCCATGCCCAATGATGTGACCTAAATACTTCACCTCCGTCATCACGAACTGGCTCTTCCTTATGTTGATGGTTAATCTTGCCCTCCGGATGTGTAGAGCCACCTCCTGAAGCAGGTCGATGTGTTCGTCAAAGGTCTCGGTTATAAGCAGCAGATCGTCCAAGTAAACGAAAACTTGGTGCCGCAAATGAGGTGGTATCACCTTATCCATAAGGCGCGTCATTGTTTGGGGGGCATTACACAATCCGAATGGCATGGTCACGAATTGATATAAGGGCCGGCCTGGGACTGTGAAGGCTGTTTTCTCCTTGGAACCGGGGTCTAAAGGAATTTGCCAGAAGGCGTCCTTGAGGTCTAAGCTCGTGATGAAATGGGCTTTAGGCAATCGACTCAAAATGCCTTCGATCAACGGTAGAGGATATGCGTCCTTGACTGTGACGGCGTTCAAGCGTCTGGCATCTAAGCATAACCGGACCTTGTTCGGCTTGACAACTAAGGTGACTGGGGAAGCCCACGCGCTCTGTGATTCTTCGATTACGCCTAATGCTAACATTCGATCCACTTCGGCATATAACGATTTTTCCTTCGCCGGAGATATGGCGAAATGTCTCTGTTTTATGGGTTTAGCATCCCCCACATCTATAGTGTGGAACACCAGGGCAGTCCGCCCGAGACCTTCTTTCTCGTGCGATGGAAAAGCCGATATAGCCGAGTCAAGACGCAGTTGCTGAGTTACATCCAGTGTATGCCGTAATAAGTTAGTGGGTTGAGATTGGTCAGGAACGGTGGTGACGGACTCCAGGGTCGAACCGGAAAATAGTGCCGGGGCCAAGTTAAATTTTCGAACGAAATCCACTCCTAAATAAAGATTCTGGGTTAACTGAGGTATGATGAAAAATTCCATAGGTTTAGTTACCCCTTTAAAGGTGACATCCGTCATAATTTTTCCCACTACAGAGTGACGAGTTCCGTCCGCCGTGCTTAACCAGGAGGTGAAATGACGGATTTGGTCCGCGTGCTTGGCCAGTACCTCCCCTGCAAACTCGGCAGAGATGCAATTCACACTGGCTCCCGTATCGACTAAGCCTGATACTCGTTTTTGCAGGAGGTGTACTGACGCATATGGCCGGACATCCTCCCTCAATAATTCGTCTAAGCATATGTCCTTCAACCTTTTTCTCGACTGCCTGACTTTTCTCCAGAAGCTCCGCATCCGACGCGTGGCTCGCTTGCTTCGCGGTGGGACAGTTGTGGCCAATTCCTCATGGAAGATGCGCTGTCGAGTAGCCAAATAATTCCGCAACCTGACATGAAAAGGTTTTACATGCCAAGGAGCCTTCGTCTCGCTATCATTTCCCTGCGCATTGGCCTCGGCGAAGGACGGCGTCGGTTGTGGAACTTCGGGAGAACTGGGTTTAGCGGTGCGAGTCAGCAGAGTTGGAGTCATGATGGGAGCTGGGTCATAGCTGGTGATGGGGTCTGGATTTGTTCGTCCGGGGTCTAGGAGTGCCGACGGGTGGTCGCGGCACTCGGTGGCAAGTTTTTTCGCCCTTTGCAATTTGCACAGTCAGGTGTGTATGTGTCGGCCTTCCCGCAGCGGTAGCAGAAAAGCGTCGGCTCCGCTGGACATGCGTAGAACCGATGTCCCGGTTGTCGGCAGTTCCAACAGACCGTCGGGCTTGTAAGTGCTTCAAGGGAGGGTCGATCAATCAATGCTGGGTCCTCAAGCTCCGGTGGTGCTCCGCTCCTCGGTACTGGTACTGGATCAGCAAGCAGGTGGTCTGCTGCCATCAACTCCGCGGTGTGATGATTTCGGGGATTTGGTCCCGTTATGCGAGGTTGTGGGCGGAAGGTACCTCGTCGCTCATCCAAGTGTTCTTGTCTACGCGCATGGAGGCGCAATCCCTGTATGGTGTTGATGGGAAAATGTAGCAGGCTGTTCTGGAGATCCCAGCGCATGTTCTCTCTGATAATTTCTACTAATTCGTCCTCGGGCATGGTATTTCGCAGGCGAGTGCTCAATCTCACTATACTGGTGTAGTACTGGTCGAACGGTTCGTGAGCGCCTTGTTTCCGTTTCTTTATTTGCTCTCTTAGCTCTCTCTCAGTGAAGCCATCCTCAAATCGATTGCGGAAGGCTGCACTGAAAGAGTGCCAAGTGGGACGTGGCGTTGACTCTTTAAAGCTCCAGTACCAGTCGGCAGCGTCGCCGCTGGACAAAAGATGTGCATGCCGGAGGAAGGCCGAGGAATCCCCTCCCAGGGTGCTGGATACCAACGCCTGAATCCGGAAAAGGAACCGGTCCGCCGATATCATATCGTTGAACCCTGTAAAGTTCAGGCGCCAACTCTCCATGATACGAGGCGTCGGGTCTCGAAAAGGTGCCAATGCGTTCCCGGGGGGAATCACATCCTCGATTGACCTGTGGTACTGAACTGCCTCGGGGGCTGGAGGTACCAACGGAGGTCCGGTACTGTGTCGCGGTCTGTATTCGGGAGCTCTGGGATCCATTCCCGAGTTCCTTGGGGGTGGGACCCATTGCTCGGATTGTCGGGAGTGGGGTATCGCCACACTGGGATTTGGCTCCCAGCCAAGCGGAGTTCTCACGCGGCTGGGTGGTTGGCTCAACGGGAGATTCTGGATCTTTCCCTCCAGGTTGCCAATCCTCTCCGACATATCCCTCATCAACGCCACGAGGGTGTCAATGGAGTGGGCGGAAGGCATGGTTGTCACCTCGGACACGACACTCGCAGCCGGAACTTCACCGCCTACTGCTCCTTGCAGGTCTAAGAGTGGTTGTGACGGTTCGGCTTCTGGAGCTCCTTTCGCCACTGCTCCACGCGTCGGTAGGGGCGTTCCGATGGGGACGTCTAGGGCGGTCCGCTCGATGGGTCGCCGACATAATGGGCAACTCTCTGACGTGAGGAGGAGCTGTTGTACACAGGCACGATGGAATAGATGTCCACAATCCAATCGCACACTGTGTACCCCCTCCACTACGTCCTCGAAGCAGATCCCGCAGTTAGCTGGTTGGACCGTTTTGGATCTGGTCCAACGCTTGTCTGGGGTCCGCTTCGTTGCCATCTTTGATTTTTGCTGATTTTGGGGTGGTTGCTATGTCTTAGTGACGAAAAAAAAAAGAAAAATGTAATTATATACTACGACTAAGGACTTAAGTATAATATGACTAAAGGCTTAAAAATACTTTAGTGGCCGATAGTGGCGAGCTATTTATGTAAAATTGAAAAAAAAAAATTTAATTAGTATATACTTTCCTTTTCAGTGGTCGAACTCTTCAGCGGGCAATGAGAGTGCGTGGTAATCTGCCGAAGAAAGGGTGCTTCGGTCGATTTACGAAATTTATCCCCATACCCACATACATTACAAACCGTTTCTAATCTACGTTAAATGACTCGACGAGACAAGTGGTAGAGCTACCGTAACGACTTTGTACGCGGTCAAAATTCCCGACGCGTGGAAGCATTCCGGGCTTCGCAACTCCAGCATACGCCATCGAACGTTGAACCGATACCACTCGTCTAACACGCATACGAAATAGTTAGAATCCTTCCGCGACATAAAGGCAAGGTAGCCTTCTATTTTCTTGAGAGTCCATGCTGATAGGTAAACCCATCAGACTGGCAGTTCCATCAAGAAAATAGAAGGTCCTTACAGGGGTTAACCTGGGACAACACATCGGAAGGATTCTGTCGCGAAAGCAAAATCAAACAAAGGAGAGCGGAAGCTACAACTCACGTGAAGCGACCTCTAATGTGTATCACACAATTCCACTGCTCCTGATAGTGGGACTCGAGTACCAAAGTACCTTACATCCTCCGTAAAGGACCAACTCGTCAGAAGACGCGAAGTTCTTTCCCCCTTAGGATGTTGTTTGGCCCCACGTTGGGCGCCATTTGTAATGATTTTCTACCTTCAACTCGAACGCGGAACCGACCTCTCATCGGTTCTAGACGTTAAGTCTGAGTAGTGCCAACGGATGGTACCAACAGGTCAACCAATCCGTGCACCGTAACCCATTCATGCGGTGACTGCTTGTCGGCCAGCTAGTTCGGAGAGGATTTCGGTCGCGGGTCTCCGAATGGATTACGCTCAATTACAATATTTCAGTCACCTGAACTTGCCCGTTTTCCAAACGCGTCAACAATTACTCATCCAGAACGAGAAACCTACATTACGTTAGTTCTGGATGCGATCTATCCACAGATCTCAAATCAAAAAAAAACGCTACAAAATCCCATAGGCGCGTTACCGATTCACCGACGCGGTACCGAAAAATATACTACTCGAACTTAAACCGAAGAAAACTACTCTAAGGAAATGGCGAAACAAGCAAAGGTACCGCGTACCGCGCGCGACGCGAAACCGACTTCAGCGGATTTGCAGAAACCCTACCCTCGCGACGGCATACTTACCCTACACTCTCTGTTCCCACTGAAAAAGAAAAGTCACTGAAAAGGAAAGTCGGGGGTGAACTTAGCAATTCATGTTATTTTTATTTAGTTCCAAAAAAAAAATGTATATAATTTTTCTATTATATTTTCTATTTTTATCTATCCTTATCCTGTAAGCTACTTTTCGTTCCAGCTTGCCGTTTACGCGTTCTCTTGACATTTGTTCAGGTTGTTAATTCTGTTGTGTTAATGTAATAATCGATACATAAACTAAAGTTAAATCTTTACATGCTTCTAAATCCTGCAATACATTTAAATTGATGTTATTAACTTAAGTCTGAAATTCTACCGTTTTGTTTGTTTTTATCTAGGGTAATTAAATTTAAGTTGCATATATTGTATCGTTATCCTTTATTTGATTCTTATTTACTTTTTTAAGACTTCAGACCGTAAACTGCCTGATAAATTTGAACGCTGGATCTTTTGTTATAAAAATTTATACTAATTTTTTTTTTTTTTCTGAACAAATCTAAAAAAAAATCCTAATCACAACATTTATTGCTATAAACGATACATTTCGTTTCTAATAATCTACGTTTTATAAAATTTTCGGCAAGACTGATTTTTGAATTTTTGTATAAATAGCCCCGATTAAAATTATCGAATCGAATTTGAATATTTCTATTTCAGAGCTTTATCCTTAACATATTATAAAGTCATGGCATGGTTATCATAAAAAGTCCATTTCTACTTCTATTCTTCTTGTATGGAATTTTTCTTTTCTATATTATTATCGGCGCTCGAAGTTAAATTATAATTTAACGACTAGATCCCAAAATAATACATAGGAAACCATAATTATGTACAAACTTAAGAATAACTGTATGTTTGTTGCAATAAAATTATTAAATAAGTGATTGTTTTCGTATTAAAAACATTTTGCATTTTAAATAAAATTCAATCTTTAAAAATAAAATACAATCAATGATGAGAAATACTAGGATCCGATGATTGTTGTGTAAGCTTAGCTTACACTTGATCTGATTTTTAAATGCGTTTTAAACTATTCTTATGAAAATATAAATATAGAGTTGTGATAATATTGTTAAAATCAGTAAACAACATCTACAATTGAAATTTATGAAAATACATAAATAAGAAAGTAAACTAATTAAGAATTGCTTAGATCATGCAATTTCACGCACAAAAATAATTATTTGACAATTACAAATGAAATCCAGTTCATGTGCCTTTTCTTCTGATCTAATGATAATGTTGATCTGATTCTGCTTAGATTTTTTTTGTTTTATATCTACATATTTAAGTTGCATAATTGATGACGGCTTGCTTATTCCTTTTTCAAGCGAACATACAGAAAAATGTTTATCGTCGGCTAGACTTCAAATTATTCAAAACAGAATTTTATCGAGTCAAAACATTTTTTCTCGTTACGTTCTATGCAAGGTAGTGCTTTTAAATTGTGAGGAATTCACTTTATTTCATCGGATTGGAAACTATTTTTGCCTTTTTAGTATCTTTTGATCGTTTTCATCGAAACGTGCTGGTCGGTTTCTTTGTATCCAGATTTCAAAAAGGAATTTTGGCTGTTAGAGATTACTTACGAGTACATAAATATTATTGTTTCGATGTACTCGTATTACTATTGTCTTTTCATAGAGACACTAAAAAGGACTTTTGAAATAGGTTTGCACTGGGGCATCCAAATTAAAATGCTAAATATGAGACTCGAAAGCGTTTAGAGCCTGGCAGCATTACAAATAAAAACATGCTTAAAATTTGTGCAATTGTATTCTTACAGGGAGACATGCCGTCCCGCAGAAAAGGAAGTTTGTTATACAAAACAATTCCAGGAGTTAAAATCAACTTTCAACTACCTCAGACGGGGAATCTCATAATTTTGATGGTCAGGCTTTGGCGTTGTATTTGAACCCAATTTTTATCGATAACTCTACCATTAACCAACATGGTGTCATGCTTGACCTTTCACTTTTCTAGATATTAAATGTAAAAAATTTATCCTCGCATACGAGATCGCAATCTAAAAAATCTATTCAGTTGCATTCTACTTGCTAATTACCGATTTTAATTCCACGTGCGCGACGTGATTGTGAGTCAATTCTAACTTTCTGTAATTTCAAGGTGAGTTGTTTTTTTACATACTTTGTGGAAGTCTTTAGCGGGAATCCTTACTTTTACTCCGTTAACAATAACATTCGCTATAATGTTGTCCAAGCTTGTATATTCGGACGTATTTTCGTGGGAACTGGAAGAAGGTGCGGGGTCGACGGCTTCGGCGGGACTGGTATTCTTCTCTTTGGTTATTTTAGCAGAAGTGTCCCCGGTATTTTCAGTATCGGCTGGTTTCGATTCAGTTCACACTGCCTTCCGCTGCAGACCAGACAAAATATTGCTAACCTTTCTATTTAGTTATTAACTAAACTAACCTCTTTCCTAATGTTTCTGCTCCGGTGAATGTCACTGCCTCACGAATAACGTTTTCCAAAAACTCTTTAAGCACACCACGCGTTTCTTCACAGATTACACAGGGAATACGTTTCACTCCACCACGTCGCGCCAAACGACGTATAGCTGGTTTTGTAATACCTTGGATATTCTCACGAAGAACTTTACGATGACGTTTAGCGCCTCCATGTGGCCGTCAAAATTTCCGGTTGTCACCTCGGACAAAACATATGTGCGTGGAATGGCACTTCATATGGCGGAAATGTGCTTCTTCAGATGTCGCCAGTGGCATAGTTTTCTCGATGGCCACGGTGGAGGGGCATTTCCAGATGGCTATGTCTCGAAATGTGCCGGGGTTGGATTAATTCTATATTTCGAATATTTATATCCACGGATCTAAATATTTGGACAGAAAAAAAAATATTTTCTGCACAACGATATCCGCACAACAGATGAAGTCCGCTGGCAATTCGAGGACATATCCATCTGGCAGGTTACAAGGGTTCGGGATCGAAATCACTTCGATTCCTGGGCGTAGGCGTCACATTACAGTCTATGTTGAGCACCCAACATTTTTCAAATACCTGCTTGACTGTAAATAACTGGTCTATCGTTGACCCACCTGCTCTGAAACAACCTTGATACTCCCCAATAATACTGTTGGTGTATGATCTGATTTTATTTTCTAAGATATTTGAAAATATTTTGTACGCCATACAAAGCAGTGATATTCCTCTATAGTTTTTGCACTGTAGCTTGTCACCTTTTTTCTGGATAGGGAATATAATTGATTGGCTCCACTCTTTCGGTATATGTTCTTGTTGCCAAATGTGCTAGGTGATTTTATGGATAGCTTTCTGAATATCGCCGCCAT
This sequence comes from Odontomyia ornata, assembly GCA_963969285.1. Lineage (NCBI taxonomy): Eukaryota > Metazoa > Arthropoda > Insecta > Diptera > Stratiomyidae > Odontomyia > Odontomyia ornata. The sequence goes on along the minus strand of OZ017741.1, from coordinate 140,149,404 downwards.
CATATTTAATGAGCTCCGCTGGATTCTCATCGATGCCAGGCGCTTTATTATTCATTTGGGACTTGACGCTGGAACAAATTTCATCCAGAGTTTTGAGGCCAATGGAAGCTCTCCGCATAGGCTCCGATGTTCTGCAGCTGTGCGGAGGATTTAGGAGATTTTTGAAATGTGATGCGCATCTTTCCTTAATCCTGTTTTCATCAACGATGATGTTGCCAATGTCATCACGGCAGAGCATGGTCTTGGGCTGATAACCTCGTTGCAGGCTTTTCACTACTTTTTATGCTTATCTTGTGTTGTTGGTCGCTAGACTTATATCGATACTTCTCAATTGGTCGTCATAGTATTTTCTTTTCTTAATTCTTATTATCTTATTCGCTACTCTTCTGAGATTTTCATAATGCTCTCTCTTCATCCTAGTTTTCCTACCTAAATATTGTTTGTACGCCTGATCGTTTGTTCGGTCTTAATAGCCGCTTTCGATACGGTCTTAATAGCCGCTTTCACTTCGTTGTTTGTTTTCAGCTATCTATCTTGTTATCGAGCTAGCAAGTTATCAAGGGTCAGTCACCGTGAAATTGTTTAAAATAAAATGCATCACAACGGTTGAAATAAGAATTTATTGCAACGGAATTCTTCCCTACATTTGATGGAATAAAGTAAGTGCGACATTACGGATTGCCATTACTGAAAACGTTGTTCTAGATAGTTTTAATATTTATATGAAAACAACGAAAGCAGATTTAACTATTTCTAATGATACGCTGAGGAAATTGTGATTTTTTGTAATCATTTTAATACTTTTTATGCACTTCACAGAGCAGTTTTGTTTCATTATACTCGTATTGTGCATATTTAGTCCAAAATATTTTTTTTTAAATAATTATCACATTAATATAATTCACTAGGAAATCCAATTCAGTCAGGCGTTGGTTAAACGTTTCTAAAAGACATATTAACATAATGCCTTTTACACGTATTTAGAATTTATATTTAATCTTAACACTGAATATTTCATTCGTTGAAGAATCGAAAATTAAAATTGCATCAGCTGCAATTGTTAGTATTGATTTCTTTAGAATAATAAGCATGTAATTTTATTTATAAGCTTGTATATTTATTGTAAAATAATTTTACATTTAAAAAAGAAAGAATCAAGTTGGGTAAACAGACCTACGCTCATGTCAGACGGGGTTTGTATTCAATTTACAAAATGCAGTCACCAGATCGAATCAAATCAAGAAACATGTCAAAGACGATTTTATTGGAGAAAATATGAAATACGAAGATCATACTCATAGTTGAACGAATTTCGACCTCTGATGTTTTTGGTAATAAATATCTCCCTTGATAATTATTTCAGATGTCCATCCGCGACGGAGGAAACACATTTTTCATGTATTTCCCCCCTGTGCCCCACTGAAGCAAAAACTGACAGTTTAACAACTGTTTTGAAGAGCTCCCGTGAAAACTTTTATTTCATACTCATATCGGCTACGTTTTATGAATTTTTTTTTCAGGGGCCACTCTCCTGTACGGTTGTCATCGATTAATGGCCAATTTTTTCGAATCCTAGAATGGTTGCAAAACCCTTTTGCTAGGACCTCTCTCCCACCTCCTTGACTTGTTTCACTTATGAGCGTTAATTGTAGGTACTCATCTTCAGTCATTCATTAAATTGAATCAAGTGTTCAAACCCTGCACCTTAAACGTTGAAGTTGGGAAAAAATTACTCAAAATTATTCAACCTTCGTATTTAAAACAGCCACTATTTTGTTTTACGATTATTGATACCACTAGCTGAACCGATTCTCAAAGATATACATGACACCTATCATTCCTGAAATGTTCATGCAAATCCAAGCAAAACTGTAGTGTCTGAGTCAGTAAAAAGCGCATGTTGTTCCATAGCCATATGTTGCCATAGTAATAAATGCAGCGCATATTGTTCCATAGTAATACAGGAAAATTCAAACTGCTATAACTTCACTAAATATGATTCAATCTTTATGAAACTTTCAGGATAGAATAATCTTATAAATAGACATCTACGTACTGAATTTCATCAAATTTAAGGGTACCGTTAAGATTTTATTCAAGAAAACATAAAATCGATAGATCAAGAAAACATAAAATCGATAGATCATACTAACAAAGTTGAGTAAATTGCGACTTCTCACGTATTTGTTGTTGTTGTACTCACCAAGGCCTACATTCCTGATTTTTTCCAGATTTTTCGGACCACTGGTGTCCAATCGCGAGGGGGGGGGGACACAAATTTTTCGTGTATTTCGCCTCCCTGTGCGCCCCTCGAAGCCAATTTTGCCAAATTAAGACTTGTTTTGAGAAGTTCTCATCAAGACCTTTCATTTGATACCCATATCGGCTACCTTCAATGAAATTTTTTTTTCGGGGGGTCACTCTCCTATATGGGGAGACCCCCCTTAAATACCGTATAAATTTTTTTTGTAGTTGAACTTTGAAGAGATCACCACTTTACACCTACACACAAAATTTGATGTTTCTAGCTTAAGTAGTTTCCGAGAAAAAGTGCTGTGACACACGGACGGACGGACGGACAGACGGACAGACTGGTCGCGAAACTAGTAGGGTTTTGTAAAATTATTTTACAAAACCCTAAAAAGGAAAAAAATTGAGATAAAGTTTACCTAAAAATAAAATCGAGATGTCTAGCCAATTTCTGAAAAAACTTACAGATACTTTTAGATTCATTCAACTTAATGGCTGGTAACAATTTGAAAAAAGCGCATGGAAGAGTAGTAGCAGCCATACTTCTATCAGTCTCGAAAAAGCAGCCAGATACATCAATCAAAAGGTCAATATTATCTGGTTGGACAAGTTTTGATATAAAGTATGGATGTCAGATCTGGTACAAACAGAGTGTTAATACTATGGAAAGATTAAGAGTTTTCGAAAGGAAATGTCTTCTTGCATGTGCTAGTTTACGAGTATACAGAAAGTCTGAGACGGATTTGAAGCACAATATATTGAATAGAAGAATTTATAAAACTGCTAAAGTGACGAGAGTCGATATCTTCATATTGAGGCTTCTTCGGCATAATATCGCAAGATCTGTAACTGTGAGCGAAAACCTCTGGATTTCACAGCCGTTCCATCCGGGGTATATGTTATGATTATTATATTAGGTTTAGAGGTAAGGTTTAACGTTTAGGACACGGTTTAACGTTTATTATGATCGCATTTTTTGAGTATAAGATAAAGTTTTTGCTTGAATTTTCCTAGAATTAGGTGTAGAATAAAAGCTCACTGTCGTGGTAAAATTATAAATAAATTTTGAATAGTGTTGGTTGGTTTTTTCTCCTTTTTCCAATTGAATCATAAAATATGTAATAATTTTAGTTAATTTTAATTTGATATTGTTGTCTGATTTAATGTTTTTGATTTATAAAGTTTAAATTTAGAGAGCCATTTGGGCCAATAAGTTTTAGTATTTTTATTGTTTGGAATATGCTATTTATTCTTTGAAAATTCATAATGACTGGTATTGAATAAAGCGCTTTTGATTTTGACTTTGAGGAACAACAGACCAGATATTATAAGTACGAATATTATATAGTCATATTCGAAAATTTTTCATATCGACGTCATCAGTCGGATTAGGATGGCGATCATTTCCATAGGTTCTGAGAAACCAAAGAGTTAGCTTTGAAAGTAGCGAGGTCCTTATTATTTTGTTTGTTAGGTATTTTAAAGTTTTTCATTTAATCTTTTGAAATAGTTTAGTCAGTTGAGTTGATTTCCAAAGCTTTTGTAGAATCATATAAGTTCATGTTTTAGTGAGAAGATGGTTAGGAGGTAGTTTAGTCAAAATTTCAGATTTTTGTTGGGAACTTTTGTACTTAAAAGAAAGTTAGTATGGTGGGCGCTATATTTTTCTCTCTTTGGGTGCTACTGTACACAATTATGAATTCTCTTGTGTTTGTGAGGAAAAGTACGATTTAAGTATTGAAAGTTTATCATTTCTAATGTTGAATCCATTTTGAAAAAATCTGTCAATAATTATCGATACGGTAGTTTACTTGGCGTTGCAGGTGCAAGCAATTCATGGTCACGTTAAGTCATTTAGTTCATCTAACTAGGGCAATTTTTGAGAACCAGCGGATTTAATTGCTAAATACCGTAACTATTTTAAAACCTTTTTGTTGTTTCCAAAAATATTCAAAATAATGATTAATTATTGCGGCGCAGTAATTCAAAATTTCTGCAAGACACTGCTTGTAAAATATTGTACCTTTATTGTTAATTTATCCCGTTTTTCTGATTTTTTGGAAACTCCGGCAAAAAAAACGCATGTATTAGATAAAATTTGCAAAAAACTACATCCAACCGGCAATAATATTCGCTGGTAATTCAAATCACAAATTATTGATATTTTGCTAGATAATCAATGTGATCTGTTGGAAGTCCTTGAAGAGATTTTAAAGGGTGGCGATTTTGTCCGCGATAAGGAAATTGATGGGATTCAAAAGTATTTTGATCGATTTCTCACTCAATTTTTTATTAAAAGTATTTCATTTGGTCTACCCGCAAATAGATGTAATTTTCAATGTCTTACAGTGAATGTTTTCAGATGTAAATTATTGCAAAAGAAGAATTAAGTATTTAATCAGCACTCTTAAATGGTATCGAGAGCAGGATGCGTGTTTCGGAAATATATTCAGTGATGTTTGCAGCTCAATGGGGCAACCATCAAAGAAAAGAAAATTATGGCATTTCTGAACCACCATTATATTACAAGTGCCTTTGTGCTCAAATAATTGATCGATTGGAAATCAGATTTAATGATTTAAATAAATTAAATTTCTTAAACCCAATAAAACATGAAAAATCCTCAGAGTATGAGCACAAATTTCCAATTGATTTACTAGGGAGCCTTTTTAAATTTTCCGAAAATATTTGGAAAACAAAAGCTTCATATTGAATTTTCAATATGTATTCTGACCTCGGTATTCTGGGTCTTTCGATATGTAACATTGAAAGTTTAGAACTATATCAAAAAATAATTTAAAAGATGATGATTTTGAGATTTATGAGCTCTTGCGTTTGAGTCTTTCTTAACTAACTACTTCAGTATTAGTCGAGCGAAGTTTTTCTGCTCTCAAATGTATAAAAGTTACTCCAGAAACTCTATAAGAGAACTACGCTTGAGCAAATTTCTTTGATCACTATCGAAAAGGAACTTATAAACCAAAGAATAAAAAATTCGGGCGATTATGATAAAGTTATTGACTATTCTGCTGAGCCACGTCTCTTTCTTCCTCATTTTTTGCTAGACCAAGAACCAATAACTTAGGTCCCAATCAAAGCCATATAAAGCAATGGACGCCAAATACGCTTATTTCCATTGATACATGAGAGCAGGTTCTTTACTACATACATACGAGTACATACCTTCCTGTCTCATACGAATTGAAATCCCCCCGCCTTTTATGCCGCTAGAGCATCCACTCACTCAAATGGCTCTCTAGTTGCTCGCACAAAAGTCCCACTCTTCTTATACCTTGACTCCTGAATTGTCAACGAAAACTCAACCATACAATCGAGAATATACATATGATTGGCAAGTTGAATTTGAAATTGTATACCGGACAATTTTTAGGGTTTTGTAAAATAATTTTACAAAACCCTACTAGAATCGCGCCTGTCTGTCTGTCTGGCCGTCCGTCCATCAATCCGTGTGCCACAGCACTTTTTCTCGCAAACCGTATAAGCTACAAACATAAAATCTTGTATATAGGTGTAAAGAGGTGCCCCTTTTCAAAGTTTCACTACATAAATAAATTTTTTACAAGATGCTTAGGGGAGGTCTCCCCACATAGGGGAGTGAAATTTCATCAAATGTAGCCGATATGAGTATCAAATGAAAGGCTTCAATGAAAACTTTTCAAAACAGGTCGTGAACTGGTATTTTTTCATTCAGGGGGCGCACAGCAAGGGGAATACATGAACAATTTGTATACTACCCCCCCCCTTCGCGATTGGACATCCGAAAAGTCTGGAAAAAACTATGCAGATAGATGTTTGTAAGTACAACGACAACAAATACCTTAGAAGTCAAAATTCACTCAACTTTGCTAATAATAGTTTGAACATCGAATTTCACATTTTTCCCAATAAAATTGTCTGGATACCCTTAACTTAATCCTAAAAAACTTTGTACGTCCTTCGCCGTTTTTTGTCGTTTGAACTCTGTTACAGCCGTCGTTTTTTCCTTTCCTGGCATAATAGTGCCGTTTCCGACAATGTATCCTAAGTACTCCACTCTCTTTTCCAGGAATATACACTTTCCCAAGTTAAACGTTACGTTGTATTCACTTGCGACCCTGAACACTTTTTGAAGAGTCTCTAAACCATCTCGTTCATCTTTGATCGGAGTTAACAAATCATCTAAATAAGACAATGAGGCTCCATCCGCCAACAGGTCTCTAAATACTGCTCTGATGTGTCGTTGTCCGATGTAACGAACGCCATATAATTTACCCTGTTCTTTTCAACTGGCACATGATAGAATCCATTTTATAAATCCAGATTAGTGAATACGGTGGCGTCCTGCAATCTATCCAGCTGGTCCTCGATCAAAGGCAACGGAAAACTGTCCCTTATCATCTTCTTGTTTAGTAGACGATAGTCTACACATATTCAATCTTTCCATTTCCGACGAACTAGGTCTCACCACGCCCTTTTCTATCAAATCATTGACTAGACCGCTCACGATATCGCGCTGCTCCACCGAAAAGCGTCTCGGATTTTGTTGTATTGGAATATCGTCCTTTAGGATAATTTTCATTTCCACACCGGTATTCTTTGTCGGCCGCGGTTTGTAGCTTTCAACCAAATCTATTCATGTTCAGCCTATGGTTCGGTCTTTAATGTGCGGCAACTGCATACTGCGCCCTTCAACGACGTTTATGCGCATAATCTCTTTCACTGCGTCTTGGAAGTTGTTCTTTGCTTCGAGCTTATCTGTCTGAGATTCAGCGTTGAGTAATACCAATATAGCGTTGTCATTTCTTAGACGTATTTCAACGGAGTTTGTCAGCTCTGCTCCGAGCAAAATATCGCATACCACATAATCGTCCGAAAAAACGTGCATCTGCAAAACAAAATTAAATCCATCCGCACATACCGGTGCAGTGAAGCTACCAAATGTTCTCAAACCAACCAAATCTATGCCGTCGAAGAGTACTATTGACGCCTTCAAAGCAGGTGCATCCAGACTTTCGTATGTGCTGCTCCTCATTAAGTGAAGATCACTGCCAGAGTCGAACATAGCTTTAATATCCTTTCCGCATACTTTCACTATTTTGTACGCTTTCCTGTCCGTTGTATTTAATGCATTACAGTGTTTCCTATCTGCCTCCCGTTCAATTCCTTGTTGTGCTTCTTGGCATTGTGCTTTAGTGTGTCCAAATTTGTTGCACCGAAAACACTTCAACCCCTTCAACTTATCCGGACACTCACGGCTCAAGTGTGTTTTATCCCCACAGTTGTGACATCGCTTCAACATTATACAACTTGGATATTTTTCATCGCCAGCATTTTCGTTCGATTTCGCCGAGCCTTTCCGATCTTGCAAGGATATTTCCTCGAACGCAAGTAGTAAAACGGGCATTGACCCAAAACCCTGTAAACGAGCCACGTCACGCAATTGTAAACCTGGAATACCGTCAATGGCATAGTTTACAATTTCCTCTTCATCCATCCGGCTTGGAGTGAAACCACTCCATTGCTTTCCCCTTTAGCCATTTTCCTATCAATTTTTTCATCGTATCATCGTTGAGTTTATACGCCCGTTGTAAAAACAAAACCTGCTTCTCCCATGTTAGATATCCGTCTTTCCATCGAAAACATTGAGGTCTGCTAGCGTCGCAACATTTATCTTGGATGTAGTGTGCACCACCGAACTCAAGCGCACTACCCGTGAATGTTCTATGTCGGCATACAAGTCTGCATTGTTCTCGGTATGACTACCACTGTCGCCACTAACACTATCACCAACTGGTTTGCTTCGCCGTAACATCTCTATTTCGTGACACGCTAAGGCAAGTTCCCATTCGGCTAACTCTTTCTCGCGCTTATATTAAAACGATTTCGCGCTCACGTACAGTCTCCGCCACTAACACACTTGCATTAATGCCCTCCTCCTCGCCTGACACACTGTTCCCTGAATTGTTTTCCGCCATTTCTCGAAATTCCACCATCCACTGTCCCGACGGATTGCTGTGGCTGTGTTTCACTAATTTGGCTTTATTTCCCGATCGACTAAGGCCTTTTGCCTTTAATATTTCTTTTAACTGCAACACTGTGAGCCTACACGCATCTTCTTCCACTTCGCTCATATTCCGTGATTTTTCAACACAGTTAGCGTCACTGGTTTTTTCTTGCCGTGTCGAACACCTGTTAATTTTCACATAAAACTTCTCAATATCCCAGACGAGCCCTCATGTAGCAAAATAAGCTAATGGGAAAATGAAATGGGCACTAGTAAATAAAAACAGTTAGTTATGTCTTAGTTGTATACTTTACTTCTGTTTATTGTAACCACGCGCGCCAACGGCCAGGTTGAGACTGTCGCGATTCCCGTGTTGCGGTCGACCGCATCATCTCTATATCTTTTTCTTGCCTACATGTATGTGATTATAACAGATGATAGTTTCTATCCAATAGGGTAATCGTTATGAGTATATCAATATTCAAAAAGAAATCGGAACAGATTCAGTTTGTTAAATTCACTAACTCTTAGGTATCTATTTTAAGAAATGCATGAAAAATTATTTTGAGATTTGAGACACCTTTCACCTGGAAATCTGAAAAAAATCACAGAGATAAGTCTTTAGGAGCACAAGGGCAAAAATACCTCAGAAGTCGAAATTATACATTTATGCCTCTAAAATCAAAATGGAAACCTTAAATTTTCCAAAAGCTACAATTTAAGTTTTCTGATAGCAAAAATATGTGTCCTGAAAATTTAACAATCATCGAACAATAAGCAGCTAAGGTACAGCCCATTGAATATTTAACAATTACAACAATATTAACACGTGATACTAGGGAGATACACGTTTGCAACGAACCTAGACACTACAATTATGTAGGAATTTTGAAAACAGTTTGTAATATTGATGTGTTATCATGAGTAATCCTGCGATGGGGTCAAAACACTTGAAACAAAATGGCGGCGAATTTAAATACATAATAACCAGGATTTAATTTTTCAACTAAATTTATGGAATCTGTATGTCAAGTTTTGATATGCAGAAAATATTGTTTGATTTACTAATTGTTTCATAAAACACTTCTGGAAGAAGCGCTCTCCGGCTAGTTCAACTTGTTTCTTTATCATATTGAAAATGATTTCCTCATTGAAGCTGTTTTTCTTCTCTGTGTTTACTATATAGTATATTTGATTTCGTTATCATAGCGCTCCTTGATGAGTGGGGTCTTTAGCATTCTGTGAACCATGATGGTGAACCGGGCTAGTTTTTGCGAAAAAAAATGGTTTGAAGTAATGGGGATAGTTCTCTAGGCCTGCGCAGGTTTTCTATATACATTAAGTTCGATGCGACCGTTGTTGTTGATGAGGAACATATCCAGGAACGTTATTTAGGTATCCGAGCGCTTCCTTCACTAGAATGTTGGGGAATAGTGCTGTTACGTCGAATGAGATTATGCTTCCGTTTGAATTGATACCTTCAAGTTCTTGTAGTTTTTTGATAAGCTCTTGACTATTTTTGATTGAGTATTTGCCATGTAGCCCCAGACATTGCTTCGAACTTCTCCAGGAGCCATTTTGCTATCTTTTGTGTAGGTGAATTGATTGATGCAATAGTTTTCCGCATTTCGGAACCAGGTTTGTGTATCTTTGGCACACACCTAACTCTATGTAGAACTGGATTGGAGACTCTTAGCGTCGAGCCGTTTCCTACAGTTGGTTCGCATTCTTTTAGTGCTTTTTCAATTTGTTTTATTGAATCTGAAAGTGGATCTTCCTTAGTATAAAGGATTTGCCGCTGCTCAATTTCTCCATAATGATGCTATCGTATTCGTCTTTGTCGGTTATGACTAGGCCTTCACGATACGATATGATACCGTATCGTATAGAGTTAGATTGTTTAATATCGTATTGATATCGGCGATATTTTTTTTCGTATCGGTATCGATTTTGAGTCGATATCGATACGATAACCGATAAAATGTCGATATTTCATAAGCCAAAGAATCTACATATATATGAAATGGCAAAAACAAAACAGTTGAATCCCTTTTTAGGATTTTGTTTAATAGTTTTTATAAGAACCTACTAGTTTCGCGACCTGTCTGTCCGTCCGTCCGTGATTTCTCAGAAACTACATAAGCCACAATCTTGTCATTTTGTGAACAGTTCGAAAGTGATAACCTCTCCAAAGTTCAGGTATAAAAACCATTTTATAAGGTTGTTTTTAAGGGGAGGTTGTAATGTGACACCTACGCCCGGGAATCGAAGTGATTCCGATCCCGAACTCTTGCAACCGGCCAGATGGGTATGTCCTCGAAGTGCCAGCGGACTTCATCTGTCGTGCGGATATCGTTGCGCAGAAAATATTTCTTTTCTGTCCAAATATTTAGATCTGTGGATATAAATATTCGAAATATAAAATTACTCCAAACCCCGACACATTTCGAGACATATCCATCTGGAAATGCCCCCTCCACCGTGGTCATCGAAAAACTATGCCACTGGCGACAAATGGAGAGGCACATTGCCGCCATGTGGCGTGCCATTCCACACACATCTGTTTTGTCGGTGGTTGTCGGATTGACAGTCCGGCGCCACGAGGAAAAGGGACAGAAGGTGCGCGGTTGACTTCCGATGAGTGAGCGTGAAGATTGTTCGAGACCAAAGTGTTTCACTTGGTTAAATCTTCACTATACACAGAAAAGTGCGGTGACTTTCGACAGTTCGGTGGTAGAAAACAAAATTGCGAGTGAATGTTGTCCAAAATTATTGTTTCATGGATGGTTTTGTACGAATAGCCTTCTGTATGGAAACAACGGTTATTCGTCACAGTTGGACGCATCTTCCGCTAGAATCTAGTAAGGAAAAAGGAAACGAAGATGCTCTTCGCATGCTTCAGTCGATTGCATCATCATCGATCACCTTGACTGACCGCCTTCCACATCATATCTGTCTACAATGCAACAATGAGTTACATGTGGCATACAACTTTAATTTGTGCTATGCAACTGACATCACGAAGACTTTTACCAATATCAAAAGCAATACAAACACTGAAGGCGGAGAAAGTGTGGCTTATGGGAATGCTAATGGAGCTGAGGATGACCCAGGGGACCAAGGAAAATCACTGCCGAGCTCGGTGAGTAATTTTGACATGTGGTGATTATGAAAGAAAACGGAGTAAATTCTGAAAACATCGTAATGAGAAATCATAGTAGAATGTATCGGTTTCCCAAAAATATTCGTTAAATTTTAATTCCATTGTAACGCCCAAGTACTTAATAAGCTCTCCGTATGAAAATGATAAGAAAACAAAATAGAAGACTCGAATCGTTACTAAATGAGTGAAATACCTAATCACTGTTATTACGACAAATGAATAAAATTTTAATTATAAAGGAACAAAAGACGAAGGATAGAATCGTCAGTGATTCTTAGTTAAAGGAACGGCATCCGTAATTATGTTATGAATGAATTGTATATAATTAAAGCTTCTCTATGTACATAAGTTCACTTTGATTTGCTACGTGTTATTAATGCTAACTTATTTAAAATATATTTACTGTTTCAAAATGAGAGGAAACTAGATCGTGTGCACCTTTGCTAATTACTTCCGGCAAATTTCAATTATTCTCCTGTTTTGAATTGAAAATATTTAATCAAGTGATTTGATGAAATTCGGGCTTCCACTGGGTCTGATCTATGAAATTTTCTTTTGAATGTAAAACGTGTTCAGTTTCTTCTCTTTTAGTTGTTTACATTTATAGTTTCGTTATACATATTCTTCATTAAACTTACTTTAGTATGCCAAGTTCGGAATAATAAAACGCAAAATAACTTAAAAAACCTAAAATAAATTTAAAAACTCAAGTTGTCTATGATTTCAAAACAAGATTTAATTAATCAGAAAGTAAATGGGAGGTATTTCATCTGAAAATTAAATATTTCTATCACATCTACGTTAACTCGTAACTAAGTAACCTTCGAGATTAACCTGCAAATCGTCTACTTAATAAACAACACATTTACAATGGCTAATTAACATTCTTTATGCTATCGTCAACTAAACTGCAAACAGAATTAACAGCACATCGCAAATAATAAATACCAACAGACAAATGGATTATATTCAATCAGTGAAATCAATTTTATAGGAATTTTTATTAAAACATATGTACTGGTATCTTACTCAAAGAAACAACAATTTTTTTACACAAATTCAAATGTAAGATCATGGTAGTGAATAGTTGTAAAGATTCTAAAAAGAGCATAAAGGCTAGCAAATTTAAAACCGAACGAAATAGAACTTTGAATAAGTTAGGAATGATATTTGATTAAGTTACAAACGTACATTTAATTTTAGTCGTAGGCTTAGTATTGAATCAATTTATTTCAATTTCGAATTCGTCAATGTCTTATAATGCACTATTCATATTACGATATCTTGAGAAATTCAGTTCAATGTATTGTATTGTACTTAGATTAAATTAAGGCAATTTGGTTTTTTGCGCTTCTTGAAAATACTTATTTTATGTAAGAAACTCCTTCGATATTTTGGAAACTATAAATTTAAACTTATCTTTAATCTTTCCTTTTTTATCCTAGTGAAATTTTCATTCTTGGTGACTATCAAATTTTTAGTTTCTATTCTTCGGAGTCTGTTTTTCCTCACCAATTCATTTTAAGCAAACGTTTTAGTGTTGCACTTATCATTCATATTCTCCTAATACCGTATCGTTTTTTTCAGTTAATCGAATTCGGATATTACTAGACTTATATTGCTGTCTGTGGTTGCATTGAATTTAGATTTCAATTGATATATATCGGAATAAGATACATTTTTAAATTAAAGTTAGATTGAATATTATTTGAATCTTATGTTGAATATATATTCAATATTTAAAAGAATAGTATCAATAAAACTTTATATGTGGTGTTATTATTTCTTACGCTTACATTATTTGCCACTAAATTTCATCTTGAATAATCCCCAAAAATAATCAAAATAAACAACAAAGCAATATAAATCAATATAAAAATTTTACTGCTAGGTTATAATATAATTATTTTAAATGATTAATGTAATTTAGATTACTATTTAAATCGTGCCAATAAGGATTTAATTTAAATCCCTGACCAGTAACATTGATTGATATATATTGTACAATATAATGGAATCTTATTATACATTACATTGAAGTATTTCCATACAAGTATCTTAAGAAGGACAGTATAATATTTTGTAAGACGGTGGTTTCTTCAAAAAACAAAGAAACTCTGAATTGCCGTAATTCATTGTTCCAAATGCTGGTCAAAAGCTGGCGAAATCTCCTTGATACGGCTATAAATATAACTTAATTAAGCAAATAAATTAATATAATTTGGTTGTGCAGAGAATATTATACAAAAACAGTGTAATTAGTATTCACTTCACTCATTGATACAATTTATAAGGTTTATACGAACTTAAGCTCTAAATATAATTTTAGCAACATTGATCAGTTCGATTAGTTTAAAACGATAAGAATGTTTTCAGTTTCATGGCAGTTAGCAAATAGAATTTAAGGAAAAATATGTACATTATTTAAGAACAAAACGAAAGGTATTTGTCCAACCAAATAATATTGAATGGCCATAACACTTGAATTTTAATCGCCGTATATCTCATTAAATTTTCAAATTACCGAAAAATATTCGAATTCGAAATAAATTGTATGACTTTCTTAAGTCTATAAACTTTATTAATCCTTGATCACAAAAATTATTAACCTCTGATAATACCTACGAATAGATCTTTTATATGTAATGTATTGGGCGATATATTATACTCTTGAATTTAAATATTGTTCTATAAGTAGCTTAAGTAAAAGACATTAGTTATTGTTTGAATGAAAATCTCTGAAAAAAGTAAACATGAAGTATTAACGAAGCCATAAGCCTTTCCGTTCCGCATGCTCTTTCTTTTGCAGCGGAAGTGATGACCGAGGGTAAGTATGTCTTGAAGAGGGTTAGGTTTTAATAATCTGCGGATGATTGATTTCTAGTCGGTTACGGTTCGCGGTACCCTTGTTTGCGCTCGTTTTTTTCTTAGAGTAGGTTATTTTAGACTTGAGGTAGAGTAGCTTATTTTCTGGTACCGCGTCGGTGATTCGGTAACGCGCCTATGGGATTTTGTAGCGTTTTGGATTTGAGATCTGTGGAGAGATCACATCCAGAATTAACGTAACGTAGGTTTCCCGTTCTGGATGAGTAGTTGTTGACGCGTTTGGAAATCGGGCATGTGAACCGGTGGCTGAGTTAAGTAACTCGGACTTAGTCTGCTCGCGTAAGACCCGCGACCGAAACTCCTCTCCGAACTAGCTAGCCTACAAGCAGCCACCACGGAGTAGACTAAGTGTGACCGGACTTGTTGACCTGAAGGGTACAGTCCGTTGTCATTTCCAAGACTGCACGTCTCGAACCGATGAGAGGTCGGTTCTGATTGCGATCGAACGAGACGAAGTAGGAAATCGTTACAACGTCTCCCATCCACAGAGGTGGCCCTTAAAATTTTTTTTTGGTAAAATATCTCCGATATTTGTATCAAAAGAAAGGGCTTTGTGAGAGCTTTTTGAATCAGGTAAGATGACACCACAGGGGAGTTTGGGGGAGGTCAAAATAGGTGAAAAATTTGTGTCCACCCTAGCAATTGGACGTTTTTGAGCCAAAATATCTAAAAAAATTCCTGAGAAGTTCAGTTCGATTAACTTTGTTAATAATAGCACGGGACCTTTAAAATTTCCATAAATTATTATTATTATTATTATTATTATTATTATTATTATTATTATTATTATTAACGTTTGTAGGGGAAGGTCGGGCAAAGTGGCCACCCTTAACTTTAAATGAATGCCATTTGTCATAATATCATTTTTTCAATGTCACTTCATTGTTTTATCATCTAAAATTAAAACAGTTTTCATATTACATTGCTATTTTCACTTTAATCAATATGAATAATCTTATTTTTAAGTTTAAAACTGAAATGGGAAATTGACCACATTACCTACCTAGGATGGGTAAAATGGTCTACGTAAATTCACGAAATGGGTAAAGTCGCATAGACCAAATAAAGATACTTACTTGTCAATACATCAACTAAAATTTTATTCATATTTAATTAGGACATTATTATTACTACAAAGGAACTAAACAATGCTTCATTTTTCATGTTAAGTAATATAAGATACAAAATAAAGATATTAAATGCTATTGAGATCCATTCGAACTCGAGCCGTATCAAAATTTTTGGTTTAAAAATTAAGAACAAAATTCGCATGCAAAATTTACATCTTGGTCATCGCAGCCTGAGCATGCTTCATAGGCCCATCGTTTACAAATGCAGCATTGTATCCAACCGTCTTCGTGTTTCGAGTTAGACCAAACTTCTCCGCGATAAAAGCATTCAGCGTCACCATCTACATTCTTATCATCATCAAAGCTGGTGTGTTTACTAATTTGAGTTTTAGATTTTTTTGCAGATTTCATAGAAATAATATCAAGCTTAGATATCTTCGTTGGTTCTTGTCGATTTTTTTTTTCTTTTTCCAACTCCTTTTTATATGGACTGCTAGTGAGAATTGCTGTGCGGCCTCTTTTTCTATTTATTTTTTTTGTTGCTTTAGGCAATGCTTTGGGAATTGGAAACAAATTTTTGGGCGAAATTACGAATGACGTGCTTGGTTGTGGATCCAATGTTATTGCCGTTCCAGTGCTCGTTTGTGGATCTAATATCTGTGGCGTCACTGCTACCATTCCTCCCAAGTTATCTTGCAAAACGGATGGAGTATCGAGTGTGTTAGATGTCTCATCCTTTTTGTTGTTCTCATTTTGTTGTGATTCCAGCTCAGTAAAAGCCACATCGGTGGTGTCTGCAGCCAAAAAATCATAATCCTTAAAGACATTGCGATCTATTGGCTCTATCCCGCATTTAAGAAAACCATTGATTGCAATAGACTGTTGTGCTGCCTCGCTGTAGGCTTCACCAAAGAGTTTGCTGAATTGGAATACGGATATTGCTCCTCCCGGATTATTGCGAAGAAACTTCTCAACTGCACGTATGTAATACTTATTCAAAGGCCCCATGAAAGACACATCCAGTGGTTGAAGCCTATGACTGCAATGGGGGGGCAAGCATAAGACGGTAGTGTAGTTTTTTCTTGCCAATTCAATAAAATCCAAATTTTTTGTATGCGTGTTATGCCCATCCAGTATAAGGAGCGCCGGATCGTCTTCAGTTGGCTTGGCAAATTTAAGGAAATGCTTAAACCATTCTGTAAAAATATCCAATTGCATCCACCCTGACGAATGACAAGCAAATTCTGTACCCGGTGGTGCCCCATCTTGTAATTCCACCTTCATTCTCTTCCGAGGAAATATGATAAGAGGGGGAATAAAGTTTCCACCAGCAGCCATACAGATCACGACGGTGCTCAATATACCCCGTTCTGCAGAGGTGATAGCACCCACTTGCTTTTTCCCCTTTTGTGCAAGTATTTTAGAGCTTTTGCTCTGGTCTGTGGTAAAGCCTGTCTCATCGACATTAAAAATACGATGAGATTGAAAGTTTATATCAGACCTCACCTCTTCTAGGAGGTCAAAAAATTTCATGACACTCACTTTATTGAAACCTTGCGCGCGAGCGAGAGAGGTTGCTTCTGGGCTTCTTTATGTCAATTCCGGATGACGTTTTCTGAAGGCAGCAATCCATGCTTTTCCAGCCATTTCAGTCTCCTTGCTGAACTTGTGGTTTATGTTATTTCGTTCAGCCAGTTGATAGGCTAGTCTTCTAACATCCTGCACTGTTAGTCCATAAAAACGATTCTCCATATCCAAAATATGTTGCAGCAATTCTTCTTCCTGCTCTTGACTAAAAATTGGACGATAAGACCCCAATATTTTTATATTTTCAACGGCTTCTTTGTTTTTTCCTTGAACGCGTCGTTTGAGCGTCGAACGAGGAACGTTGAACTCTTTGCTTGCCTTTAAAAACCCCATTTCGTTACTCCTGACAGCTTTAATAGCTTTTTCCATCGCATCCGGGTCCCAAGTCTGCTGCTGCGATATGCGTTTATATGAACTTGGCATTTCTGAAAGAATACATATCATATTTATTCTTACTCGAAAATGTTGTACTAAGGCAGGTAAAGTGGCCTACTAGATCACTTTACCTACCCACATACCAGGTCACTTTACCCGAAACGGACCGCAACGTAAACAACACTTGCTCAAATGTCAAACGCGAATAAATTTTCTTAATTTGCCGCGAAATGAATAGTTCACTAATGTACCAAATCAATATAATATGACATTGCTTTTCGTTTTGAGTTATCATAGAATCTTATTACAAGATTTAGACTACTCACCTTAGATGAAAGATAGCGAAAACCACTTTTTTCTTTATAAAAACTTTTCACACGAACTTGACGCGCTGCCATCGTCTACAGTAATACAGCGTCG
Organism: Odontomyia ornata; assembly: GCA_963969285.1. Lineage (NCBI taxonomy): Eukaryota > Metazoa > Arthropoda > Insecta > Diptera > Stratiomyidae > Odontomyia > Odontomyia ornata. The sequence continues at coordinate 140,131,649 of OZ017741.1, read as the reverse complement.
ATGGATGATTTTATTCCACTCGCCATTGACAGATGACGCTTACTGGTTCATTCTTAAATAGAAGGTGACCACTTTACCCGACTGGGCCACTTTAACGAACTCCCCCCTATGTTATTGTTAGTACAAAGAAACTTATTTTATTTAGTAACTTTTGACGAGCTTAAGTGTCATCAGGAAGTTAGTTAGTAGTCGGTTATTTTTAATCGATTAATTTTGTTGTTGCTTTTTTATGAATGGCCGGGCATAACTCTAGACCGAAGGTGGGTATAAGATAGTTAAGGATATTTACCATTGAAACAAGAAAAAATTTTTTTTTTGAAAATAGAAGAAGGCCTGCCAAAAACATCGCTCTAGACTCGCAAGCAGCACACGGCCTATAGTGAACAGTCAATATCCCACTTAGTTTAAGATGAGGAGCACAGCTTTTGGTTTGGTATGCTAAGCTAGATTGACGGACCGATGGGACTATAGGCTAAAGTCCCGAGCAACAATCAGGACTCTAGTACACTATAATCTGATTTGTTGTTCTCGTTGCTTAGTGGGGCCAGATGATTTTCGGAGAACTTGTCGTTCAAAGGCACCTTTCCGTCGGCGTCCACGGGACGGGAAATGTACGAACTTTTCGCGTACTCCCGTACGAACTTTTCACGATTCATGAATGTAGGCCTATATGAGCACAAAAACAACAAATACGTGAGAAGTTGTAATTCACTCAACTTTGTTAGTAATAGTATGATTTATCGATTTTACATTTTCTTGAATAAAATCTTGCCGGTACCTTTAAATTGAATAAAATTCAATAAGCAGATAAGATCAACCCCTCCTGAAAGTTTCAGAAAGATCGAATGGTATTTAACGAAGTTATAATGGTTTGAATTTTCCTGAATTACTATGGAGCAATATGGGCTGTATTACTATGGAAACATATGGCTATGGAACAATATACGCTTTTTACCAACTCAGACACTACATGTTTGCTAGGATTTGCATGAAAATTTGAGCAGTGACAGTTATCATGAATATATTTGAGAATTGGTTCAGCTAGTGGAAAAATTGGTGGCTGTTTGAAATGAGAAGATTGAATAATTTTGAGTTATTTTTCCTCAACCTCAGCGCTTAAGGTAGATGCTTTTAGCACTTGTTTCAGTTCAATGAATGACTGAAGATGAGTACCTATAATTAATACTCATACGTGGAACAAGTTGAGAGGCAGGAGAAAGCTCCTAACAGAAGGGGTTTTTAAATATTCTGGGGTTCGAGAAAAATTTTCTATGCCATGAATCGATGGTTTGCATTATTCACCCAATACTTGTTTAAGAAATCGTTCAAATTCATCCAAAAGATGCAGTGTTTCGTTCATAAGCACATAACAGCCACGAGTTTGTTCCATGCTAAATATTTTTTCTGAATGCTCGGCTCATTGAACAAATTCAAGTCAACCACTATTCCTTAAATTTTCATGAAAACCCGAAGAAAATGAGAGTGCCTTGGTCGATTTGAAATATATATTAACTATCAATAAGTGTTATTGTTTTTGTATTGCGATAACTCACATGATAACTAACATGATAATTCTTATGATTTTGTTTTGATTTCCATGAGATTTATATTATATCAACCCACATACTCCTAAATGTAAAACTTTAAGAAGTTTAAGGGCATCGTTTTGTTTTTGGGGGAAAATGTAAAATTTCTGAGGTATTTGTGCCCTAGTACTCTTAAAGACCTACCTACGTGATTTTTTCAGATTTTCGGCTCATAGGTGTCCAATCGTGAGGGGAGGAGACACAAATATTGTTCGTGCATTTTGCCTCGCCGTGGAATCCTAATGCAAAAAATGACTTCTTTTTCAGATTCTGAAAGTGCTAAGTTATTTCATTTGATACACTACTCGACTACATTTAATGAACAAATTTGTTAAGGGCCACTTCGTTATAAGGGGGAAATTTTGATATCTTTGATAAGACCTGAACTTTTGAGAGAGCTCCACTTCTGTCCTTTTCACAAAGTTTGTAGCTTCTCTAATGCACAGATTGACGGACAGATGGACAGTCGGACAGACGAATGGACATATGGAGGGATTGGCGGACAAAGAAACAGGTAGGACGTAAAACTAGTAGATTTTTGCAAAATTTCTTTCAGAAAGCCATAAAAATCATGGAGCTAGATCCGATAACTTAGATACTGAAATTTGTTGAACTTTGCCAATAGTAGTATGGTTTCACATTTTTGTCAGTGAAACTGCATCAGTATCATTAAATTAGATGAAATCAGAATTACCAGCGATTACAACAATCATACACAATTTTCCTCCTACCTGGGCTTTCCATCGAACACGTCACTACACTTTTGATTGAATCTCCTCTAAATTTTCACATAAAATGAATAACGAAAATAAATTTGCGATTCAGGTCAGTCAATAATTTTAGTAATATTGGAACAAAATGTTGGCTGGTTAAAATGGAGTTCTGTTAAAACAAGAATATATTTGTTGTGCATATCATAAAAGTTTTTCTTGAATTAAATCATTCTATTTATCCATTACTGTAGGTTAAGTACGAAACCCTTTTGACATTAGCGCAGTTCTGTCTGCCCAACATGTTTGTATATTGGACAGATCACAGTTTTGTGTCAGTCTGCCGGGATATTCTATTCGGTCCAGGTTTTCACAATAAGCTAATGTATGTGCGTACTGAGAATTTTTTTGCCAACCTTCGCCAAGATTTCGTGTACACCAGGCACTTTGTTTAGTTGCAAATATCTGAACTCACATCCTCAAGAGATCGCTTGTGCGTGCTCTCTTGATTTGGATCGTCTGATATGTTGGAGTCAGTTGGCAATGACCCTGTGTTGGTTTTTGAAAATTGTTGGAAATATATGGCCAATCGTTTTTAGGGTTTTGTAAAATAATTTTACAAAACCCTACTAGTTTCGCGTCCTGTCTGTCCGTCTGTCCGTCCGTCCGTCCGTCCGTCCGTCCGTGTGTCACAGCAGTTTTTCTCGGAAACTACTTAAGCTAGAAACATCAAATTTTGTATGTAGGTGTAAAGGGGGGTCTCCCCGTATAGGGGAGTGACCCCCCGAAAAAAAATTTCATTGAAAGTAGCCGATATGGGTATCAAATGAAAGGTCTTGATGAGAACTTTTCAAAACAGGTCTTATTTTGGCAAAGTTTGCTTCGAGGGGCGCACAGAGAGGGGAAATACACGAAAAATTTGTGTCCCCCCCCTCGCGATTGGACACCAGTGGTCCGAAAAATCTGAAAAAAATCAGGAATGTAGGCCTTGGTGAGTACAACAACAACAAATACGTTAGAAGTCGCAATTCGCTCAACTTTGTTAGTAATAGTATGATATATCGATTTTATGTTTTCTTGAATAAAATCTTAATGGTACCCTTAAATTCTATGAAATTCAGTACACAGATGACTATTTATAGGCTTGATCTATTCATAAAGATTGAATAATATTTAGCGAAGTTATAGCGATTTGAATTTTCCTGTATTACTATGGAACAATATGCGCTGCATTTATTACTGTGGCAACATATGGCTATGGAACAACATGCGCTTTTTACCGACTCAGACACTACACTTTTGCTAGGATTTGCATGAACATTTCAGGAATGATAGGTGTCATGTAGATCTTTGAGAATCGATTCAGCTAGTGGTATCAGTAATCGTAAAAAAAAATAGTGGCTGTTTTAAATGCGAAGATTGGATAATTTTGAGTTATTTTTTCACAACTTCAACCTTTAAGGTGCATGCTTTGAACACTTGATTCAATTGAATGAATGACTGAAGATAAGTACTAACAATTAATGCTCATAAGTGAAATAAGTCAAGGAGGCGGGAGAGAGCTCCTAGCAAAAGGGCTTTGTAACGATTCTAGGATTCGAAAAAATTGGCCATGAATCGATGATTTCAGTACAGGAGAGTGGCCCCTGAAAAAAAAATTCATCAAACGTAGCCGATATGAGTATGAGATGAACGTTTTTATGGGAGCATTTCAAAACTGTTCTTAAACTGTCAGTTTTTGCTTCCGTGGGGGCACAGGGGGAAAATACATGAAAAATGTGTTTCCTCCCTCGCGAATGGACATCTGAAATAATTATCAAGGGAGATATTTATGAGTATAAGAATAACAAAAACCTCAGAAGTCGAAATTCGTTCAACTTTGTTAATAATAGTATGATCTTCGTATTTCATATTTTCTCCAATAAAATCCTCTTTGACATGTATCTTGATTTGATTCAATCTGGTGACTGCATTTTGTAAATTGAATACAAAACCCTTCTGACATGAGCGTAGGTCTGTTTACCCAACTTGTTTAACATAATATCGGTATCGTCGCCTAGGATGTTGCCATCTTCATTTTTATAGAGGGTGATATTTAGTTTATGCCATTCTTTTTAAAATGTTCGTTACTGCAGTTGGCTCCGAGGAATGTCCGCATATCGAACATATTTGATGCGGCCCTTTATTCGATGAAGATTTGGTTTATTTGGTTATGGGTCCTTCTGTCAGGCGATGCCTACGTCACTTAATTAACCCGACGATGTGGGAAGCACGTTGAGCTCACAATTAAGTTTTTGCTTATAGTGAAGTCTATGAACCACTGGTAATTTGTTTTAGTAAATTCCTACAAGCTGTGCCCATCGGTTATTCCTCTGTTTATCATTTTATTTCCAACCTTGGCTTTGAAATCTCCAAGTAGTATTTTGATATCGTTTGAAGGCACGTCGTTGAATATTTTTTCTATGCATCATCCTTTTCCTCAGTTGGAGCATGGCAGATAATGATCTAAGTGTTGCCGTTGAGTTAATCCTATCCGAGGCGATCCTTTGAGACATCTTCAGTGTGACATTGAAGATGACTCAAAGGAGTCAAAACATGTCGGTTCACTCAAAGAAGCAAGGCCTGACGGCGGAAAAAAAAGATAATTACTTAGTTGTTTTTCACTAATTTTCTTTAAGAGAAAAGTTGTTGTCACTCGATTTTAACCGGCCGCCATTTTATTGCAGAGTTACTTATGCCATTGGCTGAAAGAGTTCTTAAATAATATTTTTGGTTTTGATCTTATTTGGAAATTTGGAGCGAGCTTAATCAAAAGTGTGATGTCTGGTTCGATGGAAAGCTCAAAATTCAAATGACTATAATTTCTGTAAATATGATTTGATTTTATTGAAACTTCAGAGTATAAGGATCATTTGTAGATGTACTTAAATATAAAATGTTATTGAATTTAATTAATTTATTAACAAAGATGAACGAATTTCGAATTATAAGACAAGGTGTTTGTTATTGTTGTATTCATGAGACCCTATCTCCAAGATTTTGTTCATCTGTAAAATGCAGGGTTTTTATTCTGAGCCAGTGATTAATAAATTCAACTAAACGTAAACAGTCTGAACTGTAAATGATGAAGTTAGGGAAACATAATAAATCACACATTTGCTCAATATTCTCACTTATAACAGCCGCAATTTTATTTTACGCTTACTGATGTCACTGGTTGAATAAGTTCTTTAAGGTTTTCGTAGTCCATATATTGGCCGCCTTTGATCCGAAAAATCTGAAAAAACATGGAAGTAGGTTATTATGAATACAACAACAGCAAAAACCTGAACATTCAAAATTTACACAACTTTGTTAGTAATAGTATGATTTCCCAATCTGATATATTCTTGAATCAAATTGTAAGGGTACCTTTAAATCTAATAGTGTCCAAATGGGGAATTTTAAGACTGATTTACCCTGAAAATTTCTGAAGGATTGAGTAGTATTTAACTAAGTTATAGTCGTTTGAATATTCCGGTATTACAACAACAATAGAGTGCTGTAGACAGAAGTGGGCCACAGGTGGGAGTGGGCCACCCAAATAACTGTAAGACTAGTGACATCTATGTCAAACCGCGCACATTATTTATCGTATTTTGACGCGAGTTCACTTTTTGGAAGCATTTGGAGGTTATAAACCTACACTCGCACTGTACAGAGAAACTCGCTAAGAATTTCGCCGAAAAAGTGTTTACCCTCGTACGCTTTCACGCAATTTGTCATCTGATTTTTACGAGAAAAACTCAGGTACATATGCAATATGTTATTTGGCATTTAATCTTTAAAATGCAAAGTGATTTTAGCCCATTATTGACATTGTGTGTTTTTGGGATGCATATGCAAAAAAGGCGCTTGTAGACAGAAGTGGGCCACTGTTTGTGGACAGACATGGGCCACTTGAGTAATGCCGTTCTTTGCACAGTAAAGTGTTTTTATCAATTATGCAAATGTCTTATTTACTTATTTTTATCATTTCAGCCATCATGCCTCCCAAAAAAAAAGGAAACTCCCAAAAAAGAGGTGAATTAGGAAAAATTGATTACTGCTATAAAACAAGTGAAAATAAATAAAATGTCAGAGCGTGTTTCTTCTGCTGCTACCGATGTTAGCAGATCGTCTTTTTAACGCTACTTTAAACTTGTGACCGACCGATATCCGGATATTGCCGCTGTTACTGACGCAGAATTGTTAGATATCCTACAAGAACGACCTGCACACGGTGGAAAAATGGTACATTATTTTTTACATTTCTCTATCTCTTGTTAAATGAATATTTACTTGTCATTAGTTGACAAATTGTTTTTCAATAATTGTTTAGTTTTTTAATTATTTAATTTTTTGTGGCTCATGCTTTCTATACACTACCATATTTGCTGAATTTTTTGTTTTTTAACGAATGTTTTTACACTGCAGCTCAGGAAAAAGAACTGAATTAATACATCATCAAGTGCTCTGAACTACACTATGGTCTCACCATAAACAACATACGTAAGGTAGCCTTTCAGTATCCCAAGAAAATGGGAATCGATTAATCGGACGGATGGGATGAAATGGACATGGCCAGCAGAGATTGGTATTACGTCTTTATGAAACGCCGTCCACGCCTCTCTTTGCCCACGCCAATATCAACCAGCGAGATAGAACAAAAGCATTCAATAGAGAAACTGTCGGCGACTTTTTCCATCTGCTTCGTGTTGCGTTGGATGAACGTCCGTTCCCTCTAGCCTGCATTTGGAATGCAGATGAAACCGGATTTTCTATGGTTTCGACGAAACCTGTTAAAGTCGTTGCTGCAAAAGGTTCGAGGGTTGGTTTGCACTCATCTGCAGAACGTGGTACAAATGTGACGATGGTGACGGCTGTTAGTGCTGGTGGAGATTTCATTCATTTCATGTGGAGCTACATCTATTTCATTTTACCCATCCTCTGGTGTTATTCAAGGTTCCATTTTAGACCCCTCCTATTCTTATTGTTTATAAATGATCTTCTTTCGGTTATCGCCTCCAATTGCTTACTGTATACCGATGACTTCAAAGTCTTTCGAGCTATCAGGTTTGTACAAGATTGTCAATATCTTCAGATGGACCCGATTGCATTAAGTAACTTGTGTTCGTCTAACTACCTCTGTCTTAATGTTGCTATATGCTATAAAATGACTTTTAATCTAAATCAATCTCCGCTGATTTTCACCTATATGTTAAATGAAGTCCCACTCGCTGCTGTGAGCTCTGCTAAGGATCTTGGTGTTACTTTTAATCCTAAGCTCAATTTTGATGCACACAATCTAATCGTGACTACTAGGGCCTCGAAAGTATTGGGACTTATTTTCAGGCATGCTTATAAATTTAACAATATATCTACCCCCGTCCGCTTGTTTATCTGTCTTGTCCGTCCTATCCTTGAATATTGCTCTGTAGTTTGGTCTCCCTGACACTCCTACCTAATTAACTCGTTAGAGAATGTCCAGCAAAAATTTACTCGTGTCTTGTTTTACAAATTCAAAGTCCCATATCAACCCTATGACTGTCGTTTATCCTTCTTACGTTTGCCTACTCTGTCGTCCCGTCGCATGTATCTAGATCAGCGTTTTCTATATCAACTCTACCACAATCAAATTTCATCAACATTGTTTGCAGACTTACGTTTTCGTCTTCTCGGGCAAACAATTTTTTCGTGCTACCTTATGCCCGTACAAATTTATATTTTCATTCTCCCATTATACGAATGGTAAGGAATCATGATAAGGTTGGTCCTTTTTCCGACTCATACCTAGTGTTTAAATTGAGATTAAGAAACCTGATTCTTACAACTCAATTGGAGTAAATATTAGACTTGTTTGGTACTTTAATTTAATTTTAGATGCACATTTGACTAAGCACTTACTATTGTTAATATCATTGAATTTCTTTTTATATTAACTTTAACACTTAATTCTAATTTTAATTACTTTTCTTTTCTGTTTGTTTTGTTCCATTTTGTAATTGGATTATTTAAACAAATAAAAAAATTCTTCCTGTTTGCTTGCTCCCGCGCAAAAATATGAAAGCATCATTCGTGTACAATGCCACACCAAACGCCGTCGGCTTCGCAAATGGCTCAGGGTGGATGACTGCCGTTGACTTTGTCCAATTCATGCTACACTTCGTCAAATTTGCACATGCGTCAAAAGAGAATCCTTTATTATTGTTAATGGACAATCACCAATTGCACGTCACTATTGAAGTTATCGATCTTGCCCTTGAACATGGTATCACTATTCTGACATTGCCGCCTCATTGCAGCCATCAGCTTTAGCCTTTAGACGTTGGTGTGTTTGGACCGGTGAAAAGATCCTACTACATTCAATGCGATGCATGGTCAAAGAATCATATTGGTTTGCCACTAGAAATCCAGCATGTGCCTGAAAACCGGAATTTTCCCATTTAATCCAGACATTTTTGACGAGGCCGATTTTGTGGCTGCAACCCTTAGCGGAGAGCGTTGTTGAAAATCAAGTTATTCAGAAGGAAGGCAAACTTCAACAACTTGCTTTTAGAGTTGAAGAAGAGCCTGGGGCGCGAGAAGAGTCAACAACATCTACTTCAACCGCGTCTACATCAGCGACACGTTCAATATTGGACTGTATTGGACCGCTTAATTATGTCACTCCTAAGCAGAAATCCAATCGTGGGTGCAAACCACTGAGAAGCAGCATCATTACATCCCCTGAAAATAGAGAGGTCACGGAAGAAGCTGCACGGCGTCAAAAATCGCAGATACCAACGAAAGTTTCCAAAAAGGCCAATCCTTCACAATGAGCTGTGAAAAAAGGCAAAAAAAGAAAGTCTTCGGTTTTCGTATGGTTCGCAATAAATTGATGCCAGCAAAGCTGAAAAGAAAAAACTCCATCGAGCGCGATAACTGCGACAGATCATTCCACTTAAAGTGCGTCGATATGACCAACTGCACCGACTTCACGTGCGCCAATTGCGCCTAAAATCTGTGCTTGAACACTCCAAATGTTTTTTTATGTAATACTTTTGTCATTCTAACTTTATTCCTACTTCTTTCCAGACATTAAATGAACATGTAGTAATCGAGCAGTTAAAGGGTTAACGAAAAACTCAAACATAAAATGTCCCAGATCAATTGAAACGATTGAACCGGTACGATTTGAGATTGATCTGGTACGTTGAAATACTTTTGACAGGGCAGTTGTCATTGAGTGAAGAAGGAGACTTGGGAGGTAATCCCACTTCCCATCCAACCTTCAGAGTGTGCAGTGAGTGTAGTGAGTGGTTGCAAGGAAAAGTCTAACTTATAAATTCTAAAAATCACATTTTCAAGTAAAACAAAATCCTTTCATTTGTGCAAGTATAAATAAAGTCTAATAGGGTTGGTTAATCCCCCTAACAATTAAATTTTTTGTAGCACAGTGAGATATTATTACTCAGTTAAAGAAAAGTCAATCTAAATCAAAACCAGTTCCCTAGAGTTTGCAAGTCACAGCCGAAGGGCAGGCTCACTTAGACAATCGTTTAACCAAAGGTACATATACATCATCGGCACCAGCAAAGAGTTCTGCAACAACTTGATCTCAACCGGTATCTGTTCAACAAGTGCAAAATGTAACAGAACGAAAACCAACCGGGCCTACTCGTCTGAATATAGGTTTGGGTACGGTTAAGGCGGGATCGGGCTCAGAATTTACCAAGCAAGTGAGTGATTATCGAGTTCACGTGCAAAAATGGAAGCATTACAACAACAAGTGGAGCGTTGAGTAAAGTTACATGTTGGAGTCTGAGTACATCCGAGAAAATGTGGGAAACTTTAATTGGTTCCTCCATTGTAAATTTTAGTGTGTACACAAAAATGTGCTGCTGGGCAGCCAAGATGGAACAATAAGATTTTTAAGTATAAAAAACCGGAATAAGTGCTTTACCGATACTTCACTTAGCCACAGCCGCTACACAATGTGCTTTTTGCCTGGTAGGACACTTAGGTGGAGTTATATCTGAATGTGGACAACTTCGCGTTTGGAACATTGATCAACAAACAATATTTATCTCATCGTCATGTGCCGATATATTTAAAACAGGACAAGTTGTTCAATTCAATATAATAGAATATAGAGTATTCAAAGAAAAGAGTGCATCCGTGAATCTTACAACATTCTCAATGGACAATTGGCGGAAGCATGTTAACCCGTTACAGAACCTATGATATCTGAAATGGACATTACCGACTGCCTGAGACGAGAGTTAGACTAGAGCTATTGAAAAAGCATAGCATTACAAACTTTCAGGCTGCGGATACAGGAGTGAAAAATTGTATATTTATCAAAACCACATTTGAAGAGCCGATTGTGATTGGAGTGAGCTTATTAAAAGGATTTATCAAGAAAATTCTCCTGCCCCTAGATACGTACTCAGGTTTATACAGTACCAATCGTTTGCCGCGCTAACGTTGTGGACATAGTTTTTGCTTGCAGTTCTTTAATCGATAAATATTTTGTTTCTAGTGCTGGAAGCTTTTCAATTGTTATCAACAAGCGATTCAGCAATAAAGTTGATCGAGACTTGTTAATAGGAAAAATAGCTGAGTTAGTTACTGCTAAAAATTCTGCCTATAAGGTAGATTTGAAAAATCCGGATTTGTGTATTCTAGTAGAAGTGATAAAAGGAATTTGTTGCCTCAGTGTTTTACCAGACTACTACAAGTATAAGAAGTACAATTTGATGGAAGTAATAGCTTCTAAAAAAGATGTTACAGAATCGAAATTTCAGGACCATCTGCATCGTCGTCGAGCGCTCGGAAGACCATGCGGGTGAGTACCCTTTTATTGCATCATATAAATTAAAACAATAGCAAAGGTTTTTATATGCATATGAAACAAAAAAAACACTAGTTGTGGCAGCTAGTATTGTTGATATATTGTGTTCATTTAAACTATCATATTATTTAAATAGAAAAAAAAACTTAGAGAAAGTATATTTAAAACATATTATTTACATTGAATGTACGAGTATGTGTCAACAAAACCGATTAATTTTTATTTTAGAGAAATTTACACTAGGATGCAAGCAAAAAAATAAAGAAAATAGCGAATGTAAAAATAGAAATTGTGAAAAATGACCAGCTCATGTCCAAATAGTGATTCGTACCACTTAAATTTTCCAACATTTCTAGATTACTGTGCATTTGAATTTGCCGGCTTTTATACATTAGTCATTATGTTGTTTGATACTGTTCAAAGCATTTTCAGTTTGAATTCCATATGTTGTGAATGTAGCTAGTTCGGTCAGTCCGCCAAAGCTCGTCGGGTAATGTTGAATACTATAGAAGACCACAGATAAAATATTTTTATAGATTAGCTAATGCTAGAAAATTACAAACCTCGTTGGATTATATGTACTTTACGTAAAGATATTTATGTGCTTTAGTTTATATGCAAGCATATCCATTTACTTATGCTGCTCACTCACCTTTTTCCTATTTAAAGAAATTCGGACACAATGCACAATACGTCGCGGTTAACAGACATAGAGATGAGTGTACATATGCATAAGAGAGAACTGATTTTCTAGATATTTTTATTATACACGAAGAGTTTGATAAAAGTGTACGTTACGGACAAATATAATGTTAAAGCGAAAGAAATTTTCATATTATTATCACGACAAAATTAACTAGCTAAATCGCTAATCAAACAATATGCTATGTCCTCACGAAACTAAAAAACGATATCCCCTAATAATTGTTTACATACTGATAGTATCAGTCCGCTTCAAAACGAACTAAATAAAAAAATCCATTACAACTCATATTTTCTGCTTCAAATTATCTTTTATGAATGATTGATTTTGCAATTTTTGGTTTGAGGTTTTTGTTTTTTTTGGTTAAACACCAGTTACTGTACGTCTTGTGTTATTTCTCTAAGCAATAAGTGGAAACATATTATTTCCAAAGAAAAAAAAACACATCAGGCTCTTGCTTTAAAATAGGAAAACAAAGAAAAAACAAAATTTATTTATAATTCTAATAAATTTAATGCAATCAAGAAAAGTGCAAAGGCGATGCTAAATTATATCGAAAAAAAAACTAAATAAATTGTTATGTATTTATTGCACGTTTACATCGTTAGTTCTTGCATACAGAGTGCTTAACTTGTGAATAAATAGATCTGTATGCTTCATAATTATGATGTTTATGTTTAAATATATTTTGCGAAAGAATAAAATGAATAATCTGCTAATTTTCCCACAAAATCGGTCTTTCCTTTCTCCCGACTCTAACCGGGTATAGGACCTGGTACGGTGGCAGGCTTCCACCTCAAGACATGAGCCAGCCGCCGGGTACTTAAACAATACTCCTCGTTTCAGGTGATATTGCGGGTTGAGTGGCCCAAGCAGAGTGCCTCTTTATGGCGTAGAGTTATGCAATCAAATTGTATAGTTCTATGGCATAAATTGGTCACCGGGGTACTCCCTTTCTGATGGGAAAGTTCATGCAATTCAAGTTGTATGAGTTTTCCACTCAGAAGAGGAAGACCTGGCCACTGCAACAAAATATATATGGATTTATTCCGGTTGGGTGGGTGCGAAGGGGCTCCACCATCACCCGGTTGCCCCTCTTTCATTTGTGGGCCATGAACTTCGTCGGGTAATGACGAGGTTACCCCAAGTCCGCCTTTCTTTTCAGGTTCCACTTGTTCTCGTAACAAGTTATATCTCCCTCGGTGTAGTTATCTACAATTTTTGCGACTTCGATCGCCTCTTGATCTGCAATCAAATTCGTGAGTGCGAAATTTTTTGTAGTGGGTCCTCGTGCTGGGGAAATGAACCCGCCCCACGACACCGCAATGCTAGCCTGCCAGCGCATTCACGCGTCTCCAGACGAGGGCATTCTCGGCAGGTACCGACACCTTCTTCTGCCGAGGCAGCAGACCATCGCTGCAGTCCTTCACTGACATTTTTGAACATCTAATTCACTACAAAAATTATTACTGAAGTTACTGTTTTTGTTTTTAATATTTAACCCTTATTTCGTGTAAACTATTTTGAATTTTGCAAATTTGACAACGAATTGGTAATCAGTGCCTTTGAAAACCCCCAGGACAAGAATTTGTAGCATTTAGCAGCATTTTTTCAGATAAAAATTTGGGAGGCCCACTTCTCCCTACACTTTCGGAAAATACGGAATATACACTTTTTTTATCATTTAAAAAGAAAATTACTTCAAAACTTAATTGCAAGCATCTGCTATAATGGCAAGTTGCGTTTTGGAATACTGTAATGTGACGCCTACGCCCAGGAATCGAAGTGATTCCGATCCCGAACCCTTGTAACCGGCCAGATGGATATGTCCTCGAAGTGCCAGCGGACTTCATCTGTTGTGCGGATATCGTTGTGCAGAAAATATTTTTTTTTCTGTCCAAATATTTAGATCCGTGGATATAAATATTCGAAATATAGAATTAATCCAACCCCGGCACATTTCGAGACATAGCCATCTGGAAATGCCCCTCCACCGTGGCCATCGAGAAAACTATGCCACTGGCGACATCTGGAGAGGCACATTGCCGCCATATGGCGTCCCATTCCCCACACAGATGTTTTGTCCGAGGTGACAACCGGAATTTTTGACAGCCACATGTCGACTTGGTTTTTCGTGGCTGTCGTCTGCTAATCGTGTCCAGTGTCGTGAATCGCAAAATTCGGAAATTTGTATGAACGGACCGTACTTGTTGGTGATTGTATTGTGGCTTGGATGCGAAATATCGAAAGCAATCAAAGATAGCAGCTGCTAATTGTTGGTTGCGGCAGATTCCGGTATTCGTTCTCGTTTGTGCCGAAAATATCTATAGAAAGGTAAGTCTGCTAACGGATATCTCCCGAGTTCCGTCTCTAACCTCATTCTTGATAGAAAATCGCAAGAAAATGCCGAAGAATGAGAAGGAATCCTGAGCGAAAATTGTTGCGTTCGTATGATAATTTTGTTTTCAGCTGGTTGCATGAAGGTTTTCGCATCTGCAAACAATTTTCTTGAATGGTCTGATGTCTTTTTGAAAAGTGGTGACAATTGTGACAATGAACTGACTCGGTATTGTGATCCACTAGAGCTTTGCTGCTATTATTGCGAAGCTATGCAGCGGCTGATCACCTCATCAAATTTAACGTTGCGTGAACTGCGGACTAAGTGGAAATATACCTTCGATAAAACATTCAGTCGGTATCAAAGAAGAAGTTCCAGAAGAGGAATTGTTGGCAGATGTGAGGACTTTCATGCAGTCAGCTGAAAACAAAATTATAGAAATAGTAACAAATGAAGTCGACGAGTTTACAATTGTTGATGCGGGAATCGAAGTTGAAGTAACACCACAATTGCCACAGGAAAACGAAATTGATATATTTGAAGAAAAAGAAAATAGTCAGTAGTAGTTTAAATTTTATTTGTTGTATAAAAGATACTAGTTAGCGTGACGTCCATTCATTTAATAATTTTCTTCTAAACAATATTAAGCTCAAGTCCTGAAAGCTGAAACTCATTTAAATTATAATGTTTATTGCCAAATGTATCAGTTAGATTCAATTATCACTAGAACTATTAGGACTTAGTCAACAAGAGCTTGGAGAAACTCGAGGCAATTTTTACATAAACAAAAAAAAAAAAACAAATTTAGATAACGTTTTATATTTGTAATTGGCTAATAATGAATCGTTATACTATTACCTTCATTGGAAATAGCGCTGATACACAATAATCGAAATAGTTGACAATTGAAGTATGTTAATTGCGGTTAGTAGGGGGTTGATAACAGGTTCTTACTAACGAGTTTTTGCCGCACCAACTAATAACTTAGAGGAAGTTGAAACGATTTCGTGGTTTTAATAACAAGATCCCTGAAGTGCACTAATCGGGATGGATAATGTTCTAACCGTTAATAAAAAAAAAAAAAAAACAACTAGTATATCGCGATTATAATATTTCGCCGTAGTCATATCGCGATTATAATAATCCGGCGTAGATTAAAGGACATGTCGCGATCGAAAGAATATAAAGGTAAATAAAGGAACACGGAGTGGCTTCGTTAAATCAAAGCGAAACTTTAAAGGCCTACGTTAATCACATAAAACAAGTGGGAACCTCAACTAACCGGAATAAGTAAAATTATAACCTACGATTTGGCATTCTCAGAATTTAAACATTAATCAAAAGCGATGTTTTCGTCATAGTAAAACGATTTTGTTATTTTAAAGTTCAGTACGGAGAGCTTTCGCCTTCAGAATTGGGATCCATTGTCTTTGAATTATATCATAGATCTCAACCCAAGCAATTATTTGAAAAAAAAAACGACATAATCCCTACCAATCTATATATACTGCCTGTGTAATATTTTATTTTAAAATGAAATGTGATTATTCTTTGAAGTATAGCAGTAAAATTTTGAAATTATTTAACAGAAGGAGCACAGAAATGTCTTAAATCGCTCGCTATATAAATATGCTTAATCGAAAATTTTCCAGAAATTAATGAGTTTTACGTTAGTCATTTATGACTTTTTACTTCATTTTAATTTTACTCAATCCCATTGTAAAAATACTATTGCTTCTTTATTCTTTCCTCATACTTGAAATCACAGTCGATCTAAATTTTGATATAAAAAAAAAAAAAAATAAGATGAATACTCGTATGCACACACAAATAATCCAAAGCATCGGTTTAAGTGAATCTCTTGTATGCGTCAAAATGAAAATGAAGTAAAAGTTATACCAAGTTGAATTCTATGTTGAAAATAGAAAACAAAGTTTTAATTTTTATAATCTGGGTAAAATATTTATCTACCTTTAAATACAGGCAACATCAAAGTATAATAATTTCCTGAAAATTTCAACAAATAAAAGTAAATAAAATTATTATTACGAACAGATAACTGAAATAAAAATTGATAAACGCAAACACCCACACACACACACGGAAAATTTTTAATCATATCTATTCATTAATTAAACTTGAAAAGTAAATAACGTTCGTAGTCAAGTAACTCATTACTACAAATGATCTAAAAGAAAAATAATTAAATGGAAAGGTTTCTACATCTATTCGTCTGATGTTAGTGATAGTAGTAATTATTAAATTAAAAGTTAAAACCACAATTATATTATTATTATTAACTACTCAATAGTGTTGTATAAAGAATAAAAGCAGAAAAAAATAGAAATATTAATAGAAAAATTATACATATTTTTAGGAACTAAATAAAAATTAACATGAATTGCTAGATAACTAACGACTTTCCTTTTCAGTGGCTCGTTTTTTTTCAGCGGGAAAGGAAAGTGCAGGGTAGGTATGCCGTCGCGAGGTTTGGGTTTCGACAAATCCGCTGAAGTCGGTTTCGCGTCGCGCGCGGTACGCGGTACCTTTGCTTGTTTCGTCATTTCTTTAGAGTAGTTTTCTTCGGTTTAAGTTCGAGTAGTATATTTTTCGGTACCGCGTCGGTGAATCGGTAACGCGCCTATGGGATTTTGTAGCGTTTTTTTGATTTGAGATCTGTGGATAGATCGCATCCAGAACTAACGTAATGTAGGTTTCTCGTTCTGGATGAGTAATTGTTGACGCGTTTGGAAAACGGGCATGTTCAGGTGACTGAAAATATTGTAATTGAGCGTAACCCATTCGGAGACCCGCGACCGAAATCCTCTCCGAACTAGCTGGCCGACAAGCAGTCACCGCATGAATGGGTTACGGTGCACGGATTGGTTGACCTGTTGGTACCATCCGTTGGCACTACTCAGACTTAACGTCTAGAACCGATGAGAGGTCGGTTCCGCGTTCGATCTGAAGGTAGAAAATCATTACAATACCCTTGCGATTAAAAAAAATTAGGAAAAAATTTTCATTTTTACCATTTTACAACCAAAAATAAAAACGTGGCCCACTTCTGTTTACAGCACTCGACATGAATATTGAACAATATGCGCTTCCAATCGACTCAGACACATCATGAATATCTTTGCGAGATTGTTTAACGAGTAGCATCAGTGAGCGTAAAACAAAATGTTGGCCATTATAAGTGAGAATATTGAGTAAATTTGTGTTACTTTTTCCCAACTTCAGAATTCACAGTACAGACTATGACCTCTTACTTGAATTTGTTAATCAATGGCTTAAGATAAAAGTCCACATTTTACAGGTGAACAAAATTCTGGAGGTGGGTTCTAATGAGTATAAAATCGAATACTTTAGAACTCGAAATTTACCCAACTCTGTTCATAATAGCAGGACTTGTAAATTTAAAATTTTCCCCAGTGAATTCGTATAGTTACACCTAAGGTTAATGACTATTGATATTTAAGTATTCCTATAAATGGTCGTTACACTCTATAATTTTCAATAAAATCGAATCATTTTATTGAAAATTATACCGCCGTTTGAATTTCCGCCGGTTACTACTATTAGAGCTTTCCATCGAACCAGACACGGCACTTTTGATAGATCTTCGACAAAAATTTTCAAATGCATAAGATGAATGACAAAATATTTTTTAAATTCCTTCCAGCCAATGATATTTGTAATATTGCGACAAAATGGCGGCTGGTTAAAATGGAGTAACAATGCCTTTTCTCTTAAAGCAAGTATTTATTGTCGTGCATGCCGTTAATGTTTTTCTTGGGTTTATTCATTATTGGTGTCTCTATATCGCATATTGAGCTCAAAACCCTTCAGAAATGAATGTAGTTCTGTCTACCCAACTTGGTTAACTACAATTCCATGACAGTGTTAATTCAAAGATACTATCATTTCAGAGTTTGGTATGATCATTTCGATTGACTCTTCGGTGTCAAAATCGAATGTTTTGCCAATATGCATCGTTGGTTCGTTCAATGAAGGTAGTTTTTTCTTTGATTTGGATTCTACTAGAGGGTCTCACCTTAGTCAACTACAAAAAGAATATCGGCAAAATTAATCTAAAGCACACATTAGAAAATTTACAACTTGAAGTAAATTATATTTAGCATAACAATGGCTCTCGAAAACATAATACTTTGTCACCAAATGAATGCCATCTTGGAGAAAAATGGTGTTTTCCTCTCCTACAAATTTTGATATTTTCTGAAACATTATTACAATAGAATGAAGGTGTCGGAGGTCCTCCTAGGTTAATTATTTATAAACCGATGCAGGCTCCGACGTTATCTCCTCTCCCCTGAATTTTACATTTTCTTGAAGTTTTGTAAAAATCCTTTAGAAAAAATATTTTCAAGCGATTAATTTCTTCTTTTACACCATTTAGAAAATACCTACTTTCTAATTATCATCATGTCAGCGACGAAAAAGACATCTCTAGTTATTTTAAAACTCATGAAAGCTTTTAAATTTCAATTATTTTATATACCATTTGCTTGGGGATTTACTCTTGTTCTAAATTTTTTCCTCTAATATCTTAAGTATTCTGATTGAGGTGACAGAGTCAACAAAACGTGAAGGCACATCTTCAAGACAATGAATAGACTTAAAATATCAGCAAAGCAAATGTAAGACATCTTAAAAGAGATTCTTGATGGCATATTTGCAAAAATAACGCACTTCTGACTAGAATCGTCTTCCAACTGAAACTGTTAAGTTTTTTGCAAGAGAAGAATATTTTGCCCCTTTCGAAACCAGCCACCGACTACGTTGGGCTCAACATGATTGCGACAACATGGTTTTGTTATTATTGAAAACATTTTTTTCCACATTTAGTCAATTCATCACTCGTTTTATGGCCATGTCATGTTATTTGGATTTCTTATGCGCCGTCGTAGAGTGGAGAATCAGCGCTCATAGCATCTTGTTGTCAGACCTCGTCGCCGGATCTCTCCAACTTCTAATATTAGTGTCCACCTTCGAAAATATGCAAATGTATTTTGACACTAGGGCGTTCGTCGTCGTCGTTGTGCCACTGATTTTCATAATGACAATCTGTTTGACAAGAAATCATTTTAATGATCGTTTTACTGAATTCAAGTCAAGTGTCCACTCATGAGCTGCTTCCTCTAATCACAGTCATCGTATAATCGTAATGAAAATGATGTGAAATGAAAACATCGTGACTTTTCGAAGCTGGTTGATATTGCGTTGAGGGTTGGCTGCTTTAAGGAGTTTTCAATATCGATGCTTGCAACAAGTAGATCAATTTTCTCTTTATTCATTTTAAAAATGGAACTTTAAGGCTTGAATCAGCCTAGCTTTTTTCATAGTTTTATTAAACGCATTGAGTAAGTCGGAGGGTGCTCCTACCAGAAGGGCTAGGTAACCATCCCAGGGCTCAAAATAATTTTTCTGATGACGTAAATCGATGAATTTATCTATATAACTATATATATATATATATATATATATATATATATATATATATATATATATGTATATATATATATATATATATATATATATATATATATATATATATAGTATATATAAATATATATATATATATATATATATATATATATATATATATATAAATAAATATATATATATATATATATATATATATATATATATATATATATATATATATATATATAAATATATATATATACATATATATAAATATATATATACACACATATATATATATATATACATATATATATATATATATATATATATATATATATATATATATCTATATATATATATATATATATATATATATATATATATATATATATATATATATATATATATCTATATATATATATATATATATATATATATATATATATATATATATATATATATATATATATATATATATCTATATACAGTATATATTTCTTATAACGACGTTGAAGGGACCAGTGAAATTCCGTCGTTATAACCGTAGGTCGCTATATCCAAACATAATAATAATACTCAAATATACTCTTTATTTATGATAGAAATGAGAAAGTTAATTGAATACAACAGAAATGATACATACTAAAGAATGGACACAACAACTTAACTTAGCCAGATTTAATTTTAAGAAAAAAAATCGGTGATCATTGTTTGTTTTTGTGATTTTCGGTTTTCTAAAAAGTATTGTTCAATTACTTTCTCCAAATGTAGTAAAGCGAAATCTGTTTTAGCCTCTTTTAAATCCTCATTAAATGTAAAAAAATGTTGTACCGTTTGAATCGCTGAAAAAGCATCTTTAGAGGTAGGTGGTTGGAAATCGATAGTTGGATTCATTTCCTCTTCGTCGTTATTTATACCCGACTCCAAATCTTGATTTGAGATAGCTAAAATTTCCTCTACCGTCATGTCCTCCGCCGTTTCAAGTTCTTCATCAATGCTTGGAAAATGTTCCCAACATTCTTGTGATGCCAAGTCATCTACAGCCAAAGCGCAGACCCATTGAGCCAAAGATAGATTATCCTCAACTTCATTTTGATCGTTTTGTAGCCGTCGCCATTCCGCTAAGGGTAGGGAATCATCTTGATCAAAAGAGTTTTCTGTTGCGTTTAAATAAAATCCTGCATGTGCAAAACAATTGGTTATTGTGCGTTGAGAAACACGATCCCAAGCTTTTGAAATCAGAAAAATGGCTTCAAGGATATGCATTTTTTTAGGCACACCATTTTCGTCGATGTCTTTTAAAAGTTTCATAATTTGAACTTTTCTAAAATGTGTTTTCAGTGACTTGATTACGCCTTGATCCAATGGTTGGAGAACTGCCGTAGTATTTGGAGGAAGAAAGACTAATTTTATTGCTTTTAAGTTTTGAATATTCGGGTGAGCGGGACAGTTGTCTAAGAGCAATAAAATTTTCTTTTTTTGTCGAATCAGCTTACTGTCCCATCGCAAAATAATTTTTTCAAATAAGGCTGATGTCATCCAGGCTCTTGGGTTATTTTCATATTCGACAGGTAGTGATTTAACATTTTTAAAACATCGAGGCCGTTTAGCTTTGCCAATAACCACTAGTTTTAATTTTTCCGAGCCAGTCATATTTGCTGTTACAAGAACAGTCACTCTTTCTTTAGAAAGTTTACCTCCGACACACTTTTCTCCTTTAAACTTCATTGTTTTATCAGGCATCATTCTAAAAAACAAACCGGTTTCATCTGTGTTGAATATTTCTTCGTCTTTATATCCTTTTCTTAAATTTGGCCATACTGTTGTTAACCAATCGTTACACATCCCTTCCGGTACATCTGCCGCTTCTCTTATTTTGCCAAAAATAATGTTGTGCCTTTTTCTAAACCTTTGGATCCATCCCACTGTGCATTTAAAATCTTTTAATCCAAGTTTTCTTGCAAAATCGTCCGCTTTTGCTTGCAAAATAGGACCGCTGATGGGAATATTGCGACTTCTTTGAATTTTGAACCATTCAAATAAAGCGTCGTTTACTCTAGATTGTTTACAAGACCTAACCTTTTTTAATTTTAATGATTTAGAGCTATTTTCATATACACTCTGTATTTTATCGCGATTTTTCCACATCGTGGAAATTGTTGAATGTGCCACCTAAGATGAAATAACATGCATATACAGTGTTTTTACTAACTGCATATTTATTTAGAACTTACATCAAATTCTTTGGCAATGCAGAAATTTGACTCTCCAGCTTCCAGACGCCAAATAATTGCTGCTTTTTCAGCGATTGTGAACGCCTTTCTTTTTGCCATGTCGACCTTCGTTAAGCTGTTTAAATATTGGACCTTTTATAGGAAACTAAGAAATCAACTTCCACTAAACAAAACACTGAACTGACTGTTTATGTTCTGTCGCGTTTGTTTTCATACCCCGGTGATTCCCCTTATTCGATAATTCCTTTGAGTAATCTTACTGTATTCGTGAGTCCGTCGTTATAAGGCTCAAATTTAACCAGTTCATCTTTCAATTTCCCGTCGCTATATTAGTTTCGTCGTTA